>CAMTDV010000021.1:27799386-28449693 GCA_947069175.1 Scalesia atractyloides
AGCGCCACTAAAGCCTTTTAGTGCACAGCTTCTAGCGACACTTTTTTGTGTGCCACTCATTCTAAAGGGGTCTTTGGTGGCACTTTTATGGATTTTATGGCACTTTTTATATGTCACTAAATGACATTTTTTTTGTAGTGGAGGAAACTTCACAACCGACCTATTTTGTATTTTAAACTGTGTTTATTTGTGATACATTAAGGTATAATCACTAATGTTATGTATGTAACATAGATTCATGATTATAAGGTTGTCGAAGTTAATGATCTTAACCACACAAGAACCAAAACCCCTTTAAAACTCATGATAAAATCCTTGATAATCTGTGATATTTCAAAATAAGAATCGGAACTAAACCAAAATCAAACATAAGCCGAGTGTTTGTTGGTTTGCTGTCGTTTGTTTTTGAAAACGTCTGGGTTGTTTGAAGATTGTTAATGTTTTGATGGTTTTTATGAGCTTTACATGAATGTTGGAATGATATTAAATGAATTGGGTTTTTGATCTTGTTTGTCAGGAAGTTTTTAACATCTGGATGTTTGTCTCTGACATATATTAACTGTGGCGAAGAATGAACAGACGAAGAATCTTCATCTCTTCGTTGACCAGGGTTCTTCGTACTAGCTTACTAAGACGAAGAATCTTAGTCAACGAAGAATAAGTTCTTCGTTGACCAAGATGTTCGTTGTAACACTTTATTCTCAACAGACGAAGAATCAAGTCAACGAAGAATGTATTCTTCATTGTCCATGATTGTTCGTTGAGAGATAGCTGGTTCTTCGTCTGACTTTTTGATTCTTTCGTGGACTGATTCTTCGTGGACAATAGTGTTCACAGTGAACATAGGTTGTTCGTTGGAACATTGTGTGTTCACAGAATGTTCACAGTTCGTCACACTTAACATACTTGGATGTGTTTTGAGTTTTTATCTGTCTTTCTTCACATTGTGGGTATGTTCATGTGCAGAATGGCACCGAAAGCTCGAAAACAAGCTACGAAGAAAGCAGATAAAACCAAAGTGGAAATTATATCGGAATCTCGACATAACATGATTGCCTTTTTGGATCCGGAAAACAAGATAGCTGAATATGATGGTATTATGAAATGGTTACGTGACTCGAGGACCATTTATGCTATAACTCACAAGACGCTCGTGTACAAATCTCTAATCAAAGCATTCTGGGATTCGGCGGAAGCTATTGAAGTTGATGGCAAAGACGGAATTCGTGGACGGGTTAATGATCTCGATGTTGTTGTTACTTCTGAGATCCTTAACAATGTTTTACAACTTGGTGATGATCCTGATGTTCCATTCTCAGTACCGATCAAATGTCAACGAGACTGCCTGTTATGTATGAAGTTTAAAGGGGATATTCTGGGAAATCAGCTAAACAAGTCCGGGTTACCGCTCCGTTACAAGTTTCTGCTACATGTGCTAATTCAGTGTTTAGGCAATCGTAGAAGTGGATACTATATGGCAAACCCTGATCTAATTAGATTGATGGTAGCTTTGGTACTAAATAAACCATTTAGTATTTCAAAGTATATTCTGGCGAATATGAAGGAGAACTTGACTAGAACAGGAGGTACGACTGTGGGTAGCAAATTCTGGATGTATCCTCGCTTTCTACAAATGATCATGAATGTTCAACATCCAAACCTTCCAAAAGATGATAACGCTATTCTTAAGATTGACGAGATGGCGCTTCATTCATTGAAAGTATTTCGAGGCTATGCAGCAAAAAGTTACACGAAAGCATGCCGCCTAGAAAGTTGATTGGATTCTTAGGAAGTGATACATATGTAGCACCGGAGAATGACAAATGGCGTCATGACAACAGCGATTCTAACAATGAGGAACCTACACTGAAGAAGATGGTGGAAGACAGGTTTGGAAAGAAACGAAAAGATAGAGATGATGATAGTGATGGTGATGGTGATAGTGATGTTGGTGATGGTAATGATCCAGGTGGTGATGAAGGAGCAGTTGGTGCTAGCGGCACAGATACCACCGGTGGTGATCAAGGGAGACAACAAGGTGGTGATGATAACTCCGACTCTGATGATAATCCATTGGAACCAGGCTATGAGCGCTATGTCGATGCGCAAGGGATCGGACAAATTAGAAGAATTCCAGGTGAAACCGATCCCGAGTATGTTCCATCAGATACAGAGTCTAAAAAGCTAGAAAGAAGCAAGCTGCTATTCGTCGAAAGAAAAAAAGTTGAAAAACAGTTGGTGCTTCATCAACTCAACCTGAATCCACTCCACACCTGATCCTATGTCCGAACCTATTCAAGAAGAAGGCTTCACAGCAGAGGAGACTGTGGCATTAATGTCACCTCCTACTGTATCATCTGCAACCACAACCCCAATAGTTCAAGCAAGTCCAGCTCAACCTCAACCACAGCGTGCAGCATCGTCTACTACTCAGTCTGCTCGTGAAAGAACTCAGAAACAGGGCTTAGAACAACTTGAGTCAAGATTTGAGTGTATGAATAAAGGTGAGAAAGTTAACTTTTTATTCTCACAGCTTCAAGCTGCAACAGCTCAGATCAATAGGCATATGGAGTTCATGTCCTCAACGCGTAGCACAACAATTGCACAATAGTTGGAGATTAATACGTTGAAAGCAACCATCGGAAGAAAACAAAAAGAGATTGAAAAATCAAGAGTTGAGAATGCATAGCTAAGGGCTGCCGATGCTGAACGAGATGCTCAATTGCAACAAATGCATGCAGCTGATAACGCACGTGGAATTGAAATGAACAAAATTAAAGAACGAAGCACTGAGTTACTTCGATCTGGTGAAAGGTTGTCGAGGAAGTACAATGAGATAACTAATTGGTACGACTCCAGGAACAAGTCCATAGCTGAGAATGTGAAGCAGATGGCTAGCAACTATGAAGCAACCAAGAAGAGGGTTAATGTTTTCTGGACTGATAGGTGCAAGGCACATGAAGTACTGCAAAAATGAGATCACGACAGTAAAGGTCCCAGAAATCATGATGCTCTTGCTTCATCTGCGCAACCGGAAGGCTCCGCTTCAACTCGGGTTGGCGCTTCCAGTTCAGTTCAAGTCATTGCCGGTTCTGGTGCATCTGGTGGTACACAAGAGGTTTTTGAAGGTTTGCAAGACATTGAAAATCTGGGTCTTCAGCTGGTAGTTGTTGAAAGCCCTGGTGTTGGTATTGAAGATAGTCCAGTTGCAGGTGGTGAGGTAGTAGCTACTTTGGACGTTGATGTGACTCTGTCTGAAGGCGCAAATGTGCAATTGTTACAGGTCTGTAGCCGTGTAACCGGTGAAGATTTGGAAGAAGGAGAGTTTGTGTCTGAGCTCTCAAAGGAACAAATTTTGGCTCTAAAGGAAATGGAAATGGTAGATGATACTACCATTGATGAGATTCCAAGTGAACCAGAGGTGGTCATTTTAGATGGTGTATAGGAAATCGTGTTTGAAGGTGAATCGGGAAAGTCTAGATATGTTCGTGAAGATGGGTCTGAGTCAAATCCTTTCAACAGAGATTGGCTTCGCGAGAATGTGGATGTGATCGATGAAAAGTTGAAAAGTCGTGATACATCCGACATTCCCGCTGATGTGTTTGAAGAATGGAGAAAACAGTTCTTGGCTAAGTCGAAAAAGCCAATCCCTCCACCCATTCAGGTCGATTACATGAAGTATCAAAAGGATCGACCGCAAGGAAAGCTCCTGAGCTGGATTGTTGGGATTGAACCTGTACAAAGGAACATATGATATAAAGCCAAAATACTCTATCCGCGGATTGGTCCTTCTATCAGAGTTTAGATCCTCTGTTCGTCTAAACTCTGCCTTCTAAAGACTGATGCCTTTACATCATTTGCTACACCAAAGGTCTGACAGAAGATATGAAGCAGAGGATGGTCATCAGAGTTTAGCTTTTTAGTTTTATATTAAATGTAACAGTGCATTTGCACTATCAGTTGTTCGACATCAGTGCTTATAGGTTGTTAGTTTATCGTTAGAAGTCACTATCAACCCTGACGTCATCAAAAGATGCTCAGTGGTTAGATAGTTAGTATAAATAGCTGAGTCGATGTAACAGTACAATTTGTCTTGTTAAAAAGATCCTTGCACCAATCATCTTCTTCCATTTCTGTGCTATCTAATTGTGTTGCAATAGGCTGAGGGGGAGTTTGTGAATCACATGCAAAGTTTACTAACTTGAAAACATGATGAAGAAAACAAACGACCTTTACTTGTAGTAAAAGTTTTCCATTCTATTCCGCTACATTTACTTTAAATTTCAATCATATTTCCATTTTTGAAACAAAAACTACAAGTAAATCAAACTCAGATCCTAACAATTGGTATCAGAGTTTGGTGAATCAAAATTTGATTAACATCAATTTGATTTGAAAGATCAGCTCTCCCTATTAATCAGTTTGATAGTTTTTACTTGAATACAGAGTTTTATTACGTTCAAAGTTTTTAAAACACAAATCTATTGTAAACAAGCAGAAATGTTTCAAAACACACAGGATTCCAACATTGGATCCATGTTTAAACCAACGATGTTAAAACGAAATAAATATTTCATATGGCAACGTCGGATGGGTTACATCCTAGCTCAACAAAGCACCGGCTGCTGGCGATCTGTTGTGTATGGACCACATATTCCAATGGTTCCCAGCATAGAGGTTCCTGACACTCAAGTGCCAAAAAGTCCCAAAAATTACTCTGAGCAAGACTTCCAGAAAATTGAGTTGGATGCAAAAGCGTTTAACATCGTTGCTTCCGCGCTACCCAACAAAATTTATGCTGGATTGTTCCACTGCAACAGTGCAAAAGAGTTATGGGATGCATTAAACGAACAGTTCGGTGGGACTAAGGAGGTGATAGATGTTGATGCATATATCTGTTGCCTACGTCATCGTATAATATCGAGTCTGTATTTAGGAGCGAAATGACGAAGTTTATGTATGTTAAAGATCAAGTTCGCTTGTAAAAGTCAAGTTCGGTCGAACTTGACTAAGCAAGTTCGCCCGAACTTGCACTCCCACCAGCGAACTTGTGATTAGTATAAATAGGAGCTTTGACATTTCATTTGTAACTTTCAGAGATTTTGTCACGACAGAGGCGAAGCTCTGTCCAAGTGTGTCCAGGATCTGTAACGTTGAATATTAATGAAACGGTGATTAAATAGAAACAAATGAGTGTATCCAATGTCGCCTAAGCAAATGGATTCCGCACGTTTATCTTAGGTTTGTCATATTAGGACCAGAAAGATCCGTACAACGGTCCTACAATTGGTATCAGAGCAAGATTGGCCTAATTTGAAGACATTGGACATAGAATATCTCATCTTCTACTCATTTCTTCTATTTTTAACTTTTCTTTGACAATTCACAGACAAAATAGACTGATTTTCAAGTATAATACGTAAAATCCATAATAGATAAACCCTTGAAAAGATCAGAGCTTAAAACAAACGAATTCATGCCGAAAAATTGAAAAAACAATGTTTTAAATCACAACTTCGTTCGAACTTAACATCAAGTTCGCTCAAACTTGACTGATTTTAAAGGTTTTTTACTCAAGTTCGCTCGAACTTGACTGTTTTTTCATCATTTTTAGTCAAGTTCGCCCGAACTTGATAAAAATTTGTTGAAAGTCTACACAAGTTCGCCCGAAGTTGCTATCTCTTGAAAATTCACATAAGTTCGCTCGAACTTGCTATTTTTATAACATCTCAACACAAGTTCGCTCGAACTTGTATTCTGAGTGAAACAAGTTCGCCCGAACTTGTTAAATAGCTGAGTTTCACACGCTGTGACAAGTTCGACCGAACTTGTCTAAGACATGAAAATCCCGAAAAACGTCTCGGACATTATATATCGTTAGATTCGTATTGATGAGACGAGTTTAAAGCTCTAATATGGTAAAAAAAAGTTTTCCGAAAAATTTTAAACGTTTTTAGCAAACCGATACGTTGATATTGTCGGTTTAAAAAGTCAAATTTTATTAAATTGTCTGTTTGCTAATCATTTTTCAAGTATTTTGAACGACAGAAAAATTTGGAAAACGAAATGGGGTCCGAGAAGCCGCCAAAGTTGATGAGTATGGACGAGTATGAAGCTTGGAAAGGAAAATTTGAGAGCTGGGTCCAAGCTACGCATTTTAGCAGTTGGGTGGCGAACGAAACAGGATATGTAGTTCCAAGAGATGAGAATCAGAATATTCTAGAGAAGTTCAAGTATTCTACGCAACAGAAAGAGGCGTATTTTGCTGATAAGAAAATCATTAATCTGATTCAACAATCTGTTAAAGAACATATCTTGATACTACTTCCTGAGTACAAGACTGCAAAAGAACTCTGGATATCTCTTAAAAATAAATATCAGGTGAAGAGAGAAGAGAATGTAGTGGTTAAGAACTGTGAAGCTCAACTTTTAAGTACATTTACAAATGGATCTTTAAGTTCTAAACCAGTCTGCCCGGTCTATAATGTAGATGATTATCTAGCACATAATGCCAAACTCTTGAATGATTTGAAGAGTTTGACATTAGAAACTAAAACGTTAAAAGAAAATAAAAATTTTAGAAAATGAAAAACTACAAATGTTAGTAGATTTTCAAAATGAAATAAAGATGTTTAAAAATAAAAAAAATGTTTTTGAAAAATTAAATATAGAAAATCAAAAACCAATAAATTCTCATATTGAGAAAATTGATCAACTTGAAAAAGAAGTTGAGACTGTTATAAATAAAGCTGCTAATTCAACAAAATTATTGAAAGGTTTTGTGACTTCCTCATTAAAGTTAGAACATATATGTTCAAACCCGATCAATGATAATAAAAAGAAAATTCCAATAAGTGACAATGTCACAAATTATGACGATGTCATAATTGGTAGTTGTGATGATAATATCGATGATGAAAATGATAAAATGATAAAAAATTAATATTTTTGAAACTAAAAGAAAATTTTCAAGAAACTGTTCTACAATCTGCTGAAAAAGGTGAATGTTCATCGCAAAAACCTTCTAAGCAGAATGGAGAACAAAAACAACATGAAAAACAAAATTCTAAAAATTTTCAAAACAAAAATAAAAGCTCATCGGTACGGTCATCCAATCATTATAAAAACTCACAAAAATTTGAGAATAAGTGGTGCAGGTCGGACCACAGTGCTTCAAAGTCAAATAAATTTTACAGAAGAAGCAGGAAAGATGACTACTACACGTCAAATCAATGTGCTGATTTAGGTGTTTGGTCTGAATGGAGAGATTGGTACGATAACAGAGTGTGTTACAACTGTGGATTTGGTGGACACATTGTTGTTAACTGCCTGAAAAAAGAGATTTGATACGAGAATATGCTATAAATGTGAAATCAAAGGTCATATTTCCAGGGATTGTCCGACTAATATGAAAAGAAGATCGGTTAAATATCAGGGGGAGAAAAGACCAGAGGAGAAGAAAACAGAGAAGAAAAATGAGAAAACTGTAGAGAAGCCCAAAGAACAAAAAGTCAAGTTATCACAAGGACAAAAAGACAGATTGAAAAAAAAGAGGAAAAAAGTTAGAGAGTATTTGGAAAAGATTTTGTCCTCGGATACATCTAAAAATCAGATAAAAGTTCTAATGAATCATTTTACTCACAGTCAAGTAAAACGAATTCATCAGATACAAATCTGAGGACAAAAGAGAGAGCAGTGGAGAAAAATTTGATAATCCAAATAGTTAAAAAATCAAAGAAAGTAAAATTTTCAAATAAAGTTTCTATCAAACTGTTTGAATATCAAAAAGAGTGTGAATGTTTGTTTACTTCAGATGTTAATGATTTTGGTAAACCTAAATCCAGAATGGATTGGGTTCAAATTCAAAACTAATTAAAGTTTGTTTGAATGTGCAGGATAACCAAGCTTCAAGCCAAAGGTCATTTCAGAAGCAGTGGTTGTTTATACAGAGAGACAAGAGACAGGAGTGATATTCCACACAAACAAAATGGTAGTCTCGTGTTCACATTCGTAAAAAGTCGTTAAATGGTTAAAATGGAAGATTCTTATTTTCGATTTTAATAAGATGTTTTCAATTTTAGGGGGAGAAAAAATTTTAAAAATTGTAAAAAATTCCTGTAAAATTGAAAAACATCATCTTAAAATGTTTCCAAAAACAATAGAAAATCTCAATAAAGTCAAAAACATTAAAAAATGAAAATGTGATTACTTGTGAGAATAAAGGAAATGATAGTACATCAGTGGACTATCACAGTATGCTAAAGAAATGTAAAGTTTAAAAGTGTTAAACTAGTCTTACTGTGGATGTGTCGATAGGCTTAACACGTTCAGTAAACTGTTTTCGAGATATAAACTAAATTTAACAACTGCTTAATCTTGTGGATTAACACATCTTGGATATATGGAATTAGTACTCCGAAATTTCGTTTGAGAGATTGACTGATTCTAAGATACGAGGTCTATATAGATAGTTGATATTTGGGGTATTATACAAGTTCTTCTGATTTTGCGGAAGCAATAGCCTAGAACTTCTATATTACTTTTTGCTAAAAACCTCAAACTGCATGCAAACTTGAGAAGTATCGAAAGATCTAATCAATTGCAGTGATTAAAAGATTCCTTAATTGGAACACACCTCAAAGTCGAGCCTTCATCTCTTTGTCTGTACGGTAGTACTAACCTGAGCTCTCAAGGTCTCGCATTATGCATATATAGATATCAATTACGCTATATTCACCTGTAAGATGAAATCTAGGGAATCTTGATACGGGAGTATATTCAAGAAGTGGGAACCGCAGTTAAGTCAAGTTTCATAATTCTAACTAACATATCTTGGAACAATTGAGAAATGTGTTAAAGTTTAAGTGGACAAACATATCGACAATCTAGATAAACAAGTTTAAAACTTAAAGTCATTAAAAGGTCAACGGTACTGGTGATATGTCTCAAAAACTGATATGATCCTCTAGCACGTTTTCTCATAAAAATACAAACTGTAAATATTCCATTTTAGTATGTTTACATTTCTGCATTCAATATTAAAAATTCAAAAAGATTTTTTTTCTCATATCTTCCATGGAAACCTAATAATGATTGAATGTGAGCCGGACCAACGAGACTGTTAAGAAACTGTTTGTGTGTGGATACGTGTGATTGTTCTTAATCGTCAAATCTTAGAGATTCAGAGCATCTTTTGAGGGGGAGCTAGATAAACATGTTGATTAAAGATACCAGAAAGCTCAAAGCAAGGGGGAGCATGGATGATAAAGTTATTCAAGAAATAAAGATCAAGAGAACATTAAAGACTCAGGAACTTATTTGAAGAATGATGACTACGACAACATCCAAGGGGGAGTCTGTTGATGCATATGTCTGTTGCCTATGTCATCGTATAATATCGAGTCTGTATTTAGGAGCAAATGACGAAGTTGATGTATATTAAAGATCAAGTTCGCTTGTAAATGTAAGGTTGAAGTCAAGTTCGGCCGAACTTGACTAAGCAAGTTCGCCCGAACTTGCACTCCCACCAGCGAACTTGTGATTAGTATAAATAGGAGCTTTGACATTTCATTTGTAACTTTCAGAGATTTTGTCATGACAGAGGTGAAGCTCTGTCCAAGTGTGTCCAGGATCTGTAACGTTGAATATTAATTAAACGGTGATTAAATAGAAACAAATGAGTGTATCCAATGTCGCCTAAGCAAACGGATTCCGCACGTTTATCTTAGGTTTGTCAGATTAGGACCAGAAAGATCCGTACAACGGTCCTACAATAGAGAATAACAGAGAAGTTTTAAATCAACAGTATGAGACGTTTTGTCACATAAAAGGTGAGTAGTTAACACAACAGCTCGAACGTTTTAGCTGTCTCATTAGTGAGGTTAATGTAGAATTTTCAAATTCGACTGCCAACAGTCGTTTCCTAAGATCATTACCATAAAAATGGGAGACTGTAGTTTATGTTACTCAACTTTTGTTGGGTTTAAAAAGATGACCCTCACTCAACTTCATGGTCGACTTCTCACTTGTGGGAGGGAGTTGAATCAGAAAAAGAAGTTACAAGAGTCTGGGAACACAACTGACGACTATACCTTGGGTAACACTGCTCTTTATAGTCATGAAGAGAGTTCTGGTAGTGGGAAGGATCAAGGTTATGATCATTATATTGATATCACATCTGGAAACAATTTTACCTCTGATCCTTACACACCCAATTTTGCTTTTGCTGCAAATGGGGATATCCAAAACTCTGACAATATGTCCTTTGAAATGAATGAGTTACAACACTTTGAACCCACTGATTTGGAAGAAATGGACATTTTACATCAGCTGGCACTGTTGAGTGTTAGAGCAAGTACATTTTACAAAAGGACTAGTAGGAAGTTTCCGGGATTGCATGGGGGGTTGAAAGTGGGGTTGGATAAATCCAAAATCAAATTTAATAAGTGTAATAGGTTAGGACACTTTGCCAGGGAATGCAGATCTCAAACTGCAGGTCCAATGGTGACTCACCCAGGCCCTAGACCTCAAAGCACTGCTCATTATTCCCATTATACCCATGCACCACAAATGCAACATACTACACACTTTGCACATCCTGCTACTAATGTGCATGTCCATTATATCCAAACACCTGCCCTGTAGATTCAGTATGTTCAAGCACCACCTCAAGTGCATGTGCAACAAGCTCCACATGTCACACAATGTCACACCCCAACCGATGGCAGAAACATCAGGGCGCGGCACTAGGCGAACCCGATTATCTCACGAGAAATTCCATAACATTATTCAAGCGATAATACTCAAAAGTTACTATCCCATACTATCAACGTAGAATCCTCAAACAAGTTACAAAATACCAAATAATTCTCATAAACAATTCAAGTTCGATCTCCCCCAGATTTTATTACAATGAGATTCTAAAAGATATCCTAAACTATGCATCCATAGCTAAAGTCCTCAACCTGCCACATATGTTAAAATAAAACGCCAATACAATTAAGTAAAGGTGAGCATACAGGTTTGCGTACATAATAGATATAAAAGCGTTTAGCATACATCGCATGACATACGTAAGATTTGTGAACTATGTAACTACTCAGATTCAAGTAAACCAACAAACCGCGATTGATCGAGGCATGCAAACAAGCGTTCACATCCTAAAAGAGAAAATAAATGAGAAATGAAAATGTGAGCCTTAACAACCCCGGGCCTCCGGGTGGCAGGTCAACCTCTAGTATACTATCATGTTAAGGGTGGCGTACAAGCAATCAAGTAATACATACAATTCAGCAGATTTCACGTATAGTCATGTAATAGCGGGGTTGCAAAGAAAAGTTGGGTTGTGTGATGTGTTTTGATAGACGAACATATGTGACACCCAAAAGTGCGTTTAAGCTTAAAGGGGTTTAAGTATACTCACTGTTGGTGCGTTACGGGAGAGATGAGGGATCTAAAATGAGTTGAGGAGAGCGACGGATCAGCCTGTAAGTGAACAGAAGTGCATCAGTCTTTCCGAATTGCTGAAACAGTTAACGGTTGAAGGAACAGCAGACAATTCGGTCGAACTTGTACTTGAAGGTACAAGTTCGGGCGAACTTATATGTCTGGACTTACTGTGAGTACAAGTTCGGGCGAACTTGTCTAGTTTCCTAGGAAGCAAGACAAGTTCGGGCAAACTTGTCCCATTTGTTGAGGTGGGATACAAGTTCGGGCGAACTTGTCTGATTTCCTTGGAAATCAGTACAATTTCGGGCGAACTTGTGTATTCTTGTGAAGTGTTGATCAAGTTCGGGCAAACTTGGTCACCAATCTGGTGACAAGTTCGAGCGAACTTGACGCTTTCCAAGCGAACTTGACTGTTTTGGCATCCAAATCGTGCATTTTCGCGTCGTTTGCTGAGGAAATCGAGTGTCCATCCCTCCAACCTTAAGCCACTGAGTAAAACTTAGGCTGGAGAGGTCTTTTGGAGCGAGTTTAGCCATTTTACAGAAACTTGGACTAATCCGGGCGAACTTGAAGGTTCCAACGGGTTAGTCCAGTTTGTGCAAAGTTACGATTTCGTCCTTGTGCTTCCGGATCTGAGATCTTGCTTGACAATGCCTCGTTCCACTTCAAAGTGAACGAAACATGCGTCATTTAGTCCGAATCTGTGTAAAAATCGATGTTTTAAAGGTTTTACTTAGATCAAACATAGATCTAAGTGAAAACAGAAGCTTTGTATAAAAAGATGAAGATTTTCGTAAATAGAAGAATTTTGATGAAATCGAAGGCAAAGCCTTGTCCAAAATCGTTGTAAAACGTTGTTGTAGCTTGAAAACAGGTTGAATCTTACTTTGAAAACAAAGGGTTTCGGTTTTGGGGAGCTCCGGGCGAACTTGCAGCAAGTTCAAATAAGGAGAGGAGCTGGGTATTTATAAGTGGAGTGAGAAAGGGGGGCTGAAACATCAAGTTCGGGCGAACTTGTATCAAGTTCGGCGAACTTGCTTGTTTCTTGCTTTTTGAGACAAGTCCGGGCGGACTTGTTAGATTCTGTAGGATTATGAAGGCTCAGACAAGTTCGGGCGAACTTGTGATGCACAAGTTCGGCCGAACTTGACCTAGGGGCCAAGTTTTGTTCGTTTGTTTCGTGTTAGGAGTTCGTTTGGCGATTCGGTTCGTATTAGATAGTTATATTATCATTGATTTGAGAGGGAGCGAGTTACAAGAGTGTGCGAGTGTTTTAGCGATATCAAAACATAACATAAATAAATATAACACACATAAAACATAATTCCACATAATTAATTGCATTTTGCGATGCGATGAGATAAGCGAGGCAATGGCACAAGTGTTTATTAAACAATAACACACTCGGCTCGTATAGTAGCATATCTACTTGTGGTTGCGTTTGAACTAGCGATTAAATGCGATATAGCTGTGACAAAATATAATTCCATTAACATAAACTTTTCATAATCCAAATCTCGGAGTACAAATGATAAGTATGAACGAATTACTCGGAAAAACGAATAAAATAAATAACAACGAAATTTGGAGTTGTTACACACAAACTACTCAAACCACTGCTCCGGCAGAAGGGAACCAACAAAGCTTCTTTACACAAGGTTTTATTGATTGGAGTAGTTTACCTAAGGATTTATCTGATGAAAACTTTGCTCTTATGGCTAAAAATGGTTTTGAAAATGAAAATATCTGTTTGATGGCCTTAGAAACTATAGTTGAAGGTGTAGAGTCTGAGGAACAAGGGTCAAAATCTGATGAAGTTCAAAGTTGTGATGAAACAGTGGTTACACCATGGTTGATAAAAACACTGTTGATGAAGAAAAGATCTCTCTATCTGACCCATGGGATATTGATGTTGTGTGAAGATGATTGTGATTGTGCTCTTATGGATGCTTCTAAGGTATCACCTCGGATCCTAAAGGATCTCTGTTCTAGAAAATGTATAATAGCTTTTGCTAACATAAAAAAGGTGAATGAAAACCTTAGGAACAAAATTTTAGAAAATTAACTTAATTTTGAAAAACTTGTCAAAGAGTTAAAATCAAAATTGTTTTCAAAAGATTCTGAGAAAAGTAGCCTAAAGAATGAAGCTAGCATAACCAAGGACCAACTCCAAACTATGGTAGATAAATACCAAGTTTGCAAAAAGGAGTTAGAGGATACCCATATCACATGTGAAAAATGGGTAGAATCTTCAAAAGGTTTTGAAATTATGCTAGATAAACAAATCAAGGGTAACATAAAATTTGGCATTGGTTTTGTAACTGAAGAAGTAGCCAAAGAAAATGTTACAAAAATTGTTTCTGGAAGGTTGAAGTAGTTCCAACAAATTTGGCTGGAAATGAGATAAAAATCACTGATAAAAATGGTAACAAAATTTCTCTGGAAAAACATGAAGGGTCTCACAACTTTTAAAGAAATTGAGAAATACCAATTTAAACCTACATGGTCAGATGAATGTGATATTCTTGAAAATTTCAAGCCAATGGACTTCTCAACTCTTGAAGGTGTCAAGGCACCAAGGCAAGAATCATTCGTATCAAAGATCTTCCAGCAGAGGTTACAACATCTGCTAAGAAGAAATCCGATAAAAAGAAAAAAGAAAAAATCAAACATCTGTTTTGGGAATTTTGCAACAAAAGAAACCATATAGCTGAAAATTGTTTTCTTTTAAAAGCATATGACATAAACAAAACACATATAATCCCAAATGATTCAAAATGCTTTATCTGTGGAAAAACAAATCATCTGACTCATGAGTGTGCTTATCTTCAAACCTATGATCAAAAGGTAAAAGAGATCAAAGCAAAAGCTCTTGAGAAAGAAAGTTCAAGCTCTGTTAGAAATAAATCTAAGCAGAGCTTAGAACTTGTTGAAACATCTGTCACAAAATCCTTGAACAAAACCTCTGTTCCCCGAGAGGTACAAGTGACAGATGCTCCACCTGCCAACAGGTATCCAAGAGGACATGGACAACCAGCTTATCAGAAGGTTCCTATGAGTTATGAAGGTCACAAAAAACCTTCAAAGCCCAAAGTGAATAGATATCCTCATTGTTAACAACATCTGGCTGGAAATGGTTCACAACAGTGGATACAAAGGCAAACTCAAACCACTGGCCATACTCCTGGATTTGAGAATGGACAATCTGTGAACCCATTCAAAGCCATTCTGGCTTTGGAATCTCATCTGAACTAAATGTTTACTTGTGTGCAGGGAGCTTCTACTTGCCTTGATAGTTTATGGTATGTAGATAGTGGTGGCTCCAGGCACATGACAGGATGTAGGGCCCTTCTCAAAGACTTCTTGGCTCATGGAGGGGGTGATATATCTTTTGGTAACAATTCAAAAGGAAAGGTGTTGGGTTCAGGGTGTGTCTAGACTGGGAATCTCAAATTTGAAAATGTTAATTTAATTGACAATCTAAAATTCAATCTTCTGAGTGTCTCTCAAATGAGTGACAAAGGATATGGATCCTTCTTTACAAAGGAAACTTGTCAAATTGTAGGACTAGAGGCTGTGAAAAAGATTGATCAGGTTATTGCTGAGAGTAAAGCACAACTTGTTGCTCATAGGAGTGGCAATGTGTATGTGGTTGATATGTTGAAAGATAACCCTATGTCTAATGCATGCATGTTCTCAGTTGCTTCCAGCAAAGAGACAGAGTTATGGCATAGAAGACTTGGGCATACAAATCTAAAAACAATCACCACACTCTCCAAAAACTATCTTGTCAGAGGTTTACCACACAAACAATTTACTTGTGAAGAACATTGTGTTTCCTGTTTAAAAGGTAAACAACATAAAAGTTCTTACAAGTCTATTGAAGAGTCCAAAACAACCCAGTGTTTGCAACTGCCACACATGGATTTGTTTGGCCCTGTAAAAATCATGAGTTTAATGAAAAAAAGATTTTGTTTAGTCATTGTTGATGATTTTTCAAGGTTTACATGGACTTTCTTTTTACACTCCAAAGATGAAACAGCTGGTATATTGCAAAACTTTGTCAAACAAGTTGAAAAGCAATATGACCTTTCTGTAAAAAATTTTAGGAGTGATAATGGGACAGAGTTTAGAAATAAGGAGTTAGATGTCTTCTATGAGTCAAAAGGGATTGCTAGGCAATTTAGTGTCCCAAGAACTCCAGAACAAAATGAGGTAGTTGAAAGGAAAAATCGAACTCTTATTGAATCTGCAAGAACCATGCTAGCAGACTCAGGTTTACCCTTGTCTTTTTTGGTAGAGGCTGTAAACACTGCTTGTTATGCTCAAAACAGAGTTTTGATTAACCCTAGGCATCAAAAGACTGCCTATGAACTGCTTTACAATGTCAAACCTCTGATCTTATATTTCAAAGTTTTTGGTTGTCCTTGTTACATTTTGAACTTAAAAGATTCTATCTCTAAGTTTGCAGCCAAAGTTGACTATGGTTATTTTCTAGGATACTCAACCACTGCCAAAGCCTACAGAGTGTTTAACTCTAGGACCAAGTGTGTTGAAGAAACTCTGAATGTGAAGCTCAATGAACTTTGATCTTTGAAAATCCCAGCAAATCCTGCGAACTGTTTGATCTAAATAAATTTACATTTGAAGATGTGTCTGTCAAGACTAACAATGCAAGTACATCACAGTCATCACCACAAGAGCAAGGATATGATTGCATTCTTCCAAACTTCAAGATATGTCCTTCAAGTAGAGAGCAGATGTTAGTAACAATAGTTAAAGCTCTACTGGTTCAACAGTGGTTAATTCTAAATCCTCTGCCTGTCCTAAAAACCAAAACGCTGTTGATAAAAATCCATCTAATCTGGATAAAATCAAAAAAAACATTCACTACTATACCACCCATTCCACCACCTCCATTCCAATCAGAGGCTGGACCATCAAATTCACAAACAGAGGATAGCTCAGATGATACACACCTTCAAGCTTCACCTCAAAATGCACTTGTCCCATATAAAGGTGATTTGATCTTCCTCAAAAGCCATCCATTAGATCAAGTTATTAGTAACATAAATGAGGGAGTGCTCACAAGAAGCCAATCCCAAAACATTTGCCTCTTTGTTGGCTTTCTATCACTATTCCAACCTGTCAAGTACCAAGAGGCACTAAAAGACAATTTTTGGGTAGAAGCTATGCAAAGCTCCTTCAGTTTAGAAGACAACAAGTTTGGGAACTTGTACCACTGCCAAATGATGTAAGTCCAATTAGCACAAAGTGGATCTTCAAGAATAAAATAGATGAAAGGGGTATTGTTTTCAAGAACAAAGAAAGGCTCGTGGTTCAAGGCTACAGACAGGAAGAAGGCATTGACTATGACGAAACCTTTGCTCCTGTAGCAAGGTTAGAAGTCATCAAACTGTTCTTAGCTTTTGCTGCCAACCACAATATCAAAGTGTTTCAAATGGACATCAAAAGTGCATTCCTATATGGAAAGATCAAAGAAGATGTGTATGTGTGCCAACCTCCTAGATTTGAAGATGCATTTCATCCTGAATATGTGTTCAGGTTAAACAAAGCACTATTTAGTCTTAAACAAGAACCAAGAGCCTGGTATAAAACTCTATCCACTTTTCTCTTATCCATAGGTTTTTCAAGAGGTAAAATTGATAAAACCTTGTTTTTAAAATGGAAAGGAAAAGATTTGATGCTTGTCCAAATTTATGTGGATGACATCATTTTTGGATCCACATGCCTTGCCATTTGTGAAGAGTTTAGAAAACTCATGGCAGCAAAGTTTGAAATGAGTGCAATGAGTGAGTTGCAATGTTTCCTTGGTTTACATGTCAAACAAATGCATAATGGTACTATCATCCATCAAAATAAGTATGTCAAAGAACTGCTTAAAAAGTTTGATATGGATGATTGTAAACCTTGCAGTACACCCATGGCAACTTCAAAGCTGGTCACTATTGTTGACAAAGATGATTTGGTTGATCAAACACTTTATAGAAGTATGATTGGGTCTTTATTGTACCTAACTGCTTCTAGGCCAGACATCATGTTTGCAACATGTGTTTGTGCCAGATCCCAGTCATCACCTAGAAAGTCCGATCTTATTGCTGTAAAATGATATTCAGGTACATAAAAGGTGCTCCCACACTTGGTATCTGGTATCCTGCTAATGGAAATATTGAGCTTTCAGGTTACTTAGATAGGGATTTTGCTGGATGCAAGACAACAACGAAGTCCACATCAGGCGGTGTCCAATTCCTAGGTGATTGCTTAGTGTCTTGGCAAAGTAAAAAAGCAAGTTGCAGTTTCCACATCCACTGTTGAAGCTGAATACATTGCTGCTGCAAGTTGCACTGAACAAATCCTATGGCTTCAAAATCAACTTCTGGATTTTGGTATTACTGCTTTAAAGACTCCTCTCAAAATTGACAGTCAAGCAGCAGAAAGTATCATCAAAAATCCTGTATCTCACTCAACAACAAAACACATTGACATCAGACATCACTTTGTGAGGGATTGCTATGACAAAGGTTTGATTTCCTTACAACATGTCCATACTAAGGATCAGTTAGCAGATGTTCTAACAAAAGCATTGGATACATATACTTTGAAAGCTTGATCCTTAGGATTGGAATGCTAAACATGGATTAAAAACAGTTTTCAGGTGATCCATGTGTAAACAGCATAAAAATGTTTTCAGAAAATTAAAATTTCATCCTTAAATTAGTTTAAAATTGAATTTTTCAATAAATCCTTAAAGTCTGTTCCAAACCACTGATAGCATCAAAACACTGGTCGTTTAGAAAAGTCTATCCATTGTCAAAAGTGTATCCTCTGATAGTTTCAAAAGCACTGTTCACATCCACTGCCAATGAGTTCAAACAGTGTTTATCCAATCAATTGTCTCCCATTGTCAAACAGAGGTTACACGTGGTCAGACGTTATTCGTCAGTTGTTTGCATCAGATGACACGTCATCAACACTTTTTCAAAACCCTGTAAAACCCCGTTTTATCCATAACAGAGGTTTCATTTTGCCGTGTTGAATTCAAAATTCTCAAAACGGTTTCTTTTCAATCATGGCAGCCAAAGCTAAATCAAAAGGGAAATCCAAACCAGAACCACCACCATTCACTCTCATAATCAAAACCCCTCACAAGTACACAACAATTCTTGATGCAACCGATTCAAACACAAGATATCATTTAATGATAAAAATCTTGAAAGAATCAAAAATTTGCATATGTTAACCATCAAAGCCCCTATCTGTCGCAATCCACGACCCCTACCCCGGGAGTGGGAGCCGCGAGACACAGAGCTGGTGGTACCAGTGTTTATTAATTTGACAGCAGAATTATAACCTCAGGATCGTAGTTAGGAAATAATTTATCAGAGTTTCAAAACACCAAACTTTTATATTACACAAAACGGGATAAGACACAAGTTTCAATTACAATACATTTGTAGGGATAAACCCTGACTTATGGAAAACATAAAATCCGTTTATTTATGTAACTTTTATAGCCACTTTTCTAAGATTTTAGTGCTCTCCAGCTGGCTTCTATTAGCTTCACATTAAGTTACCTGAAATGCGTTTTAAAAATATTTTATCAGCAAGAAATACTAGTGAATACATCCCAGTTTAATCAAAACAAGTTTTATAGCTTTACAGTTATTGAGAGCATCCGCATTTACAATGTATATATCTACAGCATTACCCAATTCGTATTGTCACACCTGACTTGTGGGTCATGTTATCAATTGGCGAAAATCCATTTGTCCAACGGTAACAGATTCAAATTTTGTATATAAAACCCCAACATACCAGCAGTAATTATAGAATATATATACTCAATCACTGTTAAGCATAACAAAAACATTTTAACTAACAAAAAGATTTACAAAAAGAGAATGTACTCACTTTGAAAACTTAGGTATTCCTACGGAGTTCCTGGTGAAAATTCTTGATTACTTCCTGGAATTTCTATTTAAAACATGCAATGCACATGCGTTAGTAAATTAACCCAGGTCACTTTTAGCCATACAACCGAGACAGAACCCCGGCGTGCTCAGTCAGGCAGGGCCTCGACATGCGTTGGTGGGTCCTAAATCAATCGGGTAGGATAACCATACAAAACAAGATAGAACCACAACGTACTTAGTCGGGCAGAGCCTTGACATGCGTTGGCGGGTTCTAACTCGGGTAGGGTAACGAATTAGTGATCGGGGGTTAAGATACTTACAACGGGCAGCGCTTCGCAGGTTTAGGGGTTTAGGGGGAGGGGGTTTTGACAGAAACAGAGAGTAGAGGGAGTATACGTTTGATTTTTCTGATCGAAACTGAGCAACGAAAACGATGTCAGTCCTGGCCTTATATAGGCTAGTTTGACTTCTCCCGCGCATCGCACGGGAATCTGGGTCTCCTCTTGCGTGGCGCCTGAGGTGCCTAGCTAGGGCTAGGTCAGCCTCGTAACGGGTATATGCTTGCCACATGGCAGGAGATGGTGACACGTCACCTGAACGTCTCCCGCACGTCGCGACAGAGGCCATGGTCTCCGGCGCGTGGCGCCTGGGGTGCCCAGGTGAGCCTGCTCCGTTTGTGTGCCGAGTCTCAAATCGCGTGTTCGGTTCGTCATTTCGGCTCGGTTTTGGGGTGTTTTGGAGAGTTGTTACACTATCTATCGAGACGCACTACGACAATTTTGGGCAAACGCAGAGGTTCATTCACAAAAGGATGTTCCTTATGCTATCATATCAAAAGTGGGCGAAACACTTGCAAATTAGCCCTCAATCGATTTCCCAAGTATTCAACTTGAATGATATGGCACATCCTATGTCATTTTCTACAAATGAAATGCATGCGGAATTTCTGGAAAGGGGTTACATTGGACAACTAAAAGGTATGAGAATCTACAAACCTAATTTTCTTGCTGAGATGAGATTCTTCTTTCACACTCTTTTAACTTGTCTCTCAGCAAAGACCACAGCTTTTAATGAAATACCATTGAACATTCAGTATATGAGCTATGCCATTTTAACTGGATCAGATTTTAATTTTTCTCAGATATTGTTCAATGATCTTGTGGCAAATTTTAATAACATTGCAAAACAAAAAGCTTTTCTGATACATCCACGATTCTTGAGTGTTAATCTTCAAAATCAGTTACCTGATAATGATGTTAAACAAGGCGCTGTTACACAACCAAGCGGCCTAACTCATGAAAGTTTTACTCGAATAACAAATAAGGATAAAGTTTCCAAAACACAAGCAGAAGAGGCTGAGAAAACTTTACAAGAACAAAATGTTCAAACTCAACCTCTTGCTGTTGAGCCCACTGCTCCTGTTGATCAGGGCACTACAACCACTGCCCTGAAACCCACACCAGCAATTTCCAAAAAGAAACCAAAGAAAATTTCCAAAAAACCCACCAAACCCAAAAAAAGCACTCTGGAAGATGAGATCCTATTGGTTAACCCAGTGATAACACAAAAATCACTTGAAAACATTGCTGCTACTTCTTCACAGCAGATGTTAGAATCTCAACCTGGCCTTGAAACTCCTCCTTCTTCCTCACAAAAGGATAAGGTTATAAACACAGGGACACCAAATTATGAAGCTCTAGGATCACTTGGTTCTATCTTCCAAAGCCAATCTCCCAGGGTAATGTCTCTTTCAGCACCTCAACCTTCACCAACAAAATCACTACCACCTACCATAATGCCTTTGCTTAATGCAATTGAATTAGAACAGACATTAAACAGTTCTTCTCACCAACCTATCAATGAGAATATACTCCAACAAGTGACTGGGTCTGATTCTTTATTCTTTGCTAACCCATCAGCAACTGAAGAGGATACATCCCTTAGGTTACATGTAACCCTAGGTGATAGTTCATCAAGAGCGACCACTACAATTGCTAAACTCCCAAGTTTACCTTTGAACAGTGGTTATATTCCTAAGACTCTGATGAAGGCAACCACTGTGGAGGCTACTACGGTAACCTCTGATTATGTGGGAAGTCCCCAGTACCAAGACAAAGGGGCATCTATGTTTGAAACAGGGGTTGATACTCTTGTTTATGATGATGTAGATATAACTACCAATCTTGGTAGGAGTTCAAATGATATTAAATTAGGTGATGATCTAAAATACAAGGATTTGACAAAGAGAGTTACCAAAATTGAAAGCTCTGTTGATGAAATCAAGGATTTACTAAAGCAGATGTTAGCTACCAAGAGCCAACCCTCTGTCCTATCCACTGAAGATCTTAAACAAGCCTTAGACCCTCTGTTTCAACAACAAAAATACTATGCTGATCTTCAACACAAACATCAACTGCAAGAGATTCAAAACATGGTTGATGCCAGATATATGGATACTGCTGCAGATATTAAGGCAATCAAGGCTCATCTCCTTCAAACCACTGGTACTCCTCTTCCTACAGTAATCTTGGTCAACATTGATGATGCCAAAAAGGGGAGATACCTTTAAAGAAAGAAGTGCTAAAACTTGATGACAAGGATGCACGTCCAATAGTGGTTATCCCTAAACTAGATGGTTCTAAAAAGATTGGTGAAATAGCTGATATCTTTGCAAGGGAAAAGGAGAATATAAAGAAAAGGGTAAGGGTTGAGAGCAGAGCTTTGGTTGAGAAAAAGATAGCTCTGCAAAAAGAAAAGGAAAGTATTGGTCCTTCAACAAAGATAGTATCCACACCTTCTAAACCTAAGACAATTGCTAATCCAACCACATCCTCTGCTCCTACAAAAACTCCTACACCCTCTCTTCAAAAGCAGTTGATACACCAACTACGATAGATGTTACAACACCTGTTGTGTCAACATCTGCTCACACAGCAGAGGTTATAACAAATGTTAATCTAACCACTGCTATGATCATTTTTCCAACATTCACCATATCTTTACCCACACCCACAAGAATACCACAACCACAATCACCAAATATCGAGTTCAAAAGGAGAAAAACCACAAATGTTATACTTGATGTCAAGATCATCCTTTCTCCTTTACATGTGTCATCTAAACCAACGTCCACCACAATAGTTGTTAAACCTCCTTCTTCTCAAATTACAAAAGTACCCCTTGCCACTCAATTCCCAATGGAGCTGCAAGCTGTCAAAGCAGAGATCAAATCTTTCTTTGCAGAAGAAGATCCAGATAAAAGGGAATTCCCATCTCTGAAAGGTTATCCCAAACCTAGAAACTTAGAAGAATTCAAGAGGCTTAAAGTTCAACAAGCTGAGGATATCACAAAAAGGGATACCCAGGGAGAGTCTGACAGGGTAATACAAAATTACTGGCAATATCAGTTGAGCAAAGTCAGAAGTTTAGAAGACTATGCAAGAGACTTGAGCAAACAACTGTTAGAAACGGAAGATAAAAGCCTTAAAGAATATTACATCAATCACATCATGGAAACCAAGTTATACAAGGCTACAAGGGCACAATTCAAGGACTGGTCTGTGAGAGAGTTGGAAGAAGAAGTACAAAGAATGCAAGAATGCTGAAATATCCTCTCAAAAAAGCCAACTCCTCCAGATTGGAATAAACACAAGAAACTGCCTGAAAAGAACTTAAAGTTAAGAAGAATGAAGGAAGAGTTGATTGCTGCAAATTATGGGTCAAAGAACCAAATCATGAGGTGGACAGAGGTTAAGGTAGTTGAAACATACAAATGGCTTGAAAAAAGAAGGAAAACAGATCCATCATTGCCAAAGAAGCCAGTGTATCCAGCAGAAGATACAACTCAACAGACCCAACACTCTTCAAAATCATCAGAAACATCTGCTTTATCTATTCATGCCTTAAATAAAAGAAAAAGGCCAAAGGATATGGAATAAGAAGATAAGAGAGTGTTTGAGCATATAAAGGAAGGAATCCAAAACATGATTGATTTCCATACTGATGATGTCAGTCAAAAGCTTGCAGAAGATCTTACTCAGATGGCAAATCAATCAATTCTACCTACCTCAACAATAACTTTCCATCCTAGAAAGCCATCAGACCCAAAAATTTTAAAGTGGAAAGTTGACAAAAACTCCCACGAATTGACTCTACTCAAGTTTGATGGCACAGCTACCAAGATGAGAATGGAGGATGCATATGGGATGGTGTGTAGAAGACCTTCAAGAACTTATGGATCTGGTACTGGAAAAGGATGATGATGATGAGGAATCTATGTGTTTTGAATTACAGTTTAAAGGCCAAATCAGAGATCTCCTGTTGAGGAATAAAGACCAAGAATAAAAGGTGTTTTTGGCATCATCTGTTCCAGGGGGAGATTGTTGGGATTGAACCTGTACAAAGGAACAGATGATATAAAGCCAAAATACTCTATCCACGGATTGGTCCTTCTATCAGAGTTTAGGTCCTCTGATCGTCTAAACTCTGCCTTCTAAAGACTGATGCCTTTACATCATCTGCTACACCAAAGGTCTGATAGAAGATATGAAGCAGAGGATGGTCATCAGAGTTTAACTTTGTAGTTTTATATTAAATGTAACAGTGCATTTGCACTATCCGTTGTTAGACATCAGTGCTTATAGGTTGTTAGTTTATTGTTAGATGTCACTATCAACCTTGATATCATCAAAAGATGCTCAGTGGTTAGATAGTTAGTATAAATAGCTGAGTAGATGTAACAGCACAATTTGTCTTGTTAAAAAGATCCTTGCACCAATCATCTTCTTCCATTTCTGTACTATCTAATTGTGTTGCAATAGGCTGAGGGGGAGTTTGTGAATCACATGCAAAGTTTAGTAACTTGAAAGCATGATGATGATGATGATGAAAACAAACGACCTTTACTTGTAGTAAAAGTTTTCCATTCTATTTCTCTGCATTTACTTTAAATTTCAATCATATTTCCATTTTTGAAACAAAAACTACAAGTAAATCAAACTCAGATCCTAACATGGATGTTCGTTAAAGAGATTCACTGCATGGCGGTAAAACGGGAATACGGGATCCAATACTTTAACTCACTTCTTAGCATCTTAACTTTGCCTTTCTATGATGTTGTAGTATTAGCAAAGATGAATTTGATCAACAGGTCGAACTATGAAGGCGCAACGTTGTTTGCTAGGAAGATAAAGTATGAACGATGAAGGGGTTGGAAGGATGATCTGTACAAGCCTCAGTTCCCTATGTATGAGCAAATGAAGTACACATTAGATCCAACTTCTAACACTGCTCGTTACAAGCTTGTGTACCAGCCGGTGAAGATTGTTGACAAGATCCCGCTCATGCCTATGAGACAAGATTTTTTGGGAAATATGAAGCTTTGGTGTTATGACTCAGATACTCACGAAGTGATGGTAGTATTTAAGAATGATGAAGAAAACTTTCGAATGCTTGATCCAATGTGGATCGTGAACATGTCCTCTCGCGATATCAAGACTCTCTTTCAGCATGACATCTTCTATGAAAACAAGGACGCGTATCAAGCGTTGTTATTCCAATGAGTCGCTTGTTTCTGTATCTGCCGATGTATTCATATTGGAAGCTCATGGACAGAAGAAAACAAAGAACGAAGACCGAAGACCAAGCTATAGACAAGGGGGAGTTTGTTGGTACAGTTTTGGGTCTGTAGCTTGTTCTTAGTTGTAACAGTTTGTACAGTCTTTGTTTTACGTTTATGTATATTTTGGTCGAGTCGGCCAAGTCAAGATATCCTCCTATCTCGACTTAGCACGACGTTTACTTTGATAATGTTGTAAAACAGCTTGCAAGTGTGCAGCTGTTAGTATGTGTGTATTGTTCTCTTGGTGTTTCTGTTAGTTACGTCTGTCTGCATGGTCCCCATGAAGAATCCAATATTCTTCATGGAATAGCTAGTCTACTAACAACTGATTGTTCGCCGGTCTCCTATCAATGAACAACTATTGTTCATGGGTGTTGATTGTTCGCAGGCTGGTCCACAAAGAACCTATTCTTCGTGGACCTGCTAGTTGTTTGTGGGCCTCTGCATGGTTCTTCGCGACTTGCAGAGGTGTTGGCCTATAAATATAGACCTCACTTTCACAATTTCACCAAGAGAGTCCCTGAGAGTTGTAAACACTGTGTGTATGTGTTGTACTGATTCTCTTCACTTAATCTAAGATATTGAATCTTTGGTTACTTTGTGTTTGTTCTTTTTGCTTCGGTTGCATATACACTTGGATCCCGCACTTGTGTGTGTGTTAACAAACAAGGAAGTAGGTAACTTGATCCTCCAAGTGGACCTACAGCCCCCATATCTAGATTAAGACAATGCTCCAACATCTGAGTAATTGTATTAAACTCCGCTGGGATAGGGACTTTTAACCATACACACGCCATCCACCAAACTGTTTTAGCAAAAGTGCACTCAGCTAGCAAGTGGTTTGTTGTCTCAAGACTAATCCCACACACTTGACACAAACCATCGCCGAAGGCAACATTCCTAGCTGCAAGGGCCATCGGCCAAAGGGATCTTGCCATTAATGACTCTCCAAACAAAATGAATACACTACCTAAGTTAGTGCAATAAGATAATTAAGTTAGCAGTTTATATCAACATGAGGGAGCAAAGTGTTATTTATTGGAATTCTTAGTTAAATGGAGTTGTAAAGTACAAGGGGCTAATTGTCAATTATTGAAACTAAAAATAAAGAAAAGAATAAAAATTGGTGGAGAAAGTAAATGGTTGTCATTTAACTTTCCATTGTACACCATAAATGTTCCACTTTAATTCCAATTAAGATCATGATAAAACTCTATTAAGGCTAACCATGAACACAAATCATTTAGGACCAGTTCTTCATCATTTAGCATCCAAATTGGTCCAAATGATATCTCTAAACTCTTCATGACACTTCCCCAAGCACGTAACTTCAAGTGAAACAAGATCACGAAAGGCTAACCAAGATCACTCTTCATGACATTTCTCTAAACGATTTTTCTAGTAAAACTCTATTAAGGCTAACCAAGATCACGAATTCAAGTGAAACACCAGATTAAAGCATGTAACTTGTTGGTGCAGAATGTCTATGTCTTAGTCTTATATAGAGTCTGTATTGTATAGAGCTGGATAGGCTAGGTTAAGAAGTATTTATGAAGAGTCTTAGCCAAGTTCGCCCATGTGATAACATGTCTAAGCATGTTCGGCCGAACTTGCATAGGCAAGTTCGGGCGAACTTACACATATTGGGCCGAACTTGTTGTGCTATAAATACCTAGCTTGTGTGTCTCATTTGTAACTTTGGCATTGTAGAGGCGAAGCTCTGTCAGTCTGTAATCTGAACGTTTAATCAATGAAACTGACGATTAACTGATTAAATCTTGTCTATTGGTAACATGACGTAATATTTCCGCTATTTGGACGTTAGATATCAAATTTAGGTTCCTAAGCATCGAGGATCGGTCCTACAAGTGGTAACGGGCTAGAACAGCCTGATTTGAGTATCAAGACAAATCACTTCTATTTCTACTCCATTATTCTTTTTCTTTAATTTTTTATCACAAAATGAAGAATTCATGGTCAAAATCTTTTGAATTTTGAATATATCATGTAAAATACAACAAAGATAAACCCTTGAAAGATTGGAGACCAAATTCAACCGAAGTCATGTCGAAATTTTGAAAAAACCATGTTTTTGAAAACTTTCTGGAACGAACTTGTTGGCCATGTTCGGCCGAACTTGCACTAAAACATCACTTTTCAAGTGATTTTTAGTAAGTTCGCCTGAACTTAAGTGATTTTTGAGGAAGTTTTAGTCAAGTTCGCTAGAAGATACTGAATTTTCTTTAATTTACATCAGGTTCGACCGAACTTGTGTAAAATCAAGAAGTTTTTAAGTAAGTTCGCCCGAACTTGCTTGTATTTCATCAAAGTTCTTTTGAACAAGTTCGCTCGAAATCTGTAGGTTTGATGTTGTAAGTTCGACCGAAGATAGACGAATTTTTTCAAAGTAAAACTAACAAGTTCGACCGAACTTGTTAGAAAATCCAAGAATTCTTCATTTGTCACTACAAGTTTGACCGAACTTGTAGTAGGACTAACTGTTTTCAGAGTTTTTGAAAAAATTTTAGCGTACACGTTTCGTGATTCACAATGGAAGATCAACTAAGAGCTTTTATGTCCAACGCTAGTTCGTCAAATGCCAACGTGATTAGTCAAGTCAATCTTGATAACGAAATGGGAATAACCGTAAAACCGCCAAGTTGATAGCATGGACGAATACGAAGCATGGAAAGAGAAATTTACCTACTGGGTTCAAGCCATGCACTTCGCTGGCTGGGTGTCAATTGAAAGAGGCTATACTATTCCGGTAGACGAGCATCAACAAGTTCTTGAGAAGTACAACTACTCGACAGCTCAGAGAGACGAATACATTGCTGAGAAAAAGATGATCAGTCTCATCCAACAGTCTGTCAAAGAAGATATTCTGATTCTGTTACCAGAGTATACTACTGCAAGAGAGCTTTGGTTGTCATTACAGAAGAAATACCAAGGCAGTGCCGAAATGATTAAAAGCAAGAAGGCTCTCATTCTGAAAGAGTTCCATATTTTCAGCATGCTAAAGAATGAGACCATTAAGCAAATGATTGAGCGTTTCTGTCATCTCAAAGTGCAAATGCGAAGACACGGTCTTGAGAAGACGGAACAAAAATACATGACAAACTTGCTAACGCACTACCAGAGGGTGAATGGTCAACGTATTTGATGGTTTTGAAGAATAGTGATAAGTGGGATTTCTTCAAGTTGTCAACGTTTATTGATAAACTCGAAGGCCACGAAATGGAGCTACTGAAGATAGCAAAGTCAAAGAACGCTAATGTTGTTCAAGACATCGGTTTGTACTACAAAACCGGAATGCAAGATAACATTTCGAGTCCAAAAATTGGAACTGCTTTTAGTGCAAACATGAATGCTTCTCCACAGAACCAGAATCATTCACAGCCTCAGTATGACCAAAGTCCACAAAATTCTTACTCGAGCACTGGTTCAAATTCAACATTCCAAAGTCAAGAACAGCAAAATTCTGATCCGAATGTTTACAAATGCAACATCGCAGTGAACTTGAACAATGTTGTTTCAAAAGAAGTTGAAAACAACATATGTCACTACTTGCTACCGTCTTATAGTCTTATGAATGTCTTGTTGCCGGTAAGATCGGAAATCCCGAGATGACCGCAGAAGATTATGATCAGGTAGACGAGAAAGAGCTCGAACTAATGGATATCAAATGGTCCTTAGCTTCGATCATCAGGAGAGTGACAAAGTTCGTTGCACTCACAAGCCATGACATAGAAAACTCCAGCAACAAATTGGGTTTTGAAAAATCCAAAGTCACGTGTTTTAGATGTCGACAGAAGGGACATTTTAAAAGAGAGTGTAAGAACACCGAGGCAACCGGAAATCAAAGTCCTTTCGGAGGAGGGAATGAATATTACAAGAAGGCACTTCAATATAAACCGTTCCCGAAGAAAACTCAGATTGAGATCCAAGAAAAGCCAAACAGTAGTACCACGGAGAAAGCCATGGTTGCATCTACAGAAAATGCCGGTTTTGACTGGAATTCTTATATTGGGAAAAAGACCGGAGTTGCTTTGATGGCAGAGATAGTTGAAGATAATTCTGCAGAGGAGGCAGCGGCAGCAGCTGAAGCAGCGGTAGCAGCAGAAGCAGCAGCTTTCGAACAAGCTATTCTGGAACAATACTTTCATCAACAACAGGAAGAAGAGGAATATATCCATATGCAGAGACAAGGAATTTTATCCTCTAATTCTTGTGACAGTTTTGCAGGTCACTTTGATGGAAGCACGAAAGAATTAGTGGCTGAGGAGAAAAAGATTGATGAAGTGATTATTAATGTCACTCAATAAATGAAAGTCGAAGACCTCAAGGACATGGCAGATAAAGCTTTAATGGCAAATCTGTAACATCCGTCGAAAAACGGGTTTTCAAAACCCGCTTCGTTTATTAATCGAATAGTCATTTTAAATTTTCGATGCTTATTTATGACTTATTATAATTTTAAACGATACATAAATAAATAAACAAATTGGAATTTATAAGCTATAATTGTTAAAAAGTAAAAATAAAATAAATAAAAAGAAAAACAGGCTGCCGGGATTCGAACCCGGGTCAGCCGGAGGAAAGCTTAGCAACTTAACTCACACACATCCAACCACTCCGCCACTTGTGTTTTTTGATAATATATCGAAACAATTAATTCAAATAACAAAACTCGATATCAAAATCAGTCAACGACGCGCCCATTTCACAGTCGCCGGAAATCCCGACGACTTTGCCAATTATTGTCGGTTTCTTATGACTTAGCGTGCGTATTAACACCTACATCGGTTATAACCGATGTCCAGTCCCGCGACATCAGACATAACCGCCGGAGAAAGATTGACCAACGAATCAAGACAGAAATCGGACCCAATTCATCGATATTCTTTCCTATAAATACACACCCTAGCCTCTGGTAATCTTTTCGCTCAAAATCACACCAATTCTCGAAGCAATTTCACTCGCTGGAACTTTTCTGCCATCACCGGGCTTTCGCCGGAAAACCGAGACTCACATCAACACGGTAAATACCTCGACTCTTTCTGTTTCAATCCATTGTTTGACCATTACTAACATCAATCCATCACCCATAATCAATCCCAGACGACGTTGCCGGATATTCTGTACTCGCCGAAAAATCGCTGGAATTTCCGAACTCACGCTGTTAATTGGTATGATCAACTAAACCTCCTGTTAATCATTGTTTAGTAACTCAATTTCACATCTAAGCAATCAAAACTGTTAATTGATCCGAACAGACGGAGTTCACAAAACAGAGCCGACGAATCCTTGCCGGAGTTCTGAGAAAGACACCTGTTCGGTACATTCTTTCCCCAAACCCTCTCTGTTCATTACCTTTCAATTGCTTATAATATTCGTTAATCGAATTTAAACAAGAAATAGTTGGTTAACCGTTGTCTGTGTTTTGAACGATGAAGATGAGTTCGAACTAGTGTATAAGATTAATTAAAATCAGAATAATAAACGGGTTAGACACACAGTCCAGCGGTGGACTGTGTGCACACAATGAATACACGTCTCGAGTTCGATCCCTGACCCAACCTCACTCTCTTAAATAAAAATGCTCTTTTTAAAACGAAACCGGTTAACTCACAGTAAGATGTTAAGTATAATAAAAACCAGAATATTAACCAGGTTAGACACACAGTCCAGCGGTGGACTGAGTGCAAAACTAAACCGCAGGTCCCGGGTTCGAGACCTGTTGAGAGCTCCGGTTCGATAGAATTAAATCCTTTTTAAATAAATGATTTTCGGATTAAATTAAATAGTGTATAAATATAATTAAAAACAAAAATATTTCTGGTTAGACACGTAGCTCAGTTGGTAGAGCTGCGTGCACGCGTACGGGAGGTCACAGGTTCGAGTCTCACCCAGCGCATGCTTATACACGACCGAACCGGTCAACGGTCAACGGTCAACGGTCAAAGTCAACATTTTTTTTTCTATATTTTTATTTATTTACTTAATTTAAAAATCAATTAAAAATACTTAAAATAATGTTTTTAAAGTTAGAAAATAGCCTTAAACTCACAAAAATATATCCAAAAATCCTATTAAAATTGTTAATAAAATCCACTTATTTACCGTACCTTTTCGTTATTAATTAGGTTAGTTATTCCTCGTCGATCAATCCTCTAAACTCGTGCGCATTCAACATCTTCAACCGAACGCACCCAATGTGAGTGAACCTCTACCAATTCCCCGTTTTAATCACATTTTGGGTGTATCATGTGTCGCTATTTATTTATTTCAATTAAACACTTGTGCATCCATCATATTCATGATCAAATGTGTTGCCAATATATATCAATTGTTTGTGTGGTTAATGTTTAGATTAAAGTTATCATTTTCAGTACATACATTATCATAGGCCGCCGCTCCCCATTACCTATGAGCGTGAGCTGTTCCCCATTACCTATGAGCGTGAACGAGGCGTTGCCAACATACGATCGGCTCCGTTTGATTGAGCCTTGATCGCACATACATCATCATAGGCCGTCCGTTCCCCATTACCTATGAGCGTGAACGAGACGTTTCCAACATATACATTGTCATTCATATCATATACTCATGCAAGGTGTTTGTGATTGTTTGTTTACATACGTTTGTTCATATATGATTATTGCACAATTTTTCCATATTAATTACAATAAGAAATCAATAACAAATGTTTTTAACAAGGTTCACTCGCCAACTTTTGTTGACCCAAAATCCCCCATTTTTACACATGATACAGATGATCAAGTTGAAGCAAGAAACATATAGGGCGGCCTAGAAGGATAAACCAGTTTAGATTTTGGATTGTTTTAGTTAATTTTTCCTTTCCTTGTATTGTATGAATTTGACTTGAATCTTTGAGATGTAATTGGAATTTAATAAATATGAAACATATTAATAAACATCATGAGCTTTGGTGATAACCCAATTATGCGGGTCGGGGTGTGACAGATTGGTATCAGAGCCATGATTATAGGAATATAGGATAGGTTATTAGACCCTTAGAGCCTATACTATAGTTGATTAGAATTTTTAAATTGTTTGTGTGTTACATGCAAAATTCATGATGTTTATATGCTTTATGTTTATTGTTACATTCAATGTTATGCAAGCATGTTCATAAATACATACTATTATACAATGCTCATCATGAATCATATTCTCATAACATACCATAACCATGAGAGCACACACCTCACAATTCTTATGATTTTTACAACGATTTTTGTATTTTCAAATCACATCAAAGTGAGTTCTTATGACAGGCATGTAGTAACTGGAAGGGTATGAGTACCGGTAGTCGGAACGTCCTGTCTAGGCTTGGCATTCGTATAAATCCAAAATAAAGGACCAGTTTGCCTACCTGGGGACTAACGATGAGAGTACGAAGGACCTATTAGGCCAAAGCATGCTATACCAAACGTCGTGTGAACTAACACCATTTTGAGTTGTCATTGTGTCTACACCTGGACACCCTCCGACCATACATCTCGCAAACATATTTCATGGTTTTTATTCGGGTGATGCGAGTGTTAAACCGCCAATACAATGTGAATCCTACTAAGCCAATAGTCATGGGGGCCCACATGACTATACAGGCGATGGTATGGGGGACATTGGAGGCCCAAACATGAGCAAACCCAAGCATCCTATGGATGTAGTTGCATTTTGATGATTATGTTATTTTAATTTTTTTAAACGACACATGACACCTAAAGACTCCTTAAACTCACAATCTTCCTATGTATGTCCCTGTAGATGTCGGCTAGGCAGCTACGTGGAGGTCGAAAGTCCGGAAGGTCAAACGAACGCTTGGCCACCCAAATTGCAAAACAAATGGCCGCGGTGCTTCCTGACATCGTCATTCAAGTCCAACAAGCTCTCACCGCGAATCCCATCAACCCACCCAACCAAGAGGATCAAAACGTCGACAACCCTCCCTCCAAGAAGTGCTCCTACAAACACTTCAAATCTTGCGATCCCCCAAAGTATGAAGGGACCGAAGGTGTCACCGCTCTCCTCCACTGGTTTGAGGAAATGGAAAACACCTTCCTCAATTGCGATTGTCCCGAGGATTGCAAGGTACGATACGCAACCGGGAGACTATTTGGGGTAGCCCTGACCTGGTGGAACACCGAGAAGGGTAAGAGAGGAGTTGAAGACGCTATGGCCTTAACGTGGGAAGAGTTGAGGGAAATAATGACAAGACGCTTCTGCCCAAGAAGCGAACTCAAGAAGTTGGAAGATGAATTCCACTCGCTGAAGCAAAAGGAAGGAGACCATACTTCCTACAACAAAAGATTTCTTGAGCTGAACCAGATGGTTCCTAACTTGTTCACCCTAGTGTACCGCTTGGTTGAACACTACATTCGAGGCCTCCCCTCGAAATTCAAGACTCAGTCCTCAGCACTTCGCCTGCAACTCTCGAAGCTGCTATGGAATTAGCTACCGAACTTACCGAGAATCGCATCAGAAAAGGTAAATTCAAGGAGGAGAAAAAGAAAGCCCCCGTTGAGGGCCAAACTTCAAACCATTCCACCTCCTCCTCAAAGTTTTCAAACAAGAGGAAACGAAATACCAGAAACTTTGCTGTCACCCAAACAAATTTCTCTATCCCTGCTGCACCCATTACTCAAGTTGCCCCCTCACCCGCACCATACAAAAGGCCATACTCCGGCCCATACCCAAAATGCACCCGTTGCCAATACCATCACTCTCCCGAACACCCTTGTCAATATTGCACCAGCTGTGGCCGTGCAGGTCACACCATCCAAACCTGCCGCTCACTGCAGTGAATGAACCGCAACCAACCCACAACCCAAACCCACCATCAAATAATGGGTCAAGCCCAACAACCCCTACTACTACCACCACCTACACAACATACGGCCCAAACCTACTACCAACCCAACTACCCCATGATGCAACCCATGCGGGCTTGTTACAACTGTGGGGACCCAAACCACTTTAGAAACACTTGTCCACGCTTGGTGAACATCATACATGCTCAAGCTCAAGCAAATCCGGTGAATCAAGCTAACTAAGCTCCTCCACCTGCTAGAGGAAGAGCTTTTAACATCAACGCCAACCAAGCTAGGGCTGACAACAACGTGGTTAATGGTACGTTTCTCATCAATGGTAGTTATGCATCCATGTTATTTGATACTGGCGCGGATAAGAGTTTTGTGTCCTTATAATTTGAACCCATCCTAAACCAAACCCGTGATAAACTCATGGAATCCATAACGGTGGAAGTTGCTGACGGAAAACCGGTCTCATTAAACTCCATTATCCGAAACTGTACTCTCACTCTAAACGATCACGATTTTCCAGTTGAACTCATTCCAATGAAGTTGGGAAGTTTTGACATTATAATCGGCATGGACTGGCTCAGCCAACATCATGCTGAAGTAGTATGCCGCGAAAAGTTCATTCGCATTCCTCTTGCAGACGGTCAAACCCTACGAATCTTTGGAGAAACCCCTTCGAAAGGACTCAAACTGATGTCCTGCCTTCAAGCCCGAAAATATCTCCGCAAGAATTATGTCGCATTTCTAACTCATGTTGTCAAGAAGGGAAATAAGGAGAAGAAACTCGAAGATATACCTGTAGTGAAAGAATTCCCGCAAGTCTTTCCCGACGACATATCAGGACTCCCTCCCATGAGAGAAGTCGAATTCCGCATTGATCTTATACCTGGCGCTACACCCGTCGTGAAATCTCCTTATAGGTTAGCCCCATCCGAAATGCAAGAGCTGGCCAGTCAACTACAAGAATTGACCGACAAAGGATTCATACGTCCTAGCTCATCGCCTTGGGGTGCACCTGTTTAGTTTGTGAAGAAGAAAGATGGAACGTTTCGCATGTGTATCGACTACAGAGAACTCAACAAGTTAACGGTTAAGAACCGCTACCCTTTACCTCGCATCGATGACCTTCTAGACCAACTTCAAGGCGCCACCTGTTTTTCAAAGATCGACCTTCGTTCTGGCTATCATCAACTCAGAGTACATGAAGAAGACGTCCCAAAGACCGCCTTCCGAACTCGTTATGGTCATTATGAATTCATGGTCATGCCATTTGGTCTAACCAACGCTCCAGCTGTCTTCATGGATCTAATGAACAGAGTCTGCAAACCCTATCTCGATCGTTTTGTTATAGTCTTCATCGACGACATTCTCATTTACTCAAAGTCTAAGACTGATCATGAACGACACCTTCGACTCATCCTCACACTCTTAAGAACCGAAAAGCTCTACGCTAAATTCTCCAAATGCGAATTCTGGTTAAAAGAAGTACAGTTCCTTGGGCATGTCGTCAATGACAAGGGAATACATGTCGACCCCTCAAAGATCAAAGCAGTACAAGAATGGCAAGCGCCACGTACACCAACCGAAGTAAGATCATTCCTTGGTTTGGCTGGTTACTATCGCCGTTTCATTTCAAATTTCTCTCGTATCGCTGTACCACTCACGGCTTTGACACATAAAGGAAAACCCTTCATATGGGGACCTAAACAAGAAGAAGCCTTCCAAACCCTTAAGCAAAAGCTTTGTGACGCACCTATCCTCACACTCCCCGAAGGTTGTGATGACTTTATAGTATATTGCGACGCATCAGGGCAAGGACTAGGCTGTGTATTAATGCAAAGGGGGAAAGTGATAGCCTATGCTTATAGGCAACTCAAAGTGCATGAGAAGAACTATACTACCCACGACCTAGAACTTGGAGCCGTTGTGTTCGCTCTTAAGATATGGAGACATTACCTCTATGGTACCAAGTGTGAAATATACACTGACCACAAGAGCCTCCAACATATCTTTAACCAAAAGGAGTTGAACATGAGGCAACGAAGATGGGTCGAACTTCTTAATGACTACGACTGTGAAATTCGGTATCATCCTGGCAAGGCAAATGTGGTGGCCGATGCACTCAGTCGAAAGGGTTATGCGAACTCCATTCGTCTTCTATGTTCGCAAATCATAACCGACATCAAAGATCAAATCCGAGAAGCTCAACATGTTTCCATAACAGAAAACGACATACGCAATGAGCTATCTTGTGGAGCTGAACTTAAACTCGAAACAAAATCCGACGGTATTCTATATTATTTAGATCGCATATGGATTCCCGATCACAATAACCTTCGCGATTTCCTTATGAAAGAGGCGCACAAAACACGATACTTTGTACACCCAGGAGCCGACAAGATGTATCAAGACCTTCGATACACCTACTGGTGGCCTGGCATGAAAAAGGATATTGTTGTTTTTGTTTCCAAGTGCCTTACCTGTTCTAAAGTAAAAGTTGAACATCAAAGACTCTCAGGACTTCTAGTCCAACCTGAAATACCTGTATGGAAGTGGGAAAACATAACCATGGACTTCATTACCGGGTTACCTCGCACCTCCGGTGGGTATGACACTATATGAGTAATCATTGATCGTCTTACAAAATCAGCTCACTTCATTCCGATTCGCGAGGACTTCAAGAACGAGAGGTTAGCTCGTATATACATCAGCGAAATCGTAAGCCGTCATGGTGTACCGTTAAGCATTATTTCAGATCGTGATGGTCGTTTCAATTCACGAACATGGCAAGCCGTACAAGCCGCTTTGGGTACACGATTAGACCTCAGTACCTCTTATCATCCTCAAACTGATGAACAATCTGAACGCACCATCCAAACTCTTGAAGACATGCTTCGAGCATGTGTCATAGACTTCAAAGGGAATTGGGACGCTCATCTACCATTAGTTGAATTTTCGTACAACAACAGCTATCATTCAAGTATCGGCATGGCACCTTTCGAAGCGTTATATGGTCGTAAGTGCCGATCACCAATATGTTGGCACGAATTGGAGAAGCTCAAATCACCGGTCCAGAATTAATACAAGAAACAACAGACAAGATCCATCAAATTCGAAACAATCTTCTAGCAGCTCAAAGTCGTCAAAAGAGTTATGCAGACAAACGACGAAAGCTCTTGGAGTTTAACGTTGGTGATCAAGTACTTTTAAAAGTATCACCGTGGAAGGGTGTGGTTCGTTTTGGCTAAAAAGGCAAGCTAGCACCACGCTACGTAGGACCTTTCAAGATACTCGAAAGAGTAGGACCTGTAGCATACAAGCTTGACCTACCAGAAGAACTCAACAGAATTCATCCCACTTTCCACGTATCGAACTTGAAGAAGTGCCTCGCCGATGAAAATCTCCATATTCCTCTAGAAGACATTCAAGTCGATGAATCTATGCATTTCATTGAAAGACCAGTAGAAATTATGGACTTCGGAGAGAAACGTTTAAGACGAAGCCGCATTCCAATTGTCAGGGTACGCTGGGAGTCGAAACGAGGACCTGAGTTTACTTGAGAATGTGAAGACTCAATGCGCGAGAAATACCCACAACTTTTTCCTGTTACCACTACTACTTAAATTTCGGGACGAAATTTCTAAAAGTAGGGGATACTGTAACATCCGTCGAAAAACGGGTTTTCAAAACCCGCTTCGTTTATTAATCGAATAGTCAGTTTTAAATTTCGATGCTTATTTATGACTTATTATAATTTTAAACGATACATAAATAAATAAACAAATTGGAATTTATAAGCTATAATTGTTAAAAGGTAAAAATAAAATAAATAAAAAGAAAAACAGGCTGCCGGGATTCGAACCCGGGTCAGCCGGAGGAAAGCTTAGCAACTTAACTCACACACATCCAACCACTCCGCCACTTGTGTTTTTTGATAATATATCGAAACAATTAATTCAAATAACAAAACTCGATATCAAAATCAGTCAACGACGCGCCCATTTCGCAGTCGCCGGAAATCCCGACGACTTTGCCAATTATTGTCGGTTTCTTATGACTTAGCGTGCGTATTAACACCTACATCGGTTATAACCGATGTCCAGTCCCGCGACATCAGTCATAACCGCCGGAGAAATATTGACCAACGAATCAAGACAGAAATCGGACCCAATTCATCGATATTCTTTCCTATAAATACACACTGCAAGAGAGCTTTGGTTGTCATTACAGAAGAAATACCAAGGCAATGCCGAAATGATTAAAAGCAAGAAGGCTCTCATTCTGAAAGAGTTCCATATTTTCAGCATGCTAAAGAATGAGACCATTAAGCAAATGATTGAGCGTTTCTGTCATCTCAAAGTGCAAATGCGAAGACACGGTCTTGAGAAGACGGAACAAAAATACATCGACAAACTTGCTGACGCACTACCAGAGGGTGAATGGTCAACGTATTTGATGGTTTTGAAGAATAGTGATAAGTGGGATTTCTTCAAGTTGTCAACGTTTATTGATAAACTCGAAGGCCACGAAATGGAGCTACTGAAGATAGCAAAGTCAAAGAATGCTAATGTTGTTCAAGACATCGGTTTGTACTACAAAACCGGAATGCAAGATAACATTTCGAGTCCAAAAATTGGAACTGCTTTTAGTGCAAACATGAATGCTTCTCCACAGAACCAGAATCATTCACAGCCTCAGTATGACCAAAGTCCACAAAATTCTTACTCGAGCACTGGTTCAAATTCAACATTCCAAAGTCAAGAACAGCAAAATTCTGATCCGAATGTTTACAAATGCAACATCGCAGTGAACTTGAACAATGTTGTTTCAGAAGAAGTTGCAAAACAACATATGTCACTACTTGCTACCGTCTTAGAGTCTTATGAATGTCTTGTTGCCGGTAAGATCGGAAATCCCGAGATGACCGCAGAAGATTATGATCAGGTAGACGAGAAAGAGCTCGAACTAATGGATATCAAATGGTCCTTAGCTTCGATCATCAGGAGAGTGACAAAGTTCGTTGCACTCACAAGCCATGACATAGAAAACTCCAGCAACAAATTGGGTTTTGAAAAATCCAAAGTCACGTGTTTTAGATGTCGACAGAAGGGACATTTTAAAAGAGAGTGTAAGAACACCGAGGCAACCGGAAATCAAAGTCCTTTCGGAGGAGGGAATGAATATTACAAGAAGGCACTTCAATATAAACCGTTCCCGAAGAAAACTTAGATTGAGATCCAAGAAAAGCCAAACAGTAGTACCACGGAGAAAGCCATGGTTGCATCTACAGAAAATGCCGGTTTTGACTGGAATTCTTATATTGGGAAAAAGACCGGAGTTGCTTTGATGGCAGAGATAGTTGAAGATAATTCTGCAGAGGAGGCAGCGGCAGCAGCTGAAGCAGCGGTAGCAGCAGAAGCAGCAGCTTTCGAACAAGCTATTCTGGAACAATACTTTCATCAACAACAGGAAGAAGAGGAATATATCCATATGCAGAGACAAGGAATTTTATCCTCTAATTCTTGTGACAGTTTTGCAGGTCACTTTGATGGAAGCACGAAAGAATTAGTGGCTGAGGAGAAAAAGATTGATGAAGTGATTATTAATGTCACTCAATAAATGAAAGTCGAAGACCTCAAGGACATGGCAGATAAAGCTTTAATGGCAAATCTGTAACATCCGTCGAAAAACGGGTTTTCAAAACCCGCTTCGTTTATTAATCGAATAGTCAGTTTTAAATTTTCGATGCTTATTTATGACTTATTATAATTTTAAACGATACATAAATAAATAAACAAATTGGAATTTATAAGCTATAATTGTTAAAAAGTAAAAATAAAATAAATAAAAAGAAAAACAGGCTGCCGGGATTCGAACCCGGGTCAGCCGGAGGAAAGCTTAGCAACTTAACTCACACACATCCAACCACTCCGCCACTTGTGTTTTTTGATAATATATCGAAACAATTAATTCAAATAACAAAACTCGATATCAAAATCAGTCAACGACGCGCCCATTTCACAGTCGCCGGAAATCCCGACGACTTTGCCAATTATTGTCGGTTTCTTATGACTTAGCGTGCGTATTAACACCTACATCGGTTATAACCGATGTCCAGTCCCGCGACATCAGTCATAACCGCCGGAGAAAGATTGACCAACGAATCAAGACAGAAATCGGACCCAATTCATCGATATTCTTTCCTATAAATACACACCCTAGCCTCTGGTAATCTTTTCGCTCAAAATCACACCAATTCTCGAAGCAATTTCATTCGCTGGAACTTTTCTGCCATCACCGGACTTTCGCCGGAAAACCGAGACTCACATCAACACGGTAAATACCTCGACTCTTTCTGTTTCAATCCATTGTTAGACCATTACTAACATCAATCCATCACCCAGAATCAATCCCAGACGACGTTGCCGGATATTCTGTACTTGCCGAAAAATCGCTGGAATTTCCGAACTCACGCTGTTAATCGGTATGATCAACTAAACCTCCTGTTAATCATTGTTTAGTAACTCAATTTCACATCTAAGCAATCAAAACTGTTAATTGATCCGAACAGACGGAGTTCACAAAACAGAGCCGACGAATCCTTGCCGGAGTTCTGAGAAAGACACCTGTTCCGTACAATCTTTCCCCAAACCCTCTCTGTTCATTACCTTTCAATTGCTTATAATATTCGTTAATCGAATTTAAACAAGAAATAGTTGGTTAACCGTTGTCTGTGTTTTGAACGATGAAGATGAGTTCGAACTAGTGTATAAGATTAATTAAAATCAGAATAATAAACGGGTTAGACACACAGTCCAGCGGTGGACTGTGTGCACACAATGAATACACGTCTCGAGTTCGATCCCTGACCCAACCTCACTCTCTTAAATAAAAATGCTCTTTTTAAAACCGAACCGGGTTAACTCACAGTAAGATGTTAAGTATAATAAAAACCAGAATATTAACCAGGTTAGACACACAGTCCAGCGGTGGACTGAGTGCAAAACTAAATCGCAGGTCCCGGGTTCGAGACCTGTTGAGAGCTCCGGTTCGATAGAATTAAATCCTTTTTAAATAAATGATTTTCGGATTAAATTAAATAGTGTATAAATATAATTAAAAACAGAAATATTTCGGGTTAGACACGTAGCTCAGTTGGTAGAGCTGCGTGCACGCGTACGGGAGGTCACAGGTTCGAGTCTCACCCAGCGCATGCTTATACACGACCGAACCGGTCAACGGTCAAAGGTCAACAGTCATGGTCAACGGTCAAAGTCAACATTTTTTTTTCTATATTTTTATTTATTTACTTAATTTAAAAATCAATTAAAAATACTTAAAAATAATGTTTTTAAAGTTAGAAAATAGCCTTAAACTCACAAAAATATATCCAAAAATCCTATTAAAATTGTTAATAAAATCCACTTATTTACCGTACCTTTTCGTTATTAATTAGGTTAGTTATTCCTCGTCGATCAATCCTCTAAACTCGTGCGCATTCAACATCTTCAACCGAACGCACCCAATGTGAGTGAACCTCTACCAATTCCCCGTTTTAATCACATTTTGGGGTGTATCATGTGTCGCTATTTATTTATTTCAATTAAACACTTGTGCATCCATCATATTCATGATCAAATGTGTTGCCAAAATCCCCCATTTTTACACATGATACAGGTGATCAAGTTGAAGCAAGAAACATATAGGGCGGCCTAGAAGGATAAACCAGTTTAGATTTTGGATTGTTTTAGTTAATTTTTCCTTTCCTTGTATTGTATGAATTTGACTTGAATCTTTGAGATGTAATTGGAATTTAATAAATATGAAACATATTAGTAAACATCATGAGCTTTGGTGATAACCCAATTATGCCCCGACTCTTATTCCGCTGCGGGTCGGGGTGTGACAAAATCTAACAAAGGTAGGTCCAGAGGTACAGATTGTCGAGAAAGAAGTGGTTAAAGTACAAATTGTAGAGGTTGAGAAACCTTGTACAAAATGTACTAAACCATGTGTCGAATGTGCCGAAAAATCAAAGATCATCGCTGAAAACAATGTGCATAATGATTTGCTAAAATATGATTATCGCACAATGAAAGAAGCGTATGACAAAATAAAAAATGATTATGGCAGACTCGACAGAAATAACACTGAACAACATGATAATATAAGGATATTGAGTGGTACAGTAATGGATAAACAAAGAGCAATTAACATTTATATCAACACCATTGCTGAAATCAAATAACAACTTCAAGATATGACAATTGAAACTGAAAGAGTTCGACAATTGTTAAGAAGTACCACTAACGCGTATGTTATCGATCACATTCTTCCAACAATCTCATCGGAAGAAAAACCTACAAAGAAAGCAGGAAAAAATATAGCAATGTTCCTCCACCCCTTTGCGAAAAATACTGTGTTAAATCAGCAGACGGGATGGACAAGGCACTCAATGTTGAATTACTTTCTGAAAAGAAAAACGAGTTGCTAGAAAACATTGATATAGTGTATGCTAAATTTGATGATGATAACAACGCTGTGGTTAACAAAGTTGTTGAAAATGTTTTAAGTGTTTCTGATGATGGCAGCTTCAAAAGCGCCAACTCGAGTTCAAAGAATTCTGATTCACAATCTGAAAATGACGATAAGTCGTCAGAGGATGGTCTAAGTGACGATCCTAATATTGTAATGTACAAATTAAGGATTCGGATAGACTATACTTTGATGATAGCTTCCCGATTCAGAATGTGAAGGAAGAATTGCTTGATAAATTCTTTAAACTCGTGGAAGTCACATCAGAGGAATTGGTAATTAATGAACGAAAAATCTATTCTAAACCTAAAAGAAACAATTACTGAAGAAACGATGGTGATCATCCAGAAAACCGGAAAGCAGGGTTGGGTTTAGAAGAAGAAATTGATGAAACTGTAAAGAAACCGTCACCATTTCATGAATATAAAAACAAAAACAAGAAGTTTGTGTATGGGACGAATACAGTTCATGAGGAGAATTTGATTGGTAAACAATCAAATGATGAGTTCAAGCAGGAGAAAGAACTTCGAGATAAAGCAAAGGTTACAAGTGGTGTCAAAATTTCAAGTAAAGTAAAACCACCTGTTAAAGGACATCCACTTGATAATCGGACATGTTTCAAGTGCAATGAAATTGGTCAATTGGCACGACAATGTCGGAAATCAAAACCAGCTTATCTTCGAAGAAAAGAAGATTCAAATGTTGTTAATCCAAAGCAACCAGTGTTTCTAAAACCTGTAAAGATTTTGAAACGAAATGAATCAAAACCAGAAGATAAACCAAAATCTAAAAAGACTTTTGAAAATTCCATTGTCGAAAAAGGTGAAACTTCTAGGTTTAATGAAAACAAGTTTTACATCAAAAAGACTAATATCAAATCTCAAACCTGGATTGCCAAGAAAAGGTCAACAACATCTGGTGTTGTTAAGTCTGAGCTGGTAAAGACTAACAACATAGAGGAATCAAAGACTAAAATCACTAAGTCTGAGCAAGTGAAGACTAGTGAAAATGTGAAAGAAATTAAAACAGGAATTAAAAACAATAATGTCAAATCTGTAAAAGATAAGAAAAAAGTAAAATTTTCAAACATTAACATTGTTGAAACAGATGATGAATTTGAGTTTGATGATGTTGATGAGCTTGAATATGCTTTTGTTGATGGTTATCTAGTAAAACCCACGACCAAGAAGGCTTGGGTAGAGCTTTTCACCTAATTTCTGAATTTTGCAGGGGCTCTAAAGATCCATACTTTTAAAGTGGATTTTGGATAGTGGAGCATCCAGGCACATGACGGGAATGAAAGCATTGCTATTCGACATTAAAGCTATCAATGGTGGATATGTTGGATTTGCAGGAAATCAAGGTGGAAGGATAGTCGCCGAGGGAAAACTCTCCAATGGCGTAGTTTCATTTGATCGCGTAAACTATATTGCAGAGCTTGAGAACAATCTTCTGAGTATATCGCAGATTTGTGACAAGAAATTTACAGTCCATTTCAATGATAAAGAGTGTATTATCTTGAAGCCGGGATTCAAAATTCCAGATGAGTGGATTCTGATGCGAGCACCGCGTGAGAATGATTTATATGTTCTTGACATGGGTGTTGCTATCACTTCATCACAATCAGCACAATGTTTTGTATCAAAGGCTACTTAAATTTCTAGACACTCCGCTGTATGTTGATAACAAGGCAGCCATCGATATAACTAAAAATCCGGTTCATCACTCACGCACAAAACACATTGAAATTCGTTATCATTTCATTCGTGATTGCTACGAAAAGAAATTGGTACGAATAGAAAAATCCACACCGACGAACAAAAGGCTGATTTTATACCAAACCATTTTCATTATCACGGTTTAAATACTTGTTGAGAATTAACGGTATGAAAAACTTACTGACAGGTGCGGATGCTGAGGTTGAATACGGATCGGACGACGAGTTCGCGTGATCCACATTGGTTTGTAAATACTTTTCTAGTTTAGAATTTTATTAAAAACTAAAATTCAAAAAGATGTTTTTGATTTTGGGGGAGAACTGCTAGAGAAAATACAAAAACATTCGAAAAATTTTAAAATCCAAAAACATATAAAGATTCAAAATGTTCAAAAACATTGAAAAAGACAAAAAGAATTTAGTGTCATAAAAGGAAATGATAGTACATCAGTGGACTATCACAGTATGCTAAAGAAATGTAAAGTTTTAAAAAGTAATAAACGAGTCTTACTGTGGATGTGTCGATAGGCTTAACACGTTTAGTAAACTGTTTTCGAGATATAAACTAAATTTTACAACTGCTTAATCTTGTGGATTAACACATCTTGGATATATGGACTTAGTACTCCGAAATTTCGTCTGAAAGATTGCCTGATTATGAGATACAGGTTTTCATAGATAGTTGATATCTGGGTATTATACAAGTTCTTCTGGTTTTGCGGAAGCAATGGCCTAGAACTTCTATAATACTTTTGCTTTAAACCCTCAAATTGCATGCAATAATGAAAAGTATCGAAAGATATAATCATATGCAATGCTGAAAAGATTCCTTAAGTGGAACACACCTTAAAGACGAGGAATAGATTCCTTAAGTGAAACACACCTTAAAGACGAGCCTTCATCTCTTTGTCTGTACGGTAGTACTAACCTGAGCTCTCAAGGTCTAGCACAACCCAGATACATATATCAATTACGCTACATTCACCTGTAAGATGAAATCTAGGGAATCTGGATACGGGAGTATATTCAAGAAATGGGAACCATAGATAAGTCAAGTTTCATGAATTCTATCTTAACATATCTTGAAACAGTTGAGAAATATGGTAAAGTTTAAGTGGACAAACATATCGACAATCTAGGTAAACGAGTTTAAAACTTAAAGTTATATAAAGGTCAACGGTACTGGTGATATGTCTTAATCAACTGATATGATTCTTAGACACGAATTCACAATAATATGTCTGTAAATATGTTTGTACATTGTTTACATTGCTTATTTCATTGTATTTCAGCTTTACAGATTAAAATCTAAAAGATTTTCAGTGAGTTTTAGCATAAACTTACAAAAATACAAAAAAGATTTTATTTCTACATTGTTTTCAGCAAACCAATGTTGGAGAGCGGATCTTTGAAGTCTGGTAAGGGGCTAGAACTGGTGGAAATTTCTTTGACAATAGGCTGGGAGCTAATCTGTTAAATTTGAGAAGATAAAATGACAAAAAGTTCATTAATTTGAAACTTTGAGTTTGTTCGTAACGGGTCAAACCGAGGTCATTAACTTGGACTCTGCAGACAAATTGGTTAACCAAGGTCATTAGCTTGGACTTGGTCAACTGAGTGGATTTTCATAACTGGTAAAAAGTTAAAAAGGGTTCAGGGTTAAAAATGAATAATTTGAAAAAGTTTGGAATTTTGAAGTTTGGCAAGTTCGGCCGAACTTGCTAAACAATTCATGTTTAACAAACAGCAAGTTTGACCAAACTTGTAGATGATTGTTAGTTTTATAGATAAGTTCGCTCGAACTTAGTCTGGGCCCTCATGTTGGGCTTAACAAGTTCGGCCAAACTTGACATGGTATAAACACCATTCAAGTTCGGCCGAACTCATTTACTTGATATCAGAACTGTTTTGAGCGAACTTTAGCTTTTTGAGAGAATTTGTGAGAAATTGGTACTTTTGAGCCGTTATACTGTCCGATTGAAGTTGGTTTTTGGTGATTAGCACACCAATTACTATGGCAGAGGTACTAATTTGAGAATAATCTATGAATAGAACTGTTAAAAACAAAACCAAATCTAAAAATTTAAAATCTGATAGTTTTAGGTGTTATTGGACAAAATTGAACATCGATCTTTGATCTACACTTAAATTCGACCGTGAAATCAATTTTGATTGAACTGAAATACATGTTTTGCATGTTTGAACTTAGTTGTTCAGTTGAAGAAGACGACAAGTTCGGCCGAACTTGTTGTCAAGTTCGACCGAACTTGTCCAAAACGCAACTAACTTAACCAGAAACATGTTCGACCGAACTTGATTATTGAAATATTTTTGATCCAAACATGTTCGACCGAACTTGTTCTTTAATGTGTAACATGTGTCTCATACATGTTCGGCCGAACTTAGGAAAAATTTGGATAATAAAAATTGTAAGTTCGCCCGAACTTCCATTAGGAAAAAATTGAACATGTGTGTTACATGTTCGGGCGAACTTGTTAAAATCAGTGTGTTTAACACTAATCAAGTTCGCCCGAACTTGATTAAAGTGTTAGAAATTTTTTTTGTGATTTTTCCTCGAAAAACGTGCTAATTGTTTTATGTCGTTTTTTCATGCACAGGTTCCAGCGCATGTTATCTCAGTTGAGTTTTCCAAAACTCACAATACATGCATCATGCTTGACAAGTCTATTTGTCCGTCGCTGAAAGAATATGACAGCATTTTGAAGTTTCTCGAAGACAGTCATATTCGCCGTGCAATTACTGAGCGCACCGTTTCTTATCGATCTCATATTGTTCACTTCTGGATGAACGCGAGTCTAAGCGCTGACGAGAAGACGATCTCTTCTACAGTACAAATTGGTGATGAGATAAAGCCGATCACAATGACTGAAGGCGATGTCCTTAAGATTTTGGAGCTTAAGGATAAAGAAGATGATCTGATTCATCTAGATGAGAAGATGGTTCGCAGATGCTTTTTCCGCATGGGTTATAAGGGGAGTGTGAATAAACCAACGCTGAAGAAAGGGGAAGTGCCAAACCCCTATAAACTTTTGATGCATGCTCTAATTCACACGTTCAGCCATCGCAAAGCCGGTTTAGATGATGTTCAAGATTATTTGGCTAGCATGGCAACGACGCTTATTTTGAAGAAGCCATTCAATGTTTCTAAGATGGTGTTCATTTACATGTCAAAGAATATGGAGGATTCAATATTGTGTTTATATCCAAGATTTATTCAGATGCTCATCGATGAGAAATATCCCAACATTGCTCGAGATCCTAATGACGTTCTTTATTTGGTTCATCTCGATGAAACTACAGTGAAGAAGCTTATCAAGTTTCAGAAACAAGCTTCAGCTTGTATTGCCAAGCCAGTATTCGGAGCAATTAAAGATTCAGATTATCTATCGCCACCTGGAAATAAATGGAGAAAAGAAGGTAGCGACGATGAGAATGAGCTTAAAGCTGAACGAGAGTGGTTTAAAGAATTCATACCGAAGGCAAGGAGTGAATGGTTTTTGAAAGATGAAGCTGATAAACCAAAGAAGAAGCGCGCATCAAGAAAGCTGAAACTTTGCTTGTTGATGAGGAGGAGATTGAGAATGTTGAGGCAGTGGCTGGATCTAGTGCTGCAGTTGTTAATAGAGTCAAGAAACAGTGAAGTCGACTCAAGAAGTAATTTCTGCTACGTCTGAAAATGAAGAATCTGATAAAGAGCCTGAAAAGACAAAGGCTGAAATAAGAGCAGAAAAAGAAAGAGATTGGATGCAGATTTTGATCCGAGCGCAGAAAAAGAATCTGATGAGGAGAGGCCTAAGAAAAAGGCGAAGCGTACAAAATCTCCTGCAATCGAAATATCTAAGAAAACTACAGGGTCACCTCACACTAAAGGGAAACGAAAGGCCAAGAAAGCTCAGAAAGCGGTGAGCAAAAGATACAAGAGCAAAGTTCAAAGCACAGAAGCCACACAAGAACCTTATGGTGCTCAGGAGAAAGGAGCCACATAAGAACCTCTTCCACAAGAACCTCCTGTTATCATTCATGATGAAGCTGAAAGACAAGGAGTTAACCTCCTGTGTCTGAATTTATTGAAGTTCCGATCACTGAATCGCCGAGTGCTCAAAAGACTTCTATTCCTGAAAGCTCTACTCCAAAGAAGTCTACACCGAAAACTGCAACACCAAAAGACTCAACACCAAAGACACCGAGGGGAAGTATGCTTGGTGATATGCCACACGGTCCTATAAGTCTTGAAGACTTGGATGAATTTTTCCCTGAAACGAATGCTGAAATGTTAGAAAAGCGTGTGAAGGTATTAGAAGATAAAGTTTCGCAGATTGAGATTGAAAAAGCTGAGCTCGTAAAGAAGGTGAATCAAAGTGAAGTCGAAAGAGAAATTCTTGATGATAAAGTGAAGGTGCTTGAAAATGAAAGAGAATATTACAAGGCGTTGATAGAAAGTCTGCAGGACGCCAATGAAAAATTACAAAAGAATTGAAGAAAATTCAAGCTCTGAATGATCAAAGATTCATCAGATTACAAAAGGTGTTATCCAATAATCTGAATATTGATTTTATCGCCGAATACGATCGTCTAGATCGTCAAGAAGCCAAGGAACGTTCTGAAAGAGAATTGGCTGAGGGTGGTAAAGGGAAGCAGGTAGAGGGAGAAGCCCCTAAATCTACTACAGAGAAATCTTCTGATGTTCCCGAGAAGTCTAATGAAGATGTTTCAAAAGCTTCTGAGTCTGATATCCAAAAGGTTGACGAATCTGTCAAACCTTCTGATTACTGAAGAAAAAGACGATGATGAAGCCGAGAAAGAGGATAAGAATGAGGATGAAGAAGAGGAAGGATATGAAGATTGGAATGTAGGGGATGATGATGACGATTTTGATCAGGGTGATGATGATTTTGATCAAGGTGGTACAGGCTTAAAGATCAATGAAGCTAAAGTCTCTGATGAATTTGTTTTTTCTGATCTGATGAACGATGAATCGAATCAAATGGAAGATAAAAGCCAGGGGAGTCAGGGCAAAAAGGGCCTTCAGATGATATTGATATGTTAAATGTTGATCGTTTTGTGAAGCCTATGACTACAGTACCTACGAAACCTTTAATACTGATGTTGGAACTCAACGTTGAAGAAGTTGAGTTTGTACATAATTATACGAAAGAAGATCTGGCGAAGCTAGTTGAAGCTGAGGTTGAAAACTTGGAGTTTGACTTTGAGGAGATAATGAATGTTGATCCATTTGAGCCAAAAGAGTATCAGTACGAAAGAAGATTCGAAGCTGATGAATACAACCGGGTGATTGTTGAAGACTGGTCCTCAGATGATGAAACAGAAAAGAAAGATAAGTATGTTGGTCAGGATTCAGAAAGTTTTCCTACATTCGAAGAAATGTATAAACAGTTGAATGAAGATATGTTGAAAGATAGGATTTCTGAAGAGTTAGGAAAAGGAAAAATTCCTAGGCCAATGACCAAAGAGGAGATAGCTGAAGCTAGAAAGACCTGGTTCAAGGAGATGCCTCGTGAACATAAGTGTCGACGTCCACTAGCATTCTTCACCAGAGATAAAGATGTTTCTTTGGGAGATCTATTGAGTTGGGGATGGTTTTAAGGAGCTCAACGTTTATGCAATCAAAAGAGAGTTTGGAGTACAATACTTCAGAGATCTTGCTGATTTAAAGACATTGCCGTATTGGGATATGGAAGAGCTGGTGCAAACAGTGAATGTTACTTATCAGATGAAGATAGTTGATCAAATGTTATGGAAGATGATAAAGTACGAAGCTGAAAAGGGTTGGAATCACTGGAAGTCGTTTATTCCGAGACGCAGAATAAAGAGAAACAAGGTTACAGGGGAAAGGGACATAACGTTGATTATGAAACGTCCTAGAGCCATGAGGAATATGCCGCTTATGCCGATTGAACAAAACTTTATCCTTTATTCAAGTGGTGGCAGATTGATTCAGCTACACGTGAAGCAGTGATTGTATTAAAGTTTGAAGATCACTTGGATATTACTAAGGAACCAGTTGAAGTGATGGGTTATCAGGGTATGAGAGGATTGTGGAGGACGATAAGGATTCTAGATCCTATGTGGTTGGTAAACTGCTCAAGAGAAGATATAAAATGCCTTTTCTACAGCAAGATTGTTTTTGAAGAAAGAGAAAAGGTACAAGCGATGCAGTATCAGAAAGTTGTCAACGTTTGCTATGCACGTGAAGTGAATTCAGAGAAGATGTGGCAGACAAAGTGGAGGGATCTGGAAAGAGTTGAATTCTTAAAGGAAGAAACCAGAAGTGAGGCGATTAAAGAAAAGATGGAAAAAGCGGTAAGGCAAAGTTCGCTCAAGATGGCTAACTTCAAAAGACCACCGCCAACTGATCAAACGTCGGATTTGAAACAAAAGAGACGAAAGAAGCCATACAAGAACTTCTTTGGTCGGGTACGTTAATGTATATATGAAGACAGAGTTTTTTGAAGACTGATAAAAGACGAAGACGATATCCAAGGGGAGTCTGTTGGTGCAGAATGTCTATGTCTTAGTCTTATATCGAGTCTGTATTGTATAGAGCTGGATAGTCTACGTTAAGAAGTATTTATGAAGAGTCTTAGCCAAGTTCGCCCATGTGATAACATGTCTAAGCATGTTACCTAGCTTGTGTGTCTCATTTGTAACTTTGGCATTGTAGAGGCGAAGCTCTGTCAGTCTGTAATCTGAACGTTTAATCAATGAAATTGACGATTAACTGATTAAATCTTGTCTATTGGTAACACGACGTAATATTTCCACTATTATGGACGTTAGATATCAATTTAGGTTCCTAAGCATCGAGGATCGGTCCTACATAACTTCCAACCACGAATCCTCTTTCAACTAGTATCCAATCAGGTGATTCCAAAGCCTAATCTTATTTATTTTTCATGCGCTACAAATCCTATCATCAATTTTTGCTTTTGTAGACTGTATGGATTTGGATTTCATCCCTTGATAAACTAGGGTTCTTGAGTTCTTGAAATCGGGGCTTTTATTCTAGAGACTATTTTTGTGAAACTGAATTTAGGATATTTCTTATTATCATATTAGATTAGTTCCTAGAAATTTTGGGAATTTTCGAACATCATATGAATTTTAACATATTATATTAGTTTGAAAATTAGATAGAAATACTAATTTATCAAAGTATTATCCCCAATATATATACTCTAATATTCAATGGATAAATTGTTTGTAGAAATTATATAACCAATTTCTTAATTAATGGAGTAATTATTCATAATATGTTAGTTAAACAATTTGTAAAACTAGTTAAGTATATTTTATAAAAGTGAGTAATTGAATTATTTCAAAATAGGTCATTTGGACTAAAATCATATTTCATATAGGATGTTATAACATCATTGGTTGTATATATTTATAATTTATCATTTGAACTAAATTATTAAGTGGATTATTTAGAAATATCAAATGTTAGAACTCATAAAAACATAGTAATACATATATATTAAGTATGTTGTTAATGCTTATAGTTCATGGTGTTATTTATTGATAACTGGTTTGAGAACCCATGCATTTCACGGGTTATTAAAAGAAAATATATATCTATTAACACCATTGACATAAATATTATGATCTTATGCAGGCGTACTCTCTTTAGGATCTCCCACTTTTCTTTTCATGAGTAATAGCATTAATTTCATTCTTTCAAAAGCACTTGTATCTTGTCATCGCTTTAAAAATAAAGGTCATCCGAATAATTAAAAAAAACAATTTTAATATTTCTATTGATAAAAAAAACCCAATGAACCATGACACCGTAGTTGTATCACATTTTCAAATCCAAGATCATATTAGCCCTTTCAGTTTCGAGAAGAACCGTCATTGCTTTATTAAAAAGAACAACACTTGTCCAGGTAGTTTTATTGGCAATGGTAACGGTTACACAATTCCTGTCTCGTTTCACATATCACAAAATCCATATTAGTTTAGCACACAAAGTTACAAGTTACGAAAATCATTGTATACGGAAAAAGTCGGCTGACTTGGTTGGCTAACTTCATCGTGATGTTTGCATGTTATTTTTTGTCCCAACGTCGTAATTTATTCGGAATTCTTTACAGACCAGTGTTGTCGTCTCCTTTCCCGGCCCCTAGCCACAGACAGTTATAACTTATAAATAACCTTTAGTGTAATAAAACAAAAAAAAATCTTGAAAAATCGAATACCTTTGCATGGAATTTGGATGCATCAGGTTTGGATATCATGTTCCATTGAAGCGGCTGTAAATATTTCAAAACAAAAAATAAACCTATTGAATAACATATGTAGAATTATAGAAACCGAGCTAAGGTTGAATGAAATGGTGAATGGATCTTAGTGTACAGGGGGGAATTTGGTTCATCGGCATTTGTCTCTGGTGCTATAGTCGCTGCTGTTGTTGCTTACTTCCACATACTTCCATCCTCACACGTCATCTCCTACGAAACAGTAGACTCATCGGGGTCGGGTTTTGGACAGGTGGGAAATTTACCACCGCCTCTCGGTGTCCGAGATCGTGACCACCAAAGCCTTTCTTGTTTTCTTTCGAGGCCTGTAGTAAAAATTTGCTGGTTTTGTTATGCTCTAACCAGCTAGCCATTATGAGAGGAATAACAACTAACCATACCTCACAGAAATCACATGATATCTAGCTGGTTTGAAGAAACACAGAACTAATGTGATAAACCTCTTAAAATGTGATAAAATGATAGATATGTCCATCCAATATGCTTTATAATTCAGAAAGTTGTAACTATCGTACAATTGGATCTATAAAAGATAATTGGTACAAAAGTTCGAAGAGAAACACCTTAACTAAAATATGGCGTCCATGGTCCTTTATTCCTATACACCTAAATTACCAGGCTCGGTAACAACTCTTCTTGTTACCTGCTCAACAATATAAACAATTTAATCAGACTTTTTGATAGTGGTAAATTAAACATACCCGTATGCTAGAAATAACTTTTAGCCATTTGACCCATCTGTTAGAAATAAAAAATAAACGCTGCAGTCAGTCAAATGGTAAACAAACAAAAATGATTCCTTTAATTCTAAGTGTAATATATAATGTAAAAGTAATTAACTGAATGATGAACCATTACTTTCAGGAAACAGAAACGACTCATTCAATTCGAAGTGCAATATATAATGTAAAAGTAATTAACCGAATGATGAACCATTACTTTCAGGCGACAATTGTTTTTAGAAAGTCGACTCAACTTGAAACTTGGATCAAGTTCCTGATGGTCCAAGTCTATCCCCACCTTTTTTTCTAGTCAATGAGAAAAGTCTCCTTGTTGGACCCGGACAATTTAAACCTCATAAGAATATACCACAAGAGGTGGTTAAAACAGAATGTTTGGATATTGGGTCACAATGGTTTGGCTTTTAGTAATAGCGGATAACTTTTAATATGGGTCAAAACAAATGGGTCGGGTGGCCCAATAAACATTCTCCTTTTCCCTTTTTTGAGTTCTACATATATAAAATGTATCCAATATGATGAAGAAAACAAATTTATTATATGACTAATCTATTTGTGTATAAATAAAGAGACATAAGAGGTCATAAGTAAGAGTGTACATCGTTTAGGTGACAATTCATGTTTAGAAAGTTGAGTCAACTTCAAACCAGGATTAGATTGGCTGGCAACTCCTCCGCCACTGATTCAACGACACTCCCACCTTTTATAGTCGATGAGAAAAGTCTCTTCTTGTTGGAGCTGAACAATTTAATCATAAACATAATATAAGAGGTTGTTAAAAGGGGTTGGTTGGGTACCGGGTCGGAATGGTTTGTGGTAATAACAAATAACTTTTAATACAGGCCAAAACGAATCAAGTTGTTTGGGTGGGTCCACAAACATCCACTTTTTTATGTTTATTCTAGAATCATATAAATATAAAATGTATCGAATATGATTAATGAAATTAAGTTGTTTGGCTGTTTGGCTAAGCTTATTTAGGAGTGACTTATGACTAATTGACTTTTTGGAAAAGTAAATAAGTCAGAATGGAGTGACTTATTGACTTATTCCTCTCACATAATAAGCTAACCCAAACACCTTTTAACTTTTCAAAAAGTCAATAAGTAAATAAGTCACTAAAATAAACTTAGCCAAACAGCCTCTAAAAGATATAATAGGTTGTAAGCATTAAATTAAATACACTTCTAGTCACTTTTGACCCATTCCATAATATAAGACTCTATTTACTTATCCATTATGCATTAGAAACTGCACACTAACCTTTCGGAGTTGGAGTTGATATCTAAGCCTTCAGGCACAAACCCAAGTACAGATTCTAAGCCCATAATCCATGAATTCAACTCCACCACCTGTTGATCAACAATATACAATAAATGAAATGTTGACCATGGTTTATTACCCTATAAAAACATGCTTCTATACACAATTCTTTTTTAAATCTCTTACCCGTTTGAAACGTTAGAAATTACACATATAACCCAAATCGACCAAGTCATATGAAAATGGGACAAAATTGTCAGTTTATTCATATAAATTACTTGTAGATAGTTCTTATGTAAAGAGAAATTTGCAAAATAGTAGTTCATCGTTGTATCTATAGTTCTAATTGTTTTAGCAGCGTGACTTAGACCTATGTAGGAAAATTTTTTGCACTTGCAATAATATATTTATAGCAAAAAAATATAAACAAAGAAAGAAAGAAACGTCAACATTGCTACCCTCTTCATGGCATCCCACCATCTCTAAAAAAATACCATAAGATCATAATGCCAACAACACAGATCAATCATTAAATCAACTTGTATAGTTTTATATTGCATCATGAACATTGGGTGTTTAATATTCTTGTGCGTTTGCTACATATTATAATCCAATTTGAGAAAGTAAATCAAAATGAATGTGTGCAAGAAGAATATCGTATTCAACCTGTAAGCAAAAAGTTAGAGGCTAAACGTTCCCTTAGCCGCTCGAATGGTAAAAGTTGAAATACTGAAGAGAGAGATTATAGTCAGCCACATCGGTAAAAATAGTTCCCTTCCCAGCTAAATCGTTGCAGGATGTGGGACGACACTATGGCTTCCTCTCAGTTTTGTAGACAGTCGGAGACCTTATAACACGATTGAAGAGCCATTTAAGCTTCAATTTAAGAAATAAATCTTAACAAAACACGTATACACCCATGCAACGACAAACATTTAACATTAAACCTAGTCTCTTTGGGGTTTTATACCATATTAGTAGGCTTCAATCGTTTTAGTTTATCTAATACCAGTACCTAATTAACGATCCAAATATCAATTGGTTCAAGATATCAATTTAGTCCAAGACTTTTAGAAAGTCGAAGTAGATCATGTGAATGGGGAGAAGATATCGGCAGAAAAAGGACAGAGGGATGAAAAGATGATTAGAATACATGCAATAAAAAGCACATTTAGTTACAAATTTTTGATGCTATAAAGTTTAAAAAACAATTACAAATATAATTCAAGAAAGAATTGAATTGTTATGAAAAGGAGTACCATATTAGGTTAAGCAATATCCTTTAAAACCTTGAAGAGTGATGGATGCATATCCAAACCGTGCAAGAGCAAACTACATTAGAGATATTGATAAGTCAACATTTCAAAATAGGCCTACATTTCCCTTATACCGAATCACCATAAAATTTCACACACGAATTCCTATTGACAATGATGATACTACTCCAAGTAAATATTCAACCCAAATTAGGAAAACAGGTTTGAACAGAATCGGATGATGAAATTCTCCTATTTAAAAATGTTTTTTTTTTAAATTTTGGTGAGTTTAAACAAAATCGAATGGTTTATATAAACCGAGTCCATATCAATAAATGCAAAAGATATAAAGTACAACAGAATGATCTTTTATCTCAAAAGGTTTTTGAATTAACCTTATGTGTAACAGAAACACATTCCAGACCCAAAAAGAACCCTAGTCTAAAATGGATGCCTAAAGAAAACCCCAACCTGTAAAAAAAATCCATGGATTCAAAAAATATAAAGTTAAATGATAATGAAACCTACCTTATAAATGAACATTCAACATCAAATCGATTAGAGGATTATAAAAAACCCTAACCAAAATACAAATGCATGTTTAACATCAAATCGATAAAAGAAATTTAAAACGATGCAAGATAATTGTACAAAAAACACACCTGAAGAAATCGACATACCTGTATCAAGTGGGTAATCTCGAGGCTATCTACAGGGGTCGATATAGTTACCTTACTCATCATTGTCTGCCGGTATCTCATTTCTGTCGCCATCAATCTACTTGGCTTACACATCTGCGGGAGCCAATAGACTATCTAACGCTTGCCGGAGACCTCTGTAGTCATAAGCGAGACCGCTGATCAAAACCCTTGACGACCACTGGTCATCCTCGTCGTCGGTGGCAGGTGGTGTCGCAACAACAACCACCACCGTCTCTCCCTCTCTCTCTTATTGTCATATACCAAACATTTCCCTCTCTCCAAATGCATGAGTGAAGATCTATCATTCCATCGGATTGAATCAGTAATCCTCGAAGAACTGGTGTAGTTCCTCTAGGGTTTACAGAGGATTGTGAAGGGGGAAGACAAAAGAAACTTCATGATAATGAAAAGGAGCGATGTACCAAGGAAAAGGAGAATTAGGGTTTTTATGAGAGAGAGCGCGTGTAATAAAGAGGAAAGGAATTGCCGCTCAAACTTTCATTCTCTTGATTAAAAGAATGTCCACATCAGCTGTCATATGGCTCTAAGATGTATTTTTTTTAGTATATTAGATAGATAACTCCAATAAAAACTCAAATTAATTTTATGTATGGGCTTTCAATACACTTAGGAAATTAGTGGTTTAGAAAATGGAATAAGTAATTATTGGATATTATTGGGAATTTTAATAAAAAAATCAAAGGCTTTAAAGTATATAATTAATTTTAAGTTATTACTCATTGCATTATTAAACCATAATCAAAGTAATTTTTATGTATATACTAAATCACTTTGGTTCATTTATATATTTATATGTTCAGCTAGGAAATTATTAATCTATATCAAATAATAGTTTTATACAAACGTCCTTAAATCAAGAACCCGAATCACTAGACATATTTTATCGTTCCACTTATTTAGAATATTTGGTATATCGATTTTAGGGTGATTTGGTCATTTGATTTACCTCGTGTACTCGTCCGGTCATTCTCGTGGATAACATATTCGCAACAAGTGAGTAGATCTATCTTTCTCCCCTTTTTAGTCATCCTTTTTTTGGGGTGTATCATGTGTCATGTTTTATTTTTTATTTATATTTAATTAAATAACATGCAAGGTTAATGTCTCACTATGTGGTTCCCATTCGTTGTTTCTATTATTTCTAGTATCCATTGTTGCATTTATGTGTATCTATGTGTTTACTCGCTTTGTGTCACAGGTTCACGTGGGTCCACCTTCCTGACCAGGTTCCTCATGGCCATAGGTTGTAGCCTAGTATCGCCAACAATATTAGACTCGCTATTCGCGGCTTGAGTCTAATGCATGATATAGTCTTTGAGTCTTATTGTTTCCGTTGTATCTATATTGTGATTGTGGTGATTTGTTTATTGTTATTGTGATTATGGTGATTTGTTGATTGTTGGTGTGGTTGTGGTGATTATGGGTGTTTCTACAACACATGGAATTGAATGATACATGTATTTTTAAAAAAGATTTATAAGTAAAACAATTTAACTAACAAATAAAAACACTTTATTTAAAATATAGATCTATTCATCAACATTGTGTTGACCCAAAACCTTTTTATGCATGATGCAGGTACACAAGTAGGAGATAGTGTTGAAGACAAAGACACGTAGGACATGTCTTAGTGATAAATTGAACCACTGTTCATAGTTGTTTATCTTTTGAGAAAATGTATAAATTGTGTTACATGTTTTCTATGTTTATGTGTGACAAATTTAATTTGATGACTTTAAATATCTAAAGTTATAATAGTGTCATAAACTATGCGCAGTCATCATGCCCCGTACCATTCCACTACCGGTCGGGGTATGACAGATTGGTATAGTGCCAATGACTGTATAGAATTAGGTTTAGCTTATTCGATACTTAGATTTAGTCTATAGTTGATTAGGTACCTTATGTGCTTAATTGTTTAAATTGTCTTAGCTTATAAATATAAATGTCACACACAAATGCATGTGAGCACTTTAATTGTTATATGCCAAGTGTTATATGCTTTATATGACAATATGTGTTTATTTCTTTTTCTTTGTCACACATGCACACACCTTATGTTATATATTCTAATGTTATGTCATCTCTATTTCTACATATGTAGATCAACACAATAATTTGGAAAAAATCTGGGGTTCTTGAACTTAACCGGTGTTGATCCGAAATTTTTTCCTAGACCTTATTAGTAATAGATTATAGAAGTGTTTTGAAGAGTAAAATATCAAACCATTGTTGAAAAACAGAAGATTTCTAGTAACTTATACAAACCCTTGTTCATAAGCGAAAAATTTAAAAATTAAGGGGTTAAACGGGTTGTTTACATGAAATTGATACTTGGGGTTTGATTCTCGGGGAAAACCGCACATGGAGCACCAAAAATTTTGAACTTTACGAAGCCGGCTCGAAAATCTCGATTATTTTGTGCAAACAGTAGGTAAACACAGGGCCGTGCCTCCTGGGCACGGGGTCGTGCCATTCGAAAATCTGAAGACATGGGGTCGTGTGCAGACACCTGAACTTCTATTTTTCTCAATTTTTATCGCACCTGACTGTCTTAATGTTCTCTTTTTGCAGGCAAATGGCTCCTCATAAATGGTTAAGGTTCAAGCCCGAGCACGGATGATGCGAAGCCCGCATGGAAAAAATGAATGCACTGTACCAGGAACCTCCAAGACAGCTTTGCTAGACACGTTGGATAGGGTTGGCCAAAGGGAGCGTTATGAAAATTTGGTTATGGAACCCCTACGTCTTTTTTTGGAAACTGAGTTCCAATCAATCTACGAGTTCAACTTTGAACTTTCAAGCACACTCACTTTCCAGAAGGATAACGAGGATATATACGATCACTAAGCGGTCTAGTATAGGTGCGGTGGTGAATGGTATAGTATATTCGGGGCTCAATTTGTGTAATAAAACAAAAAAAAATCTTGAAAAATCGAATACCTTTGCATGGAATTTGGATGCATCAGGTTTGGATATCATGTTCCATTGAAGCGGCTGTAAATATTTCAAAACAAAAAATAAACCTATTGAATAACTTATGTAGAATTATAGAAACCGAGCTAAGGTTGAATGAAATGGTGAATGGATCTTAGTGTACAGGGGGGAATTTGGTTCATCGGCATTTGTCTCTGGTGCTATAGTCGCTGCTGTTGTTGCTTACTTCCACATACTTCCATCCTCACACGTCATCTCCTACGAAACAGTAGACTCATCGGGGTCGGGTTTGTGACAGGTGGGAAATTTACCACCGCCTCTCGGTGTCCGAGATCGTGACCACCAAAGCCTTTCTTGTTTTCTTTCGAGGCCTGTAGTAAAAATTTGCTGGTTTTGTTATGCTCTAACCAGCTAGCCCATTATGAGAGGAATAACAACTAACCATACCTCACAGAAATAACATGATATCTAGCTGGTTTGAAGAAACACAGAACTAATGTGATAAAACTCTTAAAATGTGATAAAATGATAGATATGTCCATCCAATATGCTTTATAATTCAGAAAGTTGTAACTATCGTACAATTGGATCTATAAAAGATAATTGGTACAAAAGTTCGAAGAGAAACACCTTAACTAAAATATGGCGTCCATGGTCCTTTATTCCTATACACCTAAATTACCAGGCTCGGTAACAACTCTTCTTGTTACCTGCTCAACAATATAAACAATTTAATCAGACTTTTTGATAGTGGTAAATTAAACATACCCGTATGCTAGAAATAACGTTTAGCCATTTGACCCATCTGTTAGAAATAAAAAATAAACGCTGCAGTCAGTCAAATGGTAAACAAACAAAAATGATTCCTTTAATTCTAAGTGTAATATATAATGTAAAAGTAATTAACTGAATGATGAACCATTACTTTCAGGAAACAGAAACGACTCATTCAATTCGAAGTGCAACATATAATGTAAAAGTAATTAACCGAATGATGAACCATTACTTTCAGGCGACAATTGTTTTTAGAAAGTCGACTCAACTTGAAACTTGGATCAAGTTCCTGATGGTCCAAGTCTATCCCCACCTTTTTTTCTAGTCAATGAGAAAAGTCTCCTTGTTGGACCCGGACAATTTAAACCTCATAAGAATATACCACAAGAGGTGGTTAAAACAGAATGTTTGGATATTGGGTCACAATGGTTTGGCTTTTAGTAATAGCGGATAACTTTTAATATGGGTCAAAACAAATGGGTCGGGTGGCCCAATAAACATTCTCCTTTTCCCTTTTTTGAGTTCTACATATATAAAATGTATCCAATATGATGAAGAAAACAAATTTATTATATGACTAATCTATTTGTGTATAAATAAAGAGACATAAGAGGTCATAAGTAAGAGTGTACATCGTTTAGGTGACAATTCATGTTTAGAAAGTTGAGTCAACTTCAAACCAGGATTAGATTGGCTGGCAACTCCTCCGCCACTGATTCAACGACACTCCCACCTTTTATAGTCGATGAGAAAAGTCTCTTCTTGTTGGAGCTGAACAATTTAATCATAAACATAATATAAGAGGTTGTTAAAAGGGGTTGGTTGGGTACCGGGTCGGAATGGTTTGTGGTAATAACAAATAACTTTTAATACAGGCCAAAACAAATCAAGTTGTTTGGGTGGGTCCACAAACATCCACCTTTTTATGTTTATTCTAGAATCATATAAATATAAAATGTATCGAATATGATTAATGAAATTAAGTTGTTTGGCTGTTTGGTTAAGCTTATTTTGGAGTGACTTATGACTAATTGACTTTTTGGAAAAGTAAATAAGTCAGAATGGAGTGACTTATTGACTTATTCCTCTCACATAATAAGCTAACCCAAATACCTTTTAACTTTTCAAAAAGTCAATAAGTAAATAAGTCACTAAAATAAGCTTAGCCAAACAGCCTCTAAGAGATATAATAGGTTGTAAGCATTAAATTAAATACACTTCTAGTCACTTTTGACCCATTCCATAATATAAGACTCTATTTACTTATCCATTATGCATTAGAAACTGCACACTAACCTTTCGGAGTTGGAGTTGATATCTAAGCCTTCAGGCACAAACCCAAGTACAGATTCTAAGCCCATAATCCATGAATTCAACTCCACCACCTGTTGATCAACAATATACAATAAATGAAATGTTGACCATGGTTTATTACCCTATAAAAACATGCTTCTATACACAATTCTTTTTTAAATCTCTTACCCGTTTGAAACGTTAGAAATTACACATATAACCCAAATCGACCAAGTCATATGAAAATGGGACAAAATTGTCAGTTTATTCATATAAATTACTTGTAGATAGTTCTTATGTAAAGAGAAATTTGCAAAATAGTAGTTCATCGTTGTATCTATAGTTCTAATTGTTTTAGCAGCGTGACTTAGACCTATGTAGGAAAATTTTTTGCACTCGCAATAATATATCTATAGCAAAAAAATATAAACAAAGAAAGAAAGAAACGTCAACATTGCTACCCTCTTCATGGCATCCCACCATCTCTAAAAAAATACCATAAGATCATAATGCCAACAACACAGATCAATCATTAAATCAACTTGTATAGTTTTATATTGCATCATGAACATTGGGTGTTTAATATTCTTGTGCGTTTGCTACATATTATAATCCAATTTGAGAAAGTAAATCAAAATGAATGTGTGCAAGAAGAATATCATATTCAACCTGTAAGCAAAAAGTTAGAGGCTAAACGTTCCCTTAGCCGCTCGAATGGTAAAAGTTGAAATACTGAAGAGAGAGATTATAGTCAGCCACATCGGTAAAAATAGTTCCCTTCCCAGCTAAATCGTTGCAGGATGTGGGACGACACTATGGCTTCCTCTCAGTTTTGTAGACAGTCGGAGACCTTATAACACGATTGAAGAGCCATTTAAGCTTCAATTTAAGAAATAAATCTTAACAAAACACGTATACACCCATGCAACGACAAACATTTAACATTATACCTAGTCTCTTTGGGGTTTTATACCATATTAGTAGGCTTCAATCGTTTTAGTTTATCTAATACCAGTACCTAATTAACGATCCAAATATCAATTGGTTCAAGATATCAATTTAGTCCAAGACTTTTAGAAAGTCGAAGTAGATCATGTGAATGGGGAGAAGATATCGGCAGAAAAAGGACAGAGGGATGAAAAGATGATTAGAATACATGCAATAAAAAGCACATTTAGTTACAAATTTTTGATGCTATAAAGTTTAAAAAACAATCACAAATATAATTCAAGAAAGAATTGAATTGTTATGAAAAGGAGTACCATATTAGGTTAAGCAATATCCTTTAAAACCTTGAAGAGTGATGGATGCATATCCAAACCGTGCAAGAGCAAACTACATTAGAGATATTGATAAGTCAACATTTCAAATAGGCCTACATTTCCCTTATACCGAATCACCATAAAATTTCACACACGAATTCTTATTGACAATGATGATACTACTCCAAGTAAATATTCAACCCAAATTAGGAAAACAGGTTTGAACAGAATCGGATGATGAAATTCTCCTATTTAAAAATGTTTTTTTTTTTAATTTTCGTGAGTTTAAACAAAATCGAATGGTTTATATAAACCGAGTCCATATCAATAAATGCAAAAGATATAAAGTACAACAGAATGATCTTTTATCTCAAAAGGTTTTTGAATTAACCTTATGTGTAACAGAAACACATTCCAGACCCAAAAAGAACCCTAGTCTAAAATGGATGCCTAAAGAAAACCCCAACCTGTAAAAAAAATCCATGGATTCAAAAAATATAAAGTTAAATGATAATGAAACCTACCTTATAAATGAACATTCAACATCAAATCGATTAGAGGATTATAAAAAACCCTAACCAAAATACAAATGCATGTTTAACATCAAATCGATAAAAGAAATTTAAAACGATGCAAGATAATTGTACAAAAAACACACCTGAAGAAATCGACATACCTGTATCAAGTGGGTAATCTCGAGGCTATCTACAGGGGTCGATATAGTTACCTTACTCATCATTGTCTGCCGGTATCTCATTTCTGTCGCCATCAATCTACTTGGCTTACACATCTGCGGGAGCCAATAGACTATCTAACGCTTGCCGGAGACCTCTGTAGTCATAAGCGAGACCGCTGATCAAAACCCTTGACGACCACTGGTCATCCTCGTCGTCGGTGGCAGGTGGTGTCGCAACAACAACCACCATCGTCTCTCCCTCTCTCTCTTATTGTCATATACCAAACATTTCCCTCTCTCCAAATGCATGAGTGAAGATCTATCATTCCATCGGATTGAATCAGTAATCCTCGAAGAACTGGTGTAGTTCCTCTAGGGTTTACAGAGGATTGTGAAGGGGGAAGACAAAAGAAACTTCATGATAATGAAAAGGAGCGATGTACCAAGGAAAAGGAGAATTAGGGTTTTTATGAGAGAGAGCGCGTGTAATAAAGAGGAAAGGAATTGCCGCTCAAACTTTCATTCTCTTGATTAAAAGAATGTCCACATCAGCTGTCATATGGCTCTAAGATGTATTTTTTTTAGTATATTAGATAGATAACTCCAATAAAAACTCAAATTAATTTTATGTATGGGCTTTCAATACACTTAGGAAATTAGTGGTTTAGAAAATGGAATAAGTAATTATTGGGAATTTTAATAAAAAAATCAAAGGCTTTAAAGTATATAATTAATTTTAAGTTATTACTCATTGCATTATTAAACCATAATCAAAGTAATTTTTATGTATATACTAAATCACTTTGGTTCATTTATATATTTATATGTTTAGCTAGGAAATTATTAATCTATATCAAATAATAGTTTTATACAAAAGTCCTTAAATCAAGAACCCGAATCACTAGACATATTTTATCGTTCCACTTATTTAGAATATTTGGTATATCGATTTTAGGGTGATTTGGTCATTTGATTTACCTCGTGTACTCGTCCGGTCATTCTCGTGGATAACATATTCGCAACAAGTGAATAGATCTATCTTTCACCCCTTTTTAGTCATCCATTTTTTGGGGTGTATCATGTGTCATGTTTTATTTTTTATTTATATTTAATTAAATAACTTGCAAGGTTAATGTCTCACTATGTGGTTCCCATTCGTTGTTTCTATTATTTCTAGTATCCATTGTTGCATTTATGTGTATCTATGTGTTTACTCGCTTTGTGTCACAGGTTTACATGGGTCCACCTTGCTGACCAGGTTCCCCATGGCCATAGGTTGTAGCCTAGTATCGCCAACAATATTAGACTCGCTATTCGCGGCTTGAGTCTAATGCATGCTATAGTCTTTGAGTCTTATTGTTTCCGTTGTATCTATATTGTGATTGTGGTGATTTGTTTATTGTTATTGTGATTATGGTGATTTGCTGATTGTTGGTGTGGTTGTGGTGATTATGGATGTTTCTACAACACATGGAATTGAATGATACATGTATTTTTAAAAAAGATTTATAAGTAAAACAATTTAACTAACAAATAAAAACACTTTATTTAAAATATAGATCTATTCACCAACATTGTGTTCACCCAAAACCTTTTTATGCATGATGCAGGTACACAAGTAGGAGATAGTGTTGAAGACAAAGACACGTAGAACATGTCTTTGTGATAAATTGAACCACTGTTCATAGTTGTTTATCTTTTGAGAAAATGTATAAATTGTGTTACATGTTTTCTATGTTTATGTGTGACAAATTTAATTTGATGACTTTAAATATCTAAAGTTATAATAGAGTCATAAACTATGGGCAGTCATCATGCCCCGTACCATTCCACTACCGGTCGGGGTATGACAGATTGGTATAGAGCCAATGACTGTATAGAATTAGGTTTAGCTTATTCGACACTTAGATTTAGTCTATAGTTGATTAGGTACCTTATGTGCTTATTGTTTAAATTGTCTTAGCTTATAAATATAAATGTCACACACAAATGCATGTGAGCACTTTAATTGTTATATGCCAAGTGTTATATGCTTTATATGACAATATGTGTTTATTTCTTTTTCTTTGTCACACATGCACACACCTTATGTTATATATTCTAATGTTATGTCATCTCTATTTCTACATATGTAGATCAACACAATAATTTGGAAAAAATCTGGGGTTCTTGAACTTAACCCGTGTTGATCCGAAATTTTTTCCTAGACCTTATTAGTAATAGATTATAGAAGTGTTTTGAAGAGTAAAATATCAAACCATTGTTGAAAAAACAGAAGATTTCTAGTAACTTATACAAACCCTTGTTCATAAGCGAAAAATTTAAAAATTAAGGGTTAAACGGGTTGTTTACATGAAATTGATACTTGGGGTTTGATTCTCGGGGAAAACCGCACATGGAGCACCAAAAATTTTGAACTTTTCGAAGCCGGCTCGAAAATCTCGATTATTTTGTGCAAACAGTAGGTAAACACAGGGCCGTGCCTCCTGGGCACGGGGTCGTGCCATTCGAAAATCTGAAGACATGGGGTCGTGTGCAGACACCTGAACTTCTATTTTTCTCAATTTTTATCGCACCTGACTGTCTTAATGTTCTCTTTTTGCAGGCAAATGGCTCCTCATAAATGGTTAAGGTTCAAGCCCGAGCACGGATGATGCGAAGCCCGCATGGAAAAAATGAATGCACTGTACCAGGAACCTCCAAGACAGCTTTGCTAGACACGTTGGATAGGGTTGGCCAAAGGGAGCGTTATGAAAATTTGGTTATGGAACCCCTACGTCTTTTTTTGGAAACTGAGTTCCAATCAATCTACGAGTTCAACTTTGAACTTTCAAGCACACTCACTTTCCAGAAGGATAACGAGGATATATACGATCACTAAGCGGTCTAGTATAGGTGCGGTGGTGAATGGTATAGTATATTCGGGGCTCAATTTGTGTAATAAAACAAAAAAAAATCTTGAAAAATCGAATACCTTTGCATGGAATTTGGATGCATCAGGTTTGGATATCATGTTCCATTGAAGCGGCTGTAAATATTTCAAAACAAAAAATAAACCTATTGAATAACTTATGTAGAATTATAGAAACCGAGCTAAGGTTGAATGAAATGGTGAATGGATCTTAGTGTACAGGGGGAATTTGGTTCATCGGCATTTGTCTCTGGTGCTATAGTCGCTGCTGTTGTTGCTTACTTCCACATACTTCCATCCTCACACGTCATCTCCTACGAAACAGTAGACTCATCGGGGTCGGGTTTGTGACAGGTGGGAAATTTACCACCGCCTCTCGGTGTCCGAGATCGTGACCACCAAAGCCTTTCTTGTTTTCTTTCGAGGCCTGTAGTAAAAATTTGCTGGTTTTGTTATGCTCTAACCAGCTAGCCCATTATGAGAGGAATAACAACTAACCATACCTCACAGAAATAACATGATATCTAGCTGGTTTGAAGAAACACAGAACTAATGTGATAAAACTCTTAAAATGTGATAAAATGATAGATATGTCCATCCAATATGCTTTATAATTCAGAAAGTTGTAACCATCGTACAATTGGATCTATAAAAGATAATTGGTACAAAAGTTCGAAGAGAAACACCGTAACTAAAATATGGCGTCCATGGTCCTTTATTCCTATACACCTAAATTACCAGGCTCGGTAACAACTCTTCTTGTTACCTGCTCAACAATATAAACAATTTAATCAGACTTTTTGATAGTGGTAAATTAAACATACCCGTATGCTAGAAATAACGTTTAGCCATTTGACCCATCTGTTAGAAATAAAAAATAAACGCTGCAGTCAGTCAAATGGTAAACAAACAAAAATGATTCCTTTAATTCTAAGTGTAATATATAATGTAAAAGTAATTAACTGAATGATGAACCATTACTTTCAGGAAACAGAAACGACTCATTCAATTCGAAGTGCAATATATAATGTAAAAGTAATTAACCGAATGATGAACCATTACTTTCAGGCGACAATTGTTTTTAGAAAGTCGACTCAACTTGAAACTTGGATCAAATTCCTGATGGTCCAAGTCTATCCCCACCTTTTTTTCTAGTCAATGAGAAAAGTCTCCTTGTTGGACCCGGACAATTTAAACCTCATAAGAATATACCACAAGAGGTGGTTAAAACAGAATGTTTGGATATTGGGTCACAATGGTTTGGCTTTTAGTAATAGCGGATAACTTTTAATATGGGTCAAAACAAATGGGTCGGGTGGCCCAATAAACATTCTCCTTTTCCCTTTTTTGAGTTCTACATATATAAAATGTATCCAATATGATGAAGAAAACAAATTTATTATATGACTAATCTATTTGTGTATAAATAAAGAGACATAAGAGGTCATAAGTAAGAGTGTACATCGTTTAGGTGACAATTCATGTTTAGAAAGTTGAGTCAACTTCAAACCAGGATTAGATTGGCTGGCAACTCCTCCGCCACTGATTCAACGACACTCCCACCTTTTATAGTCGATGAGAAAAGTCTCTTCTTGTTGGAGCTGAACAATTTAATCATAAACATAATATAAGAGGTTGTTAAAAGGGGTTGGTTGGGTACCGGGTCGGAATGGTTTGTGGTAATAACAAATAACTTTTAATACAGGCCAAAACGAATCAAGTTGTTTGGGTGGGTCCACAAACATCCACTTTTTTATGTTTATTCTAGAATCATATAAATATAAAATGTATCGAATATGATTAATGAAATTAAGTTGTTTGGCTGTTTGGCTAAGCTTATTTTGGAGTGACTTATGACTAATTGACTTTTTGGAAAAGTAAATAAGTCAGAATGGAGTGACTTATTGACTTATTCCTCTCACATAATAAGCTAACCCAAACACCTTTTAACTTTTCAAAAAGTCAATAAGTAAATAAGTCACTAAAATAAGCTTAGCCAAACAGCCTCTAAGAGATATAATAGGTTGTAAGCATTAAATTAAATACACTTCTAGTCACTTTTGACCCATTCCATAATATAAGACTCTATTTACTTATCCATTATGCATTAGAAACTGCACACTAACCTTTCGGAGTTGGAGTTGATATCTAAGCCTTCAGGCACAAACCCAAGTACAGATTCTAAGCCCATAATCCATGAATTCAACTCCACCACCTGTTGATCAACAATATACAATAAATGAAATGTTGACCATGGTTTATTACCCTATAAAAACATGCTTCTATACACAATTCTTTTTTAAATCTCTTACCCGTTTGAAACGTTAGAAATTACACATATAACCCAAATCGACCAAGTCATATGAAAATGGGACAAAATTGTCAGTTTATTCATATAAATTACTTGTAGATAGTTCTTATGTAAAGAGAAATTTGCAAAATAGTAGTTCATCGTTGTATCTATAGTTCTAATTGTTTTAGCAGCGTGACTTAGACCTATGTAGGAAAATTTTTTGCACTCGCAATAATATATCTATAGCAAAAAAATATAAACAAAGAAAGAAAGAAACGTCAACATTGCTACCCTCTTCATGGCATCCCACCATCTCTAAAAAAATACCATAAGATCATAATGCCAACAACACAGATCAATCATTAAATCAACTTGTATAGTTTTATATTGCATCATGAACATTGGGTGTTTAATATTCTTGTGCGTTTGCTACATATTATAATCCAATTTGAGAAAGTAAATCAAAATGAATGTGTGCAAGAAGAATATCGTATTCAACCTGTATACAAAAAGTTAGAGGCTAAACGTTCCCTTAGCCGCTCGAATGGTAAAAGTTGAAATACTGAAGAGAGAGATTATAGTCAGCCACATCGGTAAAAATAGTTCCCTTCCCAGCTAAATCGTTGCAGGATGTGGACGACACTATGGCTTCCTCTCAGTTTTGTAGACAGTCGGAGACCTTATAACACGATTGAAGAGCCATTTAAGCTTCAATTTAAGAAATAAATCTTAACAAAACACGTATACACCCATGCAACGACAAACATTTAACATTAAACCTAGTCTCTTTGGGGTTTTATACCATATTAGTAGGCTTCAATCGTTTTAGTTTATCTAATACCAGTACCTAATTAACGATCCAAATATCAATTGGTTCAAGATATCAATTTAGTCCAAGACTTTTAGAAAGTCGAAGTAGATCATGTGAATGGGGAGAAGATATCGGCAGAAAAAGGACAGAGGGATGAAAAGATGATTAGAATACATGCAATAAAAAGCACATTTAGTTACAAATTTTTGATGCTATAAAGTTTAAAAAACAATCACAAATATAATTCAAGAAAGAATTGAACTGTTATGAAAAGGAGTACCATATTAGGTTAAGCAATATCCTTTAAAACCTTGAAGAGTGATGGATGCATATCCAAACCGTGCAAGAGCAAACTACATTAGAGATATTGATAGGTCAACATTTCAAATAGGCTTACATTTCCCTTATACCGAATCACCATAAAATTTCACACACGAATTCCTATTGACAATGATGATACTACTCCAAGTAAATATTCAACCCAAATTAGGAAAACAGGTTTGAACAGAATCGGATGATGAAATTCTCCTATTTAAAAATGTTTTTTTTTAAATTTTGGTGAGTTTAAACAAAATCGAATGGTTTATATAAACCGAGTCCATATCAATAAATGCAAAAGATATAAAGTACAACAGAATGATCTTTTATCTCAAAAGGTTTTTGAATTAACCTTATGTGTAACAGAAACACATTCCAGACCCAAAAAGAACCCTAGTCTAAAATGGATGCCTAAAGAAAACCCCAACCTGTAAAAAAAATCCATGGATTCAAAAAATATAAAGTTAAATGATAATGAAACCTACCTTATAAATGAACATTCAACATAAAATCGATTAGAGGATTATAAAAAACCCTAACCAAAATACAAATGCATGTTTAACATCAAATCGATAAAAGAAATTTAAAACGCTGCAAGATAATTGTACAAAAAACACACCTGAAGAAATCGACATACCTGTATCAAGTGGGTAATCTCGAGGCTATTTACAGGGGTCGATATAGTTACCTTACTCATCATTGTCTGCCGGTATCTCATTTCTGTCGCCATCAATCTACTTGGCTTACACATCTGCGGGAGCCAATAGACTATCTAACGCTTGCCGGAGACCTCTGTAGTCATAAGCGAGACCGCTGATCAAAACCCTTGACGACCACTGGTCATCCTCGTCGTCGGTGGCAGGTGGTGTCGCAACAACAACTACCACCGTCTCTCTCTCTCTCTCTCTTATTGTCATATACCAAACATTTCCCTCTCTCCAAATGCATGAGTGAAGATCTATCATTCCATCGGATTGAATCAGTAATCCTCGAAGAACTGGTGTAGTTCCTCTAGGGTTTACAGAGGATTGTGAAGGGGGAAGACAAAAGAAACTTCATGATAATGAAAAGGAGCGATGTACCAAGGAAAAGGAGAATTAGGGTTTTTATGAGAGAGAGCGCGTGTAATAAAGAGGAAAGGAATTGCCGCTCAAACTTTCATTCTCTTGATTAAAAGAATGTCCACATCAGCTGTCATATGGCTCTAAGATGTATTTTTTTTAGTATATTAGATAGATAACTCCAATAAAAACTCAAATTAATTTTATGTATGGGCTTTCAATACACTTAGGAAATTAGTGGTTTAGAAAATGGAATAAGTAATTATTGGGAATTTTAATAAAAAAATCAAAGGCTTTAAAGTATATAATTAATTTTAAGTTATTACTCATTGCATTATTAAACCATAATCAAAGTAATTTTTATGTATATACTAAATCACTTTGGTTCATTTATATATTTATATGTTTAGCTAGGAAATTATTAATCTATATCAAATAATAGTTTTATACAAAAGTCCTTAAATCAAGAACCCGAATCACTAGACATATTTTATCGTTCCACTTATTTAGAATATTTGGTATATCGATTTTAGGGTGATTTGGTCATTTGATTTACCTCGTGTACTCGTCAGGTCATTCTCGTGGATAACATATTCGCAACAAGTGAGTAGATCTATCTTTCTCCCCTTTTTAGTCATCCTTTTTTGGGGTGTATCATGTGTCATGTTTTATTTTTTATTTATATTTAATTAAATAACATGCAAGGTTAATGTCTCACTATGTGGTTCCCATTCGTTGTTTCTATTATTTCTAGTATCCATTGTTGCATTTATGTGTATCTATGTGTTTACTCGCTTTGTGTCACAGGTTCACGTGGGTCCACCTTCCTGACCAGGTTCCCCATGGCCATAGGTTGTAGCCTAGTATCGCCAACAATATTAGACTCGCTATTCGCGGCTTGAGTCTAATGCATGCTATAGTCTTTGAGTCTTATTGTTTCCGTTGTATCTATATTGTGATTGTGGTGATTTGTTTATTGTTATTGTGATTATGGTGATTTGCTGATTGTTGGTGTGGTTGTGGTGATTATGGATGTTTCTACAACACATGGAATTGAATGATACATGTATTTTTAAAAAAGATTTATAAGTAAAACAATTTAACTAACAAATAAAAACACTTTATTTAAAATATAAATCTATTCACCAACATTGTGTTGACCCAAAACCTTTTTATGCATGATGCAGGTACACAAGTAGGAGATAGTGTTGAAGACAAAGACACGTAGGACATGTCTTAGTGATAAATTGAACACACTGTTCATAGTTGTTTATCTTTTGAGAAAATGTATAAATTGTGTTACATGTTTTCTATGTTTATGTGTGACAAATTTAATTTGATGACTTTAAATATCTAAAGTTATAATAGTGTCATAAACTATGGGCAGTCATCATGCCCCGTACCATTCCACTACCGGTCGGGGTATGACAGATTGGTATAGAGCCAATGACTGTATAGAATTAGGTTTAGCTTATTCGACACTTAGATTTAGTCTATAGTTGATTAGGTACCTTATGTGCTTAATTGTTTAAATTGTCTTAGCTTATAAATATAAATGTCACACACAAATGCATGTGAGCACTTTAATTGTTATATGCCAAGTGTTATATGCTTTATATGACAATATGTGTTTATTTCTTTTTCTTTGTCACACATGCACACACCTTATGTTATATATTCTAATGTTATGTCATCTCTAGTTCTACATATGTAGATAACACAATAATTTGGAAAAAATCTGGGGTTCTTGAACTTAACCCGTGTTGATCCGAAATTTTTTCCTAGACCTTATTAGTAATAGATTATAGAAGTGTTTTGAAGAGTAAAATATCAAATCATTGTTGAAAAAACAGAAGATTTCTAGTAACTTATACAAACCCTTGTTCATAAGCGAAAAATTTAAAAATTAAGGGGTTAAACGGGTTGTTTACATGAAATTGATACTTGGGGTTTGATTCTCGGGGAAAACCGCACATGGAGCACCAAAAATTTTGAACTTTTCGAAGCCGGCTCGAAAATCTCGATTATTTTGTGCAAACAGTAGGTAAACACAGGGCCGTGCCTCCTAGGCACGGGTCGTGCCATTCGAAAATCTGAAGACATGGGGTCGTGTCTCCCAAACACGGGTCATGTGCAGACACCTGAACTTCTATTTTTCTCAATTTTTATCGCACCTGACTGTCTTAATGTTCTCTTTTTGCAGGCAAATGGCTCCTCATAAATGGTTAAGGTTCAAGCCCGAGCACAGATGATGCGAAGCCCGCATGGAAAAAATGAATGCACTGTACGAGGAACCTCCAAGACTACTTTGCTAGACACGTTGGATAGGGTTGGCCAAAGGGAGCGTTATGAAAATTTGGTTATGGAACCCCTACGTCTTTTTTTGGAAACTGAGTTCCAATCAATCTACGAGTTCAACTTTGAACTTTCAAGCACACTCACTTTCTAGAAGGGTAACGAGGATATGTTCGATCACTAAGCGGTCTAGTATAGGTTCGGTGGTGAATGGTATAGTATATTCGTGGCTCAATTTGGTGTAAACATTGGGATTTACACCGAATAAGAAGTTGCAGAGCCCATTTTCATAGATAGCCTCCGTGAAATGACCCGTTAACATATGAAACACGTTTTGGGCACAAATCAGAAATGGACCGTACAACTTGAGTGCCACCAAAGATAAGGGACCCGCTCATTCGATACATCCACCGGGTCCTAAGCGGTACTCTTTTCCAGAGAAAGGATAGCGGGGAGTCGCGAACCTTCAGGAGCTAACTTGCCTATATTGCAACCTGAACCGACAACCTCTCAGTGTCACCTACATGCTCTTGAGGAACATAGCTTCCAACGCCACCGCCACACATCTGACGCCCATATTCTTTGGCTGTTGGATTTCCCAGGTCTACAAGGCCTATGGAAAGCGAACCCCACGAAGCTTCACCACCAGGGTTAGCAATACCCGGGCCGATCTCAACCTATGTCGAAGTTTAGGACTCATCGCCGATTGTAACAATGGGATCTTGTGCTTCAAGGATAACAAAGGAAAATTTTGGAGCCCACATGATCAGGATCAAGTCCTCACCATCGAAGATATCCACATTGTGCCCCACACTACTCTTACGGTTATGGTCCGGGATCTTCCTCCCAAGGGGGAAGCGATTTTCCTAACATGCACAATTTATATAAAATTATGTAGGAAACGCTTCAGGTATCCCGCAACGCATACAGCTTGGGGCAAAGCACCAGCACCAGGGTCGGTGGCGTAGAAAGAAACATCGCATCCATGCAGTTCGACATCTCCTACATTAGGGATCACATGGTGTACTGAGCGCACCGTTTCTTATCGATCTCATATTGTTCACTTCTGGATGAACGCGAGTCTAAACGCTGATGAGAAGACGATCTCTTCTACAGTACAAATTGGTGATGAGATAAAGCCGATCACAATGACTGAAGGCGATGTCTTTAAGATTTTGGAGCTTAAGGATAAAGAAGATGATCCGATTCATCTAGATGAGAAGATGGTTCGCGGATGCTTTTTCCGCATGGGTTATAAGGGGAGTGTGAATAAACCAACGCTGAAGAAAGGGGAAGTGCCAAACCCCTATAGACTTTTGATGCATGCTCTAATTCACACGTTCAGCCATCGCAAAGCCGGTTTAGATGATGTTCAAGATTATTTGGCTAGCATGGCAACGGCGCTTATTTTGAAGAAGCCATTCAATGTTTCTAAGATGGTGTTCATTCACATGTCAAAGAATATGGAGGATTCATGATTGTGTTTATATCCCAGATTTATTCAGATGCTGATCGATGAGAAATATCCCAACATTGCTCGAGATCCTAATGACGTTCTTTATAGTTTCATCAGTGAAGAAGCTTATCAAGTTTCAGAAACAAGCTTCAGCTCCTATTGCTAAGCCAGTATTCGGAGCAATTAAAGATTCAGATTATGTATCGCTACTTGGAAATAAATGGAGAAAAGAAGGTAGCGACGATGAGAATGAGCTTAAAGCTGAACGAGAGTGGTTTAAAGAATTCAAACCGAAGGCAAGGAGTGAATGGTTTCTGAAAGATGAAGCTGATAAACCAAAGAAGAAGCGAGCATCAAAGAAAGCTGAAACTTTGCTTGTTGATGAGGAGGAGACTGAGAATGTTGAGGCAGTGGCTGGATCTAGTGCTGCAGTTGTTAATGAGAGTCAATAAACAGTGAAGTCGACTCAAGAAGTAATTTCTGCTACGTCTGAAAATGAAGAATCTGATAAAGAGCCTGAAAAGACAAAGGCTGAAATAAGAGCAGAAAAAGAAAAGAGATTGGATGCAGATTTTGATCCGAGCGCAGAAAAAGAATCTGATAAGGAGAGGCCTAAGAAAAAGGCGAAGCGTACAAAATCTCCTGCAATCGAAATATCTAAGAAAACTACAGGTCACCTCACACTAAAGGGAAACGAAAGGCCAAGAAAGCTCAGAAAGCGGTGAGCAAAAGATACAAGAGCAAAGTTCAAAGCACAGAAGCCACACAAGAACCTTATGGTGCTCAGGAGAAAGGAGCCACACAAGAACCTCTTCCACAAGAACCTCCTGTTATCATTCATGATGAAGCTGAAAGACAAGGAGTTAACCTCCTGTGTCTGAATTTATTGAAGTTCCGATCACTGAATCGCCGAGTGCTCAAAAGACTTCTATTCCTGAAAGCTCTACTCCAAAGAAGTCTACACCGAAAACTGCAACACCAAAAGACTCAACACCAAAGACAACGAGGGGAAGTATGCTTGGTGATATGCCACACGGTCCTATAAGTCTTGAAGACTTGGATGAATTTTTCCCTGAAACGAATGCTGAAATGTTAGAAAAAGCGTGTGAAGGTATTAGAAGATAAAGTTGCGCAGATTGAGATTGAGAAAGCTGAGCTCGTAAAGAAGGTGAATCAAAGTGAAGTCGAAAGAGAAATTCTTGATGATAAAGTGAAGGTGCTTGAAAATGAAAGAGAATATTACAAGGCGTTGATAGAAAGTCTGCAGGACGCCAATGAAAAATTACAAAAGAATTGAAGAAAATTCAAGCTCTGAATAATCGAAGATTCATCAGATTACAAAAGGTGTTATCCAATAATCTGAATATTGATTTTATCGCCGAATACGATCGTCTAGATCGTCAAGAAGCCAAGGAACGTTCTGAAAGAGAATTGGCTGAGGGTGGTAAAGGGAAGCAGTGTCACACCCCGATCCGCAGCGGAAAAGGTGACCGAGGCATGATTGGGTTATCATCAAAGCTCATGACATTTATTATACGTTTCATATTCATTAATACAATTTAATAGGAAATTTACAACCATATTTACATCATGACCTAACATCAATCTAAGCTTCTTTGTTTTCTTCTAAGGCATTTCCTATGTTTTCCTTACTTCGTCTTGTTCACATGTATCATGTGTAAAAGGGTTTTTGAATCAACAAAAAGTTGGCGAGTGAATCCTATGGAAAACATTTGAACAAGTTTATTTAATTGATTATGAAATAAAGTGCACAACCACACATGAGTAAACATAGATGTAAACTTATTCATCAATCAATTTAATATTAAACAATACACACATGAACAATAATGGATCGTTTAGAGGCACGCGTTGCTCAACTCGTCTAATGAATGAATTGCATAAACATGATAATATGAAAGACATAACTACAAACAATATAAACTCAATAATACACACATGAACAATAATGGATTGGTTTTGAGGCACGCGTTGCTCAACTCGTCTCCCACGAGGAACTGATGGGCTTAATGAATGAATTTCATATAAGTTGACAAAATGAAATACATAATCACAACAATATAAACAATCTAAGTTTAGATCACGATATGGTATGGCACAAGTTTAAATAAACGAGTTAATTATTTTGTGACACATGACACGTGTAATTAAAAAGGGGGAGTTGTAAGATTCACTCACAGTGGGTGCGTTCGGTTGATGATGTTGAATGCACGCGAAGTGGTTTTAACCACGAGTGAAATTAACCTAGATAAATAGCATTATGGTTCGGTAAGTAAACGGATTTTATTAATCCATTTTAATAGGATTGTTGGGTGTATTTTTGTGAGTTTAAGGTTATTTTCTAACCTTAAAAATGTTATTTTTAAGTTTTTTTAATTGATTTTTAATTAAAATAAATAAATAAAAACAATAAAAAAATTTGACTTTTTTGACCGTTGACCGTTTGACCGGTTCGTATGCGTGTATATGTGCGCTGAGTAAGGCTCGAACCCGAGACCTCCCGTACGCGTGCACGCAGCTCTACCAACTGAGCTACGTGTCTAACCCGAAATATTTCTGTTTTTAATTATATTTATATATTAATTAGATTAATCCGAAAATCATTTTATTTCTAAAAAGATTTTACTGAATCGGACCGGTGCGCTCCACAGGTCTCGAACCCGGGACCTGTGGGTTGAGTTAACACACAGTCCACCGCTAGACTGTGTGTTTAACTTGTTATATAAACCGATTTTTATTATACTTAAATACAAACTAAGTATTTTCATTTCTGACTTATTTAAAAAGTTAGATAATTGTCCGAGTCGGTGCAGTAGCCCGGACTCGAACTCGTGTCATGTGATTTAAACATACACACAATCCACCACTGGACTGTGTATCTAACTTGGTTATTATTCCGGTTATTATTAAACTTAACATATATCAGCGGTGACTCCGGTTCGGTTAACAAAAAAAGACATTTTTATTAAGGCAGCGTGCGTGGGACAAGATTCGAACTCGAGACGTTTACGTGTTTATTGTGCACACAGTCCACCGCTGGACTGTGTGTCTAACCCGAGTTATAACTTGATTTTAATTATACTTAAACACTACAGAAACTTCGTCTTCTTCGTTGATTTTAACCAGAAACGATGACTGACTGGTTCGAAGTTTTTAATCATGTTCGTTAGCGTTTTTCAGTTAATTACAGGTGAGATATAAATAAAAAGAAAGAGAAATTAGGCGTAAGGTATACCGACTGGACTCCTCTGTTTCTCTGGCAGAACTCCGGCGACAGCAACAGGTTCCGGCGTCGTGTGTCTTGCAGCAGAGAGTCTTCAGAAAGCTTGAAAAGGATGTGGGTGACTTCATTATAAGCTCAGGGGGTTTAGTAAGGCTCAGAAGTGAAAGGTTCGGTTTTCCGGCGATGTGCAGAAGTTTTCCGGCGAGTGAAATTACGTCGGGTAAAGGTGCGGTTTTGAGCGAAAAAGCTTGCAGAGGTTCGAGGAGGTATTTATAAGGCAGGTTATCGATGAATTTGGTCCAATTTCCGACTTGATTCGTCGGTTAGAAAATCTCCGGCGGTTATAACTTGTGTCGCGAGTTCAGGCGTCGGTTATAACCGATGTAGGTTTAAACGTTTACGTTATAACTGAAGAAGTCGTAAATTATTGGCGAGTTAGTCGGGATTTCCGACGACTGAAATTTGGGCGCCGGTTTTTGAATTCGGAAAACATGTTATGAATTAATTGATTCTAATAATCAACAAGAAACGCTAGTGGCGCAGTGGTTGGAGAGTTGAGTGTTAAATCGTTGACCCGGCTGACTGACCCGGGTTCGAAACCCGGCAGGGCCATATTAGAATACATGCAATAAAAAGCACATTTAGTTACAAATTTTTGATGCTATAAAGTTTAAAAAACAATCACAAATATAATTCAAGAAAGAATTGAATTGTTATGAAAAGGAGTACCATATTAGGTTAAGCAATATCCTTTAAAACCTTGAAGAGTGATGGATGCATATCCAAACCGTGCAAGAGCAAACTACATTAGAGATATTGATAAGTCAACATTTCAAATAGGCCTACATTTCCCTTATACCGAATCACCATAAAATTTCACACACGAATTCTTATTGACAATGATGATACTACTCCAAGTAAATATTCAACCCAAATTAGGAAAACAGGTTTGAACAGAATCGGATGATGAAATTCTCCTATTTAAAAATGTTTTTTTTTTTAATTTTCGTGAGTTTAAACAAAATCGAATGGTTTATATAAACCGAGTCCATATCAATAAATGCAAAAGATATAAAGTACAACAGAATGATCTTTTATCTCAAAAGGTTTTTGAATTAACCTTATGTGTAACAGAAACACATTCCAGACCCAAAAAGAACCCTAGTCTAAAATGGATGCCTAAAGAAAACCCCAACCTGTAAAAAAAATCCATGGATTCAAAAAATATAAAGTTAAATGATAATGAAACCTACCTTATAAATGAACATTCAACATCAAATCGATTAGAGGATTATAAAAACCCTAACCAAAATACAAATGCATGTTTAACATCAAATCGATAAAAGAAATTTAAAACGATGCAAGATAATTGTACAAAAAACACACCTGAAGAAATCGACATACCTGTATCAAGTGGGTAATCTCGAGGCTATCTACAGGGGTCGATATAGTTACCTTACTCATCATTGTCTGCCGGTATCTCATTTCTGTCGCCATCAATCTACTTGGCTTACACATCTGCGGGAGCCAATAGACTATCTAACGCTTGCCGGAGACCTCTGTAGTCATAAGCGAGACCGCTGATCAAAACCCTTGACGACCACTGGTCATCCTCGTCGTCGGTGGCAGGTGGTGTCGCAACAACAACCACCATCGTCTCTCCCTCTCTCTCTTATTGTCATATACCAAACATTTCCCTCTCTCCAAATGCATGAGTGAAGATCTATCATTCCATCGGATTGAATCAGTAATCCTCGAAGAACTGGTGTAGTTCCTCTAGGGTTTACAGAGGATTGTGAAGGGGGAAGACAAAAGAAACTTCATGATAATGAAAAGGAGCGATGTACCAAGGAAAAGGAGAATTAGGGTTTTTATGAGAGAGAGCGCGTGTAATAAAGAGGAAAGGAATTGCCGCTCAAACTTTCATTCTCTTGATTAAAAGAATGTCCACATCAGCTGTCATATGGCTCTAAGATGTATTTTTTTTAGTATATTAGATAGATAACTCCAATAAAAACTCAAATTAATTTTATGTATGGGCTTTCAATACACTTAGGAAATTAGTGGTTTAGAAAATGGAATAAGTAATTATTGGGAATTTTAATAAAAAAATCAAAGGCTTTAAAGTATATAATTAATTTTAAGTTATTACTCATTGCATTATTAAACCATAATCAAAGTAATTTTTATGTATATACTAAATCACTTTGGTTCATTTATATATTTATATGTTTAGCTAGGAAATTATTAATCTATATCAAATAATAGTTTTATACAAAAGTCCTTAAATCAAGAACCCGAATCACTAGACATATTTTATCGTTCCACTTATTTAGAATATTTGGTATATCGATTTTAGGGTGATTTGGTCATTTGATTTACCTCGTGTACTCGTCCGGTCATTCTCGTGGATAACATATTCGCAACAAGTGAATAGATCTATCTTTCACCCCTTTTTAGTCATCCATTTTTTGGGGTGTATCATGTGTCATGTTTTATTTTTTATTTATATTTAATTAAATAACTTGCAAGGTTAATGTCTCACTATGTGGTTCCCATTCGTTGTTTCTATTATTTCTAGTATCCATTGTTGCATTTATGTGTATCTATGTGTTTACTCGCTTTGTGTCACAGGTTTACATGGGTCCACCTTGCTGACCAGGTTCCCCATGGCCATAGGTTGTAGCCTAGTATCGCCAACAATATTAGACTCGCTATTCGCGGCTTGAGTCTAATGCATGCTATAGTCTTTGAGTCTTATTGTTTCCGTTGTATCTATATTGTGATTGTGGTGATTTGTTTATTGTTATTGTGATTATGGTGATTTGCTGATTGTTGGTGTGGTTGTGGTGATTATGGATGTTTCTACAACACATGGAATTGAATGATACATGTATTTTTAAAAAAGATTTATAAGTAAAACAATTTAACTAACAAATAAAAACACTTTATTTAAAATATAGATCTATTCACCAACATTGTGTTCACCCAAAACCTTTTTATGCATGATGCAGGTACACAAGTAGGAGATAGTGTTGAAGACAAAGACACGTAGAACATGTCTTTGTGATAAATTGAACCACTGTTCATAGTTGTTTATCTTTTGAGAAAATGTATAAATTGTGTTACATGTTTTCTATGTTTATGTGTGACAAATTTAATTTGATGACTTTAAATATCTAAAGTTATAATAGAGTCATAAACTATGGGCAGTCATCATGCCCCGTACCATTCCACTACCGGTCGGGGTATGACAGATTGGTATAGAGCCAATGACTGTATAGAATTAGGTTTAGCTTATTCGACACTTAGATTTAGTCTATAGTTGATTAGGTACCTTATGTGCTTATTGTTTAAATTGTCTTAGCTTATAAATATAAATGTCACACACAAATGCATGTGAGCACTTTAATTGTTATATGCCAAGTGTTATATGCTTTATATGACAATATGTGTTTATTTCTTTTTCTTTGTCACACATGCACACACCTTATGTTATATATTCTAATGTTATGTCATCTCTATTTCTACATATGTAGATCAACACAATAATTTGGAAAAAATCTGGGGTTCTTGAACTTAACCCGTGTTGATCCGAAATTTTTTCCTAGACCTTATTAGTAATAGATTATAGAAGTGTTTTGAAGAGTAAAATATCAAACCATTGTTGAAAAAACAGAAGATTTCTAGTAACTTATACAAACCCTTGTTCATAAGCGAAAAATTTAAAAATTAAGGGGTTAAACGGGTTGTTTACATGAAATTGATACTTGGGGTTTGATTCTCGGGGAAAACCGCACATGGAGCACCAAAAATTTTGAACTTTTCGAAGCCGGCTCGAAAATCTCGATTATTTTGTGCAAACAGTAGGTAAACACAGGGCCGTGCCTCCTGGGCACGGGGTCGTGCCATTCGAAAATCTGAAGACATGGGGTCGTGTGCAGACACCTGAACTTCTATTTTTCTCAATTTTTATCGCACCTGACTGTCTTAATGTTCTCTTTTTGCAGGCAAATGGCTCCTCATAAATGGTTAAGGTTCAAGCCCGAGCACGGATGATGCGAAGCCCGCATGGAAAAAATGAATGCACTGTACCAGGAACCTCCAAGACAGCTTTGCTAGACACGTTGGATAGGGTTGGCCAAAGGGAGCGTTATGAAAATTTGGTTATGGAACCCCTACGTCTTTTTTTGGAAACTGAGTTCCAATCAATCTACGAGTTCAACTTTGAACTTTCAAGCACACTCACTTTCCAGAAGGATAACGAGGATATATACGATCACTAAGCGGTCTAGTATAGGTGCGGTGGTGAATGGTATAGTATATTCGGGGCTCAATTTGTGTAATAAAACAAAAAAAAATCTTGAAAAATCGAATACCTTTGCATGGAATTTGGATGCATCAGGTTTGGATATCATGTTCCATTGAAGCGGCTGTAAATATTTCAAAACAAAAAATAAACCTATTGAATAACTTATGTAGAATTATAGAAACCGAGCTAAGGTTGAATGAAATGGTGAATGGATCTTAGTGTACAGGGGGAATTTGGTTCATCGGCATTTGTCTCTGGTGCTATAGTCGCTGCTGTTGTTGCTTACTTCCACATACTTCCATCCTCACACGTCATCTCCTACGAAACAGTAGACTCATCGGGGTCGGGTTTGTGACAGGTGGGAAATTTACCACCGCCTCTCGGTGTCCGAGATCGTGACCACCAAAGCCTTTCTTGTTTTCTTTCGAGGCCTGTAGTAAAAATTTGCTGGTTTTGTTATGCTCTAACCAGCTAGCCCATTATGAGAGGAATAACAACTAACCATACCTCACAGAAATAACATGATATCTAGCTGGTTTGAAGAAACACAGAACTAATGTGATAAAACTCTTAAAATGTGATAAAATGATAGATATGTCCATCCAATATGCTTTATAATTCAGAAAGTTGTAACCATCGTACAATTGGATCTATAAAAGATAATTGGTACAAAAGTTCGAAGAGAAACACCGTAACTAAAATATGGCGTCCATGGTCCTTTATTCCTATACACCTAAATTACCAGGCTCGGTAACAACTCTTCTTGTTACCTGCTCAACAATATAAACAATTTAATCAGACTTTTTGATAGTGGTAAATTAAACATACCCGTATGCTAGAAATAACGTTTAGCCATTTGACCCATCTGTTAGAAATAAAAAATAAACGCTGCAGTCAGTCAAATGGTAAACAAACAAAAATGATTCCTTTAATTCTAAGTGTAATATATAATGTAAAAGTAATTAACTGAATGATGAACCATTACTTTCAGGAAACAGAAACGACTCATTCAATTCGAAGTGCAATATATAATGTAAAAGTAATTAACCGAATGATGAACCATTACTTTCAGGCGACAATTGTTTTTAGAAAGTCGACTCAACTTGAAACTTGGATCAAATTCCTGATGGTCCAAGTCTATCCCCACCTTTTTTTCTAGTCAATGAGAAAAGTCTCCTTGTTGGACCCGGACAATTTAAACCTCATAAGAATATACCACAAGAGGTGGTTAAAACAGAATGTTTGGATATTGGGTCACAATGGTTTGGCTTTTAGTAATAGCGGATAACTTTTAATATGGGTCAAAACAAATGGGTCGGGTGGCCCAATAAACATTCTCCTTTTCCCTTTTTTGAGTTCTACATATATAAAATGTATCCAATATGATGAAGAAAACAAATTTATTATATGACTAATCTATTTGTGTATAAATAAAGAGACATAAGAGGTCATAAGTAAGAGTGTACATCGTTTAGGTGACAATTCATGTTTAGAAAGTTGAGTCAACTTCAAACCAGGATTAGATTGGCTGGCAACTCCTCCGCCACTGATTCAACGACACTCCCACCTTTTATAGTCGATGAGAAAAGTCTCTTCTTGTTGGAGCTGAACAATTTAATCATAAACATAATATAAGAGGTTGTTAAAAGGGGTTGGTTGGGTACCGGGTCGGAATGGTTTGTGGTAATAACAAATAACTTTTAATACAGGCCAAAACGAATCAAGTTGTTTGGGTGGGTCCACAAACATCCACTTTTTTATGTTTATTCTAGAATCATATAAATATAAAATGTATCGAATATGATTAATGAAATTAAGTTGTTTGGCTGTTTGGCTAAGCTTATTTTGGAGTGACTTATGACTAATTGACTTTTTGGAAAAGTAAATAAGTCAGAATGGAGTGACTTATTGACTTATTCCTCTCACATAATAAGCTAACCCAAACACCTTTTAACTTTTCAAAAAGTCAATAAGTAAATAAGTCACTAAAATAAGCTTAGCCAAACAGCCTCTAAGAGATATAATAGGTTGTAAGCATTAAATTAAAGACACTTCTAGTCACTTTTGACCCATTCCATAATATAAGACTCTATTTACTTATCCATTATGCATTAGAAACTGCACACTAACCTTTCGGAGTTGGAGTTGATATCTAAGCCTTCAGGCACAAACCCAAGTACAGATTCTAAGCCCATAATCCATGAATTCAACTCCACCACCTGTTGATCAACAATATACAATAAATGAAATGTTGACCATGGTTTATTACCCTATAAAAACATGCTTCTATACACAATTCTTTTTTAAATCTCTTACCCGTTTGAAACGTTAGAAATTACACATATAACCCAAATCGACCAAGTCATATGAAAATGGGACAAAATTGTCAGTTTATTCATATAAATTACTTGTAGATAGTTCTTATGTAAAGAGAAATTTGCAAAATAGTAGTTCATCGTTGTATCTATAGTTCTAATTGTTTTAGCAGCGTGACTTAGACCTATGTAGGAAAATTTTTTGCACTCGCAATAATATATCTATAGCAAAAAAATATAAACAAAGAAAGAAAGAAACGTCAACATTGCTACCCTCTTCATGGCATCCCACCATCTCTAAAAAAATACCATAAGATCATAATGCCAACAACACAGATCAATCATTAAATCAACTTGTATAGTTTTATATTGCATCATGAACATTGGGTGTTTAATATTCTTGTGCGTTTGCTACATATTATAATCCAATTTGAGAAAGTAAATCAAAATGAATGTGTGCAAGAAGAATATCGTATTCAACCTGTATACAAAAAGTTAGAGGCTAAACGTTCCCTTAGCCGCTCGAATGGTAAAAGTTGAAATACTGAAGAGAGAGATTATAGTCAGCCACATCGGTAAAAATAGTTCCCTTCCCAGCTAAATCGTTGCAGGATGTGGGACGACACTATGGCTTCCTCTCAGTTTTGTAGACAGTCGGAGACCTTATAACACGATTGAAGAGCCATTTAAGCTTCAATTTAAGAAATAAATCTTAACAAAACACGTATACACCCATGCAACGACAAACATTTAACATTAAACCTAGTCTCTTTGGGGTTTTATACCATATTAGTAGGCTTCAATCGTTTTAGTTTATCTAATACCAGTACCTAATTAACGATCCAAATATCAATTGGTTCAAGATATCAATTTAGTCCAAGACTTTTAGAAAGTCGAAGTAGATCATGTGAATGGGGAGAAGATATCGGCAGAAAAAGGACAGAGGGATGAAAAGATGATTAGAATACATGCAATAAAAAGCACATTTAGTTACAAATTTTTGATGCTATAAAGTTTAAAAAACAATCACAAATATAATTCAAGAAAGAATTGAACTGTTATGAAAAGGAGTACCATATTAGGTTAAGCAATATCCTTTAAAACCTTGAAGAGTGATGGATGCATATCCAAACCGTGCAAGAGCAAACTACATTAGAGATATTGATAGGTCAACATTTCAAATAGGCTTACATTTCCCTTATACCGAATCACCATAAAATTTCACACACGAATTCCTATTGACAATGATGATACTACTCCAAGTAAATATTCAACCCAAATTAGGAAAACAGGTTTGAACAGAATCGGATGATGAAATTCTCCTATTTAAAAATGTTTTTTTTTTAAATTTTGGTGAGTTTAAACAAAATCGAATGGTTTATATAAACCGAGTCCATATCAATAAATGCAAAAGATATAAAGTACAACAGAATGATCTTTTATCTCAAAAGGTTTTTGAATTAACCTTATGTGTAACAGAAACACATTCCAGACCCAAAAAGAACCCTAGTCTAAAATGGATGCCTAAAGAAAACCCCAACCTGTAAAAAAAATCCATGGATTCAAAAAATATAAAGTTAAATGATAATGAAAACCTACCTTATAAATGAACATTCAACATAAAATCGATTAGAGGATTATAAAAAACCCTAACCAAAATACAAATGCATGTTTAACATCAAATCGATAAAAGAAATTTAAAACGCTGCAAGATAATTGTACAAAAAACACACCTGAAGAAATCGACATACCTGTATCAAGTGGGTAATCTCGAGGCTATTTACAGGGGTCGATATAGTTACCTTACTCATCATTGTCTGCCGGTATCTCATTTCTGTCGCCATCAATCTACTTGGCTTACACATCTGCGGGAGCCAATAGACTATCTAACGCTTGCCGGAGACCTCTGTAGTCATAAGCGAGACCGCTGATCAAAACCCTTGACGACCACTGGTCATCCTCGTCGTCGGTGGCAGGTGGTGTCGCAACAACAACTACCACCGTCTCTCTCTCTCTCTCTCTCTCTTATTGTCATATACCAAACATTTCCCTCTCTCCAAATGCATGAGTGAAGATCTATCATTCCATCGGATTGAATCAGTAATCCTCGAAGAACTGGTGTAGTTCCTCTAGGGTTTACAGAGGATTGTGAAGGGGGAAGACAAAAGAAACTTCATGATAATGAAAAGGAGCGATGTACCAAGGAAAAGGAGAATTAGGGTTTTTATGAGAGAGAGCGCGTGTAATAAAGAGGAAAGGAATTGCCGCTCAAACTTTCATTCTCTTGATTAAAAGAATGTCCACATCAGCTGTCATATGGCTCTAAGATGTATTTTTTTTAGTATATTAGATAGATAACTCCAATAAAAACTCAAATTAATTTTATGTATGGGCTTTCAATACACTTAGGAAATTAGTGGTTTAGAAAATGGAATAAGTAATTATTGGGAATTTTAATAAAAAAATCAAAGGCTTTAAAGTATATAATTAATTTTAAGTTATTACTCATTGCATTATTAAACCATAATCAAAGTAATTTTTATGTATATACTAAATCACTTTGGTTCATTTATATATTTATATGTTTAGCTAGGAAATTATTAATCTATATCAAATAATAGTTTTATACAAAAGTCCTTAAATCAAGAACCCGAATCACTAGACATATTTTATCGTTCCACTTATTTAGAATATTTGGTATATCGATTTTAGGGTGATTTGGTCATTTGATTTACCTCGTGTACTCGTCAGGTCATTCTCGTGGATAACATATTCGCAACAAGTGAGTAGATCTATCTTTCTCCCCTTTTTAGTCATCCTTTTTTGGGGTGTATCATGTGTCATGTTTTATTTTTTATTTATATTTAATTAAATAACATGCAAGGTTAATGTCTCACTATGTGGTTCCCATTCGTTGTTTCTATTATTTCTAGTATCCATTGTTGCATTTATGTGTATCTATGTGTTTACTCGCTTTGTGTCACAGGTTCACGTGGGTCCACCTTCCTGACCAGGTTCCCCATGGCCATAGGTTGTAGCCTAGTATCGCCAACAATATTAGACTCGCTATTCGCGGCTTGAGTCTAATGCATGCTATAGTCTTTGAGTCTTATTGTTTCCGTTGTATCTATATTGTGATTGTGGTGATTTGTTTATTGTTATTGTGATTATGGTGATTTGCTGATTGTTGGTGTGGTTGTGGTGATTATGGATGTTTCTACAACACATGGAATTGAATGATACATGTATTTTTAAAAAAGATTTATAAGTAAAACAATTTAACTAACAAATAAAAACACTTTATTTAAAATATAAATCTATTCACCAACATTGTGTTGACCCAAAACCTTTTTATGCATGATGCAGGTACACAAGTAGGAGATAGTGTTGAAGACAAAGACACGTAGGACATGTCTTTGTGATAAATTGAACCACTGTTCATAGTTGTTTATCTTTTGAGAAAATGTATAAATTGTGTTACATGTTTTCTATGTTTATGTGTGACAAATTTAATTTGATGACTTTAAATATCTAAAGTTTTAATAGAGTCATAAACTATGGGCAGTCATCATGCCCCGTACCATTCCACTACCGGTCGGGGTATGACAGATTGGTATAGAGCCAATGACTGTATAGAATTAGGTTTAGCTTATTCGACACTTAGATTTAGTCTATAGTTGATTAGGTACCTTATGTGCTTAATTGTTTAAATTGTCTTAGCTTATAAATATAAATGTCACACACAAATGCATGTGAGCACTTTAATTGTTATATGCCAAGTGTTATATGCTTTATATGACAATATGTGTTTATTTCTTTTTCTTTGTCACACATGCACACACCTTATGTTATATATTCTAATGTTATGTCATCTCTAGTTCTACATATGTAGATAACACAATAATTTGGAAAAAATCTGGGGTTCTTGAACTTAACCCGTGTTGATCCGAAATTTTTTCCTAGACCTTATTAGTAATAGATTATAGAAGTGTTTTGAAGAGTAAAATATCAAATCATTGTTGAAAAAACAGAAGATTTCTAGTAACTTATACAAACCCTTGTTCATAAGCGAAAAATTTAAAAATTAAGGGGTTAAACGGGTTGTTTACATGAAATTGATACTTGGGGTTTGATTCTCGGGGAAAACCGCACATGGAGCACCAAAAATTTTGAACTTTTCGAAGCCGGCTCGAAAATCTCGATTATTTTGTGCAAACAGTAGGTAAACACAGGGCCGTGCCTCCTAGGCACGGGTCGTGCCATTCGAAAATCTGAAGACATGGGGTCGTGTCTCCCAAACACGGGTCATGTGCAGACACCTGAACTTCTATTTTTCTCAATTTTTATCGCACCTGACTGTCTTAATGTTCTCTTTTTGCAGGCAAATGGCTCCTCATAAATGGTTAAGGTTCAAGCCCGAGCACAGATGATGCGAAGCCCGCATGGAAAAAATGAATGCACTGTACGAGGAACCTCCAAGACTACTTTGCTAGACACGTTGGATAGGGTTGGCCAAAGGGAGCGTTATGAAAATTTGGTTATGGAACCCCTACGTCTTTTTTTGGAAACTGAGTTCCAATCAATCTACGAGTTCAACTTTGAACTTTCAAGCACACTCACTTTCTAGAAGGGTAACGAGGATATGTTCGATCACTAAGCGGTCTAGTATAGGTTCGGTGGTGAATGGTATAGTATATTCGTGGCTCAATTTGGTGTAAACATTGGGATTTACACCGAATAAGAAGTTGCAGAGCCCATTTTCATAGATAGCCTCCGTGAAATGACCCGTTAACATATGAAACACGTTTTGGGCACAAATCAGAAATGGACCGTACAACTTGAGTGCCACCAAAGATAAGGGACCCGCTCATTCGATACATCCACCGGGTCCTAAGCGGTACTCTTTTCCAGAGAAAGGATAGCGGGGGAGTCGCGAACCTTCAGGAGCTAACTTGCCTATATTGCAACCTGAACCGACAACCTCTCAGTGTCACCTACATGCTCTTGAGGAACATAGCTTCCAACGCCACCGCCACACATCTGACGCCCATATTCTTTGGCTGTTGGATTTCCCAGGTCTACAAGGCCTATGGAAAGCGAACCCCACGAAGCTTCACCACCAGGGTTAGCAATACCCGGGCCGATCTCAACCTATGTCGAAGTTTAGGACTCATCGCCGATTGTAACAATGGGATCTTGTGCTTCAAGGATAACAAAGGAAAATTTTGGAGCCCACATGATCAGGATCAAGTCCTCACCATCGAAGATATCCACATTGTGCCCCACACTACTCTTACGGTTATGGTCCGGGATCTTCCTCCCAAGGGGGAAGCGATTTTCCTAACATGCACAATTTATATAAAATTATGTAGGAAACGCTTCAGGTATCCCGCAACGCATACAGCTTGGGGCAAAGCACCAGCACCAGGGTCGGTGGCGTAGAAAGAAACATCGCATCCATGCAGTTCGACATCTCCTACATTAGGGATCACATGGTGTACTGAGCGCACCGTTTCTTATCGATCTCATATTGTTCACTTCTGGATGAACGCGAGTCTAAACGCTGATGAGAAGACGATCTCTTCTACAGTACAAATTGGTGATGAGATAAAGCCGATCACAATGACTGAAGGCGATGTCTTTAAGATTTTGGAGCTTAAGGATAAAGAAGATGATCCGATTCATCTAGATGAGAAGATGGTTCGCGGATGCTTTTTCCGCATGGGTTATAAGGGGAGTGTGAATAAACCAACGCTGAAGAAAGGGGAAGTGCCAAACCCCTATAGACTTTTGATGCATGCTCTAATTCACACGTTCAGCCATCGCAAAGCCGGTTTAGATGATGTTCAAGATTATTTGGCTAGCATGGCAACGGCGCTTATTTTGAAGAAGCCATTCAATGTTTCTAAGATGGTGTTCATTCACATGTCAAAGAATATGGAGGATTCATGATTGTGTTTATATCCCAGATTTATTCAGATGCTGATCGATGAGAAATATCCCAACATTGCTCGAGATCCTAATGACGTTCTTTATAGTTTCATCAGTGAAGAAGCTTATCAAGTTTCAGAAACAAGCTTCAGCTCCTATTGCTAAGCCAGTATTCGGAGCAATTAAAGATTCAGATTATGTATCGCTACTTGGAAATAAATGGAGAAAAGAAGGTAGCGACGATGAGAATGAGCTTAAAGCTGAACGAGAGTGGTTTAAAGAATTCAAACCGAAGGCAAGGAGTGAATGGTTTCTGAAAGATGAAGCTGATAAACCAAAGAAGAAGCGAGCATCAAAGAAAGCTGAAACTTTGCTTGTTGATGAGGAGGAGACTGAGAATGTTGAGGCAGTGGCTGGATCTAGTGCTGCAGTTGTTAATGAGAGTCAATAAACAGTGAAGTCGACTCAAGAAGTAATTTCTGCTACGTCTGAAAATGAAGAATCTGATAAAGAGCCTGAAAAGACAAAGGCTGAAATAAGAGCAGAAAAAGAAAAGAGATTGGATGCAGATTTTGATCCGAGCGCAGAAAAAGAATCTGATAAGGAGAGGCCTAAGAAAAAGGCGAAGCGTACAAAATCTCCTGCAATCGAAATATCTAAGAAAACTACAGGGTCACCTCACACTAAAGGGAAACGAAAGGCCAAGAAAGCTCAGAAAGCGGTGAGCAAAAGATACAAGAGCAAAGTTCAAAGCACAGAAGCCACACAAGAACCTTATGGTGCTCAGGAGAAAGGAGCCACACAAGAACCTCTTCCACAAGAACCTCCTGTTATCATTCATGATGAAGCTGAAAGACAAGGAGTTAACCTCCTGTGTCTGAATTTATTGAAGTTCCGATCACTGAATCGCCGAGTGCTCAAAAGACTTCTATTCCTGAAAGCTCTACTCCAAAGAAGTCTACACCGAAAACTGCAACACCAAAAGACTCAACACCAAAGACAACGAGGGGAAGTATGCTTGGTGATATGCCACACGGTCCTATAAGTCTTGAAGACTTGGATGAATTTTTCCCTGAAACGAATGCTGAAATGTTAGAAAAAGCGTGTGAAGGTATTAGAAGATAAAGTTGCGCAGATTGAGATTGAGAAAGCTGAGCTCGTAAAGAAGGTGAATCAAAGTGAAGTCGAAAGAGAAATTCTTGATGATAAAGTGAAGGTGCTTGAAAATGAAAGAGAATATTACAAGGCGTTGATAGAAAGTCTGCAGGACGCCAATGAAAAATTACAAAAGAATTGAAGAAAATTCAAGCTCTGAATAATCGAAGATTCATCAGATTACAAAAGGTGTTATCCAATAATCTGAATATTGATTTTATCGCCGAATACGATCGTCTAGATCGTCAAGAAGCCAAGGAACGTTCTGAAAGAGAATTGGCTGAGGGTGGTAAAGGGAAGCAGTGTCACACCCCGATCCGCAGCGGAAAAGGTGACCGAGGCATGATTGGGTTATCATCAAAGCTCATGACATTTATTATACGTTTCATATTCATTAATACAATTTAATAGGAAATTTACAACCATATTTACATCATGACCTAACATCAATCTAAGCTTCTTTGTTTTCTTCTAAGGCATTTCCTATGTTTTCCTTACTTCGTCTTGTTCACATGTATCATGTGTAAAAGGGTTTTTGAATCAACAAAAAGTTGGCGAGTGAATCCTATGGAAAACATTTGAACAAGTTTATTTAATTGATTATGAAATAAAGTGCACAACCACACATGAGTAAACATAGATGTAAACTTATTCATCAATCAATTTAATATTAAACAATACACACATGAACAATAATGGATCGTTTAGAGGCACGCGTTGCTCAACTCGTCTAATGAATGAATTGCATAAACATGATAATATGAAAGACATAACTACAAACAATATAAACTCAATAATACACACATGAACAATAATGGATTGGTTTTGAGGCACGCGTTGCTCAACTCGTCTCCCACGAGGAACTGATGGGCTTAATGAATGAATTTCATATAAGTTGACAAAATGAAATACATAATCACAACAATATAAACAATCTAAGTTTAGATCACGATATGGTATGGCACAAGTTTAAATAAACGAGTTAATTATTTTGTGACACATGACACGTGTAATTAAAAAGGGGGAGTTGTAAGATTCACTCACAGTGGGTGCGTTCGGTTGATGATGTTGAATGCACGCGAAGTGGTTTTAACCACGAGTGAAATTAACCTAGATAAATAGCATTATGGTTCGGTAAGTAAACGGATTTTATTAATCCATTTTAATAGGATTGTTGGGTGTATTTTTGTGAGTTTAAGGTTATTTTCTAACCTTAAAAATGTTATTTTTAAGTTTTTTTAATTGATTTTTAATTAAAATAAATAAATAAAAACAATAAAAAAATTTGACTTTTTTGACCGTTGACCGTTTGACCGGTTCGTATGCGTGTATATGTGCGCTGAGTAAGGCTCGAACCCGAGACCTCCCGTACGCGTGCACGCAGCTCTACCAACTGAGCTACGTGTCTAACCCGAAATATTTCTGTTTTTAATTATATTTATATATTAATTAGATTAATCCAAAAATCATTTTATTTCTAAAAAGATTTTACTGAATCGGACCGGTGCGCTCCACAGGTCTCGAACCCGGGACCTGTGGGTTGAGTTAACACACAGTCCACCGCTAGACTGTGTGTTTAACTTGTTATATAAACCGATTTTTATTATACTTAAATACAAACTAAGTATTTTCATTTCTGACTTATTTAAAAAGTTAGATAATTGTCCGAGTCGGTGCAGTAGCCCGGACTCGAACTCGTGTCATGTGATTTAAACATACACACAATCCACCACTGGACTGTGTATCTAACTTGGTTATTATTCCGGTTATTATTAAACTTAACATATATCAGCGGTGACTCCGGTTCGGTTAACAAAAAAAGACATTTTTATTAAGGCAGCGTGCGTGGGACAAGATTCGAACTCGAGACGTTTACGTGTTTATTGTGCACACAGTCCACCGCTGGACTGTGTGTCTAACCCGAGTTATAACTTGATTTTAATTATACTTAAACACTACAGAAACTTCGTCTTCTTCGTTGATTTTAACCAGAAACGATGACTGACTGGTTCGAAGTTTTTAATCATGTTCGTTAGCGTTTTTCAGTTAATTACAGGTGAGATATAAATAAAAAGAAAGAGAAATTAGGCGTAAGGTATACCGACTGGACTCCTCTGTTTCTCTGGCAGAACTCCGGCGACAGCAACAGGTTCCGGCGTCGTGTGTCTTGCAGCAGAGAGTCTTCAGAAAGCTTGAAAAGGATGTGGGTGACTTCATTATAAGCTCAGGGGGTTTAGTAAGGCTCAGAAGTGAAAGGTTCGGTTTTCCGGCGATGTGCAGAAGTTTTCCGGCGAGTGAAATTACGTCGGGTAAAGGTGCGGTTTTGAGCGAAAAAGCTTGCAGAGGTTCGAGGAGGTATTTATAAGGCAGGTTATCGATGAATTTGGTCCAATTTCCGACTTGATTCGTCGGTTAGAAAATCTCCGGCGGTTATAACTTGTGTCGCGAGTTCAGGCGTCGGTTATAACCGATGTAGGTTTAAACGTTTACGTTATAACTGAAGAAGTCGTAAATTATTGGCGAGTTAGTCGGGATTTCCGACGACTGAAATTTGGGCGCCGGTTTTTGAATTCGGAAAACATGTTATGAATTAATTGATTCTAATAATCAACAAGAAACGCTAGTGGCGCAGTGGTTGGAGAGTTGAGTGTTAAATCGTTGACCCGGCTGACTGACCCGGGTTCGAAACCCGGCAGGGCCATATTATTTTTATTTTCTTATTTTTAACATTTTTTCAAAAACTAATTATATATTCCCATATAATAATTAATTATGTATCGTTTAAAATTATTTTGAGCATTAAATTCGCAACGAAATTTTTAACTGATTGTTCGGTTAATAAACGGAGCGGGTTTGGTGAATCCGTTTTTGACGGATGTTACAGTATCCCCTGCTTTTTTAGAAATTTCGTCCCGAAATTTAAGTAGTGATATATTTGACTAAAAATGATGGTGTTTAGTTTTGACAGTTACATACTTAGAAAAGTATGGGTTTAAGTTTTTGTTTGAGGCGGTAACGTCCCTTGTAAGGGTTAGGTACCCTATTACAGGAATCGCTTTTTGTTGCCTACCGTAAAAGTATTGATAAGCAGAATTGATTCGCTAAATATGATATCATGCATAAGAGTTGGGATATGTTTGGAAGGATATGGTTATATCCTAAGGCAAAACTTCTACTACTACAACCTACATGGAACTTCTCATAACCATCTAACAATACCTCTGATCCTTTGACAAGAATACTTATATATAGGAAGTACCAGCGGCGTATCCACCATATTCTTGTCAAATTTTCATTGGTTTTATCAGTAAGTTATGATTGGTTCTATGATTATAGAACATAAATAAACACAACAGCTAATATTTGAATCCACATTCTGATAGCATATATGTTTGAATGGTGACAGTTCCTCTCTCGTTTGTTATGATGGAGAGGTTAGTTTATGTAGAAATGGAACACAATCCAATTTCTTTAAATAGCGAGATGATATAAATGTATCACAAATTTTAACCCAGAGCAATACTAATTCCTACATGGAACTTCTCATAACCGCCTGATAATGCCTCTGATCCTTTGGCAAGAATACTTATATATAGGAAGTACCAGCGGCGTATCCACCATATTCTTGCCAAATTTTCATTGGTTTTATCCACAAGTTATGATTAGTTACCAAGAAACTACTAAATCCTACATAGAACTTCTCATAATCGTCTGACAATGCCTCTGATCCTTTGACAAGAATACTTATATATAGGAAGTACCAGCGGCGTATCCACCATATTCTCGTCAAATTTTCATTGGTTTTATCAGTGAATTATGATTAGTCCTATATGACTCTACAACCAATACAACAAACATAAAATACTGAAATGAAAAATGTCTGTGCGATCAAGGCTCAATCAAACGGAGCCGATCGTATTGCATGTACTGAAAATGAAAATGTCTGTGCGATCAAGGCTCAATCAAGCGGAGCCGATCGTATTGCATGTACTGAAAATAATAAACTTAATCTAAACAACAATCACACAAACAGCCTATACATGGAACCTCTCATAACCGCCTGATAATGCCTCCGATCATTTGACAAGAATACTTATATATAGGAAGTACCAGCGGCGTATCCACCATATTCTTGTCAAATTTTCATTGACTTTATCCACAAGTTATGATTAGTTCTATGTGACTCTACTACAAACACAACAACCACAAAATACTGATAATGAAAATGTCTGTGCGATCAAGGCTCAATCAAACGGAGCCGATCGTATTGCATGTACTGAAAATGAAAATGTCTGTGCGATCAAGGCTCAATCAAACGGAGCCGATCGTATTGCATGTACTGAAAATAATAAACTTAATCTAAACAACAATCACACAAACAGCCTATACATGGAACCTCTCATAACCGCCTGATAATGCCTCCGATCATTTGACAAGAATACTTATATATAGGAAGTACCAGCGGCGTATCCACCATATTCTCGTCAAATTCTCATTGACTTTATCCGCAAGTTATGATTAGTTCTATGTGACTCTACAACAAACACAACAACCACAAGATACTGATAATGAAAATGTCTGTGCGATCAAGGCTCAATCAAACGGAGCCGATCGTATTGCATGTACTGAAAATGAAAATGTCTGTGCGATCAAGGCTCAATCAAGCGGAGCCGATCGTATGTGGGCACGCCAGGTTCAACCTCATAATGAAATGGGGAACATGCTCAACGCTCATAATGTAATGGGGAGCGGCGGCCTAAGAAATTGCATGTACTGAAAATAATAAACAAATTACTCAAACGGTTTACACATGGAACCTCTCATAACCGCCAGATAATGCTTCTGATCCTTTGACAAGAATACTTATATATAGGAAGTACCAGCGGCGTATCCACCATATTCTTGTCAAAGTTTCATTGGCTTTATCCTTAAGTTATGATTGGTTCGATGTGATTCTAAAACATAAAGAAAAACATAAAACTAAACGATTGGAGTTGAATCTTGATTTTCGGTGAAGAGGACTAGTTGGGTATCTTCGTTTGGGCCGTCATTATCTTCGACAGGATTGGCGTTGATGTTGAAGATTCTTCCTCTTGCTGGTGGCCTAGCGGTTGGGTTTTCTTGGTTTACTTGGTTAACTGGGTTTGATTGAGCTTGTGTGTTGATGACGTTAACCAATTGAGGGCATGTGTTTCTAAAGTGGGTAGGGTCGCCACAATTGAAACAAGCTCGAACATATGGGAACATGGGGTATTGGGGTTGTTGATAGGTTTGGTTCATGGTTTGAGTAGAGGGAGAGATTTGGTTTTGAAAGGTGCGGCAAACCTTGCTCAAATGACCATAGCGTCCACAAGTTGCACATAGTCGACAAGGTAGAGTAAGGGGATGGTGATAAAAACAGTTGTTGCATTGAGGGTGAGGTCCAAGGTATGGTTTCTTATTTGGGTAGGTTGAGTTGGGTGCCACTTGGGTGATTGGGATAGCTTGGATGGGTATGGCGTGTGAAATTGGTTGATTCCGTTGGATAGCAGCGAAAAGTTACCCATCTCTTTTTCTCTTAGAAGTGGGTTGAGAAGGGGATTCGGTTTGGGGGAGTCGGAGGTTTCAGTCGATGCTTTATCCTTCTTCTTCTCCTCCTTGAAGTCTTTGTTCTGGATTCGGTTCTCGGTGAGCTCTGTTGCTAACTCCATTGCTGCTTCCAAAGTTGCAGGCGTGGTACTTATTACAGAGTCTTGAATCTTTGACGGAAGACCACGAATGTAGTGCTCGATCAAACGGTAGAGGGGAGTGAACATGTTGGGAACCATCTGATGTAACTCGAGGAATCTTTTGTTGTATGTGGTGTGGTCTCCTTCCTTTTGATTCAACGAATAAAATTCATCTTCTAATTTCTTGATTTCGCTCCTTGGGCAAAAATCGTCTGGTCATGATTTCCTTCAATTCGTTCCAAGTTAAGGTCATAGCATCTTCCACACCTCATTTGGCCTTCTCTGTATTCCACCAAGTAAGTGCTATTCCATATAAACGACCAGTAGCATATCGCACTTTGCGATCATCGGGGCAATCGCAATTTAGAAAAGTGTTCTCCATTTCTTCAAACCAATGGAGGAGAGCGGTGACGCCTTCAGTCCCTTTGTATTTTGGAGGGTCGCATGATTTGAAATGCTTGTAGGTGCATTTAGTGGTATTTGGGGAAAAGTTGATAACGTTTTGATTTTCTTGATTGACAGGATTAGCGGTAAGTGCTTGTTGGACTTGGATGACAATGTTGGGTATTACGGCAGCCATTTGTTGAGCGATTAGGGCAGCCATGCGCTCGCGGGCTTTTCCTGCTCTCATCTTCCTACGGGCGAGGTTAGAAGACATCTTCAAGGAATACATGTCAAGAGTATGAGTTGGATGTTTTTGGGTTCATGGGTCGCACTAGGAATGAACATTCATAAAATAATTATAGAAAAATAAATCTACTACATCCATAGGATGTCTTGGGCTTTGCTCGCCATTAGGCCCTACATGCCGCCATACTTCACCTTCGTAATCATGTGGGCCCCCATGAATACCGGGTTTTTCATATGGTTCGCATGGGTTTGCCTGGTTGCGTACACTAAAACCCGGAGAAAATCGAGAAATATGTATACAACGTGTGATATTCGGAATGTGTCCAGGTGTAAACACGGTGACACCTCAAAGTGGGGTTAGTTCGAACGACGTTTGGTGTGACATGCTTTGGCCTAATAGGTCCTTCGTACTCTCATCGTTAGTCCCCAGGTAGGCAAACTGGTCCGTTATATTGGATTTATACGAATGCCAACCTAGACAGGACGTTCCGACTACCGGTACTTGTACTCTTCCAGTTACTACATGCCCGTCGCAGAACTTACTTTGATGAGATTTGAAAATTGCAACAAAATCTTTGAATAACAAAAGTATGAAGATGAATTGAATATATGAACATTGATATATGTATAATGAATGTGTATGTAAGTATGTATGTTTGACTGTAAATATAAACAAATATGAAACAAATAAATATCATAAGTTTGTATGTAACCACCTAATCAATTAAAATTTAGGCAGACTATAGTATAGGCTCTAAGGGTCTAATAACCCATCCTATATCCCTATAGTCATGGCTCTGATACCAATCTGTCACACCCCGACCCGCAGCGGAAAAAGTGACCTGGGCATGATTGGGTTATCATCAAAGCTCATGACATTTATTATACGTTTCATATTCATTAATACAATTTAATAGGAAATTTACAACCATATTTACATCATGACCTAACATCAATCTAAGCTTCTTTGTTTTCTTCTAAGGCATTTCCTATGTTTTCCTTGCTTTGTCCTGATCACCTGTATCATGTGTAAAAGGGTTTTTGGATCAACAAAAAGTTGGCGAGTGAATCCTATGGAAAACATTTGAACAAGTTTATTTAATTGATTATGAAATAAAGTGCACAACCACACATGAGTAAACATAGATGTAAACTTATTCATCAATCAATTTAATATTAAACAATTCACACATGAACAATAATGGATCGTTTAGAGGCACGCGTTGCTCAACTCGTCTCCCGCGAGGAACTGATGGGCCTAATGAATGAATTGCATAAACATGATAATATGAAAGACATAACTACAAACAATATAAACTCAATAATACACACATGAACAATAATGGATTGGTTTTGAGGCACGCGTTGCTCAACTCGTCTCCCACGAGGAACTGATGGGCTTAATGAATGAATTTCATATAAGTTGACAAAATGAAATACATAATCACAACAATATAAACAATCTAAGTTTAGATCACGATATGGTATGGCACAAGTTTAAATAAACGAGTTAATTATTTTGTGACACATGACACGTGTAATTAAAAAGGGGGAGTTGTAAGATTCACTCACAGTGGGTGCGTTCGGTTGATGATGTTGAATGCACGCGAAGTGGTTTTAACCACGAGTGAAATTAACCTAGATAAATAGCATTATGGTTCGGTAAGTAAACGGATTTTATTAATCCATTTTAATAGGATTGTTGGGTGTATTTTTGTGAGTTTAAGGTTATTTTCTAACCTTAAAAATGTTATTTTTAAGTTTTTTAATTGATTTTTAATTAAAATAAATAAATAAAAATAATAAAAAAAATTTGACTTTTTTGACCGTTGACCGTTGACCGTTTGACCGGTTCGTATGCGTGTATATGTGCGCTGAGTAAGGCTCGAACCCGAGACCTCCCGTACGCGTGCACGCAGCTCTACCAACTGAGCTACGTGTCTAACCCGAAATATTTCTGTTTTTAATTATATTTATATATTAATTAGATTAATCCGAAAATCATTTTATTTCTAAAAAGATTTTACTGAATCGGACCGGTGCGCACCACATGTCTCGAACCCGGGACCTGTGGGTTAAGTTAACACACAGTCCACCGCTAGACTGTGTGTTTAACTTGTTATATAAACCGATTTTTATTATACTTAAATACAAACTAAGTATTTTCATTTCTGACTTATTTGAAAAGTTAGATAATTGTCCGAGTCGGTGCAGTAGCCCGGACTCGAACTCGTGTCCTGTGATTTAAACATACACACAATCCACCACTGGACTGTGTGTCTAACTTGGTTATTATTCCGGTTATTATTAAACTTAACATATATCAGCGGTGACTCCGGTTCGGTTAACAAAAAAAGACATTTTTATTAAGGCAGCGTGCGTGGGACAAGATTCGAACTCGAGACGTTTACGTGTTTATTGTGCACACAGTCCACCGCTGGACTGTGTGTCTAACCCGAGTTATAACTTGATTTTAATTATACTTAAACACTACAGAAACTTCGTCTTCTTCGTTGATTTTAACCAGAAACGATGACTGACTGGTTCGAAGTTTTTAATCATGTTCGTTAGCGTTTTTCAGTTAATTACAGGTGAGATATAAATAAAAAGAAAGAGAAATTAGGCGTAAGGTATACCGACTGGACTCCTCTGTTTCTCTGGCAGAACTCCGGCGACAGCAACAGGTTCCAGTGTCGTGTGTCTTGCAGCAGAGAGTCTTCAGAAAGCTTGAAAAGGATGTGGGTGACTTCGTTATAAGCTCAGGGGGTTTAGTAAGGCTCAGAAGTGAAAGGTTCGGTTTTCCGGCGATGTGCAGAAGTTTTCCGGCGAGTGAAATTACGTCGGGTAAAGGTGCGGTTTTGAGCGAAAAAGCTTGCAGAGGTTCAAGGAGGTATTTATAAGGCAGGTTATCGATGAATTTGGTCCAATTTCCGACTTGATTCGTCGGTTAGAAAATCTCCGGCGGTTATAACTTGTGTCGCGAGTTCACGCGTCGGTTATAACCGATGTAGGTTTAAACGTTTACGTTATAACTGAAGAAGTCGTAAATTATTGGCGAGTTAGTCGGGATTTCCGACGACTGAAATTTGGGCGCCGGTTTTTGAATTCGGAAAACATGTTATGAATTAATTGATTCTAATAATCAACAAGAAACGCTAGTGGCGCAGTGGTTGGAGAGTTGAGTGTTAAATCGTTGACCCGGCTGACTGACCCGGGTTCGAAACCCGGCAGGGCCATATTATTTTTATTTTCTTATTTTTAACAGTTTTTCAAAAACTAATTATATATTCCCATATAATAATTAATTATGTATCGTTTAAAATTATTTTGAGCATTAAATTCGCAACGAAATTTTTAACTGATTGTTCGGTTAATAAACGGAGCGATTTTGGTGAAATCCGTTTTTGACGGATGTTACAAGCAGGTAGAGGAAGAAGCCCCTAAATCTACTACAGAGAAATCTTCTGATGTTCCCGAGAAGTCTACTGAAGATGTTTCAAAAGCTTCTGAGTCTGATATCCAAAAGGTTGACGAATCTGTCAAACCTTCTGATCCTATAGTCGTTACTGAAGAAAAAGACGATGATGAAGCCGAGAAAGAGGATAAGAATGATGATGAAGAAGAGGAAGGATATGAAGATTGGAATGTAGGGGATGATGATGATGATTTTGATCAAGGTGGTACAGGCTTAAAGATCAATGAAGCTAAAGTCTCTGATGAATTTGATTTTTCTGATCTGATGAACGATGAATCGAATCAAATGGAAGATAAAAGCCAGGGGGAGTCAGGGCAAAAAGGGCCTTCGGATGATATTGATATGTTAAATGTTGATCGTTTTGTGAAGCCTATACTGCAGTACCTACGAAACCTTTAATACTGATGTTGGAACTCAATGTTGAAGAAGGTGAGTTTGTACATAATTATACGAAAGAAGATCTGGCGAAGCTAGTTGAAGCTGAGGTTGAAAACTTGGAGTTTGACTTTGAGGAGATAATGAATGTCGATACATTTGAGCCAAAAGAGTATCATTACGAAAGAAGATTCGAAGCTGATGAATACAACCGGGTGATTGTTGAAGACTGGTCCTCAGATGATGAAACAGAAAAGAATGATAAGTATGTTGGTCAGGATTCAGAAAGTTTTCCTATATTCGAAGAAATGTATAAACAGTTGAATGAAGATATGTTGAAAGATAGGATTTCTGAAGAGTTACGAGAAGGAAAAATTCCTAGGCCAATGACCAAAGAGGAGATAGCTGAAGCTAGAATTTAGGTTGAAAAATTCCTAGGCCAATGTATAAACAGTTGAATGAAGATATGTTGAAAGATAATATTTCCGCTATTATGGACGTTAGATATCAAATTTAGGTTCCTAAGCATCAAGGATCGGTCCTACATAACTTCCAACCACGAATCCTCTTTCAACTATTATCCAATCAGTTGATTCCAAAGCCTAATCTTATTTGTTTTTCATGCGCTACAAATCGTATCATCAATTTTTGCTTTTGTAGACTGTATGGATTCGGATTTCATCCCTTGATAAACTAGGGTTCTTGAGTTCTTGAAATCGGGGCTTTTGATTCTAGAGACTATTTTTGTGAAACTGAATTTAGGATATTTCTTATTATCATATTAGATTAGTTCCTAGAAATTTTGGGAATTTTCGAACATCATATGAATTTTAACATATTATATTAGTTTGAAAATTAGATAGAAATACTAATTTATCAAAGTATTATCCCCAATATATATACTCTAATATTCAATGGATAAATTGTTTGTAGAAATTATATAACCAATTTCTTAATTAATGGAGTAATTATTCATAATATGTTAATTAAACAATTTGTAAAACTAGTTAAGTATATTTTATAAAAGTGAGTAATTGAATTATTTCAAAATAGGTCATTTGGACTAAAATCATATTTCATATAGGATGTTATAACATCATTGGTTGTATATATTTATAATTTATCATTTGAACTAAATTATTAAGTGGATTATTTAGAAATATCAAATGTTAGAACTCATAAAAACATAGTAATACATATATATTAAGTATGTTGTTAATGCTTATATTAGTTCATGGTGTTATTTATTGATAACTGGTTTGAGAACCCATGCATTTCACGGGTTATTAAAAGAAAATATATCTATTAACACAATTGACATAAATATTATGATCTTATGCAGGCCACTCTTTAGGATCTCCCACTTTTCTTTTCATGAGTAATAGCATTAATTTCATTCTTTCAAAAGCACTTGTTCTTGTCATCGCTTTAAAAATAAAGGTCATCCGAATAATTAAAAAAAAAAACAATTTTAATATTTCTATTGATAAAAAAACCCAATGAACCATGACACCGTAGTTGTATCACATTTTCAAATCCAAGATCATATTAGCCCTTTCAGTTTCGAGAAGAACCGTCATTGCTTTATTAAAAAGAACAACACTTGTCCAGGTAGTTTTATTGGCAATGGTCACGGTTACACAATTCCTGTCTCGTTTCACATATCACAAAATCCATATTAGTTTAGCACACAAGTTACAAGTTACGAAAATCATTGTATACGGAAAAAAGTCGGCTGACTTGGTTGGCTAACTTCATCGTGATGTTTGCATGTTATTTTTTGTCCCAACGTCGTAATTTATTCGGAATTCTTTACAGACCAGTGTTGTCGTCTCCTTTCCCTGCCCCTAGCCACAGACAGTTATAACTTATAAGTAACCTTTAGTGTAATAAAACAAAAAAAAAACTTGAAAAATCGAATACCTTTGCATGGAATTTGGATGCATCAGGTTTGGATATCATGTTCCATTGAAGCGGCTGTAAATATTTGAAAACAAAAAATAAACCTATTGAATAACTTATGTAGAATTATAGAAACCGAGCTAAGGTTGAACGAAATGGTGAATGGATTATAACTTATAAGTAACCTTTAGTGTAATAAAACAAAAAAAAATCTTGAAAAATCGAATACCTTTGCATGGAATTTGGATGCATCAGGTTTGGATATCATGTTCCATTGAAGCGGCTGTAAATATTTGAAAACAAAAAATAAACCTATTGAATAACTTATGTAGAATTATAGAAACCGAGCTAAGGTTGAACGAAATGGTGAATGGATCTTAGTGTACAAGGGGGAATTTGGTTCATCGGCATTTGTCTCTGCTGCTATAGTCGCTACTGTTGTTGCTTACTTCCACATACTTCCATCCTCACACGTCATCTCCTACGAAACAGTAGACTCATCGGGGTAGGGTTTGTGACAGGTGGGAAATTTACCACCGCCTCTCGGTGTCCGAGATCGTGACCACCAAAGCCTTTCTTGTTTTCTTTCGAGGCCTGTAGTAAAAATTTGCTGGTTTTGTTATGCTCTAACCAGCTAGCCCATTATGAGAGGAATAACAACTAACCATACCTCACAGAAATAACATGATATCTAGCTGGTTTGAAGAAACACAGAACTAATGTGATAAAACTCTTAAAATGTGATAAAATGATAGATATGTCCATCCAATATGCTTTATAATTCAGAAAGTTGTAACCATCGTACAATTGGATCTATAAAAGATAATTGGTACAAAAGTTCGAAGAGAAACACCTTAACTAAAATATGGCGTCCATGGTCCTTTATTCCTATACACCTAAATTACCAGGCTCGGTAACAACTCTTCATGTTACCTGCTCAACAATATAAACAATTTAATCAGACTTTTTGATAGTGGTAAATTAAACATACCCGTATGCTAGAAATAACTTTTAGCCATTTGACCCATCTGTTAGAAATAAAAAATAAACGCTGCAGTCAGTCAAATGGTAAACAAACAAAAATGATTCCTTTAATTCTAAGTGTAATATATAATGTAAAAGTAATTAACTGAATGATGAACCATTACTTTCAGGAAACAGAAACGACTCATTCAATTCGAAGTGCAATATATAATGTAAAAGTAATTAACCGAATGATGAACCATTACTTTCAGGCGACAATTGTTTTTAGAAAGTCGACTCAACTTGAAACTTGGATCAAGTTCCTGATGGTCCAAGTCTATCCCCACCTTTTTTTCTAGTCAATGAGAAAAGTCTCCTTGTTGGACCCGGACAATTTAAACCTCATAAGAATATACCACAAGAGGTGGTTAAAACAGAATGTTTGGATATTGGGTCACAATGGTTTGGCTTTTAGTAATAGCGGATAACTTTTAATATGGGTCAAAACAAATGGGTCGGGTGGCCCAATAAACATTCTCCTTTTCCCTTTTTTGAGTTCTACATATATAAAATGTATCCAATATGATGAAGAAAACAAATTTATTATATGACTAATCTATTTGTGTATAAATAAAGAGACATAAGAGGTCATAAGTAAGAGTGTACATCGTTTAGGTGACAATTCATGTTTAGAAAGTTGAGTCAACTTCAAACCAGGATTAGATTGGCTGGCAACTCCTCCGCCACTGATTCAACGACACTCCCACCTTTTATAGTCGATGAGAAAAGTCTCTTCTTGTTGGAGCTGAACAATTTAATCATAAACATAATATAAGAGGTTGTTAAAAGGGGTTGGTTGGGTACCGGGTCGGAATGGTTTGTGGTAATAACAAATAACTTTTAATACAGGCCAAAACAAATCAAGTTGTTTGGGTGGGTCCACAAACATCCACCTTTTTATGTTTATTCTAGAATCATATAAATATAAAATGTATCGAATATGATTAATGAAATTAAGTTGTTTGGCTGTTTGGTTAAGCTTATTTTGGAGTGACTTATGACTAATTGACTTTTTGGAAAAGTAAATAAGTCAGAATAGAGTGACTTATTGACTTACTCCTCTCACATAATAAGCTAACCCAAACACCTTTTAACTTTTCAAAAAGTCAATAAGTAAATAAGTCACTAAAATAAGCTTAGCCAAACAGCCTCTAAGAGATATAATAGGTTGTAAGCATTAAATTAAAGACACTTCTAGTCACTTTTGACCCATTCCATAATATAAGACTCTATTTACTTATCCATTATGCATTAGCAACTGCACACTAACCTTTCGGAGTTGGAGTTGATATCTAAGCCTTCAGGCACAAACCCAAGTACAGATTATAAGCCCATAATCCATGAATTCAACTCCACCACCTGTTGATCAACAATATACAATAAATGAAATGTTGACCATGGTTTATTACCCTATAAAAACATGCTTCTATACACAATTCTTTTTTAAATCTCTTACCCGTTTGAAACGTTAGAAATTACACATATAACCCAAATCGACCCAGTCATATGAAAATGGGACAAAATTGTCAGTTTATTCATATAAATTACTTGTAGATAGTTCTTATGTAAAGAGAAATTTGCAAAATTGTAGGTTCATCGTTGTATCTATAGTTCTAATTGTTTTAGCAGCGTGACTTAGACCTATGTAGGAAAATTTTTTGCACTCGCAATAATATATTTATAGCAAAAAAATATAAACAAAGAAAGAAAGAAACGTCAACATTGCTACCCTCTTCATGGCATCCCACCATCTCTAAAAAAATACCATAAGATCATAATGCCAACAACACAGATCAATCATTAAATCAACTTGTATAGTTTTATATTGCATCATGAACATTGGGTGTTTAATATTCTTGTGCGTTTGCTACATATTATAATCCAATTTGAGAAAGTAAATCAAAATGAATGTGTGCAAGAAGAATATCGTATTCAACCTGTAAGCAAAAAGTTAGAGGCTAAACGTTCCCTTAGCCGCTCGAATGGTAAAAGTTGAAATACTGAAGAGAGAGATTATAGTCAGCCACATCGGTAAAAATAGTTCCCTTCCCAGCTAAATCGTTGCAGGATGTGGGACGACACTATGGCTTCCTCTCAGTTTTGTAGACAGTCGGAGACCTTATAACACGATTGAAGAGCCATTTAAGCTTCAATTTAAGAAATAAATCTTAACAAAACGCGTATACACCCATGCAACGACAAACATTTAACATTAAACCTAGTCTCTTTGGGGTTTTATACCATATTAGTAGGCTTCAATCGTTTTAGTTTATCTAATACCAGTACCTAATTAACGATCCAAATATCAATTGGTTCAAGATATCAATTTAGTCCAAGACTTTTAGAAAGTCGAAGTAGATCATGTGAATGGGGAGAAGATATCGGCAGAAAAAGGACAGAGGGATGAAAAGATGATTAGAATACATGCAATAAAAAGCACATTTAGTTACAAATTTTTGATGCTATAAAGTTTAAAAAACAATTACAAATATAATTCAAGTAAGAATTGAATTGTTATGAAAAGGAGTACCATATTAGGTTAAGCAATATCCTTTAAAACCTTGAAGAGTGATGGATGCATATCCAAACCGTGCAAGAGCAAACTACATTAGAGATATTGATAAGTCAACATTTCAAAATAGGCCTACATTTCCCTTATACCGAATCACCATAAAATTTCACACACGAATTCCTATTGACAATGATGATACTACTCCAAGTAAATATTCAACCCAAATTAGGAAAACAGGTTTGAACAGAATCGGATGATGAAATTCTCCTATTTAAAAATGTTTTTTTTTTAAATTTTGGTGAGTTTAAACAAAATCGAATGGTTTATATAAACCGAGTCCATATCAATAAATGCAAAAGATATAAAGTACAACAGAATGATCTTTTATCTCAAAAGGTTTTTGAATTAACCTTATGTGTAACAGAAACACATTCCAGACCCAAAAAGAACCCTAGTCTAAAATGGATGCCTAAAGAAAACCCCAACCTGTAAAAAAAATCCATGGATTCAAAAAATATAAAGTTAAATGATAATGAAACCTACCTTATAAATGAACATTCAACATCAAATCGATTAGAGGATTATAAAAAACCCTAACCAAAATACAAATGCATGTTTAACATCAAATCGATAAAAGAAATTTAAAACGATGCAAGATAATTGTACAAAAAACACACCTGAAGAAATCGACATACCTGTATCAAGTGGGTAATCTCGAGGCTATCTACAGGGGTCGATATAGTTACCTTACTCATCATTGTCTGCCGGTATCTCATTTCTGTCGCCATCAATCTACTTGGCTTACACATCTGCGGGAGCCAATAGACTATCTAACGCTTGCCGGAGACCTCTGTAGTCATAAGCGAGACCGCTGATCAAAACCCTTGACGACCACTGGTCATCCTCGTCGTCGGTGGCAGGTGGTGTCGCAACAACAACCACCACCATCTCTCCCTCTCTCTCTTATTGTCATATACCAAACATTTCCCTCTCTCCAAATGCATGAGTGAAGATCTATCATTCCATCGGATTGAATCAGTAATCCTCGAAGAACTGGTGTAGTTCCTCTAGGGTTTACAGAGGATTGTGAAGGGGGAAGACAAAAGAAACTTCATGATAATGAAAAGGAGCGATGTACCAAGGAAAAGGAGAATTAGGGTTTTTATGAGAGAGAGCGCGTGTAATAAAGAGGAAAGGAATTGCCGCTCAAACTTTCATTCTCTTGATTAAAAGAATGTCCACATCAGCTGTCATATGGCTCTAAGATGTATTTTTTTTAGTATATTAGATAGATAACTCCAATAAAAACTCAAATTAATTTTATGTATGGGCTTTCAATACACTTAGGAAATTAGTGGTTTAGAAAATGGAATAAGTAATTATTGGGAATTTTAATAAAAAAATCAAAGGCTTTAAAGTATATAATTAATTTTAAGTTATTACTCATTGCATTATTAAACCATAATCAAAGTAATTTTTATGTATATACTAAATCACTTTGGTTCATTTATATATTTATATGTTCAGCTAGGAAATTATTAATCTATATCAAATAATAGTTTTATACAAACGTCCTTAAATCAAGAACCCGAATCACTAGACATATTTTATCGTTCCACTTATTTAGAATATTTGGTATATCGATTTTAGGGTGATTTGGTCATTTGATTTACCTCGTGTACTCGTCCAGTCATTCTCGTGGATAACATATTCGCAACAAGTGAGTAGGTCTATCTTTCTCCCCTTTTTAGTCATCCTTTTTTGGGGTGTATCATGTGTCATGTTTTATTTTTTATATTATATTTAATTAAAAACATGCAAGGTTAATGTCTCACTATGTGGTTCCTATTCGTTGTTTCTATTATTTCTAGTATCCATTGTTGCATTTATGTGTATCTATGTGTTTACTCGCTTTGTGTCACAGGTTCACGTGGGTCCACCTTCCTGACCAGGTTCCCCATGGCCATAGGTTGTAGCCTAGTATCGCCAACAATATTAGACTCGCTATTCGCGGCTTGAGTCTAATGCATCCTATAGTCTTTGAGTCTTATTGTTTCCGTTGTATCTATATTGTGATTGTGGTGATTTGTTTATTGTTATTGTGATTATGGTGATTTGCTGATTGTTGGTGTGGTTGTGGTGATTATGGATGTTTCTACAACACATGGAATTGAATGATACATGTATTTTTAAAAAAGATTTATAAGTAAAACAATTTAACTAACAAATAAAAACACTTTATTTAAAATATAGATCTATTCACCAACATTGTGTTGACCCAAAACCTTTTTATGCATGATGCAGGTACACAAATAGGAGATAGTGTTGAAGACAAAGACACGTAGGACATGTCTTAGTGATAAATTGAACCACTGTTCATAGTTGTTTATCTTTTGAGAAAATGTATAAATTATGTTACATGTTTTCTATGTTTATGTGTGACAAATTTAATTTGATGACTTTAAATATCTAAAGTTATAATAGTGTCATAAACTATGGGCAGTCATCATGCCCCGTACCATTCCACTACCGGTCGGGGTATGACAGATTGGTATAGAGCCAATGACTGTATAGAATTAGGTTTAGCTTATTCGACACTTAGATTTAGTCTATAGTTGATTAGGTACCTTATGTGCTTAATTGTTTAAATTGTCTTAGCTTATAAATATAAATGTCACACACAAATGCATGTGAGCACTTTAATTGTTATATGCCAAGTGTTATATGCTTTATATGACAATATGTGTTTATTTCTTTTTCTTTGTCACACATGCACACACCTTATGTTATATATTCTAATGTTATGTCATCTCTATTTCTACATATGTAGATCAACACAATAATTTGGAAAAAATCTGGGGTTCTTGAACTTAACCCGTGTTGATCCGAAATTTTTTCCTAGACCTTATTAGTAATAGATTATAGAAGTGTTTTGAAGAGTAAAATATCAAACCATTGTTGAAAAAACAGAAGATTTCTAGTAACTTATACAAACCCTTGTTCATAAGCGAAAAATTTAAAAATTAAGGGGTTAAACGGGTTGTTTACATGAAATTGATACTTGGGGTTTGATTCTCGGGGAAAACCGCACATGGAGCACAAAAAATTTTGAACTTTTCGAAGCCGGCTCGAAAATCTCGATTATTTTGTGCAAACAGTAGGTAAACACAGGGCCGTGCCTCCTGGGCATGGGGTCGTGCCATTCGAAAATCTGAAGACATGGGGTCATGTCTCCCAAACACGGGCCGTGTGCAGACACCTGAACTTCTATTTTTCTCAATTTTTATCGCACCTGACTGTCTTAATGTTCTCTTTTTGCAGGCAAATGGCTCCTCATAAATGGTTAAGGTTCAAGCCCGAGCACGGATGATGCGAAGCCCGCATGGAAAAAATGAATGCACTGTACGAGGAACCTCCAAGACAACTTTGCTAGACACGTTGGATAGGGTTGGCCAAAGGGAGCGTTATGAAAATTTGGTTATGGAACCCCTACGTCTTTTTTTGGAAACTGAGTTCCAATCAATCTACGAGTTCAACTTTGAACTTTCAAGCACACTCACTTTCCAGAAGGATAACGAGGATATGTTCGATCACTAAGCGGTCTAGTATAGGTGCGGTGGTGAATGGTATAGTATATTCGTGGCTCAATTTGGTGTAAACATTGGGATTTACACCGAATAAGAAGTTGCTGAGCCCATTTTCATGGATAGCCTCCGTGAAATGACCCGTTAACATACGAAACACGTTTTGGGCACAAATCAGAAATGGACCGTACAACTTGAGTGCCACCAAAAGCACAAAGATAAGGGACCCGCTCACTCGATACATCCACCGGGTCCTAAGCGGTACTCTTTTCCAGAGAAAGGATAGCGGGGGAGTCGCGAACCTTCAGGAGCTAACTTGCCTATATTGCAACCTGAACCGACAACCTCTCAGTGTCACCTACATGCTCTTGAGGAACATGGCTTCCAACGCCATCGCCACACATCTGACGCCCATATTCTTTGGCTGTTGGATTTCCCAGGTCTACAAGGCCTATGGAAAGCGAACCCCACGAAGCTTCACCACCAGGGTTGGCAATACCCGGGCCGATCTCAACCTATGTCGAAGTTTAGGACTCATCGCCGATTGTAACAATGGGCTCTTGTGCTTCAAGGATAACAAAGGAAAATTTTGGAGCCCACATGATCAGGATCAAGTCCTCACCATCGAAGATATCCACATTGTGCCCCACACTACTCCTACGGTTATGGTCCGGGATCTTCCTCCCAAGGGGGAAGCGATTTTCCTAACATGCACAATTTATATAAAATTATGTAGGAAACGCTTCAGGTATCCCGCAACGCATACAGCTTGGGGCAAAGCACCAGCACCAGGGTCGGTGGCGTAGAAAGAAACATCGCATCCATGCAGTTTGACATCTCCTACATTAGGGATCACATGGTGTACTGAGCGCACCGTTTCTTATCGATCTCATATTGTTCACTTCTGGATGAACGCGAGTCTAAACGCTGATGAGAAGACGATCTCTTCTACAGTACAAATTGGTGATGAGATAAAGCCGATCACAATGACCGAAGGCGATGTCCTTAAGATTTTGGAGCTTAAGGATAAAGAAGATGATCCGATTCATCTAGATGAGAAGATGGTTCGCGGATGCTTTTTCCGCATGGGTTATAAGGGGAGTGTGAATAAACCAACGCTGAAGAAAGGGGAAGTGCCAAACCCCTATAAACTTTTGATGCATGCTCTAATTCACACGTTCAGCCATCGTAAAGCCGGTTTAGATGATGTTCAAGATTATTTGGCTAGCATGGCAACGGCGCTTATTTTTAAGAAGCCATTCAATGTTTCTAAGATGGTGTTCATTCACATGTCAAAGAATATGGAGGATTCAAGATTGTGTTTATATCCAAGATTTATTCAGATGCTGATCGATGAGAAATATCCCAACAATGCTCGAGATCCTAATGACGTTCTTTATTTGGTTCATCTCGATGAAACTACAGTGAAGAAGCTTATCAAGTTTCAAAGACAAGCTTCAGCTCCTATTGCCAAGCCAGTATTCGGAGCAATTAAAGATTCAGATTATCTATCGCCACCTGGAAATAAATGGAGAAAAGAAGGTAGCGACGATGAGAATGAGCTTAAAGCTGAACGAGAGTGGTTTAAAGAATTCAAACCGAAGGTAATGAGTGAATGGTTTTTGAAAGATGAAGCTGATAAACCAAAGAAGAAGCAAGCATCAAAGAAAGCTGAAACTTTGCTTGTTGATGAGGAGGAGACTGAGAATGTTGAGGCAGTGGCTGGATCTAGTGCTGCAGTTGTTAATGAGAGTCAAGAAACAATGAAGTCGACTCAAGAAGTAATTTCTGCTACGTCTGAAAATGAAGAATCTGATAAAGAGCCTGAAAAGACAAAGGCTGAAATAAGAGCAGAAAAAGAAAAGAGATTGGATGCAGATTTTGATCCGAGCGCAGAAAAAGAATCTGATGAGGAGAGGCCGAAGAAAAAGGCGAAGCGTACAAAATCTCCTGCAATCGAAATATCTAAGAAAACTACAGGGTCACCTCACACTAAAGGGAAACGAAAGGCCAAGAAAGCTCAGAAAGCGGTGAGCAAAAGATACAAGAGCAAAGTTCAAAGCACAGAAGCCACACAAGAACCTTATGGTGCTCAGGAGAAAGGAGCCACACAAGAACCTCTTCCACAAGAACCTCCTGTTATCATTCATGATGAAGCTGAAAGACAAGGAGTTAACCTCCTGTGTCTGAATTTATTGAAGTTCCGATCACTGAATCGCCGAGTGCTCAAAAGACTTCTATTCCTGAAAGCTCTACTCCAAAGAAGTCTACACCGAGAACTGCAACACCAAAAGACTCAACACCAAAGACACCGAGGGGAAGTATGCTTGGTGATATGCCACACGGTCCTATAAGTCTTGAAGACTTGGATGAATTTTTCCCTGAAACGAATGCTGAAATGTTAGAAAAGCGTGTGAAGGTATTAGAAGATAAAGTTGCGCAGATTGAGATTAAAAAAGCTGAGCTCGTAAAGAAGGTGAATCAAAGTGAAGTCGAAAGAGAAATTCTTGATGATAAAGTGAAGGTGCTTGAAAATGAAAGAGAATATTACAAGGCGTTGATAGAAAGTCTGCAGGACGCCAATGAAAAGTTACAAAAGAATTGAAGAAAATTCAAGCTCTGAATGATCGAAGATTCATCAGATTACAAAAGGTGTTATCCAATAATCTGAATATTGATTTTATCGCCGAATACGATCGTCTAGATCGTCAAGAAGCCAAGGAACGTGCTGAAAGAGAATTGGCTGAGGGTGGTAAAGGGAAGCAGGTAGAGGGAGAAGCCCCTAAATCTACTACAGAGAAATCTTCTGATGTTCCCGAGAAGTCTACTGAAGATGTTTCAAAAGCTTCTGAGTCTGATATCCAAAAGGTTGACGAATCTATCAAACCTTCTGATCCTATTGTCGTTACTGAAGAAAAAGACGATGATGAAGCCGAGAAAGAGGATAAGAATGAGGATGAAGAAGAGGAAGGATATGAAGATTGGAATGTAGGGGATGATGATGACGATTTTGATCAGGGTGATATGATTTTGATCAAGGTGGTACAGGCTTAAAGATCAATGAAGCTAAAGTCTCTGATGAATTTGATTTTTCTGATCTGATGAACGATGAATCGAATCAAATGGAAGATAAAAGCCAGGGGGAGTCAGGGCAAAAAGGGCCTTCAGATGATATTGATATGTTAAATGTTGATCGTTTTGTGAAGCCTATGACTGCAGTACCTACGAAACCTTTAATACTGGTGTTGGAACTCAATGTTGAAGAAGGTGAGTTTGTACATAATTATACGAAAGAAGATCTGGTGAAGCTAGTTGAAGCTGAGGTTGAAAACTTGGAGTTTGACTTTGAGGAGATAATGAATGTCGATACATTTGAGCCAAAAGAGTATCAGTACGAAAGAAGATTCGAAGCTGATGAATACAACCGGGTGATTGTTGAAGACTGGTCCTCAGATGATGAAACAGAAAAGAAAGATAAGTATGTTGGTCAGGATTCAGAAAGTTTTCCTACATTCGAAGAAATGTATAAACAGTTGAATGAAGATATGTTGAAAGATAGGATTTCTGAAGAGTTACGAGAAGGAAAAATTCCTAGGCCAATGACCAAAGAGGAGATAGCTGAAGCTAGAAAGACCTGGTTCAAGGAGATGCCTCGTGAACATAAGTTTCGACGTCCACTAGCATTCTTCACCAGAGATAAAGATGTATCTTTGGGAGATCTATTGAGTTGGGAATGGTTTAAGGAGCTCAACGTTTATGCAATCAAAAGAGAGTTTAGAGTACAATACTTCAGATATCTTGCTGATTTAAAGACATTGCCGTATTGGGATATGGAAGAGCTGGTGCAAACAGTGAATGTTACTTATCAGATGAAGACAGTTGATCAAATGTTATGGAAGATGATAAAGTACGAAGCTGAAAAAGGTTGGAATCACTGGAAGCCGTTTATTCCGAGACGCAGAATAAAGAGTAACAAGGTCACAGGGGAAAGGGACATAACGCTGATTATGAAACGTCCTAGAGCCATGAGGAATATGCCGCTTATGCCGATTGAACAAAACTTTATCCTTTATTCAAGTGGTGGCAGATTGATTCAGCTACATGTAAAGCAGTGATTGTATTAAAGTTTGAAGATCACTTGGATATTACTTAGGAACCAGTTGAAGTGATGGGTTATCAGGGTATGAGAGGATTGTGGAGGACGATAAGGATTATAGATCCTATGTGGTTGGTAAACTACTCAAGAGAAGATATAAAATGCCTTTTCTACAGCAAGATTGTTTTTGAAGAAAGAGAAAAGGTACAAGCGATGCAGTATCAGAAAGTTGTCAACGTTTGCTATGCACGTGAAGTGAATTCAGAGAAGATGTGGCAGACAAAGTAGAGGGATCTGGAAAGAGTTGAATTCTTAAAGGAAGAAACCAGAAGTGAGGCGATTAAAGAAAAGATGGAAAAAGCAGTAAGGCAAAGTTCGCTCAAGATGGTTAACTTCAAAAGACCACCGCCAACTGATCAAACGCCGGATCTGAAACAAAAGAGACGAAAGAAGCCCTACAAGAACTTCTTTGGTCGGGTACGTTAATGTATATATGAAGACAGAGTTTTTTGAAGACTGATAAAAGACGAAGACGATATCCAAGGGGGAGTCTGTTGGTGCAGAATGTCTATGTCTTAGTCTTATATCGAGTCTGTATTGTATAAAGCTGGATAGGCTAGGTTAAGAAGTATTTATGAAGAGTCTTAGCCAAGTTCGCCCATGTGATAACATGTCTAAGCATGTTCGGCCGAACTTGCATAGGCAAGTTCGGGCGAACTTACACATATTGGGCCGAACTTGCTGTGCTATAAATACCTGCTTGTGTGTCTCATTTGTAACTTTGGCATTGTAGAGGCGAAGCTCTGTCAGTCTGTAATCTGAACGGTTAATCAATGAAACTGACGATTAACTGATTAAATCTTGTCTATTGGTAACACGACGTAATATTTCCGCTATTATGGACGTTAGATATCAAATTTAGGTTCCTAAGCATCAAGGATCGGTCCTACATAACTTCCAACCACGAATCCTCTTTCAACTATTATCCAATCAGTTGATTCCAAAGCCTAATCTTATTTGTTTTTCATGCGCTACAAATCGTATCATCAATTTTTGCTTTTGTAGACTGTATGGATTCGGATTTCATCCCTTGATAAACTAGGGTTCTTGAGTTCTTGAAATCGGGGCTTTTGATTCTAGAGACTATTTTTGTGAAACTGAATTTAGGATATTTCTTATTATCATATTAGATTAGTTCCTAGAAATTTTGGGAATTTTCGAACATCATATGGATTTTAACATATTATATTAGTTTGAAAATTAGATAGAAATACTAATTTATCAAAGTATTATCCCCAATATATATACTCTAATATTCAATGGATAAATTGTTTGTAGAAATTATATAACCAATTTCTTAATTAATGGAGTAATTATTCATAATATGTTAATTAAACAATTTGTAAAACTAGTTAAGTATATTTTATAAAAGTGAGTAATTGAATTATTTCAAAATAGGTCATTTGGACTAAAATCATATTTCATATAGGATGTTATAACATCATTGGTTGTATATATTTATAATTTATCATTTGAACTAAATTATTAAGTGGATTATTTAGAAATATCAAATGTTAGAACTCATAAAAACATAGTAATACATATATATTAAGTATGTTGTTAATGCTTATATTAGTTCATGGTGTTATTTATTGATAACTGGTTTGAGAACCCATGCATTTCACGGGTTATTAAAAGAAAATATATCTATTAACACAATTGACATAAATATTATGATCTTATGCAGGCCACTCTTTAGGATCTCCCACTTTTCTTTTCATGAGTAATAGCATTAATTTCATTCTTTCAAAAGCACTTGTATCTTGTCATCGCTTTAAAAATAAAGGTCATCCGAATAATAAAAAAAAATAATTTTAATATTTCTATTGATAAAAAAACCCAATGAACCATGACACCGTAGTTGTATCACATTTTCAAATCCAAGATCATATTAGCCCTTTCAGTTTCGAGAAGAACCGTCATTGCTTTATTAAATAGAACAACACTTGTCCAGGTAGTTTTATTGGCAATGGTCACGGTTACACAATTCCTGTCTCGTTTCACATATCACAAAATCCATATTAGTTTAGCACACAAGTTACAAGTTACTAAAATCATTGTATACAGAAAAAAGTCGGCTGACTTGGTTGGCTAACTTCATCGTGATGTTTGCATGTTATTTTTTGTCCCAACGTCGTAATTTATTCAGAATTCTTTACAGACCAGTGTTGTCGTCTCCTTTCCCTGCCCCTAGCCACAGACAGTTATAACTTATAAGTAACCTTTAGTGTAATAAAACAAAAAAAATTCTTGAAAAATCGAATACCTTTGCATGGAATTTGGATGCATCAGGTTTGGATATCATGTTCCATTCAAGCGGCTGTAAATACTTCAAAACAAAAAATAAACCTATTGAATAACTTATGTAGAATTATAGAAACCGAGCTAAGGTTGAACGAAATGGTGAATGGATCTTAGTGTACAGGGGGAATTTGGTTCATCGGCATTTGTCTCTGGTTCTATAGTCGCTGCTGTTGTTGCTTACTTCCACATACTTCCATCCTCACACGTCATCTCCTACGAAACAGTAGACTCATCGGGGTCGGGTTTGTGACAGGTGGGAAATTTACCACCGCCTCTCGGTGTCCGAGATCGTGACCACCAAAGCCTTTCTTGTTTTCTTTCGAGGCCTGTAGTAAAAATTTGCTGGTTTTGTTATGCTCTAACCAGCTAGCCCATTATGAGAGGAATAACAACTAACCATACCTCACAGAAATAACATGATATCTAGCTGGTTTGAAGAAACACAGAACTAATGTGATAAAACTCTTAAAATGTGATAAAATGATAGATATGTCCATCCAATATGCTTTATAATTCAGAAAGTTGTAACCATCGTACAATTGGATCTATAAAAGATAATTGGTAAAAAAGTTCGAAGAGAAACACCTTAACTAAAATATGGCGTCCATGGTCCTTTATTCCTATACACCTAAATTACCAGGCTTGGTAACAACTCTTCTTGTTACCTGCTCAACAATATAAACAATTTAATCAGACTTTTTGATAGTGGTAAATTAAACATACCCGTATGCTAGAAATAACTTTTAGCCATTTGACCCATCTGTTAGAAATAAAAAATAAACGCTGCAGTCAGTCAAATGGTAAACAAACAAAAATGATTCCTTTAATTCTAAGTGTAATATATAATGTAAAAGTAATTAACTGAATGATGAACCATTACTTTCAGGAAACAGAAACGACTCATTCAATTTGAAGTGCAATATATAATGTAAAAGTAATTAACCGAATGATGAACCATTACTTTCAGGCGACAATTGTTTTTAGAAAGTCGACTCAACTTGAAACTTGGATCAAGTTCCTGATGGTCCAAGTCTATCCCCACCTTTTTTTCTAGTCAATGAGAAAAGTCTCCTTGTTGGACCCGGACAATTTAAACCTCATAAGAATATACCACAAGAGGTGGTTAAAACAGAATGTTTGGATATTGGGTCACAATGGTTTGGCTTTTAGTAATAGCGGATAACTTTTAATATGGGTCAAAACAAATGGGTCGGGTGGCCCAATAAACATTCTCCTTTTCCCTTTTTTGAGTTCTACATATATAAAATGTATCCAATATGATGAAGAAAACAAATTTATTATATGACTAATCTATTTGTGTATAAATAAAGAGACATAAGAGGTCATAAGTAAGAGTGTACATCGTTTAGGTGACAATTCATGTTTAGAAAGTTGAGTCAACTTCAAACCAGGATTAGATTGGCTGGCAACTCCTCCGCCACTGATTCAACGACACTCCCACCTTTTATAGTCGATGAGAAAAGTCTCTTCTTGTTGGAGCTGAACAATTTAATCATAAACATAATATAAGAGGTTGTTAAAAGGGGTTGGTTGGGTACCGGGTCGGAATGGTTTGTGGTAATAACAAATAACTTTTAATACAGGCCAAAACAAATCAAGTTGTTTGGGTGGGTCCACAAACATCCACCTTTTTATGTTTATTCTAGAATCATATAAATATAAAATGTATCGAATATGATTAATGAAATTAAGTTGTTTGGCTGTTTGGTTAAGCTTATTTTGGAGTGACTTATGACTAATTGACTTTTTGGAAAAGTAAATAAGTCAGAATGGAGTGACTTATTGACTTATTCCTCTCACATAATAAGCTAACCCAAATACCTTTTAACTTTTCAAAAAGTCAATAAGTAAATAAGTCACTAAAATAAGCTTAGCCAAACAGCCTCTAAGAGATATAATAGGTTGTAAGCATTAAATTAAATACACTTCTAGTCACTTTTGACCCATTCCATAATATAAGACTCTATTTACTTATCCATTATGCATTAGAAACTGCACACTAACCTTTCGGAGTTGGAGTTGATATCTAAGCCTTCAGGCACAAACCCAAGTACAGATTCTAAGCCCATAATCCATGAATTCAACTCCACCACCTGTTGATCAACAATATACAATAAATGAAATGTTGACCATGGTTTATTACCCTATAAAAACATGCTTCTATACACAATTCTTTTTTAAATCTCTTACCCGTTTGAAACGTTAGAAATTACACATATAACCCAAATCGACCCAGTCATATGAAAATGGGACAAAATTGTCAGTTTATTCATATAAATTACTTGTAGATAGTTCTTATGTAAAGAGAAATTTGCAAAATAGTAGTTCATCGTTGTATCTATAGTTCTAATTGTTTTAGCAGCGTGACTTAGACCTATGTAGGAAAATTTTTTGCACTCGCAATAATATATTTATAGCAAAAAAATATAAACAAAGAAAGAAAGAAACGTCAACATTGCTACCCTCTTCATGGCATCCCACCATCTCTAAAAAAATACCATAAGATCATAATGCCAACAACACAGATCAATCATTAAATCAACTTGTATAGTTTTATATTGCATCATGAACATTGGGTGTTTAATATTCTTGTGCGTTTGCTACATATTATAATCCAATTTGAGAAAGTAAATCAAAATGAATGTGTGCAAGAAGAATATCGTATTCAACCTGTAAGCAAAAAGTTAGAGGCTAAACGTTCCCTTAGCCGCTCGAATGGTAAAAGTTGAAATACTGAAGAGAGAGATTATAGTCAGCCACATCGGTAAAAATAGTTCCCTTCCCAGCTAAATCGTTGCAGGATGTGGGACGACACTATGGCTGCCTCTCAGTTTTGTAGACAGTCGGAGACCTTATAACACGATTGAAGAGCCATTTTAGCTTCAATTTAAGAAATAAATCTTAACAAAACACGTATACACCCATGCAACGACAAACATTTAACATTAAACCTAGTCTCTTTGGGGTTTTATACCATATTAGTAGGCTTCAATCGTTGTAGTTTATCTAATACCAGTACCTAATTAACGATCCAAATATCAATTGTTTCAAGAGATCAATTTAGTCCAAGACTTTTAGAAAGTCGAAGTAGATCATGTGAATGGGGAGAAGATATCGGCAGAAAAAGGACAGAGGGATGAAAAGATGATTAGAATACATGCAATAAAAAGCACATTTAGTTACAAATTTTGATGATATAAAGTTTAAAAAACAATTACAAATATAATTCAAGAAAGAATTGAATTGTTATGAAAAGGAGTACCATATTAGGTTAAGCAATATCCTTTAAAACCTTGAAGAGTGATGGATGCATATCCAAACCGTGCAAGAGCAAACTACATTAGAGATATTGATAAGTCAACATTTCAAATAGGCTTACATTTCCCTTATACCGAATCACCATAAAATTTCACACACGAATTCCTATTGACAATGATGATACTACTCCAAGTAATTATTCAACCCAAATTAGGAAAACAGGTTTGAACAGAATCGGATGATGAAATGCTCCTATTTAAAAATGTTTTTTTTTTTAAATTTTGGTGAGTTTAAACAAAATCGAATGGTTTATATAAACCGAGTCCATATCAATAAGTGCAAAAGATATAAAGTACAACAGAATGATCTTTTATCTCAAAAGGTTTTTGAATTAACCTTATGTGTAACAGAAACACATTCCAGACCCAAAAAGAACCCTAGTCTAAAATGGATGCCTAAAGAAAACCCCAACCTGTAGAAAAAATCCATGGATTCAAAAAATATAAAGTTAAATGATAATGAAACCTACCTTATAAATGAACATTCAACATCAAATCGATTAGAGGATTATAAAAAACCCTAACCAAATACAAATGCATGTTTAACATCAAATCGATAAAAGAAATTTAAAACGCTGCAAGATAATTGTACAAAAAAGACACCTGAAGAAATCGACATACCTGTATCAAGTGGGTAATCTCGAGGCTATCTACAGGGGTCGATATAGTTACCTTAATCATCATTGTCTGCCGGTATCTCATTTCTGTCGCCACCAATCTACTTGGCTTACACATCTGCGGGAGCCAATAGACTATCTAACGCTTGCCGGAGGCCTCTGTAGTCATAAGCGAGACCGCTGATCAAAACCCTTGACGACCACTGGTCATCCTCGTCGTCGGTGGCAGGTGGTGTCGCAACAACAACCACCACCGTCTCTCTCTCTCTCTCTCTCTCTTATTGTCATATACCAAACATTTCCCTCTCTCCAAATGCATGAGTGAAGATCCATCATTCCATCGGATTGAATCAGTAATCCTCGAAGAACTGGTGTAGTTCCTCTAGGGTTTACAGAGGATTGTGAAGGGGGAAGACAAAAGAAACTTCATGATAATGAAAAGGAGCGATGTACCAAGGAAAAGGAGAATTAGGGTTTTTATGAGAGAGAGCGCGTGTAATAAAGAGGAAAGGAATTGCCGCTCAAACTTTCATTCTCTTGATTAAAAGAATGTCCACATCAGCTGTCATATGGCTCTAAGATGTATTTTTTTTAGTATGTTAGATAGATAATCCAATAAAAACTCAAATTAATTTTATGTATGGGCTTTCAATACACTTAGGAAATTAGTGGTTTAGAAAATGGAATAAGTAATTATTGGATATTATTGGGAATTTTAATAAAAAAATCAAAGGCTTTAAAGTATATAATTAATTTTAAGTTATTACTCATTGCATTATTAAACCATAATCAAAGTTATTTTTATGTATATACTAAATCACTTTGGTTCATTTATATATTTATATGTTTAGCTAGGAAATTATTAACTATATCAAATAATAGTTTTATACAAAAGTTCTCAAATCAAGAACCCGAATCACTAGACATATTTTATCGTTCCACTTATTTAGAATATTTGGTATATCTATTTTAGGGTGATTTGGTCATTTGATTTACCTCGTGTACTCGTCCGGTCATTCTCGTGGATAACATATTCGCAACAAGTGAGTAGATCTATCTTTCTCCCCTTTTTAGTCATTCTTTTTTTGGGGTGTATCATGTGTCATGTTTTATTTTTTATTTATATTTAATTAAATAACATGCAAGGTTAATGTCTCACTATGTGGTTCGCATTCATTGTTTCTATTATTTCTAGTATCCATTGTTGCATTTATGTGTATCTATGTGTTTACTCACTTTGTGTCACAGGTTCACGTGGGTCCACCTTTCTGACCAGGTTCCCCATGGCCATAGGTTGTAGCCTAGTATCGCCAACAATATTAGACTCGCTATTCGCGGCTTGAGTCTAATGCATGCTATAGTCTTTGAGTCTTATTGTTTCCGTTGTATCTATATTGTGATTGTGGTGATTTGTTTATTGTTATTGTGATTATGGTGATTTGCTGATTGTTGGTGTGGTTGTGGTGATTATGGATGTTTCTACAACACATTGAATTGAATGATACATATATTTTAAAAAAAGATTTATAAGTAAAACAATTTAACTAACAAATAAAAACATTTTATTTAAAATATAGATCTATTCACCAACATTGTGTTGACCCAAAACCTTTTTATGCATGATGCAGGTACACAAGTAGGAGATAGTGTTGAAGGCAAAGACACGTAGAACATGTCTTAGTGATAAATTGAACCATTGTTCATAGTTGTTTATCTTTTGAGAAAATGTATAAATTATGTTACATGTTTTCTATGTTTATGTGTGACAAATTTAATTTGATGACTTTAAATATCTAAAGTTATAATAGTGTCATAAACTATGGGCAATCATCATGCCCCGTACCATTCCACTGCCGGTCGGGGTATGACAGATTGGTATAGAGCCAATGGCTGTATAGAATTAGGTTTAGCTTATTCGACACTTAGATTTAGTCTATAGTTGATTAGGTACCTTATGTGCTTAATTGTTTAAATTGTCTTAGCTTATAAATATAAATGTCACACACAAATGCATGTGAGCACTTTAATTGTTATATGCCAAGTGTTATGCTTTATATGACAATATGTGTTTATTTCTTTTTCTTTGTCACACATGCACACACCTTATGTTATATATTCTAATGTTATGTCATCTCTATTTCAACATATGTAGATCAACACAATAATTTGGGAAAAATCTGGGGTTCTTGAACTTAACCCGTGTTGATCCGAAATTTTTTCATAGACCTTATTAGTAATAGATTATAGAAGTGTTTTGAAGAGTAAAATATCAAACCATTGTTGAAAAAACAGAAGATTTCTAGTAACTTATACAAACCGTTGTTCATAAGCGAAAAATTTAAAAATTAAGGGGTTAAACGGGTTGTTTACATGAAATTGATACTTGGGGTTTGATTCTCGGGGAAAACCGCACATGGAGCACCAAAAATTTTGAACTTTTCGAAGCCGGCTCGAAAATCTCGATTATTTTGTGCAAACAGTAGGTAAACACAGGGCCGTGCCTCCTGGACACGGGGTCGGGCCATTCGAAAATCTGAAGACATGGGGTCGTGTCTCCCAAACACGGGCCGTGTGCAGACACCTGAACTTCTATTTTTCTCAATTTTTATCGCACCTGACTGTCTTAATGTTCTTTTTTTGCAGGCAAATGGCTCCTCATAAATGGTTAAGGTTCAAGCCCGAGCACGGATGATGCGAAGCCCGCATGGAAAAAATGAATGCACTGTACGAGGAACCTCCAAGACAACTTTGCTAGACACGTTGGATAGGGTTGGCCAAAGGGAGCGTTATGAAAATTTGGTTATGGAACCCCTACGTCTTTTTTTGGAAACTGAGTTCCAATCAATCTACGAGTTCAACTTTGAACTTTCAAGCACACTCACTTTCCAGAAGGATAACGAGGATATGTTCGATCACTAAGCGGTCTAGTATAGGTGCGGTGGTGAATGGTATAGTATATTCGTGGCTCAATTTGGTGTAAACATTGGGATTTACACCGAATAAGAAGTTGCTGAGCCCATTTTCATGGATAGCCTCCGTGAAATGACCCGTTAACATAAGAAACACGTTTTGGGCACAAATCAGAAATGGACCGTACAACTTGAGTGCCACCAAAAGCACAAAGATAAGGGACCCGCTCATTCGATACATCCACCGGGTCCTAAGCGGTACTCTTTTCCAGAGAAAGGATAGCGGGGGAGTCGCGAACCTTCAGGAGCTAACTTGCCTATATTGCAACCTGAACCGACAACCTCTCAATGTCACCTACATGCTCTTGAGGAACATGGCTTCCAACGCCACCGCCACACATCTGACGCCCATATTCTTTGGCTGTTGGATTTCCCAGGTCTACAAGGCCTATGGAAAGCGAACCCCACGAAGCTTCACCACCAGGGTTGGCAATACCGGGCCGATCTCAACCTATGTCGAAGTTTAGGACTCATCGCCGATTGTAACAATGGGCTCTTGTGCTTCAAGGATAACAAAGGAAAATTTTGGAGCCCACATGATCAGGATCAAGTCCTCGCCATCGAAGATATCCACATTGTGCCCCACACTACTCTTACGGTTATGGTCCGGGATCTTCCTCCCAAGGGGGAAGCGATTTTCCTAACATGCACAATTTATATAAAATTATGTAGGAAACGCTTCAGGTATCCCGCAACGCATACAACTTGGGGCAAAGCACCAGCACCAGGGTCGGTGGCGTAGAAAGAAACATCTCATCCATGCAGTCCGACATCTCCTACATTAGGGATCACATGGTGTACCAAGTTGACAAGGAGGATGACGATGTAGGTGATGACATGGATTCGGATTACGCAATGATGGTGGCATGGTTGGCGTAGGTGGTGGATATCAGGTTAAATCCCCTCTCTCTTTTAAACAATGTGGTTGATGTGCGGGGTACGACCCGTTTTGAACAATTAACTCTTTTAAACAATTTACTTTCTACACTTTATTTTTCCTTTTTTTTTGTGATGGTTAATGGAACGAAACGATGGTAATTTAGGACCTTGTTTTCTGTTATGTTTTTGTATTTGTGGTATGAATGAGCTCAAAGTTACCTTGGAATTCATGGATCCACCAAGGACACGAAACAGGAGGCCTATCACCCTAAACACCTTTTACTCTAACTTTCAGAAGCCAAACACGGGGTCATGCCTCTTAAACGCGCCCCCTTGCCCCTTCACTACAAAACAATTTAGCTTCTAGACCTATCAACACGGGGTCATGCCTCTAAGGCACGCCCCCGTGCCCATATTCAGAAAGTTTTAAAAATTCACGATACTGACACTTTTTCACAGGGCCGTTCTTGCCTAACAAGCCTGCGTTTTCAAAATTTTTCTTATTTTTCTTTATCTTCTTTGTCTTGTCTTAGTTTAAGTTGGAAAACCAAGTTCTAAATTTTTTTTACAAATTTACAACCGATAGCGTTTTGATAAAAACAACCATATAAAAAAAATTATAAAAGGGCATGACAATCTTTTTAAAATTCGTTGTTTATACATTTTCACACTTTTAACCCTTTTCCCACAAATAGTGAGTTTTGAGTCTTTACCAAGCATCCCAATACCATATCTTTACTAAATGCTCACTTTTCATTTCTTGTGTGATAGCCCGTATGGTTCTTACAAATCTAGAACTTGATAAGACAACGCATTTCCGGTCCTTAACGACTCTCCAAATAAGCAAATGATTAAGGCATTACGACCATAACCCTTTTCCGTCTGAATCTTATTTTTCTTTTTATCTCCCCACCAAAACCTAAAATCCCTAGTTAACCCCTTTGAGCCAAACCTTCCGTTTTAAAACCCGCAAAACACAAATTTTGCAACAATCACCCATCACCCTAAACATTTTTAACTTTACACCCTTTATTTTTAGTAAAAAATTTATTCTTTTGAAATTTATCAAAATGTGACTTAGTTATCTTGTGAATACTCTATAAAAAAAATCTCTTAGTTGCTTGAAATAATTAAGCAAGTTTCAAATTTCTTGCTTATAGTTTATAGTTTATATCAAAGTAACAGAGAAATAATTTTTCAAAATATTTTCAAAATCCTTTTACATCTTTAGCCACTTTTCAAACAAAAAAAAATCCATACCCTTTGCCAAAACTACCCTTTTAAAAGTCCTCTTGAAATTTACAATGATTATGCAAAAAGGAGGAGGTTTGATTGCTTGTCAACCTTATGGTAGGAGTAAGTTTTACACCGGGAATGAGCGTTACATCTTCGGCCTAGTATTGAATGATCACTTGTGAGGTGTGTGAAATTGTATATAGTTTAATGGAATTTTAAGAGGCACGTTCTGCCTAAAAATATATCTTTCTTAAAAAGTGCTCTAAACAAAGCAGGACATAAAGAAAATAAAAACAAAAATAAAAAGAACTTGGGTACCCAACACTCTAAACAAGACCGAAAACCTCTTCACTACCTCTCACATTTTGGTGTGTAAACAATATTAAAAGAGTTTTGCTTGAGGACAAGCAAAGATTCAAGTGGGTATCTAATATGCGCAAAATACAACATATATATTATATCAAAGAAGGCATAAAATCAACCCTTTTATGTACTAATATTATAAAAAGTGCATTTATTTGAATACATTTGATTTTAAGGATTAAAAAAGCTTAAATGTACAAAAAGAACAATTTAACCACAAAAACCAACATAAATGCAAGAAAGAGGAGTTGACACACCATACCTACCCTCCAAGCTTCACCTCAAGACCAAAACAACAAATCAGAACAAGTGCACGGGGCTGTGCCCCACTCCAGAGTCCATGCAGAACAAGACTAACAAAGCAGAAACACGGGGCCGTGGTCAACTCCCAGATATGCAGAATTACTCAAAGTACAACAAAGTATAGACAACGGGGCCATGTCCTCTGACACACGGGGCCGTATGTGCATACGGACTGACACAAATCATTAAATGAAGACAGAAAAGAAAGAACACGGGGTCGTGCCCCTGGGCACGAGGCCGTGTCTGTTTGCAGCTATAAATAGAGGTGTTTGGTTCAATACAAACCCATCTCTTGGCAACTCACTTCTCTCACACCTGCCACCATTCCACCACCACATTCCTCAGTCATCCATCTTTAGAGTGTGTGTAGTAGTCTCGGGATCCAAGATTGATCGTAAGAGTTCTGGTCAAACAAAGGTCATGCTTGGCTAATCTTACATCACTTGGTGAAGACAAATCTTTTATGTATTACTTTTGATTTCCATGCTTTGGCTAACTTTTTATTAGGGTATGCATTAAGACTTTAATAACTAGTTTTTTTATATTGAAAGTGAACTTTATTCTATCATTTCTTCATGTTTTGTTGATTCACTCATTCGTATCTTTACGGTCTAGATAAAGCATCTTAACTACCTGGAAGGGGGTTAGAGGGGTGGTTTGGGTAAAGTTCTTCCCTCGTTCAGTGTATAGATCCTGCGAGGACCTTGATTCAAGCTTATTAGGACTTCTCTTCAGGCAGATAGCATCAAATCGGGAGAAGTAAGAACGGTTTGAATCCCTTATATGTTAAAACTTTAAACCGGTCTTGCGGGACTGTATCCCTGCTGACTCCGAACAATATGGCCAGGGTAGCGTTGCCTCCAAAAGAGGGACATGCCACATTTTGCTTTAATAATTTACTTAATTATCTTCCAATATTCCGGCCTTACGGGACTGTATCCCTGCTGACTCAGACCAATATGACTTAGGGTAGCGTTGCCTCCAAAAGATAGACATGCCACTATAACTAAGATAATCTCTTAAAAGTCTAAAGTACGAATATCATCAAAGGATGCGTAAAGAGGAGTCGAAAGAAAGTGATTCTATCTTATTTATTGTTTCTTTTAATAATTTTAATTTCTTCTTAAATTTTATTAACTAAACATCTTTTTTCTTCAAATTTTGGTTAGATGAAACGTTGACAATATTCTGGTATTAAAAGCACTTGTCCTTGGATGAACTCGGTATCTTACCATCGCTATACTACGCCAACGATGGGTGCACTTGCCCTAACGTTTTGCAGAGAGTGATTGTTTTATATCATGTTTTATAAATTTAAAGCTTGATATACGAATAAAGTGCTAAAAATATATAAAAAATTATACTCACGCTCCACCACATCATTTAAGTTAAGTTAACTTTAGTTGAATCGCCAGTTTTTAGTTGCAAGAAAAAAAAATTAATACACAGTTGAAAAAAAAATATGTTAATAAGTAACTTGACAAAATTTATACATGTTCAAAGTCCATTTTTTAAATATCTTGACAATTGAATGTTTTAACAAATTAAATTATATGTTGTTAATACACGGTTTTTAAAGACATGTATTGTTTTTTATTGGTAAGTATATAATATTTATATATTCAGCCGTTGTAATACAGAATATTTTAACCTAGTATACGTAATAAATTGATAACTAATACATGATTGATGGGTCTTTTTCGGGAATCATGAGGGGGTAGTAGTACCAAGTGGACTTTGGAGAGATAGATAGATAGTGTATGACGTTATACGTGGCGTATGGATACATAAACACCTTTTTGAAATTAAAAGGGATCAAACTGGAACAAACACATTCTGCACATACAAAAACACAATCTCTCTACATATCTTTATTTCTCTCTCTCTCTCTCGTATAGCGTTATACAGTGAAGATTTTCAAAACAAGGTTAGTAATTTCAACACTATCCGCATATAATGATGTTAGAATTAGTTTTGTTTTGTGGGTGTTGGCAATGGTGGTAGGTGGTTACGATGGTGGTGGTGGGTTTAACAGTGGTAGGTAGGTTTGATGGTCGTGGGTGGTTGGAATGGTGGTGGTGGTTAGAACAACGCTGATGGTTTGACGGTGGTTGTGGTAGGTAGTAGATGGTAATGGTGGTGGTGGTGGTAGGTGGTTACGGTGGTGGTGGTGGAAGGTGGTTATACTTGGTGTAGTATTTTCGGGGGGAGGGTTACATCACTATCATCGCATGGTTTGTAGGCTTCTATCATCCCCATGCTTTTAGCTTTACCATCGCCGTTAGAGGCACATTTGATGGACTGGACAGTGTAGGGGATGAAGATCTTAGGGAGGTTTCAAGGCCTTAGACAGTGCATGCGATATCAACCTGATTTTTATACCTTAACCATCCACCATTGTTGCAGGCGCTAACAGTAGACAACATAGAGGTCATGGAGTCGGTGTCGTAGCAGGGCGCACAGCCTGAGGCAGAGTTTGTGCCTTAGTCTGAATCCCAGGATTCGTCGCAACACCCACAACATCCTACATGCATTATTCGAGTTGTAAGGCTGTCTACTGGCTCCATGACCCTCCTCGAGAGGCTTGTATAGGGTCAGGGGCACCAGACTCAGTGCTGATTCAGCATGGTCGGCGAATCGACTTGATCGAGGATATTATGGTGTAGATCAGGATACAGGCCTATGCATGCGGGCAGGTCAGTTCATGCTCACGATTCTGATTCCGACTCCGATTAGTTATACTTATTAGTATTTACATTAGTTGTACTTTTTTGTTACTATTGTAAAAACTAATGTTATAAATTACATTTTCGATTATTTATATTTGTAATGTTTGTTTAAATAGTTATTATATATTACAAGTTTAATGTGTTTGATTGGGTGTTTTAAATGTTAGATAGTTTGGTGTCGATTAAAAAACAATGGTTTTGATTTAAGAGAAAAACATAAAATTTGATCAAAATAGTTAAAAATTTGTTAACAAAAACAACATTATATAAATATATTTGAATTTTTTAAAAAAATAAGTAACTTACATAACAATGGTTTTATTTAAAAAAAACATAACAATGGTAACTAAAGCCTTTTTAGTAATTCTCACATCACATCTACAATTGCTAATGATTCAAGCAATCACAACTTTGGCACGATGGTAGTTCATGTGTTGGTTGAAATCTCACCAACCTCAATGACTAAATACTTCTTTCCCGTGGATATTAGAGCCATGGACCATGAGAGGAACAATGTGATGAAGTTCTACCCATTAGATCCAAAATTTGTGACGTTTAATAGGTTAACAAGCAATCATTTTACTAGGAGCCAACTAGTTGTTATGATTTGGCCATTCAAATCTTACGAGACGTGCAGTGATACACAAAGTCATTTAAGCTAGGTGTGGTACAGTGGTAAGCACCTAATTTCCTTCTAAAAAGGTCTAAAGTTCGGATCCTGCTTCCACTAGTTTCTTATATACCATAACCTTAGCGGTGTTTCAGGTAATTCAGGTTAAAAAATTGACAAATTGGAGCTTTTCACTAAAATAAATAAAGAATAAACTGAAGTGATTGAATGGAAATTAAATAAGTATTTTACCAATGATTCTAACGCATATTTACATTACTGAACAAGCATTCACATTTTCATCACTAAACGCATTGCTAGCCCCTTCGCCAACATTGGTCGAAGAGTAAGGCATTTCCAGACGGCCATAACCATTATCATACCGAGGTTCATAGTAGTTGTGGGTAAAGCTCTCTGGCTGCTACTCGTGGAAGTAGGTAGAGGGGTCGCTGTGGGAACTGTACATGTCCGCGTACTCCTGTGTATACCCAACCATCTCCGGGTTGTTTGGAAAAGGCCATAACTCAGCTTTCTTTCCTGTCCTAATCTTCTTTAGAACCTTTTCTTGATCAACCCATCCAGTCACTGTCACCTTTTGCATGTTCATGTCTATTTCAATATTTTCCACTCCTGAAAGTTAAGAACAAAAAAAAAGAACACTATGTCTATTAGTATTAATTCTTCCTTCAAGTATAGATTATTGTATATGTTAATATATATATATATATAGAGAGAGAGAGAGAGAGAGAGAGAGAGATGGTACCATCTAAGTTTTGAAGGGCTCTTCTAATTTTGCGTTCACAGCCATGGCAGTCCATGTTCACAATCATCTCCACTATCTGAAAGGTACAAATTCATTGTCAGTTTCAAGGTTTCCAAAAATGGATTACGTGAGTGGGGGAGAGAGAGGAAAATAGACATTTTGTCTATCAAAGGGGCAATCCGGACATTTATTTTGAACGGAAATTATAACTCCTACTCTACTTTACACCAAAATTCTAAACTATCATCGTGCCCACGTTTGAACCTGAGAACTTCCTCTAAGCGGCATATGCTTCTATCAAGTGGGCTAGCCTCACATTGGCAATCCGTACATATTAACATGGAGCTATGAAATTGTACGAAGAGTGGAGGGAGAACCCACGGGTTCATCATGTGGCTTGAGACAGATGGGTAGGGCACATTGCCGCAACCACCAAGCTAGGGTTCACCATCTCGCTTCACTTCCTGGTTCATGAACCCATCCAGTGATGTGTGTTGGTACTTGGTAGCCTTTTGATATTTTGTATTCCTTGGCTTTTTTATATTCTTCACCTTAATTAAACAACTTCGCGCCTTGCAACAACTCTAAGATGGGTGCCCCATCCCTTTAGGGTTGATTCAGGTTGGAGTATGTTCAAATAAGATGGCATCATCTTATTGGTTGGGTTCATTGGTTCAAATGGATTTTAAGATGGGTGTCCTCTCCACCCTAAGAATTTAGCTTACATGAAATATTATAACGCTTGGAGCTATGTATATGTCAATTGTTTTGGAAGATCTTTAAGGATATTCCTTTGTAATACAACTTGGATCGATTTAAATTTGGTTAACTTCTATAAGTTTATATAATATATAATGTTTCTTATCTAATAATATATCTAATGTTCACTTTTGACAAAATATATAATGTATCTTATCTAATAATATATCTAATGTTAACTTTGACAAGTGGATTGATTATTCAATGGTTGACTTGGTTCTTAAGTAATTAATCTACACCTATTTCGTAGAAACCACTTGGTTATTAAAAGGCATAAACTACCCAATACTTGCAAGCTACCGGTTTGGTGACAATGGAAACATAACTACACACCTCAGATTAAACAAAAATACGTTTAGTGCATATGCATGAAAAGATGGTTTGAAAGTTTTTTAAAGGGAAAACCGCATCCAACTTTGTATATACACATGCTAACAAATAAGATTTGTACATAATACTTTTTAACTTTTCAAGACAACGTCTATATAATCATACAAGATTGTGTGAATTATGTACTTGATCACCAATGCATATATTATTATTGCCATTATATGCATGCATGTTAAGTTTACCTGTGTCGGACTGCACTAATGTTCAGGGGCGCATCATAGTGGGGCGGCCGGCCTCCCGAACTTTTCGCTCAGTAGTGGAGGGTATGTAGTTTTCGTATATAATTTTTTTGGGTATATACGTTTTAACCCTCGGTTTTATAGAAATTTTTTGGTAAATACGTTTTTGACCCCTGCTAAGAAATCTCAAGTTTTTATGTAATTTTGTTCATGCTTACACACATATAGGAGAGAGAGAGAGATGCTCACAATCATGTTCGAGACTTGGAGAGATAAAAACACAGATTGTAATAATTCGTGAGCCTTAAATATTTGAGGTGTGAGAGTGTAATTTTGGTGAACGGAGAAGGAAGAGGTGGAGTTCGTATTTATATGCAGCCCAAAACTCGGCACACGTTTTGTTACTTGTGAGCCAAGTTTATGTGGTGTCAATTTTATTTCACATATATTATAATATAATATTCTCCTCAGAAAAATGTTTAATAGTTTTTATACGAAACTATCGACACCAAAATATATAAAGGAATTAACCACGAGACATCCTAAATAAAATTAAAAAAAGGCGTAAATCATCATAAAATCTTTAACACGAAGTAAAATACAATAGAAAACTTACAAAATGATAAATATCTCAAAATCATGGAAACCAAGGGAATGATGGTTTATTGGTAAAAAACAAAGTCTTTAAACACATGTGTCTAGGAGGGGGAGGTCTTGCATTCAAGTTTCACAGAACGTCAAATTGTCCGTTCAAAAAAAATCCCAAATTCTAGAATATTATCTAATTTCTGTGAAATGGGTGAAAATGGTTTTTCTAAACATCGCTACCAGCATGAAATTTGCAAGAAAATCCGCTTTAAATTGTTAAAAGAGTTCACTACATCTCCGATGAGTATGCATTGGCATCTTCATCTTAGTTGCTATTAAAATAGCTGGCAAATTGTTGAAAATAAACCATTGCATATTGGATCCAGACCATAGCATGCATACATAGTCTGCTGGATATTTTCTTAAAATATTGAGTGAAAATAAACGATAGATGTTTATCACTATTTTTGCTTATTTATAAATATAATTCAAATATAAATATAAATTATATGTTCAAGAATTATCTTCGTTGTTTACCCAAGTTCCACAAAAATTAATTACCATAGAGAATCGATGAATATTAATTTATACACACTACCAATGCATCAACGAATTAATTAACTATACTTGCAATAATTATATCTAGGTAGATTTCTGCAATTAAGGATATAAAAACAAAGAAATATTACAAAAAAACACGTTTTCGTGTGAAACTTGAGCGTTTGTTCGAATCGGATGTGAAAGTGAGTTGTCATGACCCAGAAATTGTTAGGATGGTCGTTGACATTTTAGAAACTTTTTTTTTCATATGATTTCAAATTAAGTATTTTATAGATATCCTAACAAATTGTAGTTAGCACCATTTTCTTAACGTATTTGTTTTACTATATTTAAAAAAAATTTAAACTTATATAAGAAAATACTTGCTAGTCAAGCTCGGTATATGAAACTAGACCTTGGGCTCAAGTTCATTTATTTAACAAGCTTAGCTTTATGTTCAAGTTTAGGATTGCGATTGTTTGAGATTGATTCGCTTCATGTACATTTAGTGAGCCAATCACACGTAGGTAGCTCACGAGCAATTCGGCGATTTTCCAAAGTTAAAAGTGCTCACGATTCTTCACCATAATGTGTGATCGAAGTATGCCTTTACATGTTATGGCTTAAGGCACAATAATAAGAGTTCTACAAAAGCTAGTGCTGTGTAAGTTAAAATGGCGAATATTAATGGCCAATTTTGAAGTTATGAACCCACTCGTGATGCCCGAACATCAAATGGTGAATGGTTCTTTGTCATGCTTAAACGATACGCTAAATTAAAGAAAATAAGATAAATAAGGCAACAAAACGTATCAAGAGGCATATCTGATATTATGCTAACCAAATCACACAAAGAACTTCTAATCCAATGCGGCATAAAAGTTTGGTTGAAGTTGGTTTTGCTTACTGTTGCAGAATATGTATGTCATATTAAATATAAGAGCATCACCATCGCCAAGTTTGGAACTGTAGTAGTGTAGTCCCAAAAGCGTATGAGCACTTCCGGACCACCCTGCGATGTGGGTGTTTGACTATGGTGGTCAAGTTTGTTCCACCGGACGAGTTTGGTTTGTTTAAGTGGGGACCACACACAAGCCCTTTTTTAGTGTAAAAAGTGGGGTGTGATGTGGATGTTTGGAATGGTTTAGTGTTGGAGGAAAAAATGGGGTTTGGATTGGAATGGTTGAAGTTTGGAATGATGTAGCAGGTGTTGTGGCAGGTTTGATTTTGAACTTTGACCAACGTTGTGATTGCTCTAATGTCGATTCAAAAGAAAAGGAGATCTAGTGTTTAACCATTCAATGATATAGACCATGTTTCTTTGTCAAAACTCATAATAAAGTAATGGGTTAATTGCACCAGTAGTCCTTGTGGTTTACCAATAAAAACATTTTTAGATAATAAGATTTTCAAATAACAAGTTCAGGTTTCATGTTTTCGTTTTATAATACTTTATGGTACTAAGAGTAAAGTTTTGCTAAAATGACCAATATGCCCTATGATAACTAGATAAACTATTCTTGTAATTTGTTTTTTTTTTCGAAGGTGGAGCTCGAGAGAACACAACAACTACAAACCAAACAAACAAATAGAAAAATTACATGAAATCAAACTGACTCCAACTTGACTTATTAAAATCGAAATCTTTAACCTGATTCTTAATCCAAAGAAATCCAAGAGTCTTTACTTCCCCAAGGACGCCACCAAACACCGACTTCTTGTTGTTAATAATAAGGTCGTTGCAAGACTTCTAGATGTCACACCCCGATTTCCACGTATAACCCGGTGGGCTCGGTGGGGAGTATCGTGACGTAGTTGATATCATCATAGTCAATTATACACAGTTATAGCACAGCGGAAGGCTTGGAAGGAAATTACTATTACAAAACGAAAGTTTAAAGTACTAATAAAATAATATATAGACGGTTGTAAAAAGGATCTACAGGCGGATCTATAAATGAATACATAAAACTGAGTTCCACAGACTTAAGGCATCTAGGGATTTGCAAAGTCCTCTTATTATGCCAAGTAGCTCCAGCCTATTTCGTGAGATATCTGTCACTTAGTCTTTGGAAAGTACGTCAGTTTTCACTGGTAAATACAAATAACTGACTCATTTTGTAAACGTTTTAAATGTTAATTCGGGTGCACATGGCACAAAAATCTTTTATAACTTGGGACAATTACATTTATAATCTTGTATACAGTTTTACATGTTGGTCATACTATTAGGGTCGGTTTGAAAACCGAACATGATTAACTAACTCACCACATATAAAACCCACAAAGGAGTTATCCCCAACTTGTGGGTAATTATATTTTAGCATTCGCATCTGTCAGGTGTATGCCTACACCCCGTGCTTAGTCGTGGCCATCAATAACTTGGATGAGCCAAGGATATCCAGGACATGGTTGTTAACCCCCATAGTTTATGTTATCAAACAAAACAGATTAAAACGGGTTATGCGGATTTATTAAGCACAATCCGACTAAATGATCCCATACCCGACCAAGCGGCAATAATTTACCGTATCCCAAGCCCGTATAAGGGAAAATAAGTTAAATGTATATACCTGAGTTTAAATGCAGGATTCTACTCAGTCGTATCTCACTTAAGACCTTATGAAGGTATCTTCTACTGGGCTACCTAATCTGGAAGGAAGGTTTTCATATAACCTATTAGAATACTAACGGGTCTTTATTTAAGTCAAAGACTTCGACCGATTAGTTTAAAAGATGATTTATGGTACAAAACGCTGGATTAAGCGGTGACCGGAAAGGAATATAATTTAGACTCAAAAAGTATGAAAACTTGTATAATATGGGTAAACTAAGTACATTCTAGATTTTGAAGTTTAGATGACAAGATTAAACCCGTCCCGGTCCGTTTGTGAAAACTAGTCACATAAGCCGAACCGAACGCATAAAAGCATGTACGGGTAACCGATCAAGACATATACAAGTTCCCTAAGTTTTTATGCTTACGATATGTTATAATATCAGTAAGATGTTAACATGTATGCCCATAAAGGTGTTAAAGTTGAACTAAGCCCTATAAGGGCGTTTTGGTAATTTTAAAAGTTCATAAAAGGGGTTTTTATGTAAACTGAGGTTCTGGTCATAAACATTCTGTGAAACATTTAATTTGTGATATTAAAATGATAGGACATCATACATATGTGTGGTAGGCTTATGGCCAAACTATGCCCCTGGAAGGGCATTTTGGTCATTTCACACATGGTTTTAGAGACTTAATTGGGATTCTGAGTTCTTGACTTATCTCTACTGTAAAAACATTTGAATTCATTTATAAATTTAGTAGGCAACAAGTCTTGAGTTGTTAAAGATAGTTTTAAAGTCAACTAGGTGCTTACTTAGCTTAAAAGTCGACAAATGACGATAATTTCGGAGTTTAAGTGATTCTGAGATTATGACCAGCTTTGAAGTGTTGAAATAATTTATTTATCATTACATATCAGTAGTAAAATGTTTTACATGTTAATTATATGTAGAACTCATTTTTATTTGCAAAAAGGGTATTGTCGTCATTTATAAACGTTAGGTAAGAACTCAAGGCTAAGGTCAGTAACAAATCTGACCCGTCATCCCAAAAAAAATCCTAAGTATGATATCATAACAGTAGGTAAAGGGTTTTGGGTCAAAAACTATGTTTTACATTTGATTTTCATGCTAAAGGGCATTCTAATCCTCATAAAAGTATGAATTTCGCTTTTCTACATAATCTCAGTTTATGACCATGTTTGGAGCATCAAAATACTCTAAATATGTTCATTAATCAGTACCTAATTTGTTTGCATAACTAATTACCTTAAATGTCTCGTTCTTGAAAAAAGGGCATAGTAGTCAACATAAAGCATAATAACGGAAACAAGCATATAATCTTAGATTACTAAAGGACCATGTAATATAACCTCAGAGGGTTATGCTACAACATAATATGGTCCTAAAGGAACCCTAATGCATAAAGGATAGCTAATTCGGGTCAGAACTGAAAGTCAAAGCAAAAGTCAAGCTTTTGTGACTTTCGGTTGCGAACCGAGCCTAAACTCGGAATTGTCGGGTTAAACATGTTTAGACATATTCTAATAATATTTACCAAGTTATTAAAGTGATAAAACGTGTTTTATAACCTCTACATTACCAGATTTGATTTTTATTTAAAATCTGACTAGTTTGACTTTTATTATTAATTTCTTTGACCCGACAAATAACTAAGTAAACGTGGTAATTAGGAGGTGCCCTTTTGAGGGATTAACACCCACATAATTACGATCACGTAGCCACATTCGCCTCGAACAATGGCTGGACCATTTAGGTCTAAGCCGAAGGACAAATCCGTTTTGCGGCAACTTTGACTTTCGGCCTATAAACGCATAAAAACCGAACTAGAGTGGCTACGAACACTTACTATTGGTCCTAGCACGAAAATGGACTTACAGGGGCTTCCTTTTTTATCAGGAATCCTAGAGAATGCCAAGCAAGAGAGGAAATAAGTGATTTTGAAAGGTGCAAGTTCAAGTGCTAACATAAGGCACCTATTTATAGTGCCAAGGACCTTCTCAAGATCAATCCAGGTGTTGCAAGGTGTTCTAGGATGTCTCCAGGTGTCCCTACACGAGTATTGAGCAAGCATGTAGCCCCTTGTTTCGAGAGGATGGTTTTGGAAGCTTATGTGTGGGGAACAAGCAAAAATTCGCCCAGTACCATGCCTTACGGACCGTAAGCATGGGACCCTTACGGTCCGTAAGGCGAGTGTCAGCGAACCAGAATTTTCAGTTTTCACAAGTTTGGCCCCTTAACTTTATATAATCATTTTTAAGGTCTTACAACTTGTATAAAGCCATCATAAGCTGATACTAAGCATATATGGGAGTATAAATAAACATTTTAGGATTCCCGGTTCACCGGTAGACCACCGAAGGCATAAGTTTCGCTTGTTGACACATTTACTCCTTGAAAGCAAATCTTTCACACAATAAGCGTTTAGGACACGTGTCTTCACATTATTGGACACGTTTTTGCGAGGTGTTACATCCTCACCCCGTTAAAAGAAATCTCGACCTCTAGATTTACTGAAATAAGCGAGGGTATTTCTGTCGCATAGTTGACTCAACCTCCCACGTGTATTCAGGGCCTCTACGGGCATCCTATTTTACTTTCACAATCGGTACATGCTTTTTTCGGAGCTTTTTATCCTGCCGATCCTCAATTGATATTGGTCTTTCAACAAACCTGAGGCTTTCGTCTATTTGCACGTCTTTATGAGAGATTGCTAGCGATTCATCGGCTAGGCATTTCTTTAAGTTGCAGATGTGGAACACATTATGAATCCCACTAAGTTCCTCGGGTAGGTTCAGCTTATAAGCCACACTACCGACACATTCTATGATTTCGAATGGTCCAATGTATCTTGGGCTTAGCTTGCCCTTCTTACCAAAACGCATCACTCCTTTCCAGGGTGATACTTTTAGTAAGACTTTGTCTCCTACCTCAAACTTTAGAGGTTTACGTCTTTTGTCTACGTAACTCTTTTGCCTGTCTCTGGCAGCCTTTAGACGATCACGAATCTGAACAATCTTTTCTGTTGTCTCTAGGACTATCTCAGGTCCTGTTAGTTGAGCTTCCCCTACTTTTGCCCAACAGACGGGCGTTCTGCATTTTCGCCCATATAAAGCCTTAAAAGGCGCAACCTGAATGTTGGTATGGTAACTGTTATTGTAGGAGAACTCAATCAATGGGAGATGATCATTCCAATTACCTCCTAGATCAATGAAACATGCTCGGAGCATGTCTTCTAACGTTTGAATTGTACGCTCGCTCTGCCCATCCGTCTGAGGATGGTAAGCGGTACTAAAATTTAGTCGAGTGCCTAGAGATTGTTGGAAACTTTTCCAAAAATGAGAAGTATATCTAGTATCTCTATTGGATACAATAGATATTAGCACTCCATGGAGAGATACAATTTTATCTACATATATCTGGGCTAGTTTGTCGGAGCTATGAGTCTCTTTGATGGGTAAGAAATGAGCCGATTTAGTTAATCTGTCGACTATGACCCATATTGTATCATTTCCATGCTTTGTCTTGGGTAACTTGGTGATAAAATCCATGGTTACCATTTCCCATTTCCATGTGGGAAGTTCTAATTGTTGTAGTAGTCCTGACGGCTTTTGGTGTTCGGCTTTAACTTGAGAGCACGTCAGACATTTAGCTACATGGGTGGCTATGGATTTCTTCAAACCCATCCACCAATAGTTTGCTTTTAAATCCTGATACATTTTGTCACCCCCAGGGTGAACCGAGTACCTGGAATTATGAGCTTCCTGAAGGATTACATCTCTAAGTCCTCCACGAATAGGAACCCAAATTCGACCATTTAGTCTGAGGATTCCATCCTTTCCAGGTGACAACTGATCAAAAGATGCTCCTAACTTTTCTTCGGGAAGGTTAACTTCCAATATTGCTTCTTTCTGTGCAGCCAATAGCTTCTCATTTAAACTGTTCTAAAGTTCAATACTCTTGGCATTAATCCGTATAGGTTTGACTCTTTCCTTTCGTCTGAGTGCATCGGCGACTACATTCGCTTTGCCCGGATGGTAGCGAATCTCGCAATCGTAGTCCTTTAAAGTTTCCATCCAACGTCGTTGTCTCATATTGAGTTCTTTTTGGTTAAACAAGTGTTGGAGACTTTTGTGATCTGAGTATATCACACATTTCGTTCCATATAAATAATGTCTCCATAACTTAAGTGCAAATACAACGGCACCCAATTCTAGATCATGGGTGGTGTAATTCTTTTCATGCACTTTTAATTGTCATGATGCGTAGGCGATTACTTTACCTCTCTTCATAAGCACATAGCCCATGCCAGTGTGCGAAGCATCACAGTAAACAACAAACTCATCTACACCTTCTAGCAGGGTTAGAACTGGAGTATTGCTTAATTTCTGCTTGAGGATCTCAAAGGACTCCTGCTGCTTAGGACCCCAATTAAATTTTATATTCTTGCTGGTCAGAGTAGTTAAAGGTGCTGCTATTCTTGAGAAGTTTTCGATAAATCTTCTGTAATAACCTGCTAATCCCAAAAAGCTGCGAATTTCAGTAGGCGTCGTAGGTGCTTCCCAATTCATGATTGCTTCTATTTTAGCGGGATCCACTTGAATACCACGCTCGCTCCACAACATGTCCAAGGAATTGGACTTCGCGAAGCCAAAATTCACATTTGGAAAATTTAGCATAAAGCTTCTCCTTCCGAAGAAGTCCTAGGATGCACCGAAGGTGTTTCTCGTGATCTTCCTGATTACGAGAGTAAATAAGTATGTCATCTATAAATACGATGACAAACTTATCTAGGTGTTGCTTGCAGACTCTATTCATGAGATCCATGAATGTTGCGGATGCGTTAGTGAGTCCGAAGGGCATCACTAAGAACTCATAGTGGCCGTACCTCGTTCGAAACGCGGTCTTAGGCACATCTTCAGCCTTAACTCTGAGTTGGTGGTACCCCGACCTTAAGTCAATCTTTGAAAAGAAACTTGCCCCTTGAAGTTGATCAAATGGATCGTCGATCCTGGGTAATGGGTAGCGGTTCTTGATTGTTACCTTATTTAGCTCGCGGTAATCAATGCACAGACGCATTTAACCGTCCTTCTTTTTAACAAACAGTATGGGTGCTCCCCAAGGTGACGAGCTGGGTTGAATGAAACCTTTTTCCAGAAGTTCATCTAGTTGGGTTCTTAGTTCCTTCATCTCGGTTGGTGCTAAGCGGTATGGAGCTCGTGCAACCGGTGCTGCTCCAGGTATAATGTCGATTTTGAATTCTACTTGTCTCTCGGGAGGTAATCCAGGTAGTTCGTCCGGGAATACTTCTGGATACTCAGAGATGATTGGAATGTCTTCTATCCTTGGTTTTGGTTCGTCCAATGTCACTTGTGCCATATAGATGACACATCCGTTCTTTAAACACTTGGAAGCTTTAAGTAACGACACATTATCTGGCAGTCCATGGTGTGTATCTCCTTGAATAGTGATCGACTCTCCAGAAGGGGTTTTTGTGTTGACAAGTTTCTTATCACAAGTAATTTGGGCCTGGTTACGTGATAACCAATCCATACCCAAAATTACATCAAACCCCGCCAATTTCATTTGCAGAAGTGATAATGGTACAGAATGATTACTAATGGTGATATAACATCCATCGAGAAGCGTCGAGGCAGTTTCTAAGGTACCATCAGCAAGCTCTACCTCATACTTAATGTCTAGAGTTTTAATAGACAGATTCAATAATTCGAAACTTAAGATCTACAAAAGACTTATCTGCGCCTGAATCAAACAAACTCTTGCATAGATATCATTTATGAGGAAAGTACCTGTTATAACCTTGTCATCCTTTACTTCCTCCCTGGAATTCATCTGAAACACCCTTGCATTTGACTTCTTAGCCTCATCAGGCTTCTTAGCATTCTTTGGGCAGTTAGTCTTGATATGCCCTTTCTCATTGCAACCATAAGAGGTTGCATCCTTCAAATCCCTACACTCTAATGTCTTATGCCCCTTTTTCTTACAAATCCCACAAGGCTTGGCCTGTGGATCTAAGGTACACCTCCCAAAGTGCCTTCTGTTACAGTTCTTACACATAGGCTTGTCACTTGACTGATTCGGGTTTTTCTTCAACCCAAAATTTCCCTTTTTCTTCTTGTTGGAGTGATGTGTCTGATCATCTTCTCTCTTTCTCTTTCCCTCATCTGAGGTCTTTCTAGACCTACTCCTAATCACATCCAGTGTTAGGGATAAAGACAAGTCTACAGCTGACCTGTAGGTGGTAGGCTTTGAGGCCTTAACATTTCCTTTGATTTCAGAGGCTAGACCACCTAGGAAGCGCGCGATGCGCTTTGGTTCAGGAGAGACCAAATAAGGAACAAGCCTTGACATTGCATTGAAATTAGTTACATATGATCTGCATCCAGGTCCTTCATAGTTAAGGTTAAGAAGTCAGCTTCAACCTTCTCCACTTCGTGTTATGGACAGTATGTCTATTTAACCAACTCAACAAACTTGACCCAAGAGAGGTTGTACAGAGAAACTTTTCCGGTGGATTGAATCAATGCTTTCCACCATGTCAGGGCATCGCCCTTGAATGACTGCGAAACAAACTTAACCACATCTTCCTTAGCACAACCACTTATATCCACCACTGTTTCCATCTCATCGAGCCATTTCATACAATCAATGGCCCCTTTTCTCCAGTGAAGTCTCTTGGTTTGCAAAAGACGAAGTATTTGTATGTACAACCTTTGCCGAAACGTGGTGTCTGGTCATCTACAGTATGTTTGTGTGACTCACTTTTCCGATTAGCTGAATACTCAGATTCGTCTTTCTTTGATGGTTGTGGTTTAGAATGGGTTTTAGAGTGTGTTTTGGAGCGAGTACTACTCGACTCTTTTAGTACTCTATCCACAGCTTTTGTAACTGTAGCTGCTGCATCTGTAACACCCCAAATCGCGTAAAACAACACGCGGCGGATACACTTGGGGAGTCACGTTAACAGATTGTCTCAACAACACATGGTAATTATCGTTATGTTTTATTGAATGATTTACAAATTACATTATTCTTGGAATTATAACAAACTAAGCATATATTTCAATTGTCTTTCTTGTTTTAAGGTACTAAAGTCCGCATCCATTCCTACATGAGCACGCATCAGTATCATCTAGCATCTTTCCCTGAAACATATGTGAAAACGAGTCAGCAAAAATATGCCGGCGAGTACATAGGTTTTGTGAACATGTCAAGTCCATGGCTTTGTATATATTGCAATATAAACAACCCGACTACTAGAGTCGTAAGTGAAACCTTGTTTTGAAAGCATTTGATATTGCAATAGTTATTCAACTAAAACAAATTGTTAAAAGTTATAAAATCTAGTAGCCATTAACCTTGACTCGAAAACATTTGTTTTGTAAATCCAACTTCTAAATCGTCTTGAAATAACTTGTATGGTTTATATCTTTAATAGAAAATCATTGTGTGACATTGTTTAAAATCATTTGTTCGTCGTTCATCGTTCCTCGTAATAAACCATTTGTTCATCGTTCATTGTTCATTGTTCATCGTTCTTTGTTTCTTGTTATAAACCAATCGTTCCTCGTTATAATTGTGAAAAACTTTTGGTCGTTCTTTAATGAGTACATTCAAACCTTTGTTGACTCGACTATACCCCAAGGGTATCTTTAATAGATCCTAAAAGCTCTCTTTAACAAGACTAGCAAATCAACGAATGATTTGTTAGTCATAAACAGTTTCTGTCGTTCCCCAAACTACCCACCAAATCCAGTGAATATCATAGTAACGGGATTGTCAATCCTATGGTACCATAACTTACTACTGGGCGGCATAACAATGTTAATGAATGTCATTCGTATTTTGGATAACGCACCAACAAGTTGTATCACATTATTGAAACCATATTGTTATATAAACCATAGTATTTGTATTTTGAAAACTTGAAAACAATTAGCACATATGAATCACCCCAAAACATTTGTAAACATAAAGGAGGGGAGCGATGTACTCACCTGGGATTTGCGGATAAGCCTTGTACAAGTGTATGATCAACGTCCGAAGATCAAGGAATCAAGAGTGTGTCCTAAAAAATGGATAATAATGAAAATATCGAGACTTGAAATAGGAGGATTGGATAGAATGAGACCTTATAAACCAAATGAGTATGAACTCATATGAAATGGTTTAATAAGTTAACATTCTGAGTTAGAAAGATTTTTAAGTGCTTTTGACCCGTTATGACCCGTTAAGGTAGTTTAAGCCACTTTAACGCGTCATTTGCGTAACTACGCATTCGGATGGTTAGATATGTGTTATGATAAGTCTTAAATGCTTAAACATGTTTGAAAATGTTATTTGATCAGAATACATGTCAAAATTTATGTTGCATATGTGTTTAATTGGTTTTCTTGCGAAAAGGGCATTTTGGTCATTTTTTAAGGGATATTACCACTGATTCACATAACACTATCCGAAAGACATGACCATAAGGTATAACCTCAGAGGGTTATTCCCTATATATTTATGGTCATAATTATGTATTTGGTCGGGTCTAAAAGTTGACCAAACGGGTCAGATTCAAAAGTCAAAGTGGTGGTCAAACCGCTAGACTTTTGAACCCAAATGAGCACATTTAACAAATGTGACGAATTTGACAAGTCTTGACATGTTTTAGGAATTTTATAAAAGCAATTTAGCATCAAAACAACCTGTTTTGATACCTGAAAACAGATCCATTGCAAAAAGCGCAAAAATCGCATTTTGACCGAAACTTTGACTTATCAAAATAACTAGAAATGGTGGGAATCAGTAGGCATGATTTTTAGGGATCATAACCACCTTGATTACCATCATATTGCAAGATTCAATTGAGTTTATCTTGATCAATTCATGATCAAAACTAAAAGTCAAACAGCAGTCAATTTTTTTAATTTTTAGTCAAAATAAGCTATAATAATTGAACATGTCAAGAGTAGAACACTTACAAACACAAGGAATGATCAAGAACACCAGAGAAAAGCCCCAAGGAAGTTGCAAATTCGGATTTGTAGTAGATGAGAGCAAGAAGGAGGTTAAAAAGCTTCAAATGGTGAAATACCCTTGTTATTTATAGCAATTTTGATATCATGAGAACTTAACAAGTGTCCATGATTCATCACTACACTTGATTAGTTTCATACACATGTTAAAGCAGGAAAAAGGGTGGCAAATTGCAAGCTAGGTGTCAAAATTCGCGTCTTGGTGGCCAAGGAATGAGCTGGGAGGTTGCCAGCTTATTTTTCTGTATCTGATGGCTTCTCACAGGCCGCCAGTCTTTTAGGCTTAGGGACTCGCGCCCCGCCAGAAGCCCAAACTTTCAGAATTGGCAGAAATGGTCCCTGCAGCCTCTAAACTTGTTTTTCGACGCGTTTTTGGCACTTTTATCACCCGTGAACCCCATTTTTAAGCTTTATAAGGACAATAAAGTATAGGGAACTTGAAATATGTCCAAAAAAGTTCCAGAGGTCAGTTCGTTTGGTCGTACGGTTGCAGTTTTCGGTTAATTACGACGAAAAGCCTAACGAACGCGTGTATGACCGTAAATGCGTAACGAATGACATTTTTGCATCCCGATCACTAAAATATGATATTTTAAAGAGTACAAAATTTTTTGGATGTCCAAATATGTTCCGGATGGTGAAATACGCGAAAAGACATCGTTTCGCGAAATTTGCAAAATAGTCCCTGAAGTTACAAAAGTGTGATTTTGCCATACCGAAGCCCTCAAAACCTATTTCTAAGTTATGTAAAGCGCATTTAAGGTATGTTAAGCTTGTGACCTTGTTCCAGAGTGTACGTTTCTGCGAGAATCGGCAGACTTTTGCAGTTTGTCGTAAATAGTCCCAGTGATCGAATAAACTTGTTTTTGACATACCAAACTCTTCAAAACTTATTTCTAAGTTATGCAAAGGTTATTCAAGGTATGTTTAGCTTACATAACTATTCTGGAACATACGTTGCATTAAATTTGTTTCGTTTTGCATAATAGCTTATGTATAACCTCTAGAAAAGCCTAGAGGAGTTGAAATTGTACATGGACTAAAATGTATAAATGTCACATGTAATTACACAATTCTCAGGAATAAAACACAAGATTTCATTAGATTCGGAATTTTTCGGTATTGTTTGATGATTGACGAGGCTCAGATGTCACAACATCAACCAGGGCTTGCAGTTCAGCCCCAGTGATATTTATTCTTGTATTATCATTCCCTTCAACCGGGTGACTATGAGCTTCGTCAGAACCAGCCATGATGAGGTTTTGAGTGCTATATACCAAATAACAATAATCTATTTAGTGGTTATATAGCAGATCTTCACGTTAAGTGATTAACTAGCCATGGTATGAACAAACCATATGGGCTAAAAGATATAGCATTTATGAGGAACAAGAATTTAAAGATTTACTATAGTTAACCTAGGCTATAATTGAACCATCAAAGGCATTTAAACAGGATATAATCTTTTACATATACTTGACAGGGGGCATATGTCAAACTGTCACTTCTGCATAGATACTTTTACAGCACCGAAACTTGTCTCGGTGAGTATCTAGTTGGCACAAAAGGCCTTGTCAATTAGGCAAATTTGAAATATACTTACGACCTTATTGGATCGCAGATTTTTAAGGATTTGAACATAGTTCATTGCCTTCTGACAGAGAGTTATAAACTTCAACTGTCATAAAATAATGTAGTTTGTCCCATAGGAAGGACAAGGAATTATCATCTATGAATGTCTTATTGACAACATTCTATTGGATGATATCAGCCATAATTCACAATGATCATTTAGGCTATAAGAAAGTTTGGAAGAATCCAAATACTTTGACGGCTGGTGTGGCTTCTCAAGCCACACTGCCAGGAGTGTTAACATGTTCTGGATGCTAACAAGGATTTATAGTCTTAAGAGGGTTTTACCATCATAACCATGTTCGTATTGACACATAGGCTAGGTTATACCATTAAGAGGATCTTTTGGAATTTCATGGCAGATCAAATAAAATTGAGATGCTTGCTTGAACAATGATGCAATATATATATATAAAATTTCTAAACAAAATTTCTCATTAATACCACTAGCGGTTACAAAATTGCCCTAAACGGGTCTTTAAATAACATAGATTGTCCACACAGGGACGAAAAGAAAAGAAACAAGTCCTCGCAGGGACTAAAACATAAGGATAATGTCCACGCAGGGACTAGTACTAAAAGAGATGTCCACGCAGGGACTAATACTTAAAAGATATGTCCACGCGGGGACTTAATTAGATAACAAATACAAGATAAAAGCAAAGAAAAACTTCAATCGCCACTCCTTTTTCCCCTGATAAATTTTGCAAGATTCTTAAGAAATTTATTGTTCTTTTTCTCACCTCTTTCCACTCTACGTTCCACCTTTTGCATTCTTTGCAGAATTTCTAGTTGTTGTTGCTGGGGTGGTTGTTGTTGTTGAGGTGAAGGTTGAGGTATATGGTGTTGGTATGTATAGACAGGATACCCAGTTGGGTATACTGGAGGAAAAGATGAATGATAGAGAGCATTATGGTTGGCTGCTTCGACGTATAGGTCGATAGCAGGGGTTGGTAGTTAAACTCAACAGGAGCTTGAGGCTCGAAAGGATTATACTCTGTCGTAGGTGGGTAGGTAGGAATTGGGTTATCATAACCCATTGGAGGTGGTTGTGGTGCAAAGGTGGCCGGTGTGATATCAATTTCCGGCGCAGGATTTGAAGGTCCACCCATTTGTGGATCTTTAGGAATGGGAGGGTAGTTACTAGAACCTTGAGTGGTTGTAAAATGTGTACCCCCTCACACGGACATGCGTGCATTTCTTCTCCTTCTTGGTGGTTCTGGTGGCGGCGGAGATTGCTCCTGCTTAGGGAGTGGTGGTGGTGATGGTGTCCTTGCTTGAAAATTAAACTCAGCAGGAGCTTGAGGCTCGAAAGGATTATACTCTGTCATAGGCGGGTAGGTAGGAATTGGGTTATCATAACCCATTGGAGGTGGTTGTGGTGCAAAGGTGGCCGGTGTGATATCAATTTCCGGCGCAGGATTTGTGTAACATTTTTCAAAAACGGGTTTCCAAAACCCGCTCCGTTTTGTAATCGAATATCAAGTTATAAATATCACGTTGTGTATTTATGGTTATTTTGATTTTTAATGATACATAATTAATAAACAAACTAAACTATAAAAAATATATTTGATAAAAAGTGAAAACAAATAAATAAAAATAAAATGTTGCTGCCGGGGCTCGAACCCGGCTCAGCCGGAAATTTAAATCCAAAGACTTAACACTCACACACATCACCACTCCGCCATTTGTTGTTTTCTGTTATCACTAGGAAACAAATGAAACTTATATTCAAACAGAAAACAACCTGAATGCCAAACCATAACCGAAATCGATCACCAATCGTCCAAAGACGATTGATTACTCGCGAATTACTGAACAAAACCGGTGCACCGACGATCCTAATCAATTCGGATTTGAATGAACTTCAATTTTGATCATGATCGGTTTTTATAACCGAAAATAATCAATGTCTGAATTACTTCAATCAAGACCCCTCTCGCGACTCAGAAACATCATACAAACTTTCCATTTCACTTTCGTCGTACATTCAGTCCATCAGAAAGCTTAAATCAACTCGCCGGAAAAATTCTGCAAGTCGCCGGAAAACCGTATTCTTCATCAAAACAGTAAGTCTTTCAATACCTTCGTGGTCTATCGATTGTTAAGCTATTTCTAACTCAACCCTTCACTTGAAATCGAATTCAGACGCTACTATCGGATAATACCAGTTCGCCGGAAAAGTTCTGGAAATCTCTATTTTCATCTGTGAGTCGGTAAGGACCTTCAAACACACTGTTAACGTTTGTTTAGCACTTCAATTTCATGATTAGCTAATCAAAACGATTAATTGATTTGCTCAGTTGAAGTTCTTAAAAACAGAGACCGACGCTTTGCCGGAACTCTGTAATAAATCGTTCACCGGTATGTTTACCTCTAATTATCGTTTCTGCCATTTCATATTAGTTTGTACAATGTTTATCTATCGAACTAAACAAGATATAACGGTGTAATCTTCTGCCTGTAAAATCTAACGAAGAAGATGAACTGCAATAACATTATAAGAATAATTAAAACTGGTATTTTGAACGGGTTAGACACACAGTCCAGCGGTGGACTGTGTGCAAATAAAACACGCATACGTCCCGAGTTCGATTCTTGATACACGCACCCTCTATGTAATAAAATGCCTTTTTGTTTAAAACTGAACCGGGTTAATCCTCGTTAGTTGTTAAGTATAATAAAAATTGGTATATTAACCAAGTTAGACACACAGTCCAGCGGTGGACTGTGTGTGATGTTAAAGCACAAGTCCCGGGTTCGAAACCTGTTACTGGCACCAGTTTGATGAATTAAAATGTTTTTGAAATTAAAAGAATTTTGGTTAAATTGAACTAGTATATAAATATAATTAAAAACAAGATTATTTCGGGTTAGACACGTAGCTCAGTTGGTAGAGCTGCGTGCACGCGTACGAGAGGTCTCGGGTTCGAGTCTCACCCAGCGCATACATGCACACTGACCGAACCGGTCAACAGGTCAACAGGTCAACAAGTCAACGGTCAATGGTCAACGCAAAAATAAACAATTTTTTTATATATTTAATTTAATTTAAAAATCAATTTAAAATACTTAAAAATAATATTTTTAAAGATAGAAAATAGCCTTAAACTCACAAAAATATATCTAAAAATTCCATTAAAATCCTTAATAAAATCCACTCATTTACTATATTTTTCCGTTATTATTTAGGTTAGTAATTCTCGTTGTTCAATTCTCCCGACTCGTGCGCATCTCATCATCTCCAATCAAACGCACCCAATGTGAGTGAATCTTTACAATTCCCCGTTTTAATCACGTTTTTGGGGTGTATCATGTGTCTTGCTATATATATTATATTTAAATCATTGTGCATACATCATATCATGAACATGTGTATTCAGCTTGTTTCAACTGTTTGTGTGGTTATTGTTAGATTCAATTTATTATTTTCAGTACATGCAATTTCATAGGCCGCCGCTCCCCATTACATTATGAGCGTTGAGCAAGTTCCCCATTACATTATGAGCGTGAACCTGGCGTGCCAACATACGATCGGCTTCGTTTGATTGAGCCTTGATCGCACAGACATTTATCATTTTCAGTACATGCAATACGATCGGCTCCGTTTGATTGAGCTTTGATCGCACAGTTTCATTCATGTTATTTAGCGTATGATGTTGTTATGTTAATGTATGCTATCATATGTTATTGTATGTTATAGTTGTGATTGCTATTGCTACTGCTTGATTATTTACATTTGCTCATTTATGATTATGCACAATTTTTCATTGATAAACTAACAACTAAATTAATAATAAATGTTTATCTAACAAGGTTCACTCGCCAACTTATGTTGACCCAAAAACCCCCATTTTTACACATGATACAGGTGAACCAGCTGCAGTCAGAAACACATAGGATTGGACTAGAAGAATAAAATGATTTAGAGCTTGGAACTATTTTATTTGGTTATTTTCTTTGTATTGTATGGACATGTTTGGATTATTTGGAATGTAACTTTGACTTTAATAAATATGAAACATATTAGTAAATATCATGAGCTTTGGTGATAACCCAATTATGCCCCGACTCTTATTCCGCTGCGGGTCGGGGTGTGACAATTTGAAGGTCCACCCATTTGTGGATCTTTAGGAATGGGAGGGTAGTTACTAGAACCTTAGTGGTTGTAAAACGTGTACCCCTCACACGGACATGCGTGCATTTCTTCTCCTCCTTGGTGGTTCTGGTGGCGGCGGAGGTTGCTCCTGCTCAGGGAGTGGTGGTGGTGATGGTGTCATTGCTTGAAAATGTGGTTCCTCGAATGGAGGTTGTGGTGGGGTGTTATGAGAGGAAGGAGTGTTCATGAATTTCCATTGTCCCCACCATTCAGCAAATTCGGGTCCATGATAGGGTGACCCTGTGAAGGAAGACCCACTAGATATATCGATGGGATGTGTGGGCGTTCCCGAAGGTGGCTCGGATGGATCTGGATCATCATATATATCCATATCTTCAGGGAAGTGATCTTTAGGACCCAACAAGTTATGACCCGCTGGTGAGTTAATATAATCGTTAGGGTTAAACTGTCCCGGAGAATAGGGTGAAAGATAGTGCGAATGATGGGAAGAATGATGGGATTGGGGCGGTTGCAGCGAATGCTGCGAATGATGAGAGTGTTGTGGCTCTTGTGGTTGATGTGGCCCAAAAGAATGATGGTAAGATGGCGAAGTGCTTAGTGAAACGGATCGCCTTGCGGGTTCCAATGAACGTCTCCAGTCGTTATTGGAATCGGAGCTAAATGATTCTGAAGGCGTACGGCGGTGAGAAGGCCCCGCATGGCTAGACGATCCTCCCCTCATTGGACCTTTCCCTCTTCCTTTGACACGTGGCGGCATCTTATATGGAAGCCTGTCAAAATACAAATAACAATATCTATATAAACCAAATAAAGATTAAGAGTAATCCTAGGTCGTTGTCTAGACTCGAAAGTCTAAAGAATGTGCTACTGTGTCATTGAGATTAAACACAAAAAGGATAGTGTTTAATTCACTTAACGTTGACTCTGATACCAACCTGTCACACCCCGATTTCAACGTATAACCCAGTGGGCCCGGTGGGGAGTATCGTGACGTAGTTGATATCATCATAGTCAATTATACACAATTATAGCACACAGGAAGGCTTGGAAGGAAATTACTATTACATACCGAAAGTTTAAAGTACTAATAAAATAATATACAGACTATTGTAAAAAGGATCCACAGGCGGATCTATAAATGAATACATAAAACACAGACTTAAGGCATCTAGGGATTTGCAAAGTCCTCTTATTATGCCAAGTAGCTCCAGCCTATTTCGTGAGGTACCTCTCACCTAGTCTTTGGAAAATACGTCAGTTTTCACTGGTAAATACAAATAACTGACTCACTTTGTAAGCGTTTTAAATGTTAATTCAGGTGCACACGGCACAAAAATCTTTTATAACTTGGGACGATTACATTTATAATCTTGTATACAGTTTTACATGTTTGTCATACTATTAGGGTCGGTTTGAAAACCGAACATGATTAACTAACTCACCACATATAAAACCCACAAAGTAGTTATCCCCAACTTGTGAGTAATTATATTTTAGCATTCGCATCTGTCAGGTGTATGCCTACACCCCGTGCTTAGGTCGTGGCCGTCAATAACTTGGATGGACCGAGGATATCCAGGACATGGTTGTTAACCCCCATAGTTTATGTTATCAAACAAAATAGATTAAAACGGGTTATGCGGATTTATTAATCACAATCCGACTAAATGATCCCATACCCGACCAAGCGGCAATAATTTACCGTATCCCAAGCCCGTATAAGGGAAAATAAGTTAAATGTATTTTCCTGAGTTTAAATGCAGGATTCTACTCAGTCGTATCTCACTTAAGACCTTATGAAGGTATTTTCTACTGGGCTACCTAATCTTGAAGGAAGGTTTTTATATAACCTATTAGGATACTAACAGGTCTTTATTTAAGTCAAAGACTTCGACCGGTTAATTTAAAAGATGATTTACGGTACAAAACGCTGGATTAAGCGGTGACCGGAAAGGAATGTAAGACCCAAAAATTAAGAAAACTTGTATAATATGGGTAAACTAAGTACATTCTAGATTTTGAAGTTTAGATGACAAGGTTAAACCCGTCCCGGTCCGTTTGTGAAAACTAGTCACATAAGCCGAACCGAACGCATAAAAGCATGTACGGGTAACCGATCAAGACATATACAAGTTCCCTAAGTTTTTATGCTTACGATATGTTATAATATCAGTAAGATGTCAACAAGTATGCCCATAAAGGCTTTAAAGTTGAACTAAGCCCTATAAGGGCGTTTTGGTCATTTTAAAAGTTCATAAGAGGGGTTTTTATGTAAACTGAGGTTCTGGTCATAAACATTCTGTGAAACATTTAATTTGTTAAATTAAAATGGTAGGACATCATACATATGTGTGGTTTTAAGGCTTATGGCCAAACTATGCCCCTGGAAGGGATTTTGGTCATTTCACACATGGTTTTAGAGACTTAATTGGGATTCTGAGTTCTTGACTTATCTCTACTATAAAAACATTTGAATTCATTTATAAATTTAGTAGGCAACAAGTCTTGAGTTGTTAAAGATAGTTTTAAAGTCAACTAGGTGCTTACTTTGCGTAAAAGTCGACAAATGACGATAATTTCGGAGTTTAAGTGATTCTGAGATTATGACCAGCTTTGAAGTGTTAAAATAATTTATATATCATTACATATCAGTAGTAAAAAGTTTTACATGTTAATTATATGTAGAACTCATTTTTATTTGCAAAAAGGGTATTGTCGTCATTTATAAACGTTAGGTAAGAACTCAAGGCTAAGGTCAGTAACAAATCTGACCCGTCATCTCAAAAATTCCTAAATATGATATCATAACAGTAGGTAAAGGGTTTTGGGTCAAAAATTATGTTTTACATTTGATTTTCATGCTAAAGGGCATTCTAATCCTCATAAAAGTATGAATTTCGCTTTTCTACATAATCTCAGTTTATGACCAGGTTTGGAGCATCAAAATACTCTAAATATGTTCACTAATCAGTACCTAATTTATTTGCATAACCAATTACCTTAGGAGTCTCGTTCTTGACAAAAAGGGCATACTAGTCAACATAAAGCATAATAACGGAAACAAGCATATAATCTTAGATTACTAAAGGACCATGTAATATAACCTTAGAGGGTTATGCTACAACATAATATGGTCCTAAAGGAACCCTAATTCATAAAGGAATTAAGCTAATTCAGGTCAGAACTGAAAGTCAAATCAAAAGTCAAGCTTTTGCGACTTTCGGGTGCGAACCGAGCCTAAACTCAGAATTGTCGGGTTAAACATGTTTAGACATGTTCTAATAATATTTACCAAGTTATTAAAGTGGTAAAACGTGTTTTATAACCTCTACATTACCAGATTTGATTGTTATTTAAAATCTGACTAGTTTGACTTTTATTATTAATTTCTTTAACCCGACAAATAACTAAGTAAACCTGGTAATTAGGAGGTGCCCTTTTGAGGGATTAATATCACACCCCAACCGATGGCGGAATCATCAGGGGAGTGGCACTAGGCGACCACATTGTCTCGTGAGAATTCCATAACAATCATTTAACAATATCATTCAAACATTAACGTCCCATACCATTAACATAACATTTTAAACAATCATCACAGAATCTAAGTTCTCCCACAAAAACAATGAGGTTCGATATCCCCTAGATTTATTACACTTGGAAACTAAACAAAATAAAGTCAAAACAAAACTACGCTAAGCAACATCCAAGGCATCCAAGCTATAAATCCTCAACCTGTTACATACGTTAAAATACAAGTCAATACAATTAAGTAAAGGTGAGCATCCGAGTTTGAATAATACTAGCATAGTCGAGAAAGCGTTGCGAAACAATCTAATTACATATCATGATACACCAAAACACTTAACATAACATAGGCTCATTTCTCATGACCGTGAGAAGGCTTGCGCATCCATCCTAACTAGACCCCGTCGGGTGTAAGCCACACTATAGTACCATACTAGCTAAGGAGGCAAGTTAACGAAAATAAGTCCTAGTCATATGTTTCTAGTATCACGTATTGAGCATATACAATCAGATTATTTACGTGTGATAAACAGTTTTGATTTGTGATGTGATTTTAATATAGGAACGTATGTAACACCCAAAAAGTGCGTTAAAGCGAAAATGGGTCAAGTATACTCATTGTGGGTGCATTTAGGTAAGAGTTCAGGATCTGAGGAGAGTCGAGAAGAGCGTCGGATCACCCTGCATACGCAAACGGAAGTGCATCAGTCTCCGTAAGCTGAAACGGTTAAGTTTTGGTAGGGCAGTAGCCAAGTTCGGGCGAACTTGTGTGTAACACACAAGTTCGAGCGAACTTGTATGAAGTTTATTGAGTTGAGAGTTAAGTTCGGGTGAACTTGTAAGTTTGTTATGGAAACTTGACAAGTTCGGTCGAACTTGTGGGGTTTGATAAGAGAGGAGACAAGTTCGGCCGAACTTGTGAAGTTTCCTGAGAAACTTTGCAAGTTCGAGCGAACTTGAGGGCTTCTGAAGTAAATCTTGGGCATTTTCACTCAAGTTCGGCCGAACTTGACCCTTAGAGGGCAAGTTCGAGCGAACTTGACTTCCCATGCTGTCAAAATCAGTGCAATCTCGAGCGAACTTGATGTTTTCGGGTCCAAAATCTTGCGTTTTCGTGTCGTTTGCTGAGTAAATCGAGTGTTCATCCCTCCAACCCTGTGCTACTGAGCAAACTCAGGTCGGAGAGGTCTTTTAGAGCAGTTTTAGCCGTTTTACAAAAGCGTGGGCTAATCCGGGGGAACTCGGGTTCGTTCGGGTTAGTCCGGCTTGTGTAAACCAACATAAATGTCCTTGTGCTTCCAGATCTAGGATCTTGAATGATTGATGCTTCGTTTCATATCAGAAAATGAACAAAACATCCTCAAAAGTCCGTATTTTGTGTCAAAATCGATATTTGTCAAAGGTTTTCTTAGATCTAGAACTTACAAGCCGAGATCTTGCAGATCTCGTGTTTGGGAAGCCTCTGCTAACACCAAACGAACTCGTATTGTGTAGATCTAAGTTAAAACAGAAGTTTTGAAGAAAAAGATAAAGATTTTCGTAAAAGAATGGGTTTTTGATGAAAACGAATGTACATCCTTGTGCAAAATCGTTGTAAACCTTTGTTGGCTGTTGATAAACGTTGTTGTAGTCGAAATCGGGTCGTTTCTTACTTAGAAAACAGAGGTTTTGAGGTTTCGGGAGCTCTGGGCGAAGTTGCAGCAAGTTCAAATGAGAGGATTGAGCTTGGTATTTATAGGAGAAGGAGCTGAGGGAGACAAGTTCGGCCGAACTTGCATGTTTCCATGCAAGTTCGCGCGAACTTACAAGGTTTTGAGGGGAATAACAGCTAAGTTCGGCCGAACTTGTACATTCTTGTACAAGTTCGAGCGGACTTGAGGAAAGAAAAGGAGTTCTTTGGCCTGGTTAAGTTCAGCCAAAGTTTGGGTCCCCCAAGTTCGAGCGAACTTGTTCCAAAACTCAGAATTTCCTTCGTTTTTCGCGTTAAGAGTTTGCTTGGTTATTCGGTTCGCATTAGATAGTTATATTAAGCATTAAATTAAAGCATTAAGCGTTATAGTTGATATGATAGTGCGATTTAGCGATTCGAGAGCGGAGAGCGATGCGATAGCGATTGTAATTATAACCACAAACACACATAACACATGAATAACATAAAACCACATAATTAACTGCGATTTGCGATGCGATGAGATTAGGGATTCGATTTAATAAGCGATTTGATGCGATAATAACGTACAATACCATAATTAATTACATAAACTTTATTATTAACTGAATCTCGGGATTACAATGTAGATAAACGGGAAAACAAAATGGAAAGATAACAATCGAATTTTCGAGTTGTTACAATTAACACCCACATAATTACGATCACGTAGCCACATTCGCCTCGAACAATGGCTGGACCATTTAGGTCTAAGCCGAAGGTCAAAGCCGTTTTGCGGCAACTTTGACTTTCGGCCTTTAAACGCATAAAAACCAAACTAGAGTGGCTAAAAACACTTACCACTGGTCCTAGCACGAAAATAGACTTAGAGGGGCTTCCTTTTTGATCAGGAATCCTATAGAATGCCAAGCAAGAGAGGAAAGAAATGATTTTGAAAGGTGCAAGTTCAAGTGCTAACATAAGGCACCTATTTATAGTGCCAAGGACCTTCTCAAGATCAATCCAGGTGTTGCAAGGTGTTCTAGGATGTTCTCCAGGTGTCCCTACACGAGTATTGAGCAAGCATGCAACCCCTTGTTTCAAGAGGATGGTTTTGGAAGCTTATGTGTGGGGAACAAGCAAAAATTCGTCCAGTACCATGCCTTACGGACCGTAAGCATGGGACCCTTACGGTCCGTAAGGAGTCTGTCAGCGAACCAGAATTTTCAGTTTTGACAAGTTTGGCCCCTCAACTTTATATAATCATTTCTAGGGTCTTACAACTTGTATAAAGCCATCATAAGCTGATACTAAGCATATATGGGAGTATAAATAAACATTTTAGGATTCCCGGTTTGCCGGTAGAACACCCGAAGGCATAAGTTTCGCTTGTTGACACATTTACTCCTTGAAAGCAAATCTTTCACACAATAAGCGTTTAGGACACGTGTCATCACATTATTGGACACTTTTTTGCGAGGTGTTACACCAGATCACCTAGCAAGGGATGAAAAGAATCGCGTGGACTACCTTGTTGCCTTTCTTAGAAAGCTTCGGAGATGGATGAGTGAAAGAATATCCTTGTAACAGAAGGCAAAGATAGGAGGTAAATTGCACCACTTTGCAATACCTGACCAAGCTTCTATGCAAAACCTACATGTAGAGAACAGATGATCCAGAGATTCCGGCGCCTCATCGCTGAACAGACAATATGGAGATTCAATGTGAATGTTTCGGGATATCTGATTATCCTTAGATGGAAGACGATTAAGGAACATGTGCCAACCACAAACGTTCACCTTGAGAGGGACCTAATAGTTCTAACTAAATTCAAATCGGCCTAAAGCAGGAAGTTGGTTGACTAAAAGTCTCCTGTCAGACTTGACCGAGAATACATCAGATGTACCAACATCCTATTTCCACAAATCCGACGAGGAGGAGACCGAGATACCCTGAAGCAAAACGAGGCACGACATGAGATTGTTGATCTCCTACTCACTTGAAGGTTCATGCTTCCACTCCAAATGCATAAACACCATCATTCCCCATAATCAACCTATCACACACGAGCACCTATTTGCACCTATCCACTTCATACAAAGAAGGAAAAAGACACCTGAGAGTTCCACCCAAAAATAATGCCACAATCTAATTTTAGTCATGTCCCCAAGCGTGCCTTTGATAAGACAATCTAAAAAACATACCACATCCCAGTAGCCAAAGCCTTCAACGGCACCACGACTGAACTCTAGAATTATAATGAAGGGCATGTATGGTAGTACTCCAAAATCTTGGCCCTTCGGTTTTCAATCTCCACAACTATTTGATTAGAAGACTAGTATTGAAATCTTTAGAGGGGCAAGACTAAGGCCACCCGAATTTTTAGAAGTGGTAACCTTGGACCATGCAATCCATCTTACACAATTCTTTTCCTCATTAATACCCCAAAGGAAGTGTCTCCTCAAACCATCTAGTTTATGTATAACTCTCGCGGCACCCGAAAATAGAGAAATAATAAACTGGGAGACACTCGAAAACCGAGTTAAGTAATGTAAGCCTCCCATTATGGATAAAGCTAGGGCTTTCTAAAGGGTGAGTTGAGCCTCTACATGATCAATGACTGGTTTCAAGTTTTTGTAGAGCTTCATATTGGCCCGGACTGTCAAGCCAAGATAAAAAAAAGGCATAGAACCCGGTTTACAATTAACTTTTTTGTATTTAATTTTTTTCAATTTTTAAGGAGTTACTTGAACATAAGGAAATAGTTGACGAATCTGCTACGTCATATCATGCTAAAGGCAGTGAAATACAACTATGCGTCCACCAATGTCTACGTTAAGTCAATTAATTGATTAATCGTCCAAATGGGAGATTGTTGGATATGAGATGCTTGAATCTCGATTAATTAATGTTTCTAACGAGGTACGAACAAAGAGTTACACTTCGAACGACGAAAAAAAATAATATTTTAGAGTTGAATATTATACATCATGAATTTGCGGTTTAGCCTAAATTGGTATAAATATCTAGAGAAATATTTATAGAAAATAAGTATTTGTGAAATTGATTATTTATTTAGTTGATTATTCAATTAATAGTTAATTATATGATAATTAGATAAATTGATGGATGACGATAAATGTTATTAGATAAATAATATTATTATATTTATATAGATAAATATAAAGGTGAGTATTGATATACAAATACTGTTGGTATGAGCTAGTACAAATACAAATAATTTTATTAAATTTAGGGGAGGTATTGGGCTCAATCCCAAACTAGAAGTAGATTAAGATTAATTTTATGTAAATTATAAGTGAGTAAGCATTATCATTAATAAAAATTAAATACAAGGCTATCACATGTGGTTACACAAAAACTAACACTTTCTGAGAAAAATCACAACCACCACATCACCTCCTTCCGTTGCTGGCTCCACCACCTTCCCAGTCATCGAGCCGCTGCTGAGAAACATTGCCGCGGACCACTAAACTCAGCCAACAGCCACCGCACGCAACGCCCCTACCGGCCCGCCCTCTCGGTCGACCATCGTAGCCTACCGAGCCGTTATTCGCCACCATCGTTTTGCCTGACGACCCTGCCAGCCTCCCGCCGCGACGTCGCATTACTGATAAGGTTGTTGGAAAACCGGTTTTCCGGTTTTGCTTCGTTGAACCTGTTTTAGCCGGTTTTAACCGAGAAGGTGTTCATGGTTGTTCATGTTTAGGTTTTCGAGTTACGGGTTCAAGAGGTTTGTGCCAAGAGTTGATACAGTTGCCTCGATTTTGTAAACGTGTTATCTAGCGTGACACTCATTGCTTCTATCGTGTGTGTTCTATGATTTCATAAAAAAACGTATGTTTTTCACGAGCACCCCTAATTTAACCTCATTTGAGAAGGACACTACTATAATTTACCTTAAAGCTTAAGACACTTTAGATAAAAAAAAAATAATAACACTTTGAGTGGTTTTGATTAAATACTTAGGAAACATAAGTTAGATGTGAATTTACTCTTATAAAACTAATTACCATTAGGTGGAGCCCCACACTCAAAAAAAATAGGAATTAAATTTAGTTAGATGTGAGTTTACTATTATAGAACTAAAGATGGAGAAAATGTATGGTTTTGAACTTTCTAAATCGATTTTTAACCTGACCCAATTTACACCATCAAACCGGTTTAAACCAAATAAGTTTTAACCAGACTCAAATCATCAGTTTGTATACCGGTTCCCTCTTTTGTCACCCAAACCGGTTTCTACTCGAACCAACCCAACACAAACCAATTTAAATTGGGTTTGAAATTTTGTCATCCAGTTTATAACTCAAACAGGTTTCTTCTCAAATTTTGACCAAAGTTGACTAACTCGGTTCAGTGTATAACCCGAACCAGTTTATAACCGGTCCAGTTTTTCAGAAAACCCAATTCGTGCAACTTGGGTAAAAGGCCCTGAAGTCGGTTCGTTCACAAGGAGTGAAACAGGGTACCCTTTGATCACAAAATTGACACCTAAAGCAGTTTCAAATCAATGAGTTCTTGCAAAAGCTGCAAATCCAAAACCCTAATCGTCGACCCAGATACCGGAAACCTAGAGTGCTCATCATGCGGCGTCGTACAAGACTTCAACAATTTCGAACATCAAGCATTCAACGCAGACGGATTCGTCGGTACAAACGTCCGATTAGGCAAATCAGGATCTGGGTATGACTATTCTTACCATGAAACCAAACTTTATTTAGCCCAAAATGTAATAACAGATATACTATCAAGACTTAATTTAGAACAGAGGTTTGATGAGGTTAATACCATGATTAAAACAATAACCGAAGACGAATACGGGTCCGGAAACTGGTTTAATGTGCTTGTAGGGGCTTGTGTGTATGTTGTTATGAGGAAAGCTAACAAATTGTTGCCCTTGACTAGTGTTTGTGAGAATGTAGGGTGTGACGTTTACGAATTGGGTCGAATGGTATCGCGGGTAGTGGACCATTTGGATTTGAAGTTGCCGGATTTCGATATTGTGGGGTTGTTTGAGAGGGTGTTTAGAGAGTGGGTTAGTTGTAAGGAGGGTGTCGGGAAGGGTGTAAGTGGGAGGATGGTGAAACAAGGGATTTTTTTGGTGCAGTGTATGATTAAGTGGTATGTGACGACGGGGCGGAGGCCGGTGCCAGTGGTGGTGGCGGTGATGGTATTTGTTTGTGAGGTTAATGAGGTGGAGATTAGTTTGGAGGATTTGGCGGGGCAGTTGAATGTGGCGGTTGCGACGTGTAGGTTGAGGTATAAAGAGTTGTTGAAACGGTTGGTGGATGTTGCAAGGGAGAATTTGCCGTGGGGGAGGATGTTAACGTTAAGAATGTTATTAAGAGTGCGCCACTTGTTATTCAATATATGGAGGTCAATTCGATGTGTGATCGTGGAAAAGAAGTTAAGAGCGTAGAGAATGTTGGTGTGGATTTGGATTGTTTAGTGACTAGTTGTTTAAATCAAGATTTTCGGCAAAATGAATCGGGTGATTGGGAAATTGAAGCTTTGGAGACGCTTAAGGTCTCACCCGAATGCTTATCTGCAATTTATTCAAAGTATTTGGAAGAATATTCAAACACGAAGACATCGATGAAAGGAGTTGACGACGGTATGATAGGAAGTAGTGAAAACTACGATTTTATGGTGGATACAGAGTATTGGAGTGGAGAGTCGGAGTTAAGCAAGAAACTTTTTCTCGGTAAAATATTGGAAAAAGACGTCGGATTGAATGCTATGCCTCCATCTTATGTTAACGGGTGTGTGAAAACACAAAGAAGAAAAGAAAAGATAAAAGCTGCTAAAGTTAGAATTGAGAAGATAAGGCGGCCGTTAGTGGCCGCAAAAAGTGTCGGCGAAAGTGATGACGGATTGTTACAGGCGAATTCCAGAAAGAGTAAGAGAAAGAGAAAGAAATTTGAGCTTGATTGGGAAGATTTCGTCGTTGAAACTTTGCTTCTTCATGATGTAAAAGAAGAGGAGATAGAGAAAGGGTACTACAATGCGCTGTTGGATCTTCATGTCTTCCAATCGATATAAAATACAGTATGGTTTTTTATATCACATTTGGTTTAGTTGAATTGATCATCTCTCAGAAAAAAAGTCAACAAAATTCCACCGACAAGTTGCTGCAATGGCCAAGTAAGAAGCTATAATCTGTTTATGTGCTTTGACTGTATTTCTTTTCCATGATCTTGAACATTGTATGTTTTGACAAAAAATAGTATGATGTTTATGACATGGGGAGGCACTGCTGATTATAAATAATGATGATTATTAAACATTGTCTTATTGAGTGCGTTTCATTTTACTGCTGAATGTTCACCGATTCTTCCTTTATTAATACTAGGTCTCCTTCTAAGCTAGCAAATTATCATTTTTACTGAAAATATTGGCTGTTAATAGGGGGGAAATATTGACTCAAAGATGGATTCATTTGGACTGTTTAATTTAAGGTCGTGGTTGTTTTGGGTTAGATATGAAGTTCAATAGGTCCGATTGGGCAAAACCGAAAATTACTAAGACTGTGAACGGGTCAGAATGGGCCAAGAAAAAAAAAGGTTCAACAGGTCAGAATGGGCATCCTGTTTTCTCTCCTCAACGTGTTCACCGATGCCAACCATTGACGAATATTTGTTCGGCGTTTTGCTGCTACAATTGGTTAGAAGACATTCAACCTTTCCATCTCCACTCTTCCTCGTCTCATCTCTCTCAGGTTAGAAGCTCCATCTTTATTGGTTTTAAAAAGCGCGCTTTAGGTAGGGTGAGGCGTGCCTAAAACAGGAAGCGCAAGAAAAGCGCATTATTTGGGAATTTTTCAAGCATGAGGCGCGCTCTTTGTGTACCAGGGGTGCTTTTATGCATTCAAATGTGTACAATAGTTTTCTTGGCCTGCATGTGTAGGTAACTAAAATCATATATAAACCTTACCTTACCTTACCTCATCGCTTTTTGTGCGCTTTGCGTTTTTTAAAACGAAGCCGTCTTTGTACTTCTACTTCCATTCAAATGTGTACAATAGTTTTCTTGGCCTGTATGTGAGGTTTAAAGAAATTGTTGTGCTTGAATTTATTTGTTCAAATTGGCGATCACTGGGTCAAACATTGCTTGCTCAGATTATTATTTTTTGAGTTACATAAAGGTTTACTTCGTTTTTCAATTGTTCTAATGTTAAGAGTACCATTGAAGTTATTTTGTTATCCTCGAGTTTCATTTGCTTAAATTACGATATAGTTTAAAGATGCACATCCATGTGTTATCTTTCAATTAATGTTGCGTTTTCGCGGATAAATAGGTGAACTCTAATATGATGTGAAATTGATAAATGGTTGGATAATTTTGGAGAAGAACAAAGACTGTTGTCAAATTGATAAATGTCTACAAAACTACAGCTTTATGAATCATTTTTTGAAGTTTATGGTCACTATTGTAAACTAATGTGGTTTCGAATTTGTCCATTCGAAGTGTAATTTGGGATATTAATGTCTGTAAAACGTTTGTTGTTTTTTACTCTACTGAACCTTGGTCTCTTTTGATCTCCTTTACTAAGATGTTTTTTGAATGTTTTGCAGAAGTATACCTGGTAAAGGGATGGATCGGGTCAGGTGGGGTGATGGTAGGGGTGTGAACTAGCCCAGAGGCTCGAGAGCTACTCGTTATCGGCTCGGTTAAAAGCTCGAACGAGCCGAGCTTTAACGAGCCGAGCTCGAGCCTGAAATAGAGCTTTAGTTATCGAGCCCGAGCTCGAGCTGCAATACAAAGCTCGTTTAGGCTCGCGAGCTAAACGAGCCCATACAAAAATTAATTTATTGAATATATAATATAATATAATGATGATAACATTGGCAAGCCGAGCTCGAGCCGAGCTTTAGCTCGTTTAAACGATATTGAAGCGAGCTCGAGCCGAGTTTTTAGCTAGTCTGAGGTTGTTCTTAAAATAGTTCCAGCCGAGCTCGAGCTTTGGGTTTTACTTGCGAGCCGAGCTCGAGCTCAAACAAGTAGGCTCGAACCGAGCCGAGCTCGAGCTTCATAAAAACATGACGAGCCGAGCTCGAGGGGCTTGGCCCGGCTCGTTTACACCCCTAGGTGATGGGTCACAACAGGTCAAAATGCGGTGAATATGTTGTTTGTATGTTTGAGCTGCTAGATTGTATATCCCTTGTCTATTGTATTGTAATTGAAAGATGAGTAAATTACAAATTTGCCCCCTATGATTATTTCATTTTAACCCTATAAGCCTAAAAAGGAATCTTTTGATATCTGAGACTCTTAACTTCTTTTTATTTTCTAACCATTTTGACACTCGTTACTAACTCCATCCAATTAAATGGTTAGAAAAAAAAAAGACATTGAGGTCTCAGATGTCAAAAGGTCTCTTTTTAGGCTTATAGGTTAAAATGAAATAACCACATGGGCCAAAATCGTAATTTACTCTTTAAAGACAGATTTTTAAAACAGTAGTGTGAATTCTCAAAATTGTGTATACTATCTAGGAGAGCATTTAGAACTGTTGCAAAGGCTTTCTCGGGTTGACAAATTCTCGAACATTGATCTTGTCACCAAGTAATTAGATTATGCATTTGTTCTAGAGCCAATTGCAGCTGGTACTTAAGACATTTTGGTTTTGGTGTTTTCAAGTGTAACGTGATAGAAGTGAAATGTCTATTATTTTGAGGTTATATTCTCTTGCAATTACTATTATAACTAGTTACGTTAACGTCGCGCGTTGCGGCGAAACGGATCAAATGGTAATGTAAAACAAACGTTATTTGAAAATAAAGCATTGTTGTTTAGAAAGTGAAACCGTCAGAAAGGTAATCCGGATGTCTTCTAACATCATACCGTTTTACGACACCAAATATATACTTTATTTTGAATACAATTTCATTTTTAACAAACTTTATACCGGAATGTTGAGGGAAAAAATTACACAACTATGTAGTTAAGTTTTTTTTTTAATTAATGAACGTAAGCTATTAGAGAGATATCAAATTATGTGATAAATGAAAGATGATTTAAAAAATATAAAAGAATGATTAAAACTGATAAAAAGATATAGTTTTAAAAAAGGTAAAATAACAATAAAAATATGTTAAAACTTAAAGTAAATATAGTAATAAACTAGTATAATATTAAATAATAAAATATTAAAAGCTATTCATGGTCCTTAGAAAAATATTAATGAAGATAAGTTATTAAAAAAATATCAAATTAATTAATAAAGGAAATATGATTTAAAAAAAAAATAATAAAACAAAGATAAATGAAAAAGAAAATATAATTTGAAAAAAAATGCTAAAACTTAAAAGTGAATAGAAAATATGTATATAATAAAATATAAAAAACTTATATATTATCAAAAAAAATAAAGTTACTATTCATGAAACTACGTCAATAATATATAAATATATAATATATAATAAATATTAGATAATAAAATATTAAAAATTATATATTATATATTATCATAAAAATAAAGTTACTATTCATGAACCTTCGTCAACAATTATATATATATTATATAATATATAATATAATACCATACCCATTTCCATAATACAAAATAGTTAGTTAAGAATATATATAGTTGGATTATAGCATGCTCAAATCTCAATGGAATATGCATCATCCATACCCTATATAATATTATCAGAGAAAAAAAAAAGAATTTTATTTTTTGAAGCCCTTCATCTCGTTCCTTATAATAGAGATTAGATTTACAGATGCTACAGGAGTTCCCCATATTTGAGGACTCACTGTGCATCCCGCATCCCATAACAATTGTTCTTCTTTCCGCTCTTCTTCTCTTCTCGTAAGCAGCACTCCATAGCCAACTATCAATCCATTATTCAACAGACAATAGCCAATCCGAATGAGGTTTTTAAAACACTCTTTTTATCTGATTCAAGTCCAACAATCGAATTTTCACAAAATCTAGTTTCCATTTTCATCGATCGATCCAAACACAGAGGTGAAATCGTTTGAAGTTAGCCTCGCATTGGGGGAAAATTTGTGTTCTAGTTGCAGACTTGCAGGTCAAGTACAATTATGTGCTTTTTTATTACTGATACTTAGACTAAAGGGTGTGGAGGACGGCTCTGGGCCGTCGAGCTCCGTCCACACTGCCCCCCCACCCGGGTCGTTGCGTCGTCTTGTCGTCTCCAAGCTGGTTTCTGCGGGCCACTTGCTTTTTTGCCTTTTTCGTCTTTTGTTAAATCAACAACCGAATATATGTTAAATCTCACCATTAGCAACGAAAGCATGACCATAAGCGTTGATTTTTTTGTAGATTTGTAACTCGTGGAAGAAAGAAAGGCAGAACGAATATGAAACGACTGCATGGCGATGAAGATGAAAGTTTAATTTTTAACCTAAAAAAATATCCATTATTATCTATTATCTATACTAATAATAAAACTTGTTGTTATTCTAGACTATCCTTAATTATAGATAATTATGATTTTATTTAAATTATTAAATTTAATCATGTTTCAAACATTTAAGATATTACGATATCTTATAATTTATTTATATTAATTTATGGGTTAGAAATTATATCTTAATTCTTTAATTGTAGATAATTATTAATTAGGTTAAATTACTAAATTTAATATATGTTTTAAACATTTAAGAAAATTATGGATAATATTCCATAAAATATCTTATTATTTATTTATATTAATTACTAGGTTAGAAATTATTGTTTAAATTTCTAGAATCTATTGGTTAACATTTAAAGAACTATCATGTTTTAAAGAAGATTCAAGCTTAATACAAAAGTTAACAGCTATCACGTTTCAATGAAGTTTCAAGTTACAAAAGAATATTCATTGTTAGGACATTTCGGTCTTATTATTTAAATTTTAAAGTTATATAATTAAATAATTACCGATAAATTATCCTTATCTAATTAATTTAAATATTATTTTGTAGCTATAAGTTTATCTAATTGGCCAATTGCTATATGACTAATTTGAACATTTCAACCATTTTTTAGAACTAATAAATTAAAACCACTATTATTTAAATAAAACTTGGGTTATTAAATGTATGTCCACATGACTGTTAACTATTTGATTTTTTATTTACTTAACCCGTGTAATACACGGGGTTATAACCTAGTAATGGAATATAGGAAATGAAACGGCAATTTCTAATGACTAATTCTTTAGGTTGGCATTTTAAAGGGCTTAAGGTTAACCCATGGATATTAACAAGTGTCTTCTTGGAATTGGGCTTAACTTTAACATTTAATTTATTTTACTTCTAATGTTATTTAATTTTTGATAATGTTTAATTTTTTAACTTCTAACGTTATTAATTTGAATATTATTTAACAGAAAAAAGGCTCGTGCTCCACATTTTAGATCCATCCCTAATGTGTGAAAATGACCCCCTGATGATGACGCGACTGCCCATTTGAAGAATCATCATCAAATGATTGTGCTCCTCCACACCCTTCTTGTACTTGATCATGTGAGGTTACTTTACTTGGAAATTAAGCTACAAATGTTTTCATTCTGCATTGACCTAGTATAATAACTAGTACCTTGTCCGGTAAAATCAAACTGAATATGTTTGTTATGCTTTCTTCACTTTTGAAATGGTTGCAATAATGTCTACTCATTAGTCTGTATAAGTTGCATTTAATAAAGTTAAACACTTCCATCAATACGCTTGTTTATCTTTCTTTTTTTTTTGAACCGCAACTATTTTATTATAATCATAAAATAGAACAAAGGGGCCAGCAGGAAACTGGAAGTCTAAATAAAACAACATTACATGACAAGTCTCTCCACCTCTCCAAATCAAGACTCACAACGGTGATCTATTTTTTAATCCATTGAAACGATTCTTTTACTCCTGTCCACCATACCGTCTACCCGACTCTTTTTCTGCTCAAAGCATATGATCCACTTCGTCGTGAACACAATCACTGAAATAATCTTTTTCCATTTATTAGAACCTTTCAAATTGTGAACCCATTCTAACACTCCATTATAGAACCAACATTTACCCTTTAGGAAGCTTTGTCCAAATACTCCACCAACTAGCAGATGAGGTAATGCAAGAGAACAACAAATGCTCTATTGTTTCTATACCATAACCACACAACACACAATTAACATTTTCCACCACAACTCCTCTATTTTCCAGCTTCGTTTTAACCGCTATACCTTTACTTAAAACCCTCCAAACAAAAAAAAAAACATACCTTTCGTGGAGTACACGACAGCCACTCGAATCACCCAACTTCCACCTTCTCCCCTATTCTTTCGGCCACCACTTGTCTAAACAAGGAAACTGAGAATTTTTCATCACTTATATTCTCACCTAGACACCCAGCACTTCTAGCACTTCTGGTTCAAATACACCAGCCTTGACAATGTCATTTTTTTTTACCATAACAATGTCCTTCCACGTGCCCGGAATCCCTGTTTTTAACGGAATCACACCAAGGCCACCCAAATGTTTATGCATCACCACTTTGTTCCAACCCACCCACCTTATCTTATTACACGATCCCCTCTTCCCCCGAACAAAGTCCCTTCGAATCCCTTCCAAAGTCTTAATAGTCTTCTTCAGAGCTTTATACATCGATAAATAATACGATGGCATACTACCAAGAACCGACTTTGCAAGTCAATCTTCCACCCATAGAGAGAATCTTTGCCTTCCATCTAGATAATCGTTTTGTAACTTTATCAACAATCGGCCTCCAAGCTCTAACTCTTTTCATATTTTCAGGAGACCAAGGTATTTAAAAGGAAGCAATTTGCCATTTCTTCCACCACCACATCGTCCACCCCTACACCCATCAAACTACTTTTATGAAGATTAACCTTTAATCCTGAAACAAGAAAAAGGACCCTTAGGATCCTTTTCAAGTTTAACATATTTTTTTTTCACTCCATAACCCCAAAAACATGACAAAACCGGGCCACCATTCGGAAGCGCCACCCCATCAAAGAGCCCATTAGAACACACTCTCTTCATGAACCCTTCCAAAACCTCTAAACCAAAAATAAAGAGGAAAGGTGACAAAGGGTCACCTTGTCGAAGACCCCTTTTAAGATGAAATTCCTTAGTCGGAGAACCGTTAACGAAGACAGACGCCATACTAGATGCAAAACAAGCTCTAATCCACCTCCTCCACCTCATAGGAAACCCCATAAGTTTCAAATATTTAAAAAAAATCCAATTAACCGAGTCATACGCTTTCTCAAAATCGACCTTGAACAACATCACTTTCACCCTTTGTTTTTTCGCCCAAGAAATTACTTCACTCACCATTTAAGGACCGTCAAAAATGTTTCAATCTTCCACAAAAGCTAATTGAGTAGGTGACGAAATCGAAGACATCACCCCCCTTTAGTCTATTAGCAAGCGTTTTCGCTTTGACTTTATACACTATCCCAATAAGCGAAATAGGTCTAAAGTCCGACAAAGAAATAGGGTCATTAATCTTAGGAATAAGAGTGAAAAAAAGAAGAATTGCACCCAAAATTTATTCGACCGATTCATAAAATTGAAACATCAATTCTATGAACTTTGGTTTTAGCACATCCCACTACCGTTTCATGAACAAGAAAGTGAACCCATCCGGGTCCGGGGTCTTATCTCCACCATCCACACCCAAATAACCGTTTTCATTTCCTCAACCGAGAACCGAACCGTCAACATTCTTGACTCGGACAATGAAATGGATCGAAAATCATTAACCATCAACACCGGCCTTTTTTGCATTGGCTCACTAAATTTCTTCTTAAAATCTTTCATGATAACTACCTTCATGCTCCGAGGATCACAATATACAACCCCATCAATAACAATGTCATTTACCCTCCTGGCCGCCTTTTGAAAATTAATAAATTTGTGAAAAAACTTTGAATTTTCGTCACCATTCTTCACCCAATCCAACCTGGCCTTTTGCTTAAGATCCTTACATTCTTGCTTTTCTAGCTTTCTCAGCGCCAATTTTTTTTTTCCTCAGCAACAAATCTTCTATTTTCAGCCAAGAATTCAAGCTCATCCAATTTTTTGACCATCTCCACCCGTGCCTTTTCTTCGTCGCACTTCGACCCATTTCGCCGCACTTTCAACGCCCCCTTAAGTCTTTTCAACAAGTCGATTAAGGCTTTGTCTCGTTGTTGAACAAACACCTCCTCGCCGAGAGCCACTCTAGCTACATCATCAAAACCCTCTTTACAAAGACACGAATTAAAAAAACTTAAATGGATTCGGGCCATAATCTACATCATTACACAACAAAATCAACGGACTATGGTCCGACAATTCCTTAGAAAGGACCTTAAACATAGCCTCTGGCCAAGCCTCCAAAAAGCTATCACACATGAGAATAAAATCAAGTTTACTCAGTTTAGTGTCGTCGTCTGAAAACCTTCTACCGACTTGATTATATTCTAAAAGCCCTGCCCCTTGAATAAAAAAATTAAAACGGAAGGCACCAAGGTCATCAAACAAATAATTACATCTCTCTTCTTCATCACGAACTTCATTAAAATCCCCTAGAAGAATACACCAACCCTCTACTCTATTACGCCAATCCAAAAGCTCACCCCATAAACCATTCCTTTCAGTTGAACTGTTTGGAGCGTGAATATTAAACAAGTTTAAAGGACATGACATACCTTTAAGGAATCCAGAAACTATTAAAAGTTCATTTCCAGAACAATTACCGCTGTGTTAACAAAATATCCAGATTTCACACAGAAAGCAAACCCCCTGACACAACAAAAATCTGCCCGTTGATTTCCCCAAAAACTTCCGATTGCCTACTCGCCACCTGAGATTCTTGGATAGCGACAAAAGAAATTTTATACTATCGAACTAACCTGCGAACGCACCGACCTTTCTTCGGGTCACTGCCATCCCTTAAATTTAGAGACAAGAAATTCATTAAGCACCAATTTTCTCCTTTTCTCGCTTAATCACACCTCTTGAAAATCATTCAAATCTACCCCAATAATTGTTGCCACCTCCATAGTTCCTACCACTTCATGATGAATCTCTACACCTTTCTGTGCCTGGACAACACACACCCTTTCCCACCTTATCAATCTTTTTAGTAGAAGACCCAATTCTACCCTTTTTCAAAAGTATGAGAAATCCGATTACCCCTCTTTCTTTACTTTACGGAGCTCTTATACTATCCGCTCAAATAATATGGTCAATATCAAACGGTTCATCCGCCCGGATATTAAGATTCGAAACCGAATCTGGTCCACCTTGATACTTCTTCTTTTGGACCGACGCCCTTCCAGCTTTACATAATCTAGTCGTCCCACTCCCAAAACCTACTGCCCACTTTTTTAATTGGGGTTTCAAAATATTATCTGAGCCTACTGGGCTACACGAGTTTGTAGGCATATACTTTACCTGAAACAAAAAAAAAACCTCTTTTATTTTCACCACAGTGTCCCACCTGAGATAAGTTTTGAGAAGACAAAACCCCCTGATCACTTTCACCATTTAAAACATGTTCATTTCCATGCACATGCACAGGCTTTTGTTCACCTCTTCTATGATTAATTTGATGCAACTCACACTTTTCCATCAAATTATCCAATCTGAATTTAGACTGCGAGGCCAGATCACCACCCCACGAAATAAAGTTGGGTGACCATTCCCCCTCCTCTTCGTGCACCCAAACTTTAAATCTTTGGTCCCTCAACCCAAGTGTCACTTCCTTAGTAATCTTCCGACCGTGATCGACGACCACCGCAAACTTATCGTAAGCTAGACACCCGTCCGTCGAAGAGGCTTCTGATGGTTGAACAATACAACCATATCTTTATCCGATAGAATTTATAACCCCTCTATCCCATAGTACCAAAGCGATAAAACCAACATTCAACCAAACTAATTGACAAAAAACAATCTCCTGACCATTCCCAAACTCCAAACTATTAGCCTACACCTCCCAAAAAGTGTTTTGATTTTATAGAAACTCTAGAGCCGTTGCAGAATCATTAAAACACATTAAATTTTTCAAACCCCCCACATAACTCGTTTTGGCTCCAAGGGTGTTTCATTGTGAAAGGAAAGTATCCAAATTATTTAACAATTCCAATGATTTTACCTCAGCTAATAAAGATTTTCCATTCCAAGCCCTATTTGCATGCGTGATATCTAGACTTACTTCAAGAAAGTTATCATCTTCCAGATCTACCTTGCTTCCATTACCGGTAGGCTTGAGTACACCGACACTGTTCCAAGCCGAGGCTTTAGGTAGCCCCGCGTTAACATCGCAACGCACCATTGATGTATTGCAACATACATCTATTTATCGTGTATAGTTTATGTATATTTCGAGTCAGTTGTGTCGGTTTTTAGGTTAGAATTGATTACTACTGATAGAAGTGTTAGTTGCAGGTCTCGGTTGCTTAGAATGCTGAAAAACGAAGAAAATATGCCAAGCAGGAAGAATAACCGAGAACCGAATGAGATGCAGCTGAACGTAAACTGAAGAATTGAAGAACAACTGGAAAAAAGGGCCGCCGCGTCACGCGGCCATGAAGCAACACAACCTTCGCGTAGCGCGGAGGCATTAAAAAGTAATAAAAAAATATGGCTTTGCTTTCGCGTTCTATTTTCACAGAGATTACGGGTTGGAGCTGGATTCTTGCATGAAAACCTATTTAAACATCTTTAACAACAACTCTAACCCTAGTTACGAATTTGCAACATCTTGAGCGAAAGTTTGGACAATCTTGGAGCGTTTTCGAAGATTTCGAAGCATCGGTTGAAGGTTGGAAGCTCTAGGAAACATCTGGGACGCGATTTAATCATCCGGTTCACTTGTTCTTTACTTTCAATTATCAATCATGTTTTGTTTCTTTGAAAATACTTTCGTTTTGTGTTTGATCATGAATATGTTAGGCTAAACGCTTTGTATTGCCTAGATTGGATGAATGGATTGTTAAAGTTTTAATTTTTATTATGGATGTTTAATTATTTATGGATTCTTTATGAAAGCAGTCGACTTGATTATCGGTTCGATGTGTATGCATGCTTTGTTTTATTTAATTGTCTTTTATTCCTTCGTATGATTCTTGGTGGATGTCTTTCACATACTAGGTTCATGCTAGATTATAATCTTGTATTGTGATCTTTTGGGTTAATTGGCCAATATACCTTAGAAACGGTAATTGATAATTAAGTAGGTCTAGGTGTTTTAATCTTAATAGTTGTGAGGTGCGAGATTATTGTTAGGGTCTAAGTTGATAAATTGCTAGGTAGGGTCTTCGTGAGGAGTCTGGACTAGTTTCCTTGTCAACCGTTGTCTATCAAATCGAGTCGAACACCTAAATTTACCCTAGGTTTATAACATGTGGGGATTAGATCGAATTAGGGTACTTTCATAAACCACTTAGATAACCTGTGAGGGAGTCTAGACCAACTGGTGTTCTTAACAGCGTTTAGAGCTCCGTAGGTGTCTTCTTGAGAAGGGTCGGGGGTCCTATTCGGTGTCTCGATAGGTTTAGCACTATATGATCTCGATTCCATAATAACTTGCATCCTAATAAAATAATACTAGTACAATCTAGGATTTCAGTCTATGTAGTATTTCATCATCCTCTGAATTAAAACCAACATAGTTCATGTCTAGTTAACTTAGTTAATTAATTTAATTGGAATTTTAGGATATTTAGAACCCTGTCACACCTTGATTTCCCGGTGGACATGGACTTGGGGTTTATTTGTGACCAATTTATATAGATATTCACCATTTACACAGCAGAAGTCTGGGAGTATAAAATACTATTACAAATTACAATATCCAAATATTCGAATATAATGCAGACCGAAAGTTTATAAAAGATCCACAGGCGGATCGGATAAATAACCAAAATGATTATGTAAACAGACTACTAGGCTTCATGCATGGAGTTGCAAATTCAACTTAAGCATTTAACGGGCAGCTTCCAGCCTATTTACGTACTTTGCAACCTACGCTTATAGTTTTTTGAAGATACGTCAGTTTACACTGGTAAATACAAATAACCGACACATTTTGAAAATATTTCAAAATCATTTTATGTACACAATGGTACATATATCTTCATAATAACTTGGGAAAACTATTTCTCATGTTATCAATTTTACATGCTTGTCAACACATATAGGGTCCGAACATGGCACACCACTTTAATACCCTTATTGGGTAATCCCGTATTGAGTTTTAAAAATATTTTAGTATAGATTAGCATCTGTGAGGTGTATGTCTACACCCCGTGCTTAGGTCGTGGCCATTTGCAACTAATGAGCCGAGGATATCCGGGACACGGTCGTATTAACCCCCCATATTTAAGTTATCAAGCAATACGAATTAAAACGGATTATTTGGATTCCTGACACATAGGTCATTGATCCCATACCCGACCATGAGGTAATAATATACTGTATCCCAAGCCCGTATAGGGAAAATATGCTAAGAGTATTTACCTGGCTTAAGTCTTACAATCCAAGACAATATATATAAGCACAACCGTTCAAACAAAATGACAAGTAAGGTTGCAATTTACTAGACGCCCTAGTCTGGGATGAATGGTATAATAACCAATTAGAATGTTAACGGGTCCTATTCAAGTCATAGACTTGGACCGGTTAACTTTAATATAAAGAAAATGATACGGTACGCTAGATTGAGCGGTGACCTGATAGACTGTAGTTTAAACCCTCACAAGTGCTAAAACTTGTATAATATGGGTAAACAATAATACATTCTGAATACGGATGAAATTGAAGGAGTTTAACCCAATTCGGTTAACTTACATAAACTTAGTACGCGCATAGGAGACATCGGGTGATCGAATGAGTCAATGTCAAGTTTATTATGCCAAAACATGATTATTAAGTTACCACATCAGTGGATATTACATTTTATATGTATATTATGGTTTAAAACCCATTCCATGCACAAAAGGACAAAATCGATATTTTTATGGCATAATGTATGAACTTGCATAAAACTCGACAATTGATTATGATCACGTAGTATAACCTCATAGAGTTATCCTATACATAATATGATCATAATGAAAAAATTCAAATCGAAAAGTCAAAGCATAAGTCAAACTGCTTGACTTTCGGTTGCGAACCGAGAAATAAACTGGAATTGACGGGCTGAATATGTTTAGATATATTCTAATATGTTACAACGACTGATATATTGTCAAAAATATGAGTTTAGACGTTTATAAGTTCAATTTATAAGTTTTCCGTAAAACTGCGTTTTGTCTTTTATTTTATTATAACTTTGACCCGTCATTTGACCAACTTAACGTGATCTTCAGGAGATGCCCTCTCAGGGTATTATCACCTACCTTATTACGACCACGTGTCATGTTTAATTCGAATAATGGTTGGACCATAATGGTCTTAACCGAAAGTCAAAGAAAAAGTCAATTTGCATGACTTTTGGCTAAATACTTAGCCTATAAATAAAATGAACTAAGAAGGAACACTTACTAGTGATCCAAGAAGAATAAGAATTCAGTTTGGAGGCTTCCTTTTTCCAGGAAACACTCCAAGAGTGATAGAAAAGAAGAAATGAGAATGAGCAAGGAATGAGGCACACATTGTTTGCTATTTATAGTTGAAGAGGTGTTGTAGGATAATGACAAGTGTTAGGGATTGTTCTAAGGTGTCTCCAGGCATGTAGTGGGGGTTAGAAACTGAGCAAGAGTGGCAGAATGCAGAATACATGGCAACAGATGCAGCTGCCTTGGTCTGCAAACCGTAAGCGCCTCAGGCTTACGTCCGTAAGCCTTGTTACGCGCCCATGGTTTTGAATTACTTACGGTCTGTAGACACTGAAGGCTTATGGCCCGTAGACATTAAAGGCTTATGGTCCATTACCGCATACCAGCTATAATATATACGCCTTACGTTCCGTAAGCACATATTCCGTAAGAGTTACTCAAAGGCCAATAAAATGGCATGTTGACATAAATAGTCCTCCACATTCATTCTTTTACAAGATTAGTCCCTCTCGTCCAACAATGTGACATAATTGAGAGTTAACTGGACACGTGTCATCATATAACTCGACACAAATTTCTGAGGTGTTACATACTCACCCCCCTTAAGAGAAATCTCGACCTCTTGATTTTATTAAAAAAGATAGGGGTACTTTTGTCATATTAGACTCAACCTTCCATGTATATCCGGGGACACGATGGGGCATCCTATTTGACTTTCACGGTGGGGATTATTTTCTTTCGGAGTTTTTTAACCTATCGATCCTTAATCGAAATGTTTCCATGACTGGTTTCATCAATCTGCACGCCATGGTGCGACATTTCTAGCGACTCATCGGCTAGACATTTCTTTAAATTGCATATGTGGAACACATCATGGATTCCACTGAGTTCCTCAGGCAGCTTAAGTCTATAAGCCACGGGACTGAACATTCGATTATCCAAATGGTCCAATGTATCTCAGGCTTAGCTTGCCCTTCTTTCTAAATCTCATCACACCTTTCTAGGGTGATTAAAACTAATAAAACTTTGTCCCCAATTGGGAACTTAAGAGGTTTACGCCTCTTATCAGTATAGCTCTTCTGCCTATCACGGGCAGCTATGAGCCTATCACGGATCTAAACAATCTTTTCTATGGTCTCCAAATCTATCTTAGGTCCTAATAGTTGGGCTTCCTAACTTCAGCCCAACAAACGGGTGTTATGCACTTTCTCCCATACAAGGCTTCAAATGCACTTTCTCCTTGATGCTAGTATGATAACTATTATTGTAGGAGAATTCAATTAGGGGTAGATGATCATCCTAACTACCTCCTAAATCAATCATGCATGCTCTCAGCATGTCTTCCAATGTCTGAATGGTACGTTCACTTTGTCCATCAGTCTGTAGATGGTAAGCCATACTGAAATTTAATCTCATGTCCAATGATTTTTGGAAATTTTCCAAAAGTGAGATGTATATCTAGTATCTCTATCTGATACAATAGATACGGCCACTCCATGCAAAGACACTATCTCGTCCACATATAATTTGGCCAAATTTTTGGAACTATAAGTCTCCTAGATTGGCAGAAAATGTGCTGATTTAGTCAGTCTTTCGACAATTACCTAAATCGTGTCATTGCCACGTTTGGTCTTCGGTAACTTGGCAATCAAGTCCATAGTTACCATCTCCCATTTCCATGTGGGGATTTCAAGTTGTTGTAGCAGTCCTGACGGTTTCTAATGTTCGGCTTTAACTTGCGAACACGTTAGACATTTAGCTTCATAAGTGGCTATGGATTTCTTCAAACCCATCCACCAATAATTCTTTTTTAAATCTTGGTACATTTCGTCTCCCATAGGATGCACCGAATATTTGGAATTATGAGCTTCCTGGAGAGATCTCCGAGTCCTCCAAAAATAGGAACCCATATGCGATTACTTAATCTCAGGATTCCATCTTTTCTAGGTGTTAACTGATCACAGTTACACCTAATCCTTCATTGGAAGCATTTGCTTCTAATAAGGCTTGTTTTTGAGCATCTAGCAGCTTCTCATTCAAGCTAGTGCTTTGCTCAATGCTTTTGGCGTTAATCCTGATAGGTTTAACCCTTTCTTTGCGACTCAAGGCGTCAGCAACCACATTTGCCTTACCGGGATGGTAACGAATCTCGCAATCGTAATCGTTCAAAGTCTCCATCCAACGACGTTGTCGCATATTCAAATATTTTTGTTTAAACAGATGCCGGAGACTTTTATGGTTAGTGTACATATACAATTTGTGTCGTATAATAGTGAAAATACAACAGCACCCAATTCCAAATCATGGGTGGTGTAATTCTTTTTGTACACTTTGAGTTGTCGTGATGCATATGCAATCACTTTGCCTCTTTGCATGAGTACACAACCCATACCTGTGTGTGAGGCATCATAGTAAACAACGAAGTCTTCAATCCCCTCAGGTAGGGTTAAGACAAGAGCATTGCTTAATTTATGTTTTAGAATCTCAAAGGATTCTTTTTGTTTGGGACCCTAGTCAAACTTGACATTCTTGCGGGTCAGGGTAGTCAGGAAATTCGAGAAAAGTTAACCTTCTATAATAAGGCCAGTCCTAAGAAACTACGAATCCCATATGGATTCTTGGGTACCTCCTAATGCATAATAGCTTCAATCTTGGCGGGATCCACTTGGATACCACCCTCACTGTTCACATGTCCAAGAAACTGGACCTCTCTAAGCCGAACTTGCACTTAGAGAACTTTTCATAAAGCTTCTCTTGCTTTAGCAATATAAGAATGCATCTGAGATGTTTCTCATGTTCATTCTGATTATGAGCACAGATAAGTATGTCTCTATAAAGATGATGATAAACTTATCTATATACGGCTTGAAAACTATATTCGTCGGATCCATGAATGCTGCAGGTGCGTTAGTGAGCCCAAAAGGCATCACTAATAATTCTTAGTGGCCGTATCTAGTTCTGAAAGCCGTCTTTGGAACATCCCGTTCCTAACTTTCAGTTGATGATATCCAGATCTCAAATCTATCTTCAAGAAACAACTAGCTCCTTGTAGTTGGTCGAACAGATCGTCGATCCTTGGCAATGGATAACGATTCTTGATCATTATCTTGTTCAGTTCACGGTAATCGATGCACATCCGCATTGAACCGTCTTTCTTCTTGACGAACAGAATAGGAGCCCCCAAGGCGAGGAACTCGGCTGAATAAAGCCTTTCTCCAATAGCTCATCCAATTGTGCCTTCAGCTCCTTCATCTCCGTGGGTGCTAAGCGGTAAAGGGCTCTAGCTATAGGAGCATATCCTGGCAAGATGTCGATCCTAAACTCAACTTGCCTCTCCAGGAGTAGACCAGGTAATTCTTTAGGAAATACATCTCGATACTCCGAAATACTGGTATATCTTCGATCTTTGGCTTTAACTCATCAATAGTCACTTGTGCCATGTAGATGGCACATCCTCTCTTCAAACACTTGGATACCTTAAGCAATGACACTTTCTCAAGCAAACCATAGTGTAGATCTCCATGAATGGTGACTACTTCACCGAATGGGGAATTAATCTCAATAAGTTTCTTATCCGCAGGCAATACGTGCTTGGTTATGAGCTAACCAATCCATGCCTATGACTATATCGAATCCCGCCAAATTCATTGGCAGAAGATTGACAGGAATAAAATGATTCTTAATGGATATAACACATCCATCAAGAATAGTAGAAATGGTTTTATACTACTGTCTGCCATCTCAACCTCATAAGTAATATCTAAAGGTCTTAGTGGTAGGTTTAAAAGTTTACTAAACTTATGATCAACAAAGCTCTTATCAGCTCCAGAATTAAACAGAACTCTAGTAACCACATCATTTACGAGAAACATACCCGTATTGACGTTCACATCATTAACTACTTCTCTTGCAGTTAGCTGGAAAGCTCTAGCATTGGTCTTTTTTGCCTCCCTAGGCTTAGCAGTACCCTCAACAGTGTGTTTAGGGCAGTTGGTCTTTATGTGGCCTTTTCACCACATCCGAAGCATACATCATTCTTTAAGTCCCTACATTCATGGGACTGATGACCAGTCTTCTTGCAGATACCACACTGCTTAGGATCCTGATCTGTCCGACATTGTCCCCAGTGTCGTCTCCCACAAGTCTTACAAAAGGTCTTTCATCTGACCTCTGCTGGTTCTTATTGAACCCAAATTTTCCCTTCTTTGATTTTTGGAAGTGATCATCATCAAGCTTCCTTTCCCCTTCAGTCTCATCTTGACTGACTTTAACCTCACTTCGTCCTGAGTGAGTGAAAGAGATGGATATATAGCAGATCTAAAAGTAGCGGGCTTGGATGCTTTGACCATACCCTTAATCTCTGGTGCTAACCTACCAATAAACACGCAATGCGCTTAGACTCGGGAGTGATCAGATAAGGAACCAATCTGGATAATGAATTATAGTTGGACACATATTTTCGATAATCCAGATTCTTCATAGTCAGAGTCAAGAAAACAGACTCCACTTTATCCACTTCATGAGGAGGACAACAAGTCTCCTTATTTAGGTCTACAAACTTGGACCACCTCATATTATACAGGGACACTTTCCCTGTAGACTGGATCATGGCTTTCCATCATGTTAGGGCATCGCCCTTAAATGACTGAGATACATACTTCACAATATCCTTATAAGAACATCGGCTGATATCAACAACTGTCTCCATCTCATCGAGCCACTTCATGGCATCGATGGCTCCCTTCTCCCCTGTGAAATCTCGGGGTTTACAAGATACAAAAATATTTGTATGTGCACCCGTCTTTAATAGACCGTGTTTTTTTCCTTGGCAACTTGCTTAAGCTCACTCCTGTCATTTGAGTAGTAATGTGAGCTCTCAGATTTATGTGTGGAAAGATGTGGGATTGACTAGGACTTCGGATGGGTCGAACCTGATCTTTTAAAATTAGCCATGAAATTCTCCATGGCTTTGCCTACCTTAGTGGCAATCAGGGCTTGAAGGTCATTTCCTTCACCCTCACGGGTAGCGTGTCCAATGTTTCCACGCCCGTCTATGGCTCCTCCAGAATTCTGGTTGGCCATCTATAGAAATTTTGGACTATGCCAATAATTACATAGATTAATGATATATCTGATTAAAATAGAAATCGTCATCGAATTTGATGACTTAATAATGATATCAGCTGAGATCTCAATGGATCATAATGGCGGTAAGGTTTGGATATATATCCTCCACCTATTGGACAATGTGCTCATTGTCATAGCTGCCTAAACACTACATTGAGTGTTTAAATAAAATGATCAATGAAGTTATGTCTCAATGATTTAATAATAACATAAGCCGCGATCTCATTAGATGATGTGGCTATAGGGTTTGGATATATGTCTTTCACCTATTTGGAGAGTGTGCCATGTGGTCACAAATGTCATTGTCTCAATGGATAATAAAATATAGCTCATAGGCAAATCATTTTAACATCACATTAAATGTTAAACTATAATGATCATCTATGATGATTTCATTAGCCAAGATCTCATTCGATCATATAGGCGATAAATCTTGGACATATGTCCTCCACCTTTTTGCTTAATGTGATTCCTCATTGCCACATTGCTAAAAATACTAACATTACAATGAATGTTAATACAGAATGAATGTCTTTACGGTTTGATAATATATATATATCTTTATCCGTAGTCTCATTGGACCATGGGAATAAGGTTTGGGCATATGCCCTTCACCTCTTTGGTTAGTGTGATTCCTCATTGCCACACTGCCATTTTATCATTGCCAATTATGTAGGCTTGCCATATGGGCTGACCAAACCATTAGAAGATCTTGTTGAAATTTTGAGTAGATCGATAAAGTTCGAATTAAAATTGAGACGATCGCTTGAAAGGATGAAATGAATACATATAATATTATTTCAAATTATCATTTGAGATAGGAAATTACGCTATGAGTCATCACAGGGACTTTTAAGAAATTATAATACTTGTCCACATAGGAACGTTTGAAAGGAAATTACAAACTTAGTCCACATATGAACTGTTGAAAACGAAATACAATGAAATGTCCAACATGGACTTTTGAAATTTTAAAGTGAAATACAATAAAAGGTAAATAACAAATCTTCATTCATCCTTCTTTCCCTTGATTATCTTGGAAAGCATCTTGAAGATCTTGCTTGTTTTCATTTCGTTCTTTTCAACCTGACGCTGAATCTGCTCTGCTCGCTCTAAGGCTTGATTAATAGCCTCGAGTTGTTGCGGTGGTTGTGGTTGAGGAGCAACAGGATACTGGTACCCATAATTGGGATATCCAGTATTTGGATAAGCGGGAGGAAATGGAGATTGATAAAGTGCATTATGAACAACCACCTAAAGATAGGGGTCGTATGATGAAGCTGGATAATTATAATCCATAGATGTGCCGAATTTGAATTATCATATCCAGTCATATTTGGATATGTAGGAATAGGGTTATCAAATCCCAAAGGTGGTTGTTGAGATGGTTTAACAACTGGTTCATGTAACATCCCGTTTCAGATTAAGTTATAAAATATTATTTTATAATTCGTTGGGAATTACTAATGAGGAAAGGATGGGTATCAGCATGTTGTAACGGAATGTATTTTAGTAATATGTGTTGATAAATATGATGGGTTCGGTTCAGGGAAATACAACTACCTTATATTATGACTCGCCCGAACTTGAAGGGCCATTGTCGTAAAAATCAAACATGAGGGGAGCATTATGTAAATAACCAAAGTTCAATGTATAAAATGCCCCTTTGACTCATTTTGGGCAGATTTCCTCTCAAGTTAGAGAGAGAAATAAGAGAGAGAAAGAACTAGAGAAAGAGGGGTGGTCGGTGGTGGCGTTTGGCGGCAATTCGTGGTGGCCGGCGGTGGCCGGAGGTGGGGGCTTCCCCCTGGAACCAATTATCAATGCTACGAACGCAATGGTAAGCTCCAATTTGCCTAAATCTTTGCTTAAAGTTGTTAAAATGGTATGAATCAAATCTGTCCAGAAAGTTATTCAATAACCCAGTTACAAAGACCTGGACGATCCGCGAAATATAACCGTTGAAACATCTTGAATTTTTTTATATAAGGTCTATAACACTTAGATGGTCATTTTGAATGGTGGAAATGAGAAATAGAGTTGTTTAAGCTCAATTTGGGAACCTATTTTCAATGCAGTTCGTATTCCCGTTTTTGTTGAAATACAGCCTAGTAAAATTGATTTTCCCGAAGATCCGACCGTTGGAATGAGCTGAAATTTTAACTGTAGCTTTCTGTCATATAGATCTTTAATACCTCCAAAGGAAATTCCGATCGGAGCTCGGGAACTATAGTTTTGAAACTGAACAGTTTATAACAAAATTCTTGTACGAAAATAAGGAAGTTGAGGGTGTTGTATAGATGGTCTAACGGTATTGCATGTGCAATCCGTGACCAGAGAAACTTCATGATGTTTGATGTTTATGAACTAGGAAGGTAGGTATAAGATAATTGTACAATGTGCTTAGAGAATAGTATGCACATCAAGTGTTTAAGAAAATGTCGAAGTGAAGTTAGAAGGTAAATTTTTATGCAAGAACTTGGCGAATATGTATAAAATATGATAATGATGTAATTGTTATTAACCTACACGACGAAAGTGTAACTGATTGAACTCATATGGGTAATCTGGTTAATTCATGATTGTGTATAAATGTGCATTAGTAGTCGTACTATATGCTTTGAAGGTGTGATGCACACCATATGTGAGATTAATTGCTTGATTATGATTAGTAAATGACCAAGTACAAATTATTAAATGTGTGGACTTACTAGCAATTAAAGATGGTAAAGTTATGTTAAATTGGCTAACTTTCAATGTAGTTGTCAATTGTAGGATCATGAAGGCATTAGTATGTGTAGAATCGACTATTATGACTCGCCCGAACTTGAAGGGCCATTGTCGTAAAAATCAAACATGAGGGGAGCATTATGTAAATAACCAAAGTTCAATGTATAAAATGCCCCTTTGACTCATTTTGGGCAGATTTCCTCTCAAGTTAGAGAGAGAAATAAGAGAGAGAAAGAACTAGAGAAAGAGGGGTGGTCGGTGGTGGCGTTTGGCGGCAATTCGTGGTGGCCGGCGGTGGCCGGAGGTGGGGGCTTCCCCCTGGAACCAATTATCAATGCTACGAACGCAATGGTAAGCTCCAATTTGCCTAAATCTTTGCTTAAAGTTGTTAAAATGGTATGAATCAAATCTGTCCAGAAAGTTATTCAATAACCCAGTTACAAAGACCTGGACGATCCGTGAAATATAACCGTTGAAACATCTTGAATTTTTTTATATAAGGTCTATAACACTTAGATGGTCATTTTGAATGGTGGAAATGAGAAATAGAGTTGTTTAAGCTCAATTTGGGAACCTATTTTCAATGCAGTTCGTATTCCCGTTTTTGTTGAAATACAGCCTAGTAAAATTGATTTTCCCGAAGATCCAACCGTTGGAATGAGCTGAAATTTTAACTGTAGCTTTCTGTCATATAGATCTTTAATACCTCCAAAGGAAATTCCGATCGGAGCTCGGGAACTATAGTTTTGAAACTGAACAGTTTTATAACAAAATTCTTGTACGAAAATAAGGAAGTTGAGGGTGTTGTATAGATGGTCTAACGGTATTGCATGTGCAATCCGTGACCAGAGAAACTTCATGATGTTTGATGTTTATGAACTAGGAAGGTAGGTATAAGATAATTGTACAATGTGCTTAGAGAATAGTATGCACATCAAGTGTTTAAGAAAATGTCGAAGTGAAGTTAGAAGGTAAATTTTTATGCAAGAACTTGGCGAATATGTATAAAATATGATAATGATGTAATTGTTATTAACCTACACGACGAAAGTGTAACTGATTGAACTCATATGGGTAATCTGGTTAATTCATGATTGTGTATAAATGTGCATTAGTAGTCGTACTATATGCTTTGAAGGTGTGATGCACACCATATGTGAGATTAATTGCTTGATTATGATTAGTAAATGACCAAGTACAAATTATTAAATGTGTGGACTTACTAGCAATTAAAGATGGTAAAGTTATGTTAAATTGGCTAACTTTCAATGTAGTTGTCAATTGTAGGATCATGAAGGCATTAGTATGTGTAGAATCGACTATTATGACTCGCCCGAACTTGAAGGGCCATTGTCGTAAAAATCAAACATGAGGGGAGCATTATGTAAATAACCAAAGTTCAATGTATAAAATGCCCCTTTGACTCATTTTGGGCAGATTTCCTCTCAAGTTAGAGAGAGAAATAAGAGAGAGAAAGAACTAGAGAAAGAGGGGTGGTCGGTGGTGGCGTTTGGCGGCAATTCGTGGTGGCCGGCGGTGGCCGGAGGTGGGGGCTTCCCCCTGGAACCAATTATCAATGCTACGAACGCAATGGTAAGCTCCAATTTGCCTAAATCTTTGCTTAAAGTTGTTAAAATGGTATGAATCAAATCTGTCCAGAAAGTTATTCAATAACCCAGTTACAAAGACCTGGACGATCCGTGAAATATAACCGTTGAAACATCTTGAATTTTTTATATAAGGTCTATAACACTTAGATGGTCATTTTGAATGGTGGAAATGAGAAATAGAGTTGTTTAAGCTCAATTTGGGAACCTATTTTCAATGCAGTTCGTATTCCCGTTTTTGTTGAAATACAGCCTAGTAAAATTGATTTTCCCGAAGATCCAACCGTTGGAATGAGCTGAAATTTTAACTGTAGCTTTCTGTCATATAGATCTTTAATACCTCCAAAGGAAATTCCGATCGGAGCTCGGGAACTATAGTTTTGAAACTGAACAGTTTATAACAAAATTCTTGTACGAAAATAAGGAAGTTGAGGGTGTTGTATAGATGGTCTAACGGTATTGCATGTGCAATCCGTGACCAGAGAAACTTCATGATGTTTGATGTTTATGAACTAGGAAGGTAGGTATAAGATAATTGTACAATGTGCTTAGAGAATAGTATGCACATCAAGTGTTTAAGAAAATGTCGAAGTGAAGTTAGAAGGTAAATTTTTATGCAAGAACTTGGCGAATATGTATAAAATATGATAATGATGTAATTGTTATTAACCTACACGACGAAAGTGTAACTGATTGAACTCATATGGGTAATCTGGTTAATTCATGATTGTGTATAAATGTGCATTAGTAGTCGTACTATATGCTTTGAAGGTGTGATGCACACCATATGTGAGATTAATTGCTTGATTATGATTAGTAAATGACCAAGTACAAATTATTAAATGTGTGGACTTACTAGCAATTAAAGATGGTAAAGTTATGTTAAATTGGCTAACTTTCAATGTAGTTGTCAATTGTAGGATCATGAAGGCATTAGTATGTGTAGAATCGACTATTTGTTTATGTGTGCATATAACTAGGTGATCGTGCAGTTCTATATGCCATGCAACATGAATATGAAATGTTCATGACGTTGTTGTTATGGTCTACCATATCGATATGAGTGTGTTTTCATAACTTGGAAGTCATATGCTAAGAAGGTTGACTTTCTAAAAGTCAACAATGTATACATAACACAATTAGGAATTTTTAACACAAATGTAAGACTTGGGGGATCATGCGACATGTGTTAGTCTGATTATGTCTTATGTATGATGACATATTGGAATTCGTTGATGTTGAATAATGTGATTACCGATTCATGTCTTATGCATATTAATGATTGACTAATAAACGTCAATGTAACTAAGGACTTGAAATGAAAGTATTGTGAAGGAATATGCATGCTAACGATGTTGTGCATATGATAGCATGAAAGGATAGGAATCACATTAGCATGGACTCAAGCGCGGAAGGCTACGGGTCAAGAAGAGGCAAGGAAACAAACACAAACATGGACGCTAGAGGTAAGTGAATTCCGAAACTCACTTCTTAGTATATATGATGAAATTATTGTATGAATGCTTGGAATCATGTAGGAATGGTTGTGAAATGTAAATAAGTGGGGTAAGGAATGTTGTAGTAGGTTGTTTATAGTGGAAAAGTAACGAAAAATGCTTGGTAAGACGAAATGGGTCAAAACATGGAAATTAACATGGCGAGATGTAGTAGTTGTTTTGATTTATGGTTAAGTGTTAAAAGGATATGGGGAAATAGGTTTGGGAATGGTATGGAATGAATTTGGGAATTTGAATGATGACTATTTCACGTATTGGAAACCCCGGGATACTCAGTGAGTGTGTAGAAGGAACAAAACAAAAAGTGTTGGCAAAGCAGGCCTGGCTGTAAGTTACGGCACACAACCGTAGCTTACAGCAGGCACATGCTGTTTTCAAAGGTTTGTCTGGCTGTAAGCTACGGCGGCGGGTTTCGCCCTTTGACTCTTTCTTCCTCCTTGTACTCCATTAGACTTGCATAACTCATGTTCATACGAAAGTATAAACTTAACGGATTTACCAAATCTAAACATACAAGAGGATGGAAATGGTAGATGCGTACGTGTGGAAAACAAATATTAATTGTAGATTCGTATGCATGGGATGAATATAGTTTGTGACTAAAACTTGAATGAACAAACAAGATAGAGTATGCCTATGTGCTCGTAAGGAAGGAATTTGTGTTAAGATTATATCTTTAGTTGGATAGTTGTATTCATTTTAGTTAACTGGAATGTGTGGAATGATGGGTACTTTGATTTATTGTAGATGTATGTAGTATGAATTCGTATGTATGACCATGAATATATAAGAGGGTATACTCGTGTTGTAGTCTAATAATTGTATACCAATGGTAAATATTTTAGAAAGATGTTAAATTTCAATACATATATATATATATATATATATAAATGGGAATGCACGAGATGTAGTTTATGGAAAGTAGTTTGACGGATTGTATTAAGTGGAAATTGTACATTCCATTATGTTTAAGTGCACACAATGCTAACCATGTTACCTTGAAAAGAAATGTAAAGTGCAGGTATGCTAACATAGGGTGAGAGTGTTGATGCCTGGGTGTACTAGATGAATGAGGAAGGATAATTGAATGAAATGCCTTATGTCGTCGGAATACTATATGGTCCTTTAGTTACGTGTTTATATTATATGTAAGATGTCACCACTTACTAACGTGAGGGTTTTTTATGGTGACCGCAGGTTACTCGAACCATTATTATTATTATCTAAGGACTATTGGGTAGAGATCGAGCTAAAGAGCCAGGATTGTACGGAAAGGTCGTCACCTAGTTTGTAATTGAATGTTTAATTACTATATTAATTACGAATATAATTCTTTTAAAGAAGTCATTTTTAATGGTTTCCAAACGTGTAATTCATTTGTTAAGAAAGAAATTTTATGGTTCGTAATTCCGCTACGTCTTTTCAGTTAAAACATGTTAGGGTGTTACAGTTCAGTATTAGAGGGTCCACCAATTTATGGGTCCTCTGGGATAATAGCATAACTTGGAGGCAAAGGTGGAAGCGAACCCGACCATTGCCCCGCACGTACCCACATACGTGCACCACGAGGCTTCCTCGATTGTGGTGGTGGTTGTAGTTTCTCTACGGGATCCATTGGCTCGTCCTCTTGTGGAGGTGGCGGCGTTTGTGGAAGTGGATAAGGAGGTGTGTTAACAAAGGTAAATTTTTTAAGTATTGGTCCCATTCATCGGGGCCCTGGTACGGAGATCCTGCATAGGATGCCGTGTCACTTGACAGTTCCATCAGATGCATATGGGATCCTGATGGCGGCATTTCCAGGTCAGAATAGTCATCCGGTTGGTTTTGCTGATTTAGTTGGTTTTGGCTAACAGGTGGTGTGTGTTTATAAACTAGTTAGGGTTAAAAGAGTCATGATGAGAATGTGATCGGGAGTGATGAGAATGGTGTGAATGATGAGAGTGAGATGAATGGTGTGAATAATTAGAGTGGGAGGAATGGTGTGAAATAGAATGTCTCGCAGGCTGCGGCGAGTGAGACTCGTTCGAATATTGTGGGTGGTCCAAACTATGGGACTGTGATGGCATTTTTCTAGATGGTCCTCCCGCATTGGACCTTTTCCTCGTCCTCGAATTCTTGGCGGCAATTACCTGTTAAATATCAAAAACAATAGCAATAACTTAATATGGATATGAATGATCCTAGGTCAATGCTTAGACTCGAGAAAGTCTAAGGATTATGTTATTGTGATATTTGAGATTAAACACAAAAGGCTTGTGCTTAATTCACTCAAATGTTGGCTCTGATACCAACCTGTCACACCCTGATTTCCCGGTGAGCCCGAAATTGGGGTTTATTTGTGACAAATTGATATAGATATTCACAACTTACATAGCGGAAGTCTCGGAGTATAAAATACTATTACAGATTACAATGTCCAAATATTTGAATATAGTACAGACCGGACGTTTATAAAAGATCCACATGCGGATCGGATAGATAACCAAAATGATTATGTAAACAGACTACTAGGCTTCATGCATGGGGTTGCAAATTCCACTTAAGCATTCACCGGGCAGCTTCCAGCCTATTTGCGTACTTTGTAACCTACGCTTAGTCTTTTGAAGATACGTCAGTTTACGCTGGTAAATACAAATAACCGACACATTTTGAAAATATTTCAAATTAATTTTATGTACACAATCGTACATATATCTTCATAATAACTTGGGATAAACTATTTCTCATCTTATCAGTTTTACATGCTTGTCAATACATATAGGGCCCAGGAAACTATGTCGGGATCATGATTAACCGACATACACATTAATACCCTTATTGGGTAAACCCGCATTGGGTTATAAAAATATTTTAGTAAAGCATTAACATCCGTCAAGTGTATGCCTACACCCCATGCTTAGGCCGTGTCCACTTGCAACTAATAACCCGAGGATATCGAGGACACGGTCGTATTAACCCCCAATGTTTAAGTTATCAAGCAATACGATTAAAACAGATTATTTGGATTCCTGAAAAATAGGTCATTGATCCCATACCCGACCATGCGCTAATAATATACTGTATCCCAAGCCCGTATAGGGAAAATAGGTTAAGAGTATTTACCTGGCTTAAGTCTTATAGTCCAAAACAATATATATAACCTTTCAAACAAAATGACAAGTAAGGTTGCAATTTACTAGACGCCCTAGTCTGGAATGAATGGTATAATAACCAATTAGAATGTCAACGGGTCCTATTCGAGTCATAGACCTTGACAGGTTAACTTTAATATAAAGAAAACGATACGGTAGCTAGATTAAGCGGTGACCGGATAGAATGTAGTTTAAACACTTACAAGTGCTAAGACTTGTATAATATGGGCAAACAATAATGCATTCTGATTATGAATGAAATTGAAGGAGTTTAACCCAATTCGTTAAACTTACATAAACTTAGTTACATAAGTCAACCGTACGCGCATAGGCGGCATCGGGTGATCGGATGAGTCAATGTCAAGTTCATTATGCGAAAACATGATTATTAAGTTACCACTTCAGTAGATATTACATTTTATATGTACATTATGGTTTAAAACCCATTTCATGCATAAAAGGGCAAAATCGGCATATTTATGGCATAATGTATGAACTTGCATAAAACTCGACAATTGATTATGATCACATGGTATAACCTCATAGAGTTATCCTATACATAAAGATTATCATAATGCAACTTCAAATCAGTAGCTAACAAGGCTAATTCGGGTCGGAATCGAAAGTTAAAGCAGAAGCCAAACTGCTTGACTTTCGGTTGCGAACCGAGAAATAAACTGAAAATGATGGGCTGGATATGTTTGATGTGTTCTAATATGTTATAGTGACTGATATATTGTCAAAAATATCAGTTTAGACGTTTAAAAGTTCAATTTATAAGTTTTCTGTAAAACAGCGTTTTGACTTTTATTTTATTATAACTTTGACCCGTCATTTGACCAATTAACGTGATCTTCCGGAGGTGCCCCGTCACACCCCAACCGATGGCGGAAATCGAGGCAGGACGAAAGAGATTGCTCATTGCTCATAAAACTAAAAGTGACAATAATTAATTTAAACCGGATATCATTTCATACGTAAATTGTTACATTACAAGAGAAATTCAAATACAACAATAACAATGACAGAATTTAATACGTCTACAATAAACCTAATGACTATGTGTGTATCTAGTCCAACGCTACTTCATTTTCATAGCATCATGAATGCCGTTAGAATACTATTACAGATTAAATGTCCAAATATTTGATATAGTACAGACCGAAAAATTATAAAAGATCCACTGCGGATCGGATTAGATAACAAAATGATTATGTAAACAGACTACTAGCTTCATGCATGGGGTTGCAAATTCCACTTAAGCATTCACCGGACAGCTTCTAGCTATTTAAGTACTTTGTAACCTACGCTTTAGTCCTTTGAGATACGTCAGTTTACACTGGTAAATACAAATAACGACACATTTGAAAATAGTTTCAAATTAATTTTATGTACAAATCGTACATATACGTCATATAACATGGGTATAAACTTTTTCTCATGTTATCAGTTTACATGCTTGTCAATACATATAAGGGCCGGAAACTATGCGGGATCATGATAAACCGACAATACATTAATACCTTATTGGGTAAACCGCATTGGTATAAAAATATTTTAGTAAAGGCATTAGCATCATCCAGTGTATGCCTACACCCCATGCTTAGGCCGTGTCCACTTGCAACTAATAACCCGAGGATATCGAGGACACGGTTTAAGTTATCAAGCAATACGATTAAAACGGATTATTTGGATTCCTGAAAAATAGGTCATTGATCCCATACCCGACCATGCGCTAGTAATATACTGTATCCCAAGCCCGTATAGGGAAAATAGGTTAAGAGTATTTACCTGGCTTAAGTCTTATAGTCCAAGACAATATATATAACCTTTCAAACAAAATGACAAGTAAGGTTGCAATTTACTAGATTTCCTAGTCTGGAATGAATGGTATAATAACCAATTAGAATGTTAACGGGTCCTATTCAAGTCATAGACCTTGACAGGTTAACTTTAATATAAAGAAAACGATACGGTACGCTAGATTAAGCGGTGACCGGATAGAATGTAGTTTAAACACTCACAAGTGCTAAGACTTGTATAATATGGGTAAACAATAATACATTCTGATTATGAATGAAATTGAAGGAGTTTAACCCAATTCGTTAACTTACATAAACTTAGTTACATAAGTCAACCGTACGCGCATAGGCGGCATCGGGTGATCGGATGAGTCAATGTCAAGTTCATTATGCGAAAACATGATTATTAAGTTACCACTTCAGTAGAATTACATTTTATATGTACATTATGGTTTAAAACCCATTTCATGCACAAAAGGGCAAAATCGGCATATTTATGGCATAATGTATGAACTTGCATAAAACTCGACAATTGATTATGATCACATAGTATAACCTCATAGAGTTATCCTATACATAAAGATGATCATAATGCAACTTCAAATCAGTAGCTAACAAGGCTAATTCGGGTCGGAATCGAAAGTTAAAGCAGAAGTCAAACTGTTTGACTTTCGGTTGCGAACCGAGAAATAAACTGAAAATGACGGGCTGGATATCTTTGATGTGTTCTAATATGTTATAGTAACTGATATATTGTCAAAAATATCAGTTTAGACGTTTAAAAGTTCAATTTATAAGTTTTCTGTAAAACTGCGTTTTGACTTTTATTTTATCATAACTTTGACCCGTCATTTGACCAACTTAACGTGATCTTCCGGAGGTGCCCCGTCACACCCCAACCGATGGCGGAAACATCGAGGCGGGACGAAAGAGATTGCTCATTGCTCATAAAACTAAAAGTGACAATAATTAATTTAAACCGGATTTCATTTCATACGTAAATTGTTACATTACAAGAGAAATTCAAATACAACAATAACAATGACATAATTTAATACGTATACGATAAACCTAATGTCTATGTGTGTATCTAGTCCCAACGCTACTTCATTTTTCATAGCATCATGTGTGTATCTAGTGCTTAGAGTTTTGAGCGGCCCGTTACGGTTTTGAAACCCGTCTTCAACCCAAACATCATGAAATGCCGTTAGAATATTATTATTATTATTATTTATTATTATTTTGTTTTAATTAAAGAAAGTATTAACATATGGGGCGTTACAGTCTCCCATCCTCTAGGAAATTTCGTCCCGAAATTTATTCAAGAGTAAGACTTGAAAGAAACTGGCTAAAGGATGAGGGTTTACGATCGCGACTTGTGGTTGTGGACACATGTGGGTAAGCATGAAGTTTAAAGCAATGAAAATTTAGGTTTGCAAAGAGAGGTTGTTTGACTAAAATGACTTGAGGCATCAAGCATAAGCAGGACGTGTAAGTGTGTGTATAGACGAGTGGCTTAACGGGTTTGAATAATTCAAAGGATATGCCATCTAAGCAGAAAGCTTCGTAGGAAACGGTATGCAGTTTGAAGAAGAGAAGGTTGTAAGAAAGTCTTACCGGTTTGAAGGGCATCGATAAATCTTGATTTTGTAGGAGGTTATTTATCAGTTGAAGCGTGAATGTTGGGTATTTTGAATAAGACGGTTCCCGAGGTAGTGACCAACTGAAGGTGTTCGCACATAAGTAGAATGAGAAAGAGTACTTTAGAGCTCGAATGCTTAAACCGATTGATTGCAAACGGGGTCGTATACAAGACGAGGACAACAGGGGTAACGGAGGCATAAGAGTGAACGATTGATTTAATAAACGGATATGAGTATAAGAACAACATACGTATATGAACAACGAAAACGTTGCGTTAGGGATGAAGACTCGTCGTGGATAATCGGGCATCGCGCTCTTAGCAATGCAGTTGTGAGTTGTTTAAAGTTTACATATCAGGTCTTACTATGGTCTGTAAAACACCGATTTTTCTCATGGCACGTATTACGAAAGTTTGGCAACATGGTGAAAACGCTTATATATAGGAAGTACCAGCGGCGTATCCACCATGTTTAGACCACGTTGGGACCGTTTCGTTACTCGATGCAATGTTACGTCTCGTATATTACCAAATGCGGTAGTGCACCCTATGGTTCTCATGCGATTATCAGTATAATCCCGTGTGCACCCATGATTATACCAATTGTCGCATAATCCGCATAGCTTGTATTAGCGGCGTATGAATTAAGGTGTACATAAATTATGAAAATAAGTTTGTGTGCATGTAAAAATGTAGTGTATAAGTATGTTTACGTGCAAATAAGCATGAGGCCCACGTAAGCGAATCCGTCGGGTTTCGCTCGCGTACAGGCACGAATTTATGAATACAAGTATAAGCATAAGTATGAGTATAAGTATAGGCATGGATATAAGGTGTATGTGTATGAGTGTGGGTACAAGTATATGTATGAATGATAGCACGTATGTTCACGAATATGATTATGTGTATAATTATGGATATCAACGAGTGTAAAAGACAACGACTGTGTGCATGACATGAATTAAGTATAACGAGTTTTAATCATGTAAAGTAATCGAGAAGTCTGAGTGTGTAAAACGAATGATATAAATGAAATTATCTTGCGTGATTTTGACTAAATCATGAATGAGGATATGCATGTATAGTGGTTTGAGTAAAACGTTGAGATTTTCGTTTCAAAGTAGGTTTAAGATTGACTTAAAATGTGGAATCTAGTTCGTAAATGTAAAAAGAATATAAAGTACTTATTGGTTACGCGTGACGTATTTTGTTAAAGGACGGGAGTGCTACCATTGTTTTTAGAAGAATTTAAGCAAGTCGGAAAATGATTGATCTTTATAAAGTTTCTTGCCCACGTGTTTTGAAATTGAGGTGACATCTTGGGAGGTGTATGAAAAGGGCTTTTGAAAATAGTAAGTCTACATCGTTTCTAAGGACATTACTTCAAAATAAGAAATTGAATTTTGAAGGCTCTTGTGAAGATGTTGACCCTTGAGGAGAAATGTGAGATAATAGATTTAATGATCGTTGAAAAGTGTTTTAGCAAGAGGTTTTATTAACTGAGAAAAGAGTTTTAGTAAAAAACGACTCCATAATATCTATAAGGTATTGGTTTGATTTTTTTTTGTTTATAAATGAAAATCCTTAGTAATATGATTTCACGTGAGCCTGTTTTTGTGATCATGATAAATATAAAATTTATGGGCAAGGTATTCACTAGACCGATTAAGTTGTAAGTAGCATTCCGTCAACTTTGAAAATTAGGAAACAAAACGTTCTATGCGGTGTCTAAGTGTATGTGCATGTGGTTTATATGAAATAAATCTCAGGGTAAGAAATACGTTTGATAATATAGTAAATTTTGAAATTCACCTAAGTATGGATTTTGACAATATGATAAAAGATTTTGGCATGCAAATTGGACACGTGGTTTGTAAAATAAAGTTTCCAAAAAAGAGGTTTGGTACGATCACCGAGGTATGGGAATCACCCCTAACGCGTTGGTGAGTTCGTTTTAAAGGAGGAAAGGAGCAGAGTTTAATCGTCAAGGTAATGAAGTCACTCCAATCTCGACGACGGGTCTCCATTTTGGGGTTTACGAGAAATATAAGTCTGCTTGGTGATGTTTTGAAATCATGCGTGTAAATAATGTTTAAATGTATGAAAAGGTTTAGTATGATTTGTGTAAAAACCTTAAAATAACTTGGCATTTGAAATGAAAAGGTAATAAGTATATAAATAAGAAAATCACATATAAATTGAATTAGCATAAAAAGGAGCTCATAAAACATTAGATTGTTTTGGGTAGAGAAACGTCGACTATTTCAAAGTGAATCGAAGATCCCTTCGAATTAGAGTATCGTGCTTTGGCCTACAGGTAAAACGCTCTCGTCGAGAAGCGATTAACGACATTTTAACCTTCAAGTTTCTAAAACGTCTCAAATTGATCGGAAAACCAAGACTTTGGCGAGATTGAAAATCGGGGAATGAGACTTAATCGTCAAGGTGCGGGTTTCACTCCTAACTTGACCATTTCGTACCCAAAGTGTGGTTGGTACTCGTCTAGTCAAAATCAATTTCGACACTTGACGAGAGTCAACTAGACTTTGAAAGCGGAAGTTTTCCATCAAGGTGTGGATGTCACTCCTAACTTGATGGTGTAACTTCGTGGAGAATAAAGAATAAGCAGAATGAGATGTAACATCCGTCGAAAAACGGGTTTTCACAACCCGCTTCGTTTATTAATCGAACAATCAGTTTTAAATTTTTGTGGTTTATTTATGATTAATTTTAATTTTAAACAATACATAATTAATAAACAAATTTGGATTTAAAAGCAAAAATTGTTAAAAAGTGAAAATAAGAGAATTAAAAATAAAACAAGACTGCCGGGATTCGAACCCGGGTCAGCCAATGACTTAACTCCCACTCATCCAACCACTCCGCCACTTATGTTATTTGATAACATATCGAAACAATTAATTCAAATAACAAAACACAGAAATCAAATTCAGTCATTGACGTGCCCATTTCGCAGTCGCCGGAAATCCCGACGACTTCGCCAATAATTGACAGTTTCTATCGATTTAATAGAAGAATTAATCCTAACATCGGTTATAACCGATGTCTGAACCCGCGACATCAGTCGTAACCGCCGGAGAACAGCTGACCATGAATCGAGGCTGAAATCAGACCCAATGCGTCTCAATTCTTCCCTATAAATACACCCACAAGTCTCTGGTAGCCTTTTCGCTCAAAATCGCACCTTTTCTCGAAGCAATTTCACTCGCCGGAAATATCCTGCCATCATCGGACTTTCGCCGGAAAACCGAGGCTCACCTCAACACGGTAAATACCTCGACTCTTTCTGTTTCAATCCGTTGTTAGACTGTTACTAACTTCAATCCAACAATCAGAATCAATCCCAGACAACGTAGCCGGAATATTCAGCTCTCGCCGGAAAACCTCTGGAATTTCTAATCTCACGCTGTGAATCGGTATAATCATTCGAACTTCTGTTAATCCTTGTTTAGTACCCCACTTTCATAACTAAAAAAACAAAACTGATAATTGATTCAAGCAGAAAGAATACACAAATTAGAGCCGATGTTCATTGCCAGAATTCTGAAGAAATACAATTGATTGGTCATATCGTTTCCTGAGTTCATTTTATTCATCACATTTCAACCAGTAATATGCTCGATGAACGACCCAATCAAGAACAGTTGAAAAATCGTCGACTGAGTCTTTGAGCGAAGAAGACGAAGTCGACTGTGTATTATAAGATTAATTAAAATCAGATTAATAAACGGGTTAGACACACAGTCCAGCGGTGGACTGTGTGCAAATAATAAGAACACGTCCCGAGTTCGATCCTTGACACAAGCACATTCGCTGTAATAAAAATGTCTTTTTTTAAACTGAATCGGATCCACACGCAGTAAGATGTTAAGTATAATAAAAACCGGAATATTAACCAGGTTAGACACACAGTCCAACGGTGGACTGTGTGCAACACTAACTCGCACGTCCCGGGTTCGAGACTGGTTAACGGCACCGGTTCAATGCAATTAAAATCCTTTTTAAAAATAAATGATTTCCGGATTAAGTTAAATAGTATATAAAAATATAATTAAAAACAGAAATATTTCGGGTTAGACACGTAGCTCAGTTGGTAGAGCTGCGTGCACGCGTACGGGAGGTCACGGGTTCGAGTCTCACCCAGCGCACATATATAAACGACCGGACCGGTCAAAGGTCCACGGTCAACGGTCAACGGTCAAAAGTCAACATTTTTTTTATTTTTATTTATTTATTTAATTTAAAAATCAATTAAAAATACTTAAAAATAACGTTTTTAAAGTTAGAAAATAGCCTTAAACTCACAAAAATATACCCAAAGATCCTATTAAAATTGTTAATAAAATCCACTTACTTACCGTACCTTTTCGTTATTAACTAGGTTAGTTATTTCTCGTCGATCAATCCTCTAAATTCGTGCGCAATCAACATCATTCACCGAACGCACCCAAAGTGAGTGAATCTCTACAAATTCCCCGTTTTAATCACGTTTTTGGGGTATATCATGTGTCTTATTATTTATTACTTTTAAACTATTGTGCACCCATCATATTCATGATTAAATGTATATTCAACATGTATCATCTGTTTGTGTGATTATTGTTTAGATTAAATTTATCATTTTCAGTACATACATTATCATAGGCCGCCGCTCCCCATTACCTATGAGCGTTGAGCTGTTCCCCATTACCTATGAGCGTGAACGAGGCGTTGCCAACATACGATCGGCTCCGTTTGATTGAGCCTTGATCGCACATACATTTCATCATAGGCCGTCTGCTCCCCATTACCTATGAGCGTTAGCCGTTCCCCATTACCTATGAGCGTGAACGAGACATTGCCAACATTTACATTGTCATTCATATTACATATTCATGCAAGGTGGTTTATTATTGTATGCTATTGGTTTGTTATAGTATGCTATTTGTTTGTTATTGTATGTTTTATTTACGTTTGTTCACATATGATTATTGCACAATTTTTCCATATTAAATACAACAAGAAATAAACAATAAATGTTTTCTAACAAGATTCACTCGCCAACTTTTGTTGATCCAAAAACCATTTTTACACATGATACAGGTGGACAGGATGAAGCAAGGAACACATAGGAAAATGCCTTAGAAGAAAAATAATGAAGTTTAGAAAGATGTATAGAACATGTTGTATTTGTATGATTTGATTGTATGATCTCCTTTAAATTGTAATAATAAATATGAAACATTATAATAAATGTCATGAGCTTTGATGAAAACCCAATCATGCCCCGATCACCTTTTCCGCTGCGGGTCGGGGTGTGACAGATTGGTATCAGAGCTTTTGACTATAGGGATATAGGATAGGTTATTAGACCCTTAGAGCCTATACTATAGTTGATAGATTTTAATTGTTTATGTGGTTACATGCAAACTCATGATGTTTATTTCTTTCATATTTATTACATACACAAATGCATGCAAACACTTCCAATATTACATTTTGTGATACATAGTGAATTATACTTACAGTCAAACATACATACTTACATACATATTCATCATACATATTTCAATGTTCACATATTCAATTCATCTTCATACTTCTGTTATTCAAGATTTTGTCGCATTTTTCATTTTTCAAATCTCATCAAAGTGAGTTCTGTGACGGGCATGTAGTAACTGTAAGGGTACAAGTACCGGTAGTCGGAACGTCCTGTCTAGGTTGGCATTCGTATAAATCCAATATAACGGACCAGTTTGCCTACCTGGGGACTAACGATGAGAGTACGAAGGACCTATTAGGCCAAAGCATGCCACACCAAACGTCGTTCGAACTAACCCCACTTTGAGGTGTCACCGTGTCCACACCTGGATACATTCCGAATATCATACGTTACATACATATTTCTCGATTTTCTCCGGGTTTTAGTGTACGTAACCAGGCTAACACATGCGAACCATATGAAAAACCCGGTAATCATGGGGCCCACATGATTACGAAGGTGAAGTATGGCGGCATGCAAGGCCCAATTACGAGCAAAGCCCAAGACATCCTATGGATGCAGTAGATTTATTATACTATGTTTATTTTATGAATGTTCATTCCTAAATACGACACATGATCCCAAAAACATCCAACTCATACTGTTGATATGTATTCCTTGTAGATGTCTTCTAATTCCGCTCGTAGAAAGATGAGAGCAGGAAAAGCTCGCGAGCGTATGGCTGCCCAAATCGCTCAACAAATGGCTGCCGTAATACCCAACATTGTAGTTCAAGTTCAACAAACCCAAACCGAATCCCCTTCACGATCCATTTCTAAGAGAAAACGAGATGGGCAACTTTTCGCTGTCACCCAACGCAACCAACCAATTTCACAAGCCATACCCCTCCAAGCTATCCCAATCACTCAAGTAGCACCCAACTCAACATACCCAAATAAGAAACCTTACCTAGGACCTCACCCTCAATGTAACACCTGTTTTTATCACCATCCATCTACCTTACTTTGTCGACTATGTGCAAATTGTGGACGCTATGGTCATTTGAGCAAGGCTTGCCGCACCTCTCAAAACCAAACCTCACCCCCTACTCAAAACATGATCCAAACATATCAACAACCCCAATACCCCATGTTTCCATATGTTCGAGCTTGTTTTAATTGTGGCGACCCTACCCACTTTAGAAACACGTGCCCTCGATTGGTTAACATCATACACGCCCAAGCTCAAGCAAACCCAGTTAACCAATCAAATCAAGAAAACCTAACCACTAGGCCACCAGCAAGAGGAAGAGTTTACAACATCAACGCCAATCCTGTTGAAGATAATGACGTCCCGAATGAACCACCCAACTAGTCTCCTTCACCAAAAAAATCAAGATTCAACTCCAACCGCTTAGTTTTTATGTTATCTCAATTTTCACGTATCTCAATTATAAATTGGAAATTTATCCAAGGATCTTAATGCGAATTACTATTTCATTTTGTTTTATACTCGTTGATTTAACATTCACATCATCATACATCTCAACGTATTTCGATCTCATCATGCAAAGAAGTTGGGCTGTGTCTCACTTCTACATAGACTAACCTCTCCATCATAACAAACGAGAGAGGTACTGTCATCATTCAAACATGTATACTATCAGAATGAAGACTCAAGTTTTGGTTGATTGTGTTTGTTTATGTTTTAGAGTCACATAGGACTAATCATAACTTACTGATAAAACCAATGAAAATTTGACGAGAATATGGTGGATACGCCGCTGGTACTTCCTATATATAAGTATTCTTGTCAAAGGATCAGAGGCATTGTCAGGCGGTTATGAGAAGTTCCATGTAGGATTTAGTAATGTCATGGTTGAAGTTTGTTTTATACTCACTGATTTTAGCATTCATATCATCATACATATCAACGTATTTCAATCTCATTATTTAAAGAAGTTGGGCTGTGTCTCACTTCTACATAGACTAACCTCTCCATCATAACAAACGAGAAAGGAACTGTCATCATTCAAACATGTATATTATCAGAATTAAGACTCAAGTTTTGGTTGATTGTGTTTGTTTATGTTTTAGAGTCACATAGGACTAATCATAACTTACTGATAAAACCAATGAAAATTTGACGAGAATATGGTGGATACGCCGCTGGTACTTCCTATATATAAGTATTCTTGTCAAAGGATCAGAGGCATTGTCAGGCGGTTATGAGAAGTTCCATGTAGGAGTTAGTAATGTCATGGTTGAAGTTTGTTTTATACTCACTGATTTTAGCATTCATATCATCATACATCTCAACGTATTTCAATCTCATTATTTAAAGAAGTTGGGTTGTGTCTCACTTCTACATAGACTAACCTCTCCATCATAACAAACGAGAGAGGAACTGTCATCATTCAAACATGTATACTATCAGAATTAGGACTCAGGCATTGGTTGTTGTGTTTTTTATGTTCTAGAGTCACATCATAGAACCAATCATAACCTACTGATAAAACCAATGAAAATTTGACAAGAATATGGTGGATACGCCGCTGGTACTCCTATATATAAGTATTCTTGCCAAAGGATCAGAGGCATTGTCAGGCGGTTATGAGAAGTTCCATGTAGGTTTTAGTAGTAGAAGTTTTGTTTTAGGATATAATCTTATCTTTCCAAACATATCAAAACTCTTGCGCATGAAATCATATTTAGTCAATCAACTCTGTTTATCAATATTCATTATCTTAGGCATCAAACAGCGATTCCTGTAGCAGGGTATTCAACCCCTACAAGGAACGTTACCGCCTCAAACAAAAATTTAAACTTTTACTCCCTTCTAAGTATGTAATTGTCAAATTAAAACACCATCCTTTTGAAACAAACATGCCACTACTTAAATTTCGGGACGAAATTTCTAAAAGTAGGGATACTGTAACATCAGTCGAAAAACGGGTTTTCACAACCCGCTTCGTTTATTAATCGAACAATCAGTTTTAAATTTTTGTGGTTTATTTACGATTAGTTTTAATTTTAAACAATACATAATTAATAAACAAATTAGGATCTAAAAGCAAAAATTGTTAAAAAGTGAAAATAAGAGAATTAAAAATAAAACAAGGCTGCCAGGATTCGAACCCGGGTCAGCCAATGACTTAACTCCCACTCATCCAACCACTCCGCCACTTGTGTTATTTGATAACATATCGAAACAATTAATTCAAATAACAAAACACAGAAATCAAATTCAGTCATTGACGCGCCCATTTCGCAGTCGCCGGAAATGACCTCGCCAATAATTGACAGTTTCTATCGATTTAATGGAAGAATTAATCCTAACATCGGTTATAACCGATGTCTGAACCCGCGACATCAGTCGTAACCACCGGAGAACAGCTGACCATGAATCGAGACTGAAATCAGACCCAATGCGTCTCGATTCTTCCCTATAAATACACCCACAAGTCTCTGGTAGCCTTTTCGCTCAAAATCGCACCTTTTCTCGAAGCAATTTCACTCGCCGGAAATATCCTGCCATCATCGGACTTTCGCCGGAAAACCGAGGCTCACCTCAACACGGTAAATACCTCGACTCTTTCTGTTTCAATCCGTTGTTAGACTGTTACTAACTTCAATCCAACAATCAGAATCAATCCCAGACAACGTAGCCGGAATATTCAGCTCTCGCCGGAAAACCTCTGGAATTTCTAATCTCACGCTGTGAATCGGTATAATCATTCGAACTTCTGTTAATCCTTGTTTAGTACCCCACTTTCATAACTAATCAAACAAAACTGATAATTGATTCAAGCAGAAAGAATACACAAATCAGAGCCGACGTTCATTGCCGGAATTCTGAAGAAATACAATTGATCGGTACATTCGTTTCCTGAGTTCATTTTATTCATCACATTTCAACCAGTAATATGCTCGATGAACGACCCAATCAAGAATAGTTGAAAAATCGTCGACTGAGTCTTTGAGCGAAGAAGACGAAGTCGACTGTGTATGATAAGATTAATTAAAATCAGATTAATAAACGGGTTAGACACACAGTCCAGTGGTGGACTGTGTGCCAATAATAAGAACACGTCCCGAGTTCGATCCTTGACACAAGCACATTCGCTGTAATAAAAATGTCTTTTTTTAAACTGAACCGGATCCACACGCAGTAAGATGTTAAGTATAATAAAAACCGGAATATTAACCAGGTTAGACACACAGTCCAGCGGTGGACTGTGTGCAACACTAACTCGCACGTCCCGGGTTCGAGACTGGTTAGCGGCACCGGTTCAATGCAATTAAAATCCTTTAATAAATGATTTCCGGATTAAGTTAAATAGTATATAAAAATATAATTAAAACACAGAAATATTTCGGGTTAGACACGTAGCTCAGTTGGTAGAGCTGCGTGCACGCGTACGGGAGGTCACGGGTTCGAGTCTCACACAGCGCACATATATAAGCGACCGGACCGGTCAAAGGTCAACGGTCAACGGTCAAAAGTCAACATTTTTTTTTTATTTTTTTTTATTTATTTAATTTAAAAATCAATTAAAAATACTTAAAAATAACGTTTTTAAAGTTAGAAAATAGCCTTAAACTCACAAAAATATACCCAAAGATCCTATTAAAATTGTTAATAAAATCCACTTACTTACCGTACCTTTTCGTTATTAACTAGGTTAGTTATTTCTCGTCGATCAATCCTCTAAATTCGTGCGCAATCAACATCATTCACCGAACGCACCCAAAGTGAGTGAATCTCTACAAATTCCCCGTTTTAATCACGTTTTTGGGGTGTATCATGTGTCTTATTATTTATTACTTTTAAACTATTGTGCACCCATCATATTCATGATTAAATGTATATTCAACATGTATCATCTGTTTGTGTGATTATTGTTTAGATTAAATTTATCATTTTCAGTACATACATTATCATAGGCCGCCGCTCCCCATTACCTATGAGCGTTGAGCTGTTCCCCATTACCTATGAGCGTGAACGAGGCGTTGCCAACATACGATCGGCTCCGTTTGATTGAGCCTTGATCGCACATACATTTCATCATAGGCCGTCTGCTCCCCACTACCTATGACGTGAGCTGTTCCCCATTACTATGAGCGTGAGCTGTTCCCCATTACCTATGAGCGTGAACGAGACGTTGCCAACATTTACATTGTCATTCATATTACATATTCATGCAAGGTGGTTTGTTATTGTATGCTATTGGTTTATTATTGTATGCTATTTGTTTGTTATTGTATGTTTTATTTACGTTTGTTCACATATGATTATTGCACAATTTTTCCATATTAAATACAACAAGAAATAAATAATAAATGTTTTCTAACAAGGTTCACTCGCCAACTTTTGTTGATCCAAAAACCATTTTTACTCATGATACAGGTGGACAGGATGAAGCAAGGAACACATAGGAAAGTGCCTTAGAAGAAAAATAATGAAGTTTAGAAAGATGTATAGAACATGTTGTATTTGTATGATTTGATTGTATGATCTCCTTTAAATTGTAATAATAAATATGAAACATTATAATAAATGTCATGAGCTTTGATGAAAACCCAATCATGCCCCGATCACCTTTTCCGCTGCGGGTCGGGGTGTGACATGAGAGTCGTTCACCAAATTGTGGACATCACGCCTATTTTGGTGAAGTCGTCTCACTTGTGTAATACGAGTGTTTTCGAGTTTAGTATAATCGAGTAAAATGCATTAGGAAAGGCGTATGACTGAAATAATGTAACGAGTATGAACACGTAAAGCATTTCATGAATTTAATACATAAGAGACGTTTAAAGAAATTAGCATGCGAATCACGTATGGTCGAATGTGGTGCTAAACTATAGACTAGGTCGAAAGCATGGCAATTCTACCTAATTCCCTATAGTTATGGCTCTGATACCAATCTGTCACACCCCAACCGATGGCGGAAACATCGAGGCGGGACGAAAGAGATTGTTCATTGCTCATAAAACTAAAAGTGACAATAATTAATTTAAACCGGATTTCATTTCATACGTAAATTGTTATACATTACAAGAGAAATTCAAGTACAACAATAACAATGACAAAATTTAATACGTCTACAATAAACCTAACGTCTATGTGTGTATCTAGTCCCAACGCTACTTCATTTTGATAGCATCATCTTCATCAACCTGTAACATGTTTTAAAATACGAGTTCAATGCAAAAGAAAATGCGAGTATACAAGTTTGAGCATAGCATACGTATAAGCATAAGTTTAAACAAATCCACATGGCAACTAAGGTTACATACGAGCATATACAAGGCAGGCGATATTTCTAGTCAACCCTCTGTTTACGCAATATATTTATGATAATTCAACATGACCACTCGTTCACGGGCGGTGCGTTACTCATATAGCGGTATACATGTCAAATGGAGGCTCAAAATAAGCTAATGACTATGGTATCTCATACGTTCAGTCCTAATATAAGCACAACATACGTATCAAAGCGTTCATGTATAATGGATTGTTCGTGCAAGTAAATAAGCATAAGTTTTGTGTTGTTTTATGATAATATAAATATGTTACACCCCAAAAGTGGTAAACATAAAAGGGGTTTAGTTGAGATCAAGGAGATCGAAATGGATATAAACATTATTATAAGATACGCAGTGTGAGGTACACATTTGTAAAAGGCTATTCTCACTTCCAACTAGAGGGTTTAAGAGGGCGAAAACTAACTGATGTATATTAGTTGTAACTTTGTAATAGTAACAACTTGGACTAGTTGCGTACTTATTTTTCCACTATTATAACTGCCAACTATTGGTGGTAATAAGCGTCAAACAGTTATACTAGTTCATAAAGAGTTGCAGCATTTCGTCATATTTATTCCCCACCTATACAAGGATGATCTTTAATCTCTTTACTTTCACCACAAAAGTTTCATATTCGTTACTAACTTTTTGAATCACCTAATTAAAGAATTGGAGTACCTTCAAATTAGTTGGATCTGAAAGGTATAAGTACACCTTTCATAAGGATTACTTGGGGAAATCAAATCTACAATACCAATATAGGTTGGTAGCCATATTTGTCCAATACTCTCCTCATGTTGTTTGCATATGCAGTTATATTTACATTTAGATCAGGGATGCTTTTAAACATAAATTCAAGGCTCCATGCAATAAAAGAAATTTGATCACCAAATTAAGCATGGTTACATGACCAAAATTCAATCAAATATAAATAGCAAGGAAATTCAAATGAATTTAAACTGACGACAATTGATTGCCATTGACAACACGGGTACTGCAAATTTGCAATGAATTACGAGAATAGAGGATATAAACAATTCCAAACTTTATAACAAAGTGATTTATAGAAGGAGCCATAATAATCAAATAACATATCTCATAAATGATAGAATTTGTGAATTTAAGTTTGTTTATCAATAAGTTAATAATACACCATGCATACAACTGGTGATCAAACATACAAATAAATGTTTCTGTGTGAAAAGGGAAATTCATTGGAATATCGAGCTCTGAATATTTAAACAAAGAAGATTGATTGCTAAGGTGATGTTTGTTTTTTTAGAGGTAAAACGTATGTAGTCTACGAACCACATCTGCAGCCATCTGTAGCAGAAGAGGTGGACCAAACCTATGCAGTCTGCAAGAATAAGACTATTTATTTTTTAACTTCCGCAAGTTGCTGAAATATAAATAAACTAATTTATTAAACTTAAAAGAGTTTTTTCAACATTCAAATTTAAATAATAGTTATACAATACTGAAATCATATTCATAAAAACACAATACATTTTTTAATTCATTTATTCGATACTTTGCGTTAACTGCTCAACAATCTCATCTCGTAACTGAGTCATATATTCCCGATCCCATGCAGTACCATGTGCTTCAACCTCGTCTTCATGAGCATCAACATGCACTTGCCTATTTGTTTCAACGTTGTATATGTTGCCAGTTTTGTTTTTCAAATACACCCAACCTATGTATTTGGCTTCAAGATTATCATATGCGTTCTTCATTTGTTTTTGCGTCAAATCCAAGCCAAACTTTTACTTAAAAACTTTTCCTAAATTATTTCATGAGTCTTTATGCAAACTTAATCCTTTTCTACCAACCGTGTTTATCTCATTAATGCAAGTCTCTAATAAGCATTTTAGATGCTCATTTGACAATTTTTGGTTTTCTCCCATTTCTATTAATCAACAAACAAGCAATGAACATAATACGCACAGATCAATTAAGGATAATCAAACAATTTAGAGCAACAACATAATAGGCATGAATAACAACGAACATCTAGAACATCTAATCATAACAAACACATAAAAACTCTAAACAAACACTTTATCACAATGAACACCTAAATTCCATAACAAACACAAAAATTAACATAATCATAACAAACAATGGACTAAATCAAAAAAAAAACACCAAAAAATCCCATAACCAACACTAAAAATTCACATAATCTCAACAAACAATGGACGAAAATGGAGTACAATCAAGAACCATTTTTTTATCATTCAAGATTTCTAATTAAGAACTAACATCATAAAAAAACAATCAAGATTTGTACATACCTATTGATTGAGGAAGAATCCGGCGACAGCAACGGCTGGGCTGAGGGGGTCGAGAGCGGCGGCGGCTAGGCCGAGGTGGTGGAGTGCGGCGGCGGCTAGGTTGAGGTGATGGAGAGCGGAGGCGGTTGGCTGAGGTGGTGGAGTGAGAGCGGCGGATGGCTGAGTGGTGGAGTGCTCGGCGGTGCTTGGTTGAGGGGTGAAGGAGAGATGGTGGTGGAGAAGGAGGTGTGCTAAGGTTTTGAACCTGTGTTTGTGTTTTGTTATATCAGAGTAAAAAGAAAGGAAAGAAGAGGCAGGAAGAGTCTTTCCCACATCTACACCAAAAAGAGGATACTTTGCAGACCCAAACGTCTGCGCATGGTCTGCGTGATGCAGACATAAGAGAACAACAAGAGCTTTTAAAAAAAAACCTAAGAATTTTAGGGAACATCATAATTCAAATATTAAAACCGAAGTAAAATCACGAACTATCTATATTGTTAGTCCATAAATTCATTGATAATTATTGACTACTAATTCAATATACTTAAATATCTGGATTGGGTACCGGAGGTGCCGAAGTGTGACTTAAGGGAAGATAATTATTGGACTACTAATTCAATATATTTAAAATGTAATTAGGGGCGGATGTGCAAAAATTCAAAATTCAATCAAGTTCATCATGATCACATGTTTTCATTGGTTCACAATGGTTCATAATGATAACCTTTTCTCGTTTTTATATTAGACCTTTTAGATTTTAGATATTTAATCGTGGGCAACATACATATTTTAACATCCACCGAATCAACTACTGAAAATTTATGGGCCGGATATACAGGGCCAGTCTTATGTATAAAAATACAAAAATAACCTTACATATCACATGTTATATTGCAATAACTATATATTGCAATGAATACTTATAAGTAGCCTTAATAAAAAATAAGTAAGTTCTTTAGTGTATAACTAACTCTTGTTATGCATTCATCTTAAGATCATGTGTAGTCATAAAACCCTTTAAGGGGCAATATGTGACAAGTGACGAAAAGTGCAACAGGTGGGCTTTATGGGGCTTTATATCACAAGAGGGTGTAGTGGTAAAGGAGTTATATAACCATTCAATTTATACATGCATATGTACGTATATATATGTGTGTGAGTGGAGAAGGAGGTCAGCGGCGTGATGATTTTTGCGTGGATTCAAATGAGACCCTATAGCGCCAGCCGTCGTGGTGTACGACGGCGCTGTGAGGCGCTATGCCCTTTTTTGCCGTGTGGTGATGACCCACTACGGATGGCCTAAGTGTGTAAAATTATATAGAACAATAAAACATGTCTATTTTTAAAACTTAGAACGCAGAGAGTTCTTAAAAACAACGTTTATTAATTATGTTTGACCGTTAGATGCATTGATATAAGTACATAACTACCATTTATCTTCATTTAATATTAATATTTATGATCCCTAACCAATTAGTTAACTACGAGAGAACCCACACAACGCGATAGAGTGGTTAATTAAGATTTAAAAAATGAATAAAAACAAGTCAAAGATGTCGATTATTAGAGGTTAAACAACTGCTACGTTGAAGTAAAAGAAGTGATCGGTCTTTACGTTAAAATGTAGAAGAATTATATTTCAAACTTTCACTTCATAACAAATATATGATATCGTCTTAATATATCGTATCTAAGTATTTCACGTTTAAATATCAAACTTTTACTCTATAACCCAATATATCCTACCATCTTAATATTTTGCGTATTAATATCACCCATATCGCGTCTTAATATAGCGTCGAAATTACTTTTTTATCCCAAAGGGTTGTATTTCAACAACAAACAACAAGAATAATAATAAAATAAATAATAATAATATAATAATAATACATAATAATATAATAATAATAATAAAAAAAAACTTTTTGAACGAAAAATTTGGATCACTGACGGACCCCTAGAGTATCATCGTGCCACCAGCGAACCACCCATCATATCCATCTCCACTAGGCATAATGTCAATACACCAATTCAGGAGAAAACCCAATAAATATGGGAAAAATCCCCCTTGTGGGAATCGAACCCATGACTTATTGATCCCAAAGTCTTATCTCACCTCAAAATGCAATTAGGCTATAAAGCCATGGACAATAATAAACAACTTAGATGTTATTTTTTGAATGACAACGTTTTCTCTACTTTACTAAACCCTACATTAATCGTCCTTGCCCAAGTTTAAACCAAACCTCACCTCTAAGGCTATATAGAGGGTATAGAATTGACCCCTTAAGGCTCCATTATGTCACCTCCCACATCAACCAATAGTGTTGCCCTCTAACATTCAAGAAATGGGATAAAGCCTCCTATCAATAGCACCCCCTTTCATTAATATTAAATTGATTTGATCCCACATATCCTTTATCCCCTGTTATTGCCTTGGCGAGCATTCAATAGCACTCTCACAATAGCACCTATGGTATGGTGTGAGGCGCTATTGATAAAAAATTTTTGAGTTGGATGAACAATGACGCTCAATACCACCAAGCCTAAGAGGCATATGCTTCTACGTATTAAGTGGCCTAGCCCTACATTAGTAGATAATTAATTACTAGCTAGTTCATTAAATTCATTAAATTTGAATCTATTAAAATGGTAGTTGAATTAGTGATTATGTTAATTTTTCTTAACATAGTATATAATTTATAATTTTGTTCATCTAAAATACATTATATATTAGAGTATGATTAGATTAAAATTACTTGTAAAATTGTAAATCAATAAGACCATGTGTAATAAGACCATGTATAGTGGTGAGTGAAACAAATATCTCACCTTTGGGTATGAGGCGACACGTGACCGCCGAGTCAGCAAAGGGATTGAAGTTAAAAAGGGTGCAGTTGTATAATGATTAATTACTCATAATGCTCCAACAATTATTACCCAATTATTATCTTTTTTTTAGAAAAATAAACCAAATAAATGAGTTGGAAATTTGTTACTGGTCAAAAGTTTAACAATCTGACGTTTTTAATTTGTTGCCACGCCCAACCAAAAATGTTCAAAAACGCCCAAGGGGGCGGTGCTGGGGCGGTATTGAGCGTGGATTAGGGCAAAAAACGCTCAATCCCTTCCCCACTACACGTGGTCTAATAGCAAAATTTAAGATACGTTTATACAAATAATACAAAATTAATAAACGTAACTGAATAAATGGAATATCATAACTAAGCTTTTAACTAAGTAAATTTAAAAAAAAGTACTAAGTAATTTTTTATAAAAGTAATAAAACTATAATATTAAAAAAATCTAATTAATAAACATATTTGATTTTAACCTGAGTAAACGACACACGATCATAAGGCTTGAAGGGTGTGGGGGCATGGGTTGGATCATCAATCCTCACGTAGGACCATTAATGGATTGCTGCACCACCTAATTGCCTTATCCACAATGATTAGCAATCCTTTACTTTTTCAATATTCCTTTTTCCTTTTCATAAAAATAAATTAAAATAAAAGAATAGTGGTTTGGCTCATGACCACACCATTAGAATAGTGTTTTGGATGATGGATTAGAAATGGATGACATAACGTTGATGTGCAGTGTCATGGTGACCATAAGATGGGACGGGGCGGTCCATAGTAGAGGAAGGACCACGCGTTGAATGGCGTCATACATCACCGCCATTGGTCTCTATCGCGCGTCAAACATAAAACGCGTTGTAGTGAACACGCGTGAAGATTTGTTGGGTTACGAGGGAAATTGTTGGGTTGTGGGGGAAATTGGTAGGGGGTGGTGAGTGAAGGGCATTTCCACTAAAATCTATCGAGTGATGAGTGGGTGGTGAATGATTGTCGCAACCCCCGACCCCTACCCCGGGAGCGGGAACCGCGAGACACAGGGCTGGTGATACCGGTGTTTATTAATTTGGCTGCGGAATTACAACATCATGATCGTAGTTAGGAAATAATTTATCAGAGTTTCAAAACACCAACTTTTATATTACACAAAATGGGATAAAACTCAAGTTTCAATTACAATACATTTGTAGGGATAAACCCTGACTTATGGAAAACATAAACTCCGTTTATTTAGGTAACTTTTATAGCCACTTTTCTAAGCCTTCAGTGCTCTCCAGCTGGCTTCTATTAACTTCACATTAAGTTACCTGAAACGCGTTTTAAAAGATTTTATCAGCAAGAAATACTAGTGAATACATCCCAGTATAATCAAAACAAGTTTTATAGCTTTACAGTTATTGAGAGCATCCGCATTTACAATGTTTATATCTACAGCATTACCCAATCAGTACTGTCACTCCTGACTTGTGGGTCACGTTACCCATTGGCAAAAATCCATTTGTCCAACGTTAAGGATTCAAATTTCGTATACAAAACCCCAACATATCGGCAGTAATTGTAGAATACATATACTTAATCACAGTTAAGCATAATTAAAATATTTTGACTCACAAAAAGGTTTACAAAAAGAGAATGTACTCACTTTGAAAACTTAGGTATTCCTACGGAGTTCCTGATGAAAATTATTGATTACTTCCTAGAATTTCTATTTAAAACATACAATGCACATGTGTTAGTAAATTAACCCAGGTCACTTTTAGCCGTACAACCTAGACAGAACCCCGGTGTGTGTAGTCAGGCAGGGCCTTGACATGCGTCGGTGGGTCCTAAATCAATCGGGTATGATAACCATACAACACAAGATAGAACCACAACGTTCTCAGTCGGGCAGAGCCTAGACATGCGTTGGCGGGTTCTAACTTGGGTAGGGTAATGAATTAGTGATCGGGGGTTAAGATACTTACAGCAGGTAGCGCTTCATGGGTTTTAGGGGTTTGGGGGAGGGAGTTTCGACAGAAACAGAGATTGAGGGAGTATACGAACGAGAATTTCGATCGCAAATGAGCAAAGAAACGATCCCAGGCCTGGTCCTTATATAGGCCAATTTGACCTCTACCGCGCGTCGCGTGGGGATCTGTGTATGCTCTCGCGTGGCGCATGAGACACCTAGCTAGGCTAGGTCAGCCTCCTCATCAGCATAGACCTTGCCACATGGCGTGAAACGGTGACACGTCACCTGGACGTCTCCCGCGCGTCGCGACAGAGACTGGTGTCTCTAGCGCGTGGCGCCTGGCTGTCCAGGTGAGCCTATCTCGTTTTGCATGCCGCGTCTCGATTTGCATGTCCGGTTTGTCGTTTCGGCTCGGTTTGGGGTGTTTTGGAGAGTTGTTACATCCTCCCCACCTTTAATTTAAATCTCGTCCTCGAGATTCACTTGAATAGGTGTGGATATTTTCTTTGCATCTCTGATTCTAGCTCCCATGTATATTCTGGTCCTCTCTTTGAATCCCATTTAACTTTGACCAGAACTAATCTCTTGTGCTTGAGATTCTTGATCTTTCTATCTTCAATTTGAACGGGTTTCTCTACAAATTTAAGTTTCTCATTTACCTCTATATCTTGAAGAGGTATCACCAATGATTCGTCTGCTAAACATTTCTTGAGATTACATATATGAAACACATCATGTATTCCTCCCATTTCCTCTGGCAATTGTAGCTGATAAGCTACGGGCCTTATTCGTTTGATAATTTTAAAAGGTCCAACATACCTTGGGCTTAGTTTTCCTTTCTTACTGAATCTTACAACTCCTTTCCATGGTGAGACTTTTAATAGCACTTTATCTCCAACTTGAAATTCCAAAGGTTTGCGTCTGTTATCTGCATAACTCTTTTGACGATCTCGGGCTGTTTTCAATCTTTCCTTAACTTTGATAATTTTGTCAGTTGTTTCTTGTACAATCTCAGAACCTGATAATTGCTTTTCTCCAATTTCTGCCCAACACACTGGTGTTCGACATTTCCGTCCGTAGAGTGCTTCAAAAGGTGCAGCATTGATGCTGGTATGATAACTGTTGTTATAGGAAAATTCTATCAAAGGTAAATGTTCATCCCAATTTCCTCCAAAACCAATTACACAAGCTCTAAGCATATCTTCCATTGTTTGAATTGTCCTTTCACTTTGACCGCTGTTTGAGGATGATATGCTATACTTAGATTTAATCTGGTTCCCATTGCTTTTTGGAAACTTGTCCAAAAATGCGAATTAAACCGGCTGTCCTGTCAGACAAAATAGATAAAGGAATTCCATGAAATGAAACTATTTCATTTACATATAATTTAGCTAGTTGTTCCATACTGAAAGTTTCTTCATCGGTAAGAAATGAGCAGATTTGGTTAATCTGTCTACAATCACCCAGATTGTATCATTACCTTTTCGTGTCCTGGGTAGTTTGGTAACAAAGTCCATTGTTATCAATTCCCATTTCCAAATTGGCATTTCCAATTTTTGTAAAAGTCCTGAAGATTTCTGATGTTCAGCCTTAACCTGTGAACATGTTAGACATTTAGCGACGTAGGTTGCTACATCCTTTTTCATACCTATCCACCAGAAATTTCTTATCTTAAATCTTATCACTTCCAGGATGCATTGTATACTTAGTCTTATGGGCTTCCTCGAAAATTCGATTTCGCAGGTCTCCTTGAATAGGAATCCAAATTCTTTTCTTATGGAATTTCCAAACTCCATCGGTTCCTTTTTCTAATTCCTTAATCATTCCTTTTAATCTTTCAGCATCGTCCTTGATGGCTGTTTCCTGAACCTGTTTAATTTACTCATTTAAAATCTATCTAAGATTTAGTATAAGAACGACTTAAAGCGTCTGCTACTACATTAGCTTTTCCTGCATGATACTGGATATCACAATCATAATCACTAAGGATTTCCATCCATCGCCTCTGTCTCATGTTTAATTCCTTTTGTCCAAAGACATATCTTAAACTCTTATGATATGTGAATATCACAAACTTACTACCGTAAAGATAGTGTCTCCAAATTTTAAGGGCAAAAATTATTGCTCCTAATTCCAAATCATGTGTAGTATAATTTTCTTCATGCTTCTTGAGTTGTCTAGAGGCATAAGCAATAACCTTTTGACGTTGCATTAGCACACATCCATATCCTAATTTAGACGCATCGCAATAAACTATGAAGTCTTCAGTTCCTTCTGGCAATGCGAGTATTGGTGCGTTGGTTAACTTGTGCTTTAAAATCCTGAATGCTTCTTCCTGCTTTGGTCCCCATTCAAATTTAACTGATTTGCAGGTTAGCTTGGTTAATGGAATGGCTATTCTAGAAAAAATCTTGAATAAAGCGTCTATAATATCCTGCTAATCCAAGAAAACTTCTTACTTCCGTAGGGGACTTAGGGACTTCCCATCTGGTAATCGCCTCGATCTTTGTGGGATCCACATGAATTCCTTCATGGTTAACCAAATGTCCAAGGAATTGTTCTTCTTGTAACCAGAATTCACACTTCGAGAATTTAGTGTAAAGCTTTTCCTTCCTTAGCAATGACAGGAGGATATGCAAATGATCTGCATGATCTTCTTTACTCTTAGAGTAAATTAGAATATCATCTATAAAGACAATTATGAATTTATCCAGGTATGGTTTACATATCCTGTTCATCATGTCCATAAATGCAGCTGGGGCATTCGTTAAACCAAATGGCATGACAGTAAATTCATAATGTTTTGAAAGCTGTTTTAGGAATGTCCTCTTCCCGTACTTTCAACTGATGATATCCTGAGCGTAAGTCGATCTTAGAAAAGAATCGGGCTCCTTGGAGTTGATCAAACAGATCATCGATTCTCGGTAATGGGTACCGATTTTTAATTGTAACCTTATTTAATTCTCGGTAGTCAATGCACATACGCACTGATCCGTCCTTTTTCTTAACAAATAACACCGGTGCTCCCCATGGTGATGAGCTAGGTTGTATGAAACCTTCTCTAGTAATTCGTCCAGTTGTTTCTTCAGTTCCTGCATTTCCGTCGGTGCTAGGCGATAGGGGGCTTTGGCAATCGGCGTTGTTCCTGGTATTAGGTGAATTCTAAATTCAACCTCTCGATCTGGCGGCAATCCAGGTAACTCTTCTAGAAAGACATCAGAGAAATTTGATATTACAGGAATATCTTTTAATTCTTTTCCTTTAGTGTTGATGATTATGGAAATCATATACACCATTCCTCCTTTTCGTGTATAACTTCCTGCTTTCATCACGGAGATGAACTTTGTTGACCTTGTCGACTTATCTCCCTTAATTGTGATCCTCTCGCCAGATGGCGCAATCAATTCTACAGATTTTTTATCACACAATATTCGTGCCTGATTGGTTACCAACCAATCCATTCCTAACACGACATCAAATCCGGCTAGATCCATTCGAAAAAGGTTAGCCGAAAATTTTTGACTTAAAAGTTCTATCTTAGCTCCCTACCGGATTTCGCTTATTTTGATAGAGGATCCATCTGCCGTCTCCACCAAACAGTCTTGGTGGAGTTTAGTTAATGGTTGATTAAGAAAATTGCAGAAGGAAGTATTTATGAAACTTTGGTTTGCACCAGAGTCAAATAATACTTTTGCATAAACACCATTAACTAAAAACGTACCAGCAATCACATCCGGAATCATCTTGGCTTCCTCGGCAGTCAGCACGAACGATCTGGCAGTCTTCTTGGGTCCTTCCGTCGTCCTTGCTTTGTTGTTTGCCGCTAAAGCTAGTTTCGGGCAGTTGGTTTTAATATGACCGGCTTCTCCACAATTGTAGCGTAGCCTATTATTAGGTTTCTTTCTGCAGTCTTCTTCCTTATGCCCTGGGAATTTGCAGAAATTGCAGTATGTAGAGCATTTCCCGGAATGCTTCTTTTTGCAGTTTTTACATAGGGGTGACGAAGAACTTGCCCCTTTTCCGCGATAGGAATTACCATAACGTAGTTCCTGAGTAATCTTTTGAGCTTGGTTCCTTTTCTGGTTTTCTTCTTGCGTACGTACCAATTCATCTGTCAAGGTGTTTGCTAGTTCTACTGCTTCTTCAATAGTTTGTGGTCTAGCTGCCTTAACCACATGTCTGATTTCACTGATTAATCCCCAAATGTAACGGGAGATTAATACTGGTTCTGGTGAGGCCAGGGTTGGTACAATCCTTGCATATTCAAAGAATGTGGTGGTATAATCTTTGCAATTTACCCCAGTCATTCTATGATTTAGGAACTATTAGCAATCTGTCCCTCTTCATTAGGAGGACAAAATTTCCTTTCAACTATTTCCTTAAAGTTGTTCCATTCCATACTGTAAACCCTGTCACTTCCTCGAGACTGAAGAATGGTATTCCACCATTCTAAAGCTGCATCTTTAAAAAGATTAGAAGCATACATAACTTTATCCTCATTGGCACACTTACTTATTTTTAAAAGTGCTTCTGTCTTACCTATCCAGCGCAAGGCTGAAATAGCTCCTTCACTGCCTGAGAATTCTATCGATTTGCATGATAAGAATTCTTTATAAGAACAACCATATGAGATGGTTCTTCTTCTTTTTGGAACAGGAGCTTGAATTAATAATTCATGATTTCCGTTCATGCTATGATTTGGTTCAGAGGATACGCGTTTACTTCCGTTACCGGACTTATCCTTTTCTGCCTTTTTAATAGTATCGATATATAGGGCATAGCATCTATGATTCCTTGGGCTATTATGTGTTCGATAGCACTTTTATTCATTTGATTCTCGTTATTATCGTTATTCTAGATTCCTGATTTACTTCGTCTGACATCTGAATCGTAAACATTAATCAGGTATTAATATCACAGAATAATAAATATCACACAACACAGTGAACCAAAATCGTCGAGCATTGCGACTTTTACTCTTTTCATATATATATATATATATACATATATATATATGCGTCTATTACAAACATAACTGAAATTCAAACATTAGTACTATGCATCGATATATGTATATAGGTGGTATATAGTTTATATCTATCTTAGTTTTTTTTCTAACTATGTAACAAAATACACACATATATATATATACAAGTACGTGGCGGTTGCGTAAAACTCCATTTCCCGATCGTCATACTTCCAGACGAGCTTCTCTCCGATTTGGCGAATTCGGTTTCCTTCCTCCACCAATTCATCTTCAAGCTGGCGAAGTTCTTCCACATGCTCCATGGGTAGTACTGGGGCTGGCACTAGTTCTGGGTAAGGTGGAACTGGTTCTTCGTAGGGGAATGGGATTTCCAGTAATTGCTGTATTTCCCAGTTGTTGGCCCACTATAGGTTTAGAGGATTTGGTGCTGGAATCCTAGGTTCCTCGTTGGGTCAAAGGCTGGGATTGGAAATTGGTTCCCCTGGTTCTGGTCTAGATTCATGGGTTGGTTGGGAAATAAAGGAAGTATCTGTGGTTCTGGATTTGCTGCTTGGTTGAAATTAGGCTCTCCTCCTATATTTCCATACAGATGAAAATTTGCTAATTGTCTATCCAACTCTTCTTCCGACAAGGGCCTAGCTGCTGGGTTCTGGGTATTTCTAACTGCTATGGCTTGCTGTTGGGCTTGTCTTAATCTTTTCTGTACTCTCCATGTCGATAATACCAAACCCTTTTTGTTAGGAAAAGGTCTACAGTTGTTAAACAAAGATTTCGAATGCGTATGATTCCAGCGTTGACTATTTTCCCTCTATAGGATAATGAAGTATAAACATAAGGTAAAAGTAAAAACCCGAATTAAACTGAAACTAAGAAAATTTTCCCTCAAATAACACAAAATAACATAGAAGTTATAGATATTTCTTAAACAATAATAAAATTTAGGTATGAAAACACCTAAATCTAAACCACATGTTGATACACTCTGCGCCAACCCCGTACCCAACCCGACGGATCCGCGGACACGACGGTTTACCTGTTTACTAATCGCAGCGGAATTACAACATCGACATCAGTTAGAACGATTAAATCGAGTTAGTCAAAACACCAAAACTTTGAATGAACAAATGATAAAACCCAATTCATATGACAATCTTTTAAATAAACCCATGAACATAATCCTTTTTAGTAACAATGCACATTTTCTAAGCTTATGCTCTCAGCGGCTGTATATTCAATTGCCGGAATTGCGAAAAAGATTACATCAAGAATCTTGTAAAATCCCAGATTCTTTTGTTTTTTCATCCATGTTAGATGTTTATACTACACCATTACCCAACAGACTCGTCCATCGACGTTGTGGATATTTACCCAGGAAAAACATTGAGAAATTTCAAATCTCGTGATAAAACCCAACAATCAGCTAATTGTGAATACATATACTTATTGTTTAAGATAATTTAAAAATTTCACAAAAGGTTACAAAAAAATGTTATATTGAAAACTTATATTCCTACAGGAGTTCCTGAGAAAATCTTGCCAGGAATTCTATTAAAACAACAATTCACATGTGGTTAGTAATTATCACTTAGTCGATCAACCCCAGAACCTGCGTGCGCTATCAGCACTTACATGCCGTGAACCAACCAATGTGATAATCTTTATACAACACAGATAAACACAATTTCTTCGGGAGAGTAGTCATGTTGGCGTTTCTATACTTGGTTAAAACGACTTGTGATCAGTTCAAGATACTAAGGAGGTATCCAGTGTTAATGTTTTGGGTAAGGGGTTTAGATAAATTATATCATTTGTCGTAATGACAACAAACATCCTAGGCCTAGCCTTGATGTGCCCATTTGACCTTCCGTCGCGCGGTGGATGTGTGCTCGCGTAGCCCAACACTACAGATCGAACCTCCTTTGATGAGCCTTGCCACATTCAAACATACAGTAGGACTCGTCCGGCTCCCGGATGTTCTCTGGCGACGTGCGCTTGCCAAGTGAGCTTGTCTCGTTTATCCCTCTCAGGTGTGTTTGTCGTTCGCTCGTTTGGTGTTTTAAGTGTTATGTGTGCACCCCCATATATTTCCCACCAATTGTTTCAATGTAATATAAACATGAATCAATAACAATGTTTAAATTAACAAAGTTGCAGATCCAACCTTTATGTTAACCTAAACTGCACCTATTTTACCAATGAAATCGGCAAAACTCATTTGAGTTTGCAAGAAACCTTAAACTAAGTCGACTGGTAACTATCACATTGTTTGCATTGGATGTTTATTATTGTTTCCCTTTTTTCCTTAAATTTAAAACCTATTTCTTTTAAAGAACCTGTGTATTCAATAACCAATTAACCTATACTAAAAACATGTGTACTTCAACAATGCTCTTCACGTAACACAAAACCCACATAACCCGAACAATTCCTCACCAAGTCTAACTTGAACAGATTGGTACAATTTCATGACTAAAGGGAATAATTAGTCAAAACCCTTCACTGTGCAATTACTAAATAGTTAGATATTTAAAAAAATTAAACTTGTTTTTATAGTTTTCATTAAAAAATTTCAATGAAGTGATTCTTTTAATAACAGCTTTGTGTTTTAATTGTAACATGCCAACTACTAGTGCAAGCTAGATTCATCTTTAAATATTATTCTAAAATGCAAATCTTTAAAACCCGAAACTCCATCATCCAGACGAAAATCACCATCCTCTAATATTTTTGATATTTTAATGAAACAAAATTTTGTAAATTCCAACATCACCGATGTCAACGAGGTTCATCATACGCAATCTGAGTAACTGTAGAGGTCCGGTACCGGTAGTCGAACGCCATGTATAGGTTGGACAAGTGTTGTCAGTAATCCGTAAAATAACAACCAGGTTTGTCTACTCTGGGGATTCTAACGATAATGATTTGAGAAAGGATATTGATTTTAAGAAACGTTATCAGAACTATACCAAACGTCGTGTGAGCTAACCCCACTTTGAGTTGTCACTGTGTCTATACCTGGACACCCTCCTACCATACATCTCGCAAACATATTTCATGGTTTTCATTCGGGTGATGCGAGTGTTAAACCGCCAACACCAATGTGAATCCTACTAAGCCAATAGCCATGGGGGCCCACATGACTATACAGGCGATGGTATGGGGACATTGGAGGCCCAAACATGAGCAAACCCAAGACATCCTATGGATGTAGTTGCATTATTTATGATTATGTTATTTTATTACTTTTAACGACATATGACACCTAAAAACTTCTTAAACTCACTATATTCCTATGTATGTTCCTGTAGATGTCGGCTAGGCAACTACGTGGAGGTAGAAAGTCAGGAAGGTCAAACGAACGCTTGGCCACCCAAATTGCAAAACAAATGGCCACGGTGCTTCCTGACATCGTAATTCAAGTCCAACAAGCTCTCACCGCAAATCCCACCAACCCTCCCAACCAAGAAGACCAGAACGTCGACAACCCTCCCTCCAAAAAGTGCTCCTACAAACATTTCAAGTCTTGCGATCCCCCAAAGTATGAAGGGACCGAAGGTGTCACTGCTCTCCTCCACTGGTTTGAGGAAATGGAGAACACCTTCCTCAATTGCGATTGTCCCGAGGATCGAAAGGTACGTTACGCAACCGGGAGGCTGTTTGGGGTAGCCCTGACCTGGTGGAACACAGAGAAGGGTAAGAGAGGAGTCGAAGATGCTATGGCCTTAACATGGGAAGAGTTAAGGGAAATAATGACAAAACGCTTCTGTCCAAGAAGCGAAATCAAGAAGTTGGAAGATGAATTCCACTCGTTAAAACAAAAGGAAGGAGATCATACTTCCTACAACAAAAGATTTCTCGAGCTAAACCAAATGATTCCCAACTTGTTCACCCCGGTGTACCGCTTGGTTGAACACTACATTCGAGGCCTCCCGTCAAAAATTCTAGACTCGGTTCTAAGCACTTCGCCAGCAACACTTGAAGTCGCAATGGAACTAGCTACCGAACTTACGAGAATCGCATCCGAAACGGTAAATTCAAGGAGGAGAAAAAGAAAGCCCCATTGAGGCTCAAACTTCAAACCATTCTGGCTCCTCTTCGAAGTTTACTGGTAAAAGGAAGCGAAACAACAGAAACTTTGCTGTCACACAAACAAACCCCCAATCACTGCTGCACCCATCACCCAAATTGCCCCCTCAGCTGCACCATATAAAAAAGTCATACTCCAGCCCATACCTAAAATGCAACCGTTGCCAATATCATCACCTTCCTGACACACCCCTGCCAACATTGCACCAGCTGAGGCCGTGCAGGTCACACCATCCAAACCTGTCGCACACTTCAGCGAATGAACCGCAACCAACCCTCAACCCAAACCCGCCATCAGATAGTGGGTCAAGCCCAACAACCCTTACTTCTACCACCTACACAACATACGGCCCAATCCTACTACCAACCCCACTACCCCATAATGCAACCCATGCGGGCTTGTTACAACTGTGGAGACCCAAACCACTTTAGAAACACTTGTCCACGCTTGGTGAACATCATTCATGCCAAGCTCAAGCAAATCCGGTGAACCAAGCTAACCAAGCTCCTCCACTGCTAGAAGAAGAGCTTTCAACATCAACGCCAATCAAGCTAGGACAACAACGTGGTTAACGGTACGTTTCTCATCAATGGTAGTTATGCATCCATCTTATTTGATACTGGCGCGAATAAGAGTTTTGTGTCCTTAGAATTTGAACCCATCCTCAACCAAACTCGTGATAATCTCATGGAATCCATAACGGTGGAAGTTGATGACGGAAAACCGGTCTCATTAAACTCTATTATACGAAATTGTACCCTCACTTTAAACGATCACGATTTTCCAGTTGACCTCATTCCTATGAAGTTGGGAAGTTTCGACATTATAATCGGAATGGACTGGCTCAGTCAACATCATGCTGAAGTAGTATGCCGTGAAAAGTTCATTCACATTCCTCTTGCAGACGGTCAAACCCTACGAATCTTTGGAGAAACCCTTTGAAAGGACTCAAATTGATGTCCTGCCTTCAAGCCCGAAAGTATCTCCGCAAGAACTATGTCGCATTCCTAACTCACGTCGTCAAGAAGGGAAACAAGGAGAAGAAACTAGAAGATATACCTGTAGTGAAGGAATTCCCACAAGTTTTTCCCGACGACATCTCAGGACTTCCTCCCACGAGGGAAATCGAATTCCGCATTGATCTTATACCTGGCGCTACACCAGTCGCAAAATCTCCTTACAGGTTAGCCCCATCAGAAATGCAAGAGCTGGCCAGTCAACTACAAGAGCTGACTGGCAAAGGATTCATACGTCCTAGCTCATCGCCATGAGGTGCACCTGTTCTGTTTGTGAAGAAGAAAGATGGAACGTTTCGCATGTGTATCGACTACAGAGAACTCAACAAGTTAACGGTCAAGAACCGCTACCCATTACCTCGCATCGATGACCTTCTAGACCAACTTCAAGGCGCCACCTGTTTTTTCAAAAATCGACCTTCGTTCTGGTTATCATCAACTTAGAGTACATGAAGAAGACGTCCAAAGACCGCCTTCGAACTCGTTATGGTCATTATGAATTCATGGTCATGCCATTTGGATTGACCAACGCTCCAGCTGTATTCATGGATCTAATGAATAGGGTATGCAAACCCTACCTCGAGTGCTTTGTCATAGTCTTCATCGATGACATCCTCATCTACTCAAAGTCTAAATCTGATCATGAACGACACCTTCGACTCATCCTCACACTCTTAAGGACTGAAAAGCTCTACGCTAAATTCTCCAAATGCGAATTCTGGTTAAGAGAAGTACAATTCCTTGGACATGTCGTCAATGACAAGGGAATACATGTCGACCCCTCAAAGATAAAAGCAGTACAGGAATGGCAAGCGCCATGTACCCCTACCGAAGTAAGATCATTTCTCAGTTTGGCTGGTTACTATCGCCGCTTCATTGCAAATTTCTCCCGTATTGCTGTACCACTCACGGCTTTGACTCATAAAGGAAAACCTTCATATGGGGACCTAAACAAGAAGAAGCCTTCCAAACCCTTAAGCAAAAACTTTGTGACGCGCCTATCCTCACACTCCCGAAGGTTGCGATGACTTTGTAGTATATTGCGACGCATCAGGGCAAGGACTAGGCTGTGTATTAATGCAAAGGGGAAAAGTGATAGCCTATGCTTCTAGACAACTCAAAGTTCATGAGAAGAACTACACCACCCACGACCTGGAACTTGGAGCCGTTGTGTTCGCTCTTAAGATATGGAGACATTACCTCTACGGTACCAAGTGTGAAATATACACTGACCACAAGAGCCCCAACATATCTTTAACCAAAAGGAGTTGAATATGAGGCAACGAAGATGGGTCGAACTTCTTAATGACTACGACTGTGAAATTCGGTATCATCCTGGCAAGGCAACGTGGTGGCCCATGCGCTCAGTCAAAAGGGTTTTTGCGAACTCCATTCGTCTTCTATGTTCGCAAATCATAACCGACATCAAAGATCGAATCCGAGAAGCTCAACATGTTTCTGTAACAGAAAACGACGTACGCAATGAGCTGTCTTGTGGAGCAGAACTTAAAATCGAAACCAAATCCGACGATATTCTGTACTATCTAGATTGCATATGGATTCCCGATCACAATAACCTTCATGATTTCCTTATGAATGAGGCGCACAAAACACGATACTCTATACACCCAGGAGCCGACAAGATGTATCAAGACCTTCGATACACCTACTGGTGGCCTGGAATGAAAAAGGATATTGCTGTTTTTGTATCCAAGTGCCTTACCTGTTCCAAAGTAAAAGCTGAACATCAGAGACCTTCAGGACTTCTAACCCAACCTGAAATACCTGTATGGAAGTGGGAAAACATAACCATGGACTTCATTACCGGGTTACCTCGCACCTCCATTGGGTATGACACAATATGGGTTATCATTGATCGTCTTACAAAATCATCTCACTTTATTCCGATCCGCGAGGACTTCAAGAACGAGAAGTTAGCTCGTATCTACATCAGCGAGATCGTAAGCCATCATGGTGTACCTTTAAGCATCATTTCAGACCGTGATGGTCGTTTCACTTCACGAACATGGCAAGCCGTACAAGCCGCTTTGGGTACGCGAATTGACCTCAGTACCGCTTTTCATCCTCAAACTGATGGACAATCTGAACGCACCATCCAAACTCTTGAAGACATGCTTCGAGCATGTGTCATAGACTTCAAAGGGAATTGGGATGCTCATCTACTATTAGTTGAATTTTCGTACAACAACAGCTATCATTCAAGTATCGGTATGGCACCTTTCGAAGCTTTATATGGTCGTAAGTGCCGATCACCAATATGTTGTCACGAAATTGGAGAAACACAAATCACCGGTCCAGAATTAATTCAAGAAACAACAGACAAGATCCATCAAATTCGAAACAATCTTCTAGCGGCACAAAGTCGTCAAAAGAGTTATGCAGACAATCGACGAAAGCCCTTGGAGTTTAACATTGGTGACCAAGTACTTTTAAAAGTATCACCGTGGAAGGGAGTGGTTCGTTTTGGCCAAAAGGGCAAGCTAGCACCACGCTACGTAGGACCTTTCAAGATACTCGAAAGAGTAGGACCTGTAGCATACAAGCTTGACCTACCAGAAGAGCTCAACAGAATTCATCCCACATTCCACGTCTCAAACTTGAAGAAGTGCATCGCCGATGAAAACCTCCATATTCCTCTAGAAGACATTCAAGTCGATGAATCTATGCATTTCATTGAAAGACCCGTAGAAATTATGGACTTCGGAGAGAAACGTTTAAGACGAAGTCGCATTCCAATTGTCAGGGTACGCTGGGAGTCGAAACGAGGACCCGAGTTTACTTGGGAACGTGAAGACTCAATGCGCGAGAAATACCCACATCTTTTTCCTGTTACCACTACTACTTAAATTTCGGGACGAAATTTCTAAAAGTAGGGGATACTGTAACATCCGTCGAAAAACGGGTTATCCAAAACCCGCTTCGTTTGTTAATCGAATATCAAGTTATAAAATTTCGTTGCGTATTTATGATTAATTTTAATTTTAAACAATACATAATTAATATACATTTTAGAATTTAAAAACTATAATGATTAAAAAGTAAAAATAAATTAAATAAAAAAGAAAGGAGGCTGCCGGGTTTCGAACCCGGGTCAGCCGGAAGAAACAAACAACACTCAACCACTCCGCCACTTGACTCGTTGTGATAAGTATTAAAACAAATAACAGTTATGTTGAAACTCTAAATCAAACCCAGTGAATCAGCGCGCCCAATCCGCAGTCACCGGAAATCTCGACGATTTCGCGTGACTCCGACGGTTTCCTTTGACTAAACGCATGTATTAACATCGACATCGGTTATAACCGATGTCAAATTCCGCGATCTCAGTCATAACCGCCGGAGAAAACCTTGACCATGAATCAAGACTAAATTCGGACTCAATTCATCATGATTCTTCCCTATAAATACACACCCAAGTCTCTGGTAATCTTTTCGCTCAAAATCGCACAAATTCTCGAAGCAATTACACTCGCCGGAGATATTCTGTATTGCCGGACATTCGCCGGAAACCGAGACTTACATCAATTCGGTAAAATTCTCGACTCTTTCGTTTTCAATCCATTGTTAGACTTATACTAACTCCAATCCTTCAACCGGAATCGGTCCCAGACGACGTTGCCGGATAATCTGCACTCGCCGGAAAAACTCTGGAAATTTCCGAAATCACGCTGTAAACCGGTACAATCATCTAAACCTCCCGATATCTCTTGTTTAGTCATTTAAATTCACAACTCATCAATCAAAATTGTTAATTGATTCAATCAGACGGAATTCACAAATCAGAGCCGACGACCATTGCCGGAATTCTGAGAAAAACATTCGATTCGGTTAGTTTATCCTTGTCGATCAAATCCCGAAACTCGTGCGCATTCAACATCATCAAAAGAACGCACCCAATGTGAGTGAATCTTTACCAATACCCCGTTTTAATCACATTTTTTGGGTGTATCATGTGTCGCTTATTATTTATTTCATTAAAACACTTGTGCATCCATCATATCCATGATCTAATGTGTATCCAAGATGTATCAATTGTTGTGTGGTTAATGTTTAGATTAAATTTATCATTTTCAGTACATACATCATCATAGGCTCGTCTGCTTCCCTATTACCTATGAGCGGAACGTGGCGTTGCCAACATACGATCGGCTCCGTTTGATTGAGCCTTGATCTCACATACATCATCATAGGCTCGTCCGTTCCCCATTACCTATGAGCGGAACGTGACGTTGCCAACATGTACATTATCATTCATGTCATACACTCATTCAAGGTGGTTTGTGTTTGTTTGTTTATATACGTTTGCTCACATATGATTATTGCACAATTTTTCCATATTAAATACAACAAGAAATCAATAACAAATGTTTTTCACAAGGTTCACTCGCCAACTTTTGTTGACCCAAAATCCCCCATTTTTACACATGATACAGGTGATCCAGTTGAAGCAAGAAACATATAGGACGGCCTAGAAGAATAAATCAGTTTAGGCTTGGGATTGTTTTACTTAGTTTCTTTTTCCTTGTAATTGTATGAACTTGTTTTGAATATTGAAGTTGTAATTCGAATTTAATAAATATGAAACATTTTAGTAAACATCATGAGCTTTGGTGATAACCCAATTATGCCCCGACTCTTATCCGCTGCGGGTCGGGGTGTGACATTTTCCTCCTCTCTCCATGGCCTCGACTAAACCAACCTCTTTTTTTAGGGAAAAGGTTCTACAGCTTTGGCTTTGAAAACAAAGATTCCCTCGGAATCGGTAGTGGATCCAGCGGTTGACTGGGAGGTTCCTTCCTCTGTAGGAGAATGAGGTAGGTGACGATAAGCGTCAGAAGTACCCTGATCACTCATACTGTAAACTAAGAAAATTTCTCAGATTAACACAAAATATTTTGACTCACAAAAAGGTTTACAAAAAGAGAATGTACTCACTTTGAAAACTTAGGTATTCCTACGGAGTTCCTGATGAAAATTCTTGATTACCTAATGGAATTTCTATTTAAAACATACAATGTACATGTGTTAGTAAATTAACCAGGTCACTTTTAGCCGTACAACCGAGACAGAACCCTGGCGTGCATAGTCAGGCAGGGCCTTGACATGCGTCGGTGGGTCCTAAATCAATCGGGTAGGATAACCATACAACACAAGATAGAACCACAACGTTCTCAGTCGGGCAGAGCCTAGACATGCGTTGGCGGGTTCTAACTTGCGTAGGGTAACGAATTAGTGATCGAGGGTTAAGATACTTACAGCGAGCAGCGCTTCGCAGGTTTAGGGTTTAGGGGGAAGGGGTTTCGACAGAAACAGAGATTGAAGGAGTATACAAACGAGAATTTCGATCGTAAATGAGCAACGGAAACGATCCCGGGCCTAGCCTTATGTAGGCCAATTTGACCTCTCCCGCGCGTCGCGTGGGGATCTGTGTCTGCTCTCGCGTGGCCCCTGAGACACCTAGCTAGGCTAGGTCAGCTCCTCATCAGCATAGCCTTGCCACATGGTGCGAAACAGTGACACGTCACCTGGACGTCTCCCACGCGTCGCGACAGAGACTGGTGTCTCTGGCGCGTGGCGCCTAGGCTGTCCAGGTGAGCTTGTCTCGTTTTACGTGCCGCGTCTAGATTTGTGTGTCCGGTTTGTCGTTTTGGCTCGGTTTTGGGTGTTTTGGAGAGTTGTTATAGTACCCCTAAGGGTCATGACCACACCCTATAACCTCACTTCAAGTATCTCAAACTGGTGATATGATAAACATGCATATCAAAAATAACAACTGAGCAGATTTAAATTAGACAAAATTGCAAAAATCAACCTTTATGTTATACCTAAACTGCACTTCGTACCTTTCACTATGAAATAGGCAAAAACTAACATTTATGTTCATGTTTAGCTACACGGTATAACCTTTACAACTAACGTCGTTTATTTTCTTGGTTAACTACCCTCACATGTGTTGCATGTGAGGGTATTATTATTGTCTTCCCTAGTTGAATCCTCTCAAACTCATAAAAAACCCATATTTTCTTCTTAAAAAACCCCATGTGTTCTTCAAACAAACCCAGATTAACCTATATCTTCTTCTTAAAAAAAACCCATGTGTTCTTCAACAATCCCTCTTCACCAAACACCAAAAACCCACCATAACCCGCAACAACCCTTAAACCTCACCAAGATACTAAACTTAAGAACAAGATTGAACAACAATATTCACTGTGCAAAAACCAAAAACCCACCATAACTTGCAACAACCCAAACAAATTCACTGTGCAAATTCACTTAAAAATCTACTGTTGAAGCAATAATCTCTCAATATAACAATTAAACTGTGTTTTTATCACTAGTTTTCATTAAAATAACAATTTTCAAAAAAAATGAAAGAAAGATTGATTCTTTCTCAAACTAACAACAAACTTTGATGTTTTCTAATCATTAAAACATGACCAACCTACCTGCAGTGCCAACGGTTCTAGATCTTCATCTTTCACAATTATTTTTCTAAAATGCAAATGCCTTTAAAAACCCAAAAGCTCCACCACCCACGGCGTCACAAATCCACCCCAGTCCTCTAGTATGATGTTTTGTTCATCCACCTTCACTCTCAAATCGAAACCCCAAAATCTAAAACCTTGAAATTCCACTACATTCACCGATGTCAACGAGGACATCACTCGCAAACTCTGATTAACAGATGTACGAAGTCCGGTATCCGGAGGTCGATACGCTGATGATGATTCAGGTGAAGGAAATCGGAGATTTTGTCACTCGCGTATCTCTGTTAGAATATAACAACATCGAAGGTATGATTCTATTATCGGATTTCTCACGATATATTGATTTGAGAAAGGTTATATTGATTTGTGTAAGAAACGGTTATCGGAACATTTTGGTGGTGGTAGCGGCTAGATTCATGGGTGATGGTGGCTTGATTTTGTGGTGGGTTTATAATATATTTTTAATCTATTAAAATATGGTTTTATTATTTGTTTAATTACATTAAATAAAGCATCATGAAATGACTATAATACCCTTACATGCAAAACATGTGAGGTAACTTAACTGAGTTTTTGGACGACGTTAGTTATAAAGGTTATACTCTGTAGCAAAACATGAACATAAAAATTGGTTTTTGCTCATTTATAATGAAAGGTACGAAGTGCAGTTTGGGTATATGATAAAGGTTGATTTCTACAATTTTGTGTTTAAATTAATAGTGCACATTTGCACACATATGTGCATATAGGTAGGGAGCCTATAGGTAGGGAACCCATAGACCAATGCAGGGGTGGATTTAGCATGGTTTCATGGGTTCCCAGGAACCCATTCACTTCTAAGAAAATAGAAAAAAATAGTGTAAACCTTGTATGATTTGGGAAAAAATAATGAAAATTAGTGAAAAACTAATAAAAGGAACCCAGTGAAATCCGACCCTGGATCCGCCACCAATGGGAAATAATGGTTTCACACGTACCATCAACTACGTAAGATGTTGTATGTTATGAGACGTCATGATATAATCACAATGTCAACAGTTTGTGCCACATTATGAATGCCATAATTACATGCATGTAGACAACCCCCACCACACACAGAGGCCCCGATAAACTTGTTAACGTAGTACATAAATAGATGCAATGATTCTAGCTGCTTAGGGTCTGCTCTTGGTAAAATAAATAAATGCTCTTAACAAGTTATTTGACAATGAGTACAATGGAAAGAATCCAATTTATAGAGATTGGATATCCAATCTAAGAACATGTGTACGTAGTGGAAGGGGAAGATAATGCTACCATTCTAGGGTGTTTTGCGTCATGTGACGGTCCAGTCAGCAAAATACTTAAAAGCAATGCTTGGATGAATCTACCTTAAGCTGCATTTCTCAACATCTAAAAAAATTCTTTGTTTAGCAAAGCAACCTTACTACACTCAACATCATGCAACGTATAAAGTTTATAAACCTAGACAGATACACTCTCTAACTCGATTTAAACTCCCAGTTTACTATCAAGAACAATATAGAAACACCAAAAGAATTGTTTGAGTGTTCTTATTATAGTATTCTTTCAAACATTTTTGTTGTGAGTTATAGCTTAGTGATAATTATTTGTATTAGCGTTCCTTACGAAGAGTCTATTGGTAATCTCTACCACATTAGAGAGAAGTTGTAAATATGATATATTGATATCCAGAAGAATAGCGATCCATAACAAGACTAGGGAGAAGATTGTAAAGGTTTTCAATACCTATTTAGAGACTTTAGTGAAGACTCTTGGTTGAAGGCCAATAACTAGACTGGTTAACATCCACCCGAACCATTATCAATTCTCGTATTTATGAGTTGATATCTCTTAATCTCCTTACATTTTACTTATTGATTGTAATCTTACACCTTCTAAGCTAGATCTTGTTAGCAAATATATGTCTAAAACTAGTCAACAAAATAGCAATAACATATTCACCATCTCTAGATTATTATAAAAGTGTTTTGAAAACTTCAAATTTCAGAAAAAAACTAGTTTTACAAAATGCATGGCAGTCTTGTAATCCAAAGCACCCTAGGTTTACGGTAGATCACTATAACGCAAAGGTATTGTTGGTTTAGACCATCCGTAGTGGAGTTTTTTGGCCTTTTTTCCCCAAAAAACGCCCAAACACGCACCGAAACCGCCCCCTGGACATTTTTTTTAAATGTATATGGCATCCTTTTTTCCACGCCCCTCCTTGTTTTCTTTGGCCAATGACCTATTGCCAACATCAGCAACCTTAAATATGCGTGGATAGATTATTTTTTTTAATTTCACTTTTATATATATACTTACCTTACACCCATTTTAAGATAATGCTCCATAATGTCGTTTTGCTTACTGGACTGCCAAATGACGCAAAACGCCCCAGGTGAGGGCATTGTTTTACCCTCTCATTACACATGGTCTTACGGTGGCTCACTAAATGATCCTCAAGTGGGGTTACTTTTTTATATTTTTTCTGTTTTTTCTTAATTTTTGGTTTCTAAGCTTTATGTATTCTTTTGAGAGGAAAGCCAAACCGGAGAATTAATACACATAGAACTCTCTTCTTTAGGAAATTTTGCTTATATTTGTAGTTCATGAACAATTTTTGCGCCATGTAAATGCTAATAGCTTGTAACTGGTACCAGTCCACAGTTTTATATATCATTTTGAGATGAACTTTTTAAATACGCCGTAAAGTTTTATGATGGATAATTTTTTGAGTAAACTGCCAAAACGATCCTTGAGGTTTAGTTATTTTTGCCACTTTAGTTCAAAACTCAAACCTTTTGAATATGGGTTCCTATGATTTCAATTTTCTTGCCATTTTCATCCAAAAGCAAAATCAGATCAGATTTTTCAGTTACATCAAGTTTTTTTTGTCTTTTTCCTCCATTTTTATGAAAGGCAAAATGGTCTTTTAACGTTTTATTATAACAAATTTAAAAAATCTGACAATTTTACCTTTCGTTAGAAGGGATGAAAAAGACAAAAAAGTTGGATGTTAATTGAAAAATCTGAAAAATTTGCTTTTAGATTAAAATGGCAACAAAATTGAGACCACAGGGACCCAAATTTAAAAAACTTTGAGTTTTGGACTAAAGTGGCAATAAATGACCAAATCGCAAGGACCATTTTAATAGTTTACTCTAATTTTTTATATCATGAAGAATTTAGTTTTTGAAGGATTTCCGTATTGTAAGTGATATTTTATAAGAAACTGTATAAAAGATCCATCCATTTGTTTTGCAGATTTTAAGGTTGCTTTCAAGTTATTAAAAAAAACGACTCTTTAGATTTTTGAAGGGTTATCATGGATTTTTGGTATTGATTGATGATTTGTTTGTCACCTCCAAGACCACAATGGGTTTGATCTGAAACATTTTCTACACGTTTTAACCCAGTTTTGAGTACATGTTTACGAAATAAAATTTCCATTTTTTCATAGATTTATAGAGAAATTGATGGTAATAAATTGTTTCGTTTGCATTAGTGTTTAGAGAAATTTATGGTAAGAAATTGTTTGGTTTGCTTAATTTGGATGGGGTCACGAACGATGGTGCACCTCCACACATATGTTGAGGGGTGTGACCCGTGTGTGGAGAGGGAGTAGTGATATAAATGAATTAAAAAAAATGGCTTAATGTATTTTTTATTATTTATTTTGTTTTTATTAAGAACTAGAAGTGTAATATAAAATAAAATAAATTTATTCATTTTAAGTAGCTTATATATAACAGGTATCCATTTTTGAGTGTAGTCTATATGAGTAAAAGTTTAAGAAATAAGCATGATTTTTATATTTTGAATGTTCTAAGATCAAATTCATAAGTGTGTATGTGAAACATTATTAAATTTACTCTAAAATCGAAATTAGATTATAAAACTTTTAAATGAATATTTAATTTCAAGCTAAAGTACAATAATTCGTTCTAACCAATATAAATATGAATAGTTGTAATTTGTTATCGGTTAAGGTTAATACGGATTTACTTTGTAGGTTCTTTTTTAATTAGTTCAAAATATTATTGTTTTTCTAGTAATTAATATAGATTTTTAACTCTGAATTTTAATAGAGTAATTATACGACCCCTCAATACCAATACCTTTTTTTATAAACAATTTACGTTTATAATATGAACTTTAATAGCTTTATCGCACCGAAGTTTAATAATGTTTATCATACGGAAGTTTAATAATATTTATATTTAAATAAACGATTCATTTCGACCCATGAACTTTAATTGAGTTATCAAACAACCTTTTAATTTTTTTAGTTTACCTATTATATTTAGTGACTTGTTATAATTAAAAATAACTTTTAACTCTAGACATGTTATTTAATTGTATTGCCTGCTTATTTTTACCGTCATTTTGATTAAAACATACATAACCTATAACCCTTAAATATGCTAGGTAACAAATTTAATTGATTTTTTATGTACCTTATTATAACTAAAGCTAACTTTTAACTCTATACATGTTTACTTAACCATGTTGATTGATTATTATTAGCATTGTTTAGATTAAGGTTTGCATGGTCTATAATAACCTATGGATATATCATGTAACAAATACATCCTCCTACCACAATTCTACGACCTCGCCGCAAAGCACGCCTTTGATACTAGGTTTAAAACAATAATAACTCCAAAATGCTATTTTGTAATCTCAAACCTTCCATGTGTTTTAAACACCTGAATTAATTATAACATATGAAATGTCTGAGTTTTTTTTTCCTAAAAGGGTGTTGGTGGAAAAAATATTTACCAAAATGGGTAATTTAAAAAATAATTACCAAAATAGGTGTTTTTCTATGTTTCTTTATTTTTAACTAATCGATTTTATTTCTTCTATTTTTATTTAATCAACCTATCACATTTATATTCATTTCTTCGATCTCATTATATAGATCTTTAACTAACTTATTAATTATTATATTTTTTATATAATGAAACCCACATTAAAATAAATTGAAATCGTTGAATTCATTTAATTTTTAAATGCTAATACCTCTCATTTACTATTCTAATATAATATTTTTAAGAGTAATTTTTCATATTACTACTGTCTGTGTAGTTTATTATCGATTCAAATGAAAACCCATAATATAGTGTTTTCTATTACATAAATTTTATTAACAATCAGTTGGCAAAATATTTAGATAGATTGATTGGTTCGTAATTTTATTGGCCAACTTGATACGGTATTATTATTGTTTATTATCAACTTATTTTTTAATGGTCACAAACAACATTTATTTCATTCAGTTAATGTAAACATGAATACATGTCTTGTTTACGAAAAAGAAAACCATATTTGTGTTCAATTATTTGTTCGGTTAAAGTTAAATAAATAAACATAAAGGTGCTACTTTAGTGATTGTTTACATCTCTAAAACTCTAGGAGTAAACTTTATATTAGAATTATTTAGCTTATATAAATGTAAAAAGAAATAAAAGAAAAAGCGTTAAGAAAAAAATATATATTTTGGTTAGTTAAAAAAGTAAATAAAATATAACGAGTAATTTGTTTTGGAGAAAAATAAATTAAAAACATATTAGGTTAACTGAAAAAAATATATATATAACAGTTTAGTTAATAATAAAGAAATAAGAAAAAAAATACTCATTTTAATAAATATTTTTTTAAATCACCCATTGGTAAATATTTTTTTCACCCTCACCAATTTGAGAAAAAAGTCATTGCAAAACACCTATTTTAGTAATTATTTTTCAAATCACCTATTTTAGTAAATAACTTTTCCACCAACACCCTTTTAGGAAAAAACTCGAGATGTCTTAACAACTTTTGACAAAAGGAATGCATTTAATATATGCAATTATAGTATCAGTTGAATCTGGACTTATTCATGTATTAACTAAATCAAGAAAAATGGACAAGTAACCTAATTACCAATTATAGGTTTTAAATAATAAAATAAGGTAAAGCAGATAAAGTGTATTGTTACAAATTTTAATCATTTGAGAAAAAGTTATATGAAAAAGCAGATATAGGTTTTAAATATATTTTTTTATCTACGATGTATAAAGCACACAAAGCAACACAATTCTAACAAAAAAAATTGGAGAGTGAAAGCTGACGGATCTATGATCGGACAGTAAGAATCGAATATGAAATGAACATAGTCATGATCTAACAAAAGAAAAGGCCCTTAGATATTCAACTTATTTTTTTACGTGTGATGTGAGACCCCGCTGAATATATATGTGTATACATCAATGATTTTTTTGTCTGAAATAGACGTGTTAAAAACATCTAGGGTAAATTACACTTTCGTCTTTTATGTTTGTATCGGAGCCTTTAACTTCAATAATTACAGTCACAGTCCTTTATTTGTAAAATTCATTACACAATACGTCCTTTGACTCTAACCTGGTTAAAATTTTTAGTTAAATATAACACGTGTCTTGCACATGAAGCTAAATTAGTAATTTTATTAGTATATTTAAAATATATTTAAACAAATACATATAACCCCCCTTCTCTCTAGAATTTGAAAACCCAATTTCTATTTCATCTTCTTCTCCACATGCCACCCACCACCACCACCTGCCACCAAACCACCACCCACCCCACACACATAACCGTCGCCGACACAACACACCACCATTACCATTACCGGCACCCCTATCCAGTTTGCAATATCACTATCGCAAACCCTAAATTTCTCGCAAAAATAAAAATCAATTATACCCCTCTCTCACACCAACAATGGCCGGATCGGAGAATGAACCTACCAATTTATCTTCCGGTAAAGAAGATGAAGTTCATCATAAGGATCTGAATCAGCATTCGAGTCCCAAAACACTCCTTAAAAAAGCCTCAATTACCCGACCCGAATGTTGAAAAACGTAGATGTAAAAACCCTATTTACGGCGAGATGAAGAAGATGGGTGTTTTGGTCGCCAACACAAACAGAACCAAAAGTTGCAGCGGCTTCAGAGAGTTGAATTCTGATGTAGAAGATTCTTAAAGAGTGTAATTTTTCTAACATCATGATTCTTGCTTTCTGGTAGTTAAAGCTTATGAACTGTAACATCCGTCAAAAACCGGATTTACCAAACCCGCTTTGTTTATTAACCGAACAATCAGTTAAAAATTTCGTGGCGTATTTAATGCCCAAAATATTTTTAAACGATACATAATTAATAAGTATATTGGATTATAAAAGTTTTATTTGAAAAAGTATTAAAATTAATGAAATAAAAATAAATTAATGCTGCCGGGTTTCGAACCCGGGTCAGCTGGTAAACAACAAAGCATTAACACACACGCGCTCAACCACTCCGCCACTTTGGATTTTTGTTAAGATACCGAAACAATTAATTCAAATAATGAAAACAGAAATCAAATCCAGTCAACTGACGCGCCCAAATCCGTTGACGCCGAAAAATCCGACGTTTTCGTCAAACGACGTCGGTTATCAATGACTTAACGTAAACATTAACTACTACATCGGTTATAACCGATGTCCAGTCCGCGACACAAGTTATAACCGCCGAAAATCTTTAACCGACGAATCAAGACGGAAATCGGACTAAATTCGTCAATGTTCTGCCCTATAAATACCCCCTCTAACCTCTGTTAGCTTTTTCGCTCACAATCACACTCTTTCCCGACATAATTTCACTCGCCGGAAAACCGAGCCTTTCACCTCTGAGCCTTACTGAACACCCAGAACTCATACCGAAGCCACCCACACTCATCTCAATCTCCCTGAAGACCCTCTGCCGCAGGACACACGTCGCCGGAATAATCTGCTGTCGTCGAGTTTCGCCGGCGAAACAGAGGAGTCCAGTTTCGGTATACCTTACACTTAATCTCTTATTCTTTTTATTAATCTCACATACAATTAATCGCAACACACTAAAAGAACTTGATTAAAATCGTTGAACCAGTCAGACTCCGATTCTGGTTAAGTCTGACGAAGAAGATGAAGTTCAGTATTATATAAGTATAATTAAAATCAACATATATCTCGGGTTAGACACACAGTCCAGCGGTGGACTGTGTGCAAATAAAACACGCATACGTTCCGAGTTCGACTCTTGTCCCACGCACACTCGCCTTAATAAAAATGTTCTTTTTTTTTACCGAACCGGATTCACTGCAATAGATGTTAAGTTTAATAAAAACCGGAATAATAACCAAGATAGACACACAGTCCAGTGGTGGACTGTGTGAACGTTTAATCACACGTCACGAGTTCGAGTCCGGACTACCGCACCGGTCCGACAATTATCAAACTTTTTATTTAAAGCAGAAACGAAATTATTTAGTTTGTATATAAGTATAATAAAAATCAGATTATTTAACAAGTTAGACACACAGTCCAGCGTGGACTGTGTGTTAACCTAAACCACAGGTCCTGGGTTCGAGACTGTGGAGAACACCGTTCGATGCATTAAAATCGTTTTGAAAAAATAAATGATTTTCGGTTTAATTCAATTAGTATATAAATATAAGTAAAAACAGAAATATTTCAGGTTAGACACGTAGCTCAGTTGGTAGAGCTGCGTGCACGCGAACGGGAGGTCTCGGGTTCGAGCCTCACCCGCGCACACAATTACACAGTCTGACTGGTCAACAAGTCAACGGTCAACGGTCGCAAAAAGTCAACATTTTTTATTATTTTTATTTATTTATTTTAATTAAAAATCAATTAAAAATACTTAAAAATAACATTTTTAAGGTTAGAAAATAGGCTTAAACTCACAAAAATACACCCAACAATCCTACTAAAATTGACTAATAAAATCCGCATACTTACCGAACCATTATGCCATTATCTAGGTTAGTTTCACTCGTGGTTAAAACCAACTTCGTGCGCATTCAACATCATCAACCGAACGCACCCAATGTGAGTGAATCTTACAACTCCCCTTTTTAATTACACGTTTTAGGGTGTGTCATGTGTCACCAAAATTAACTCGTTTATTTAAACTTGTGCCATACCATATTGTGATCTAAACTTAGATTGTATATATTGCTTGTAGTTATGTATTTCATATTGTCAAGTTATATGCAATTCATTCTTTAGGCCCATCAGTTCCTCGTGGGAGATGAGTTGAGCAACGCGTGCCTCAAAACAAATCCATTATTGTTCGTGTGTGTATTATTTAGTTTATATTGTTTGTAGTTATGTATTTCATATTGTCAAGTTTATGCAAATCATTCATTAGGCCCATCAGTTCCTCGTGGGAGACGAGTTGAGCAACGCGTGCCTCAAAACGATCCATTATTGTTCATGTGTGCATTATTTAATATTAAATGATTGGTGAATAAGTTTACGTCTATTTTTACTCATGTGTGGTTGTGCACTTTATTTTATAATCAATTAAATAAACTTGTTCAAATGTTTTTCATAGGATTCACTCGCCAACTTTTTGTTGATCCAAAAACCATTTTTACACATGATACAGGTGAACAGGATGAAGCAAGGAAAACATAGGAAATGCCTTAGAAGAAAACAATGAAGCCTAGATTGATGTTTAGGACATGATGTAATTATGATTGTATATTTACCTTTAAAATGTATTAATGAATATGAAACGTTATAATAAATGTCATGAGCTTTGATGATAACCCAATCATGCCTCGATCACCTTTTCCGCTGCGGGTCGGGGTGTGACAGATTGGTATCAGAACCATGACTATAGGGATATAAGATAGGTTATTAGACCCTTAGAGCCTATACTATAGTTGCCTAAATTTTAGTTGATTAGATGGTTACATGCAAACTTATGATGTTTATTTGTTTCATATTTGTTTATACTTACAGTCAAACATACATACTTACATACACATTCATCATACATATTTCAATGTTCATATATTCAAATCATCTTCATACTTTTGTTATTCAAAGATTTTGTCGCAATTTTCAAATCTCATCAAAGTAAGTTCTGCGACGGGCATGTAGTAACTGGAAGAGTACAAGTACCGGTAGTCGGAACGTCCTGTCTAGGTTGGCATTCGTATAAATCCAATATAACGGACCAGTTTGCCTACCTGGGGACTAACGATGAGAGTACGAAGGACCTATTAGGCCAAAGCATGCCACACCAAACGTCGTTCGAACTAACCCCACTTTGAGGTGTCAACCGTGTCCACACCTGGACACATTCCGAATATCATACGTTATATACATATTTCTCGATTTTCTCCAGGTTTTAGTGTACGTAACCAGGCTAACACATGCGGACCATATGAAAAACCCGGTATTCATGGGGCCCACATGATTACGAAGGTGAAGTATGGCGGCATGCAAGGCCCAATGACGAGCAAAGCCCAAGACATCCTATGGATGTAGTAGATTTATTTTTCTATATTTATTTTATGAATGTTCATTCCTAAATACGACCCATGATCCCAAAAACATCCAACTCATACTCATGATACGTATTCCTTGTAGATGTCTTCTAGCCTCGCCCGTAGGAAGATGAGAGCAGGAAAAGCCCGCGAGCGCATGGCTGCCCTAATCGCCCAACAAATGGCTGCCGTAATACCCAACATTGTAATTCAAGTCCAACAAGCCCTTACCGCTAATCCTGTCAACCAAGAAGATCAAAATATTATCAACCCTTCCCCAAATACCACTAAATGTACCTACAAGCATTTCAAATCATGCGACCCTCCAAAATACGAAGGGACTGAAGGTGTCACCGCTCTCCTCCATTGGTTTGAAGAAATGGAGAACACTTTTCTAAATTGCGATTGCCCTGACGATTGCAAAGTGCGATATGCTACCGGTCGTTTATATGGAATAGCACTTACTTGGTGGATTACAGAGAAGGCCAAACGAGGCGTTGACGATGCTATGACTTTGACTTGGGAAGAGTTGAAGGAAATCATGACAACACGGTTTTGCCCAAGGAGCGAAATCAAATTAGAAGATGAGTTCTATTCGTTGAAGCAAAAGGAAGGCGACCACACCACTTACAACAAAAGATTTCTCGAGTTAAATCAAATGGTTCCCAACTTGTTCACTCCCCTCTACCGTTTGATCGAGCACTACATCCGAGGTCTTCCGTCAAAAATTCAAGACTCGGTAATAAGTACCACGCCTGCAACTTTGGAAGCAGCAATGGAGTTAGCTACAGAGCTCACCGAGAACCGAATCCGGAACAAAGACTTCAAGGAGGAGAAGAAGAAGGATAAAGCATCAACTGAAACTTCAAACTCCACCCAAACTGAATCCCCTTCTCAACCGATTTCTAAGAGAAAAAGAGACGGGCAACTTTTCGCTACTATCCAGCGTAATCAACCAATTTCACACGCCATACCCATCCAAGCTATCCCAATCACTCAAGTAGCACCCAACTCAACTTACCCAAATAAGAAACCATATCTTGGACCTCACCCTCGATGTAACACCTGTTTTTATCACCATCCCCTTACCTTACCTTGTCGACTATGTGCAAATTGTGGACGCTATGGTCATTTGAGCAAGGTTTGCCGCACCCCTCAACACCAAACCACACCCCCTACTCAAAATATGATCCAAACATATCAACAACCTCAATACCCCATGTTACCTTATGTTCGAGCTTGTTTCAATTGTGGCGACCCTACCCACTTTAGAAACACGTGCCCTCGATTGGTTAACATCATAAACGCTTAAGCTCAATCAAACCCAGCTAACCAAGTAAATCAAGAAAACCCAATCACTAGGCCACCAGCAAGAGGAAGAGTTTTCAACATCAACGCCAATCCTGTCGAAGATAATGACGGCCCAAACGAAACCACCCAACTAGTCCTCTTCACCGAAAATCAAGATTCAACTCCAATCGTTTAGTTTTATGTTTTTCTTTATGTTTTAGAATCACATAGAACTAATCATAACTTGTGGATAAAGTCAATGAAAATTTGACAAGAATATGGTGGATACGCCGCTGGTACTTCCTATATATAAGTATTCTTGTCAAAGGATAGGAGGCATTATCAGGCGGTTATGAGAGGTTCCATGTATAAACTGTTTGTGTGATTATTGTTTAGATTAAATTTATTATTTTCAGTACATGCAATACGATCGGCTCCATTTGATTGAGCCTTGATCGCACAGACATTTTTCATTTTCAGTACATGCAATACGATCGGCTCCGTTTGATTGAGCCTTGATCGCACAAACATTTTTCATTTTCAGTACATGCAATACGATCGGCTCCGTTTGATTGAGCCTTGATCGCACAGACATTTTTCATTTTCAGTACATGCAATACGATCTTTTGGTTGTTGTGTTTGTTGTAGAGTCACATAGAACTAATCATAACTTGTGGATAAAGTCAATGAAAATTAGACAAGAATATGGTGGATACGCCGCTGGTACTTCCTATATATAAGTATTCTTGTCAAAGGATCAGAGGCATTATCAGGCGGTTATGAGAGGTTCCATGTAGGATTTAGAATGTTTTGGTCAAAGTTTGTTCATCATACATTTCAGTGTATTTCAATTTCATCATTTAAAGAAGTTGAGCTATGTCTCACTTCCACAATGACTAACCTCTCAATCATAACAAACGAGAGAGGTATTGTCATCATTCAAACATGGATATTATCAGAATTAAGACTCAAGTATTGGTTGTTGTGTTTGTTGTAGAGTCACATAGAACTAATCATAACTTGCGGATAAAGTCAATGAAAATTTGACGAGAATATGGTGGATACGCCGCTGGTACTTCCTATATATAAGTATTCTCGCCAAAGGATTAGAGGCATTATCAGGCGGTTATGAGAAGTTCCATGTAGGATTTAGTATTGTCTGGGTTGAAATTTGTGTTACATTCATATCATCTCACCATTTAAAGAAATTGGATTGTGTTCTATTTCTACATAAACTAACCTCTCCATCATAACAAACGAGAGAGTAACTGTCACCATTCAAACATGTATGCTATCAGAATTTGGACTCAGATATTGGTTGTTGTGTTTATTTATGTTCTAGAGTTACATCATAGAACCAATCATAACTTACTGATAAAACCAATGAAAATTTGACAAGAATATGGTGGATACGCCGCTGGTACTTCCTATATATAAGTATTCTTGTCAAAGGATCAGAGGCATTGTCAGGCGGTTATGAGAAGTTCTATGTAGGATTTAGTAATTTCTTGGTACATTGGTTGTGGCGTTTATTTATGTTCTAGAGTCACATCATAGAACCAATCATAACTTACTGATAAAACCAATGAAAATTTGACAAGAATATGGTGGATACGCCGCTGGTACTTCCTATATATAAGTATTCTTGTCAAAGGATCAGAGGCGTTGTTAGACGGTTATGAGAAGTTCCATGTAGGTTGTAGTATTAGAAATTTTGTTTTAGGATATAACCCTATCTTCCCAAACATATCAAAACTCTTACGCATGAAATCATACTTAGTGAATCAACTCTGCTTATCAATATTTTTACCGTATGCAACAAAAAGCGATTCCTGTAGCAGGGTACTCAACCCTTACAAGGAACGTTACCGCCTCAAACAAAAATTTAAACTCTTACTCTTTTTCTAAGTATGTAACGGTCAAACTAAACACCATCCTTTTTAGACAAATATGTCACTACTTAAATTTCGGGACGAAATTTCTAAAAAGCAGGGGATACTGTAACATCCGTCAAAAACCGGATTTACCAAACCTGCTCCGTATATTAACCGAACAATCAGTTAAAAATTTCGTGACGTATTTAATGCCCAAAATATTTTTAAACGATACATAATTAATAAGTATATTGGATTATAAAAGTTTTATTGGAAAAAGTATTAAAATTAATGAAATAAAAAAAATTAATGCTGTCGGGTTTCGAACCCGGGTCAGCTGGTAAACAACAAAGCATTAACACACGCGCGCTCAACCACTCCGCCACTTTGGATTTTTGTTAAGATACCGAAACAATTAATTCAAATAATGAAAACAGAAATCAAATCCAGTCAACTGACGCGCCCAAATCCGTTGATGCCGGAAAATCCGACGATTTCGTCAAACGGCGTCGGTTATCAATGACTTAACGTAAACATTAACTACTACATCGGTTATAACCGATGTCCAGTCCGCGACACAAGTTATAACTGCCGGAAAATCTTTAACCGACGAATCAAGACGGAAATCGGACTAAATTCGTCAATGTTCTGCCCTATAAATACCCCCTCTAACCTCTGTTAGCTTTTTCGCTCACAATCACACTCTTTCCCGACATAATTTCACTCGCCGGAGAACTGCTGCAACTCGCCGGAAAACCGAGCCTTTCACCTCTGAGCCTTACTGAACACCCAGAACTCATACCGAAGCCACCCACACTCATCTCAAGCTCCCTGAAGACCCTCTGCCGCAAGACACACGTCGCCGGAATAATCTGATGTCGTCGGAGTTTCGCCGGCGAAACAGAGGAGTCCAGTTTCGGTATACCTTACACTTAATCTCTTATTCTTTTTATTAATCTCACATACAATTAATCGCAACACACTAAAAGAACTTGATTAAAATCGTTGAACCAGTCAGACTCCGATTCTGGTTAAGTCTGACGAAGAAGACGAAGTTCAGTATTATATAAGTATAATTAAAATCAAGATATATCTCGGGTTAGACACACAGTCCAGCGTGGTGACTGTGTGCAAATAAAACACGCATACGTTCCGAGTTTGACTCTTGTCCCACGCACACTCGCCTTAATAAAAATGTTCTTTTTTTTACCGAACCGGATTCACTGCAATAGATGTTAAGTTTAATAAAAACCGGGAAAAATAACCAAGATAGACACACAGTCCAGTGGTGGACTGTGTGAACGTTTAATCACACGTCACGAGTTCGAGTCCGGACTACCGCACCGGTCCGGACAATTATCAAACTTTTTATTTAAAGCAGAAACGAAATTATTTAGTTTGTATATAAGTATAATAAAAATCAGATTATTTAACAAGTTAGACACACAGTCCAGCGTGGACTGTGTGTTAACCTAAACCACAGGTCCCGGGTTCGAGACTGTGGAGAACACCGGTTCGATGCATTAAAATCGTTTTTAAAAAATAAATGATTTTCGGTTTAATTCAATTAGTATATAAATATAAGTAAAAACAGAAATATTTCAGGTTAGACACGTAGCTCAGTTGGTAGAGCTGCGTGCACGCGAACGGGAGGTCTCGGGTTCGAGCCTCACCCGGCGCACACAATTACACAGTCTGACCGGTCAACAAGTCAACGGTCAACGGTCAACGGTCGCAAAAAGTCAACATTTTTTTATTATTTTTATTTATTTATTTTAATTAAAAATCAATTAAAAATACTTAAAAATAACATTTTTAAGGTTAGAAAATAGCCTTAAACTCACAAAAATACGCCCAACAATCCTACTAAAATCGACTAATAAAATCCGCATACTTACCGAACCATTATGCCATTATCTAGGTTAGTTTCACTCGTGGTTAAAACCAACTTCGTGCACATTCAACATCATCAACCGAACGCACCCAATGTGAGTGAATCTTACAACTCCCCTTTTTAATTACACGTTTTCCGGTGTGTCATGTTTCACCAAAATTAACTCGTTTATTTAAACTTGTGCCATACCATATTGTGATCTAAACGTAGATTGTATATATTGCTTGTAGTTATGTATTTCATATTGTCAAGTTATATGCATTTCATTCATTAGGCCCATCAGTTACTCGTGGGAGACGAGTTGAGCAACGCGTGCCTCAAAACAAATCCATTATTGTTCGTGTGTGTATTATTTAGTTTATATTGTTTGTAGTTATGTATTTCATATTGTCAAGTTTATGTAAATCATTCATTAGGCCCATCAGTTCCTCGTGGGAGACGAGTTGAGCAACGCGTGCCTCAAAACGATCCATTATTGTTCATGTGTGCATTATTTAATATTAAATGATTGGTGAATAAGTTTACGTCTATTTTTACTCATGTGTGGTTGTGCACTTTATTTTATAATCAATTAAATAAACTTGTTCAAATGTTTTTCATAGGATTCACTCGCCAACTTTTTGTTGATCCAAAAATCATTTTTACACATGATACAGTGAACAGGATAAAGCAAGGAAAACATAGGAAATGCCTTAGAAGAAAACAATAAAGCCTAGATTGATGTTTAGGACATGATGTAATTATGATTGTATATTTCCCTTTAAAATGTATTAATGAATATGAAACGTTATAATAAATGTAATGAGCTTTGATGATAACCCAATCATGCCTCGATCACCTTTTCCGCTGCGGGTCGGGGTGTGACATGAACCAATAATTATCTTTTAGGATAAGTATGGTAACCAATAATTATGGACCAGTGCATAGTGTTACTTTGGCAATCTCTATTATTGTAAAAACTCCGACTGGCTTTGCTTTTTTTTTTTGTTGTTGGGGTGATGTATGGGTTTGATAATCCTAAAATTAAACTGGGATTTTAATTTATATCAGCGACTCGCTCGAATAATGACTGATTTTGAGAGTGGTGGTGGTGAGCGGTGCTTATGGCGGTGGCATATGGTGGGTGGTGGCTGAGACAGAGAGGAGGGAGATTGAGTAGTGTGGGGAGAGAAAGTCTTTAGATAAATAACTAGGTAAAATTACTAATCTACCCTCATGTGCAAGACCCATGCCGTATTTAACTAAAAATTTTAACCAGGTTAGAGTCAAAGGACGAATACTGTAATGAGTTTTACAAATAAACGATTGTAATTGTAATTATTAAAGTTAAAGGCTATCCGTTGCAATCTGATACAAACATAAAGGATGAAAAGTGTAATTTACCCAAACATCTATTATTTATCTTTGCCTTTGAATATAGGCAAGGAACAACAAACAACGTTATAGGTTTAATAAAAAGTCTACCCAATAAAGTATGACAAGAAACGTTGGATTAGGAGATCGAACACCATAAAAAAATCATTGCTTCCAAGCTTAAAGTCAAGTAGTTGAAACTCAAACTAAGGTTTCTTAAGGAGAAAAAAAAAGGTTTCTTAAGGAGCATTATTTGCCCCCAAAAAAATACACCTCTTGGAATCGACTTGGACTCAAATATTATAATAAAATTAGAAAGGCAAGGATAATAAAATAAACTAATGAAGACATGTATCATGTGAATTATCCTTTAATAAAAAATATACGATGCAATGAAAAAATAAGCCTAAAAATGACTAAAACTCTCACAACCCAAACGTTGCAACGAAAGGATCAAAAACTCTCTCAACCCAAACTTTGCAACCAAAGAATCTAGTAATGCAGTATGGCTTCTTTCAAAATTTTACACTAAAATCACTTTTTATAATAAAGCATAGAGCCGACTCTTGATCGACATTCTAACTATTGTTTATCATCTAACTTAGAGCATCTCGGTAGAGTTACCATGTTTTTGGCACCTATGTAGCATCTTAGGGAATTCATGTCTATTCTGGTATTTTTAGCATCAGCAGTACGTTATTATGGAACGACCTCAAACAAGGTGTGGTGGGCCATAGGGTGTTAGGGGCAGGTTGGGCAGTATAATTGTTTAAATGTACATATCTATACTTATATATTAAAAATTAACAGTTCGAATTTGATCCAGGAGACAGTTTCATAGTGTTTGCTTTTTGCCGATGATATTATGTTAGTGACGGAGAGTAAACAAAGCTTGAATGCAAGGTTAGAAGTAGTGGCGAGTAGTTTTAGAGGGTAACCGTTTAAGGATTAGTCGCTCTAAGACTGAGTATCTTTACTGTGATTTCAGTGGTGCATGCGACTAGGACACTCAAAACTCCATTGAGGGAAAAGTGGTTCCCGGAGTAACTAAATTCAAATATCTAGGAACTTTTGTACAAAATGATGGGGATCTAGATAGTGACGCAGCTCATCGAGTTCAGGCTGGATGGTGTAGGTGAAGAGTAGCGCTGAGGTATTGTGTGAGAAGAGGTTCCCAACAAAATTAAAGGGAAATTTTATAGGGCTACAGTTAGACCTTCTATGTTATATGGAACAAATTGTTGGGCCATCAAGAAGGCACAAGTGCGTAAGCTGGAAATGGCAGAGTTGAGGATGCTAAGATGGATGTGTGGGCACACTAGGTTGGATATGATAAGAAATGAGGTTTTTAGAGAAAGATTGGAAGTGGTTAGTATTTTAGATAAGGTTAGGGAATGGAGGTTGAGATGGTTTGCGCATGTTAGGAGGAGACAACTGACGGCTACATTTAGATCGGTAGAAACTCTTACTGTTGAGGGGATGAAGAGTAGAGGCAGGCCGAAAATGACTTGGGAAGAACGAGTGAAAAAGGATTTATTAGACTCGCACATCTATGAGGACATGGTCGAGGATAGGAGTTCGTGAAGACGTAAGATTAAGGTTAAGGACTTTCAGAGGATAAAACGGTTTTGTATTGGTTTCTCGATTTAGGAGCTTAGCTTCTTTAGTCTATTTTGGTGGCCTAAAAATATTATAGGTGGCATGTATGTCTTTTTAAAGTGTAATATGTTCCTATTATATGTTTCCACCCTTTTTGTTAGCTTAGTAAGGGTGTATTTAATATTACTCTCTTTCATTTGTTTTTTATTTGAGTCTTTTGCCTGGATATGCTTTTATGTGGTTATATGTCTTTTCTGTTTTTATTTGACTCTTTTCCCTGGATATGATTTGGAGCTGGGGATCTTGCTGGAAGTAGTCTCTTTATCCCTCAGGATATAGGTAAGGCTTACCTCCATCTCACCCTTCCCAGACGCTATGAGTGGGATTATACTGGGGACGATTGATTGATTGTATATTTAAACTTCTAAATATTAACTTTTTACGAAATTCTATTTTATAAGTATATTGAGGTCGGTTAACGTACAATAGTGTTTATCATACAAAGCGTACGCAAGCATCTCAACCGCACACCCGACCTACCTTAGGCCTTCAATTGAAACGGTGACACAATAATAATTAACTTGACACAATTACGCATGTTATTGCATAATTACGCTCGGGTTGAGTTAGACCATAATCACGCACGTTATTTGCATAATCACACACGTTATTTGCATAATTACACACATTATGATGCATAATTACGCACGTTATAAAAAGTCAAAAACCCGGATGCTTACAAACATAAAATTACGCATGCTAAACTCAAAATTACGCATGGAATGACACGCAACGAAATTTCCTACTCCCGTACGCCTAGCATAATGGTCATTCTTGTAGTTTACACTTTCTCTAAGTATGTTTATAGATTTAACATTTATAATTATTGAATTTTTAAAACCAAAAACGATTATATTTCCCTATAAATATGTCACACCCCAACCGATGGCGGAAACATCAAGGCGGGACGAAATAGATTGATTATTGCTCACAACGCTAACGGTGACAATATTTAATTAAATCCGAATTTCATTTCATACGTAAATTGTCATTACAATAACAAGGAAACTTCAAATAACAACAATTATAAAGGCAAATTTTGATACAACATTAATAAACCTAACGTCTATGTGTGTATCTAGCATCAACGCTATTTCAATTTCATAGCATCATCCTTCTCAACCTGTAACATGTTTAAAATAAAGTACAATGCAAAAGCAAAGGCGAGTACACAAGTTTAAGCATAAGCATATGTATTCGGATAAGGTCTAAAACGTATCCACATGGCAACTAAGTTTATACAAGAGCATTATACATGACATGCCATATTTCTAGTCAATCCTCTTGCTTACGCGAAGTAACGGTAATTTAACATGACCACTAGATTCACGATTGGGCGGTGCGTTACTCCTATAGTGCTATACATGTCAAATAAAGGCTTAAGATAAGCTAATGACTATGGTATTACATAAGAATGGTCCAAGATATAAGCAACAAGTAACGTACCAAAGCATGCATGTATATTGGATTGTTTCGTGCATTTCATAAAGTTTAAGTTTGGTGATTTTGTATATGGTAAACATGTTACACCCAAAAGTGATATAAACGAAAAGTGGGTCGAGTGTACTCATGGTTTTGCAAGCTTTCTGACTTGTTAGTTACGTGAAGAGTTGTTTGGTTGCGGGAGGAACACCGAGTTATCCTACAAGAGGAAAACGTAGGTGTGAGTATTTGGATGATAATGGAAGATTCGGAATTTGGAACAAAGCATAACAAAGTAACGTATACGAAAATATTCACTAAGGTCTAGCACTCGTTTTGACACTATGGAAACCCATTAGGGTTTATGTGATTTCATAGGTTATAACACCTATTAGAATCATAACGAAGAACCAAACACTTTTAGTGATTAAACTTAGTAACTTGACACATGATTATATAGTCATTATCAGGGTTTCGGTTTTAGGTATATATTATATAGGTTATAATAGTTTTATGTATATTATAAGTCCACAAGGATGTCATAGAAGTTATATAGGAGGTAGGTGGTATAACCATCCATTTAGGAACCTCATAAGAGTTCACCACTACACAAGTTGTCATAGACAACAAGGAGGGTCAAGAACAAGATTAATAATAACAAAGGAAGTGGAATACATGTTACAACTATACTAAGTAGCCAAGTAAGCTACAACCCGGTGAGCCAGCGTCGACACACGTCGAAGGCTAGACGGGGTTGTGTTACTTTCAACTAGCAAGCTACTTAGAATGGAATTAGAAAACATCAAGTGTTGTGTGGACTTAGATGTAGGATAGCCCAAGCTAACCTTGTAGTCACACTAGCTTCAAGTTCAAGACTTGGCAACACTTGTGAGCTTAAAGCTCATGTAAAACAGGAAGTTTAGGGTGTTAAAATAACCCTTAGTTCATGTTAACAAGCTTGGTTAGACTCACTAATCATAAACTTGATTAGGAGCACAAGAACACAAGTTTGGTTGAAGAAAACATAAGATTTAAAGAAAGTTTTATAAGTTCTTCTTCCAAAACAGAAAGTTTGGCCCTCAAAATGATATTGTTCCACCTTGGTTTTCCACGAAAAACCTGTGAAAACATCCCTAGAGGCATTCCAAGTTTTGTAGAGGAAGAAGGAGTGAAGAAACATGAAGAAGATGAAGTAAAGTGCTTACTTTAGCACTTAGAACAATCTGCCAATTTTGATGTTTGCAATAGATTTGAGAGTGTTTTGAGAGTGAGAATGAGTTTGGAAAGTGAAAATGGTTGAGTGGAGGCTTGGTTTTATAGTGAAGATTAGGGTTTTGTGTTAAATGAAGGTTTGAAGGTGATTTGGTTAGAGTGGAGGTGGAGAAGATGGCCAATGTAACATCCGTCGAAAAACGGGTTTTCAAAACCCGTTTCGTTTATTAATCGAATATTTCAGTTAAAATTTTCGTTGCGTATTTAATGTTCATATTAATTTTAAACGATACATAACTAATAAACATTGTTAGAATTTTAAAACATAATTAATAAAAATAAATAAATAGTGAATAAAAAAAATAAATACCGCTGCCGGGATTCGAACCCGGGTCAGCCGGTTCAGTTAAGCAAACAACTTACCACTCCGCCACTTGACTTCTTTGTTATTATATTGAAACAATTAATACTTAAAATAAAACTCGAAATCAAAACCTGAGTTCAGCGCGCCCAATCCGCAGTCGCCGGAATTACCGACGATTTCGCGAGACTTCGACCGTTTCCTTTGACTGAACGCATGTATTAACTTCGACATCGGTTATAACCGATGTCTAATCCCGCAATCCCAGTCATAACCGCCAGAAAAGTTTTGACCACGAATCAAGATCAAATTCGGACTCGATTCATTCTGTTTCTTCCCTATAAATACACACCCAAGTCTCTAGTAACCTTTTCGCTCAAAATCGCACAATTTATCGAAGTCTTAGCACTCGCCGGAGAAATTCTGAACTCGCCAAACTTTCACCGGAAAACCGAGACTTACACCAAATCGGTAAATTTCTCGACTCTTTCGTTTTCAATCCATTGTTAGACATATACTAACTTCAATCCTTCAACCAGAATCGGTTCCAGACGACGTTGCCGGAAATTCTGCACTCGCCGGAAAATCTCTGGAAATTCTGAAATCACACTATAAATCGGTACAATCATCTAAACCCCCTGATATCTCTTGTTTAGTCACTTAATTTCACATCTCATTGATCAAAGCTATTAATTGATCCGCTCAGACGGAATTCACAAATCAGAGCCGACGACCCTTGCCGGAGTTCTGAGAAAAACATCCTGTTCGGTACATTCGTTTCCGAAACTCTCTTTATCCATTACATTTCAATCATTTATATGTTAGACGAACGATTTAAACAAGAACAGTCGGACATCTTTGTCTGTGTCATTATAAATGAAGAAGACGAAGTCGAAATGAGTATAAGATTAATATAAACTGAATGTTTAACCGGGTTAGACACACAGTCCAGCGGTGGACTGTGTGCAAACATACAATGCACGTCACGAGTTCGAATCTTACAACGTACCGACTTTCAGAATTAAAACCAACCTTTTTAAACTGAATCAGAACGAGTCACAGCATGTGTATAAGAATAATATAAACCGTAATTTAAACAGATTAGACACACAGCCCAACTGGTTGTGCTGTGCGCATACGAACCGAAGGACCCGAGTTCGACTCCGGGTCCCTGCAAGCGGTTCGGCCATTTTAAATCATTTTAATATTAACTCAAATAAAATAACAATTAATTAGTATATATATATATAATTAAAACAGAGAATATTTCAGGTTAGACATGTAGCACAGTTGGTAGAGCTGCGTGCACGCGTACGAGAGGTCTCGGGTTCGAACCTCACTCAGTGCACACTCAACCACAGTCCGACCGGTCAACGGTCCGGTCAACGGTCAACGGTCAACGGCCGGTCAACGGTCAACAAAAGTCAAATTTTTTTTATTATTTTATTTAATTATTTAATTTAAAATCAATTAAAAATACTTAAAAATAATATTTTTAAAGTTAGAAAACAACCTTAAACTCACAAAAATAAATCTAAAAATCCTATTAAAATTGTTAATTAAAAGTATTAGTCTCCAATAAAATCCAATTATTTACCGAACCTTTTCGTTATTATTTTAGGTTAGTTCTTCCTCGTCGATCAAATCCCAAAAACTCGTGCGCATCCAACAACATCAAAAGAACGCACCCAATGTGAGTGAATCTCTACCAATTCCCCGTTTTAATCATGTTTTGGGGTGTATCATGTGTCGTACTATTCTTTTATTTTATTTAAACACTTGTGCCTACATCATATCCGTGATCAAATGTGTATTGATTGTTGTGGATTATGTTTAGATTAAAGTTATCATTTTCAGTACATGCATTTCATTCGGCCCATCAGCTCCCCGTGGGAGACGGGTTGAGTACAGGTGCCTCATTCGATCGGCTCCGTTTGATTGAGCCTTGATCTCACATACATCATCATACATTCCATACGATCGGCTCCATTTGATTGAGCCTTGATCTCACAATACATTATCATTCATGTCATATACTCATTCAAGGTGGTTTGTGATTGTTTGTTTATATATGTTTGCTCACATATGAATATTGCACAACTTTTCAATATTAAATACAACAAGAAATCAATAACAATGTTTTTAAACAAGGTTCACTCGCCAACTTTTGTTGACCCAAAATTTCCCCCATTTTACACATGATACAGGTGATCCAGTTGAGGCAAGAAACACATAAGAGGGCCTAGAAGAATAAATCAGATTAAGCTTTGGATTGTTTTACTTAGTTTCATTTCCTTGTATTTGTATGAATTTGATTTGAACATTTAAGTTGTAATTTGAATTTAATAAATATGAAACATTTTAGTAAACATCATGAGCTTTGGTGATAACCCAATTATGCCCCGACTCTTATTCCGCTGCGGGTCGGGGTGTGACAGCCAATCTGCAGCTCTTAAACAACTTTCTGCAGATTCAGGGGCTAGACGTTGCACGTAGCCTTAAGGGGTTATGGCTACGCGTAGCGCCACGCCCTATTTTGGCAGATTTTCACGTTAGTCCCTGAACTTTGGTTTTTCACCCATTTTAAGCTAAAACTTGGTATTTTAAGGTGTTTTGGCATGTTTAAGTATATAACACGTATGTAAGTATAATTTAAGTATCGAGAGTATATGCATGAGGATTTGCACGTATAACAATTATCAGTTTGTGTTTAAACATGTATTTAACGACTGAAAAGTATGTAAGACAAATATATATAAAGTACAAATTTCGTTACGATCAAAGTTTTGGATTATAAAGTTGTAATTGAATATGAGTATAACATGAATAGAAATAAAATACGAATTTCATTATGATCCAAGTCTCGGATTTTACAATGATTAGATTGAAAGAACGAATGCGAGATTACAAAGTTTCAAAAAATAAAACGAGCTTTTTAAATATGGAAAGTATGAAAAAGCAAGGCGTTACAAAATAGCTATATTTTTATAATGTTTTTTTAGTTATGGTGCAAACTAAAAACGTTTATATTTCCCTATAAATCGCTATATTTTTATAATGTTTTTTAGTTATGCAATATTCAACTATATGTTGATTAATACAAACCAATTTTATTATTAAATTGGCCAATCCGATAAAAAAGGTTGTCATGATATAAATTATTTTATTGAAAAGTGTTTGAAACTAAAATTCTACTTGAAAATCCAAAACAATGAACATGCATATAGAGCATCTTTGTTATATCTCATATCATTTGGCTTATGCGTTGCTTTGACTTCACGATTTAGACGTGAATATGCGATGTTTAGGCAATTTCACGTGGTACATACCACACCGGGTTCGGCGTTGTTAACGGCGTTGATGTTGGGTAGGACAATTTCCACCAGCGTAGAGGTATTGGTTCCGGTGACATGGCGTTTGGCTATTGGTATGGGCTATAGCCGTTGGAACTCAACGACACAATTTAAAAAAAAACCAATTAAAAAAATAATTTTAATTCCATCTATATAAAAAAAACTCAAGCTTTTCACCATTTTCATCTCATTCTCTTCTACACCACTCAGTTTCAACCGTCATTTTTATAAAGTCTCAACTTTTTATAAAAAATAAATGCATCCACACAACCGCAACTTCAATCCAAACAACCCTTATGGTGTCGGCGAAGTACCGAACACCACTTCGCCTCATGGGTCTCAACCGATCCTCAACTTTGATCAGAACATAATGGCGTAAGAACATTTGCTTGCAAACCTACCTTTTATGTTTCGACAACAACAACCACTAACTCCTCTATCCCAAACGCCCCTACACCCGAATCCATACCGGAAACTAAACCTACACCATCCGAATACTCTAAAAAGATAACCGAGTCCGAGAAGGAAAAAGTAAAAGAGGATCATCACGTATATTCGTGGACAAAGAAGAAAAGCTGGTGTTAACGAATGTTTGCCTTTCAATGTCGGAGAATTCGATTATAGGTATATTATTTTGTTTTTATTGTAAAAAATATATTTGATATTTATAATACGTATTTTTTATTAGGTACCAACCAACATAATGATGATTTTTGGAACCAAATAAACGAGATTTATCACAAAACCTTGGGACGAGATTACTATCAGAAAAATGGTAGTCTCTTGTCGAAGTGGCGTGAAATAAATATGGCCACAACCGCCTTCAACGACCAATACAATAACTTAAGGAACAACCCAAAAACGGCGAAACACGCTCCGAGTTATTGACACGTGCGATGTACTTGTATTTAGAAGGAAAGAAAGGGGCCACCTTTACATTTATTCATTGTTGGGGGTGTTGCGAAAACTCTCCAAAATGGGCACAAGTACCTTTACCTAGACAATCATCGGCCAAAAGGTCTAAAAGTTGCTCCTCCACTAATCGCTCGGATGCTCGACCGAGTTTGAGATCAACTTAAGCGACGGTGATTATGAAGTCAAACGCCTACCTAGAAGAGATAAATCAAAAAAGAGGGCGTAAAAATCATACACTACGAGCGATGAAAAGAACCCCGCTTTGGCCGACATTGAAGATCAAATAGCTACGTTCAATAACATCCAACAAGAAAGAAACACCTAAAAAATAAAAGCTCTCGAGATTTACGAACGAAAGGAAAAAAAGTCGAATATAAAATTTCTCGCTATGAAGGTCGATCACCTTGGACTAGAAGAACGAGCGATGTACGAGAAAGCAAAGTAAGAAATAATGGATAAATATCATACTTAGTTTCGTTTTTTTATTAGTTTCGGTTATTTTTTAACTTTTCGGGTTTTTTTAAATTATGTAATTTTTTAATTATGTAATCTTTTTTTATAGTGTTATTTGTTATATTAGTATTAATGAATTCTTTTAAAATTAAATATATTTTTAATAGTTTATAAATGTAAATTATAATAACAAAAACTATGTGCTACATGTTGAATAACGCCCTCTCCCACACCGCTCGTTTTTGTACCACTCCACATTTCTGACGCATGCTTACGTGTTGTCCACATGTCGTATAACGCCTCATTTTCAATCCCCTCCACACCGTATGGTATTAGAGTTTAACATTTGTGTGTAACTAGTTGATGCCTCGCCCACATTGCGGGGCGATCGCCGAATAATGAGCGAGTGTTAGACAGCTCCGTGACACGGAAAACAATTAAATCGAGTCAACCAATTAAAGCAAAACACTTTTATAGTTTTGCTAAAAAAACTAAAACAGTGGTAATACTGTTATTTTTAACTAAGGGAAAGTTTTATTTTTTACTGGGATAAAATCGTAATTTGCCAAAAGGTAAAGTTATGACAGTACTGTAAATTGGAACAAGGGGCAACAATGTAAATTTGCGCAGGTCAAATTCGTAAATTTGAACCTGGGGTAACACAATCATATAAATTTGAACTAAAGGCACAATCGTAATTTTAGGCTTGAGGCAAAACCGTATTTTTATTTTGAACCGAGGGCAAAATCGTAATTTTGAGTTGGGGGGCAAAAGCATAATTTTATTTTGAACAGGGCAAAAACGTAATTTTGAACTGAGGGCGAAATAATAATTTTTTAAACGGGGGAAAATCATATTTTTTAACAGATGGCAAAATCGTAATTTTTAGCTGGGGGCAAAAACATAATTTTTTTTGAACCGGGAGCGAGAACGTAATTTTGAGCTCAGGGCAAAATCGTAATTTTGAATCGAGTGAAAAAACATAATTCTGAGCTGGGGAGAAAAGCGTAATTTTATTTTTAGCTGAGGGCAAAACGGTAATATTACGATGAATATAAAATAGTAAACACGGTGGTCTAATGGGGGAGTGCCAGGCATCTGCCTGGCATCTTATAATTGTAGTATTGTAAATAATAATATTCTAGCACGTTCGCTTACTCATCTGAAAATATCGAGTCACGTTTAGTTTATAAATGATAAATACAATTATGATTTGTAAATACATTATATATTTCACATTGTGCCTTATATTGCATGCATAGCTAAGGCAATATACATGCTTGTTTAGACTTTGACCATGGTTGGTCACAGCACCAAGCATGCTTTGTTAAGGTACCAACCACGTATAACTATGTTACCGGTTAGGTACAAAAAATGCTCGCTATGACCATCAAGCAGTTATGAGACCATGATTTACATAGAAGGATAATGGCAAAATTCCTTTTACTTGCCTAACAAAATAAAAGTTTGTTTGGCAACTTCTGAATGGTTAAATACTGAACTAGTAAAAGGTCTACCATTAAGTGCTAAACCAATAAGAGGTCTGAATCATTAAATGTCAATATAAGGCTTAACCGTTCAAAGGCAAATGTCTGACCAACTCAAATTTAAAGATCTTAACCATTCATGTCACACCCTCAATTTCCACTTGCGGAGTTTTACCGCGAGGCGTGTGAACAAACCAGAATCTGAGACACTAGTAACGTCGAACGACTCTATATGAATTGTTTATACGTTTTCCAAAATCATTTGTTTAACCATTCATAGTTAATTTTAAATTGTCTTAGTTTGGTTTCAATGTTTAGCGGAAGCATTAGTTTTTAAAGTTGAGCGGAAGCATTAAAGTAAGGTAAAGGAACGGGCGCCAACACAAACGCCAAAACTAAAGAAAAACCCAAACAATATTCATAAATGAGACTCGATAAAAAGATGTCTTGATCAATAAAAGTAAGTCACCTAGAGCTCCTAGCGTCCTGAGAAACATGTAAAGAAACAAGTGTCAACATTAAAGAAGAGTGAGTTCACAGGTTTTCATAAGTTCATTTGTTCGGTTATAAGTTTGTTTCCCCCGTTATCCCTACCCCGGGATAACGATTTAGTTCCATTATTCCCAACCCGGAATAATACCGATGGTTCCATTATTCCTTACCCGGAATAATAATGATGTTCCATTATTCCTAACCCGGAATAATAACGTTGTTGGTTCCATTATCCCTAACCCGGAATAATATTGATGATTCGTAATTAAGCTCAATGTTAACATGTAGGTAGCTAGCCTAAAGTTATGTCACGTAAGTGTTCGCGATCGAAGCTGACTGTTGTGCCTCCGTGTTGCCAGGCCTATCACTGACCATGGCGAAGTTAGGCCAAATTAATCACCCGTTGACCATACCCGGTCGGCTAGCGCGACTAGCTCGGGTGGGGCTTGTCGGGCCCAGTAGTACTACTTATAATTTCCCCGCTATCTAACCCAATACTAATGATCCGAGAGTTTGTCGAGGACTTGTATGATATAGCTGCTTAGTGACCATAACGTACGTTAACATTAACTTAGTTACCGAATAGTTTAATGACGTTAATTTCATATAACGTAAAGAGATAGAGTTGTAGAGTGTATACATGTTTCTCCCCCTGTTGTTTAAAACCGGATAAAATTAGGGGCCGTGAACTCACCTTTAGTTGCTCGGTTAGTGTAACACAGAAGTTGCAAATGCTGGGACCGTTAATTGCGTCCTAACAAGTCAATTGATTTAAAGTCAGTGTGCGAACACACCAATATAAACCCTACACATAACTAACACACAATGCGGTACACACAATAACAAATCCTAACACTCAATCATGCATGCAAGTATCATCATACCAACATAGTGATCAAAACAATTTATCATGAACACAATCCAATCCATGCAACACTTTGGTACACACATTCGCAAGTTATCAAGTTTCAGCTTGTATACTCATAATTAGGCAGTTTTCGAGGATTTTTATAAAATAGTTCCAACATTTCAAAAATTCCAATTATTTTACAGAAGGTATCAACTAAGCTGTAGAATTCTATGTAAACTTTTCAAGTTCTAACACTTTACTGATTATTCATAAATATTAATATACTAGGCTGCAGTCATATTCGTCGCTTTCTGACTGCAGTTCACGGGAGAATTTATTTAAAAATCAACGTTCGTCCAATTAACAAAATTCCAGTGGGAGTTTCCCAGAAATTTCCATATCTAGTTGCTGAACAAATTTCGTGATTCGACTCTCTACAGATTATTAGATCCGACTCGATAAACAACTAACAAATTTTCAGAATTTTCACAGCTTCAATTACTGAACTTAATTGGCCACTTAAAAATATCAAACGACTTCAGAAAAATATGAATTCAGCGCCATTAGAAGCGTTTTTCAAAAATCTACGTTTTAGGCTTTAGAAAATCCGTTTTTCGATAAATAATAACCAAGTTACAGCCAGTTGAAGTTGGCTGTAAACACCATTCAGCATCCTGATTTCGATATTTTATCGAAATATAACACGCTTAAACAATCGATACGTTAACTATAAACGATCAAGAACAGATTTATCAATCATATATCATCATGTACATCATACTCATGCAAACCTTAATCATCATATATGGTTTTTATCACAAAACGCCGCCTAATGATTCTTGATTCCACTAATCATCAAAATCGCAAACTAGCATAATTTATCGAACTAAACATCGTACACTTTCATGATAATGATTCTACCACTACATTCTAGCATGATCAAGAGTTTATAAATCCTAGTATGACTTTGCAAACAATGATAAACTCTAACCTTAAACAATGAAGATCAATGATCCGAGAATTAGATGGGAGCCGATTCGGATGTTGAAGTAAGTTTGCGACCGAGAGGAAGAGTGGGCAGGCGGCTGTCGCGACCGAGAGAAAGGAAAAGGAGAAGGCTGCCGTCGACTTGTTTCTTGTGCTAGGGTTTGTGTGTGTGTTTTTGTTTTTGAAACATAACACATGCATATATAGTGCAAGAGGGAAAAGAAAAGGAAAAAGGAAAAGGGTTTGGGGTTGGGTGTTTGCGGCCGCACGGGTTTGGGGTGGGTCGGTTTGGGTCTAAAACTTGATCCTCAATTTTCGGTTAACTACTTGAGTCGCAAGGAAGTGAGGTCGACTCGTTTCGCGGCTCGGTTCGATTCATTTATCTATTTACTATATCTATATTTTATAACTAAAAGTCACGAATTCGAAACATGGCATAATAACTCACCGAACTTGTAAACGATTAATACACATAGCACGTAATTCACTTGATAAGTTCACGAAGTTATCGTAATTATTTCGAGCGTGCAATTTAAGTTTCAGAATCAATTTAGCGTAGGAACGAATAACCGTGAAGTAGTGCGTTTAAGATGTCTGAAAAACCGGGATGTCACAATTCAGACTTAGTATAATGCTTAATAATTTAGAGGCATCTGCTCACGAAACAAACCGTCAGAACCATTAAGTGCTAAACCAGTAAGAAGTCTGAACAATTAAGAGTCCCATTAAGAGCTAAACAAACAACCCTAAGATATAGAAGAACTTTAGGCCGAGCTAGCTTTCTTTAATCATATTGCTTACAATAATATCACCATGAACATTTTTTTAAGTTAATTTCAAATATAAGTTGAGGGCTTATCGCCAAATTCCACACGACCAATTCACTTTTAAATTTACAGTTTCATAAACTACATCTATGTCATGTTCATGTCATTCTGAGTGACTTTAAACATCAATTTTAAACATTTTTATTTTCAAGCTAAAATGATCGGGTTGTCCTGAAAATCTTGAATTAAGTTTTATAACCTTCCACATCAAATTGTTTGATTTTAAAGGTATTTATGATCAACTTAGAATTGTTGTTAACTAACTATGTTAACCAATTCATATTATAATTGTAATTATAATTATAATTATACACATTTATCAAATTTGCCATCCAAGACAAGATATATAGTAACTTTGTGTTATTTTATACTTTCACCAACACTTTTACCTCTTTAAAAGTTGATCATCAAAACTTTTACCACATATCATCCTTAAAATTTCGTTTATTCTATATTATAGACCCGTGTATAGTTACATGAATCTAAAGATATAAATTATGTAATTTTATAACAAGGTGTACACAAATTTACATAACTTTATTATTATTATTATTATTATTATTATTATTATTATTATTATTATTATTATAAAATACTTTAAACCATAGTGATTTAACTTACATATTTAAATCTATAAATATTTTCCCATGCTTATATCGTAAAATTATAAACTATTAATAAACATAATAATTAAAATAAAATTCTTATTTTAGTGATTTAGAATTCAACATAAATATTACTTTTATAATGTTGTTACATAAATATATAATAATCTGATGAAAACAAAATACATAAGATATATGTTTGTTTTGGTTACGATGATAAATAAGATTATATAATTATTCAGGTGAAATTTTTTCTATATCTTAAGTTTTGAAAGATTATTAATGTTATGATGCATGACCGTTATATATGTATTTATTTAAATTTAAATTATTATGATACACAAAAATTATATCTATTTAGATATATAAACAGAAAATTTCAAACATCTTGATTAAGAAAAAAAAAAGACGAACTGATCCTATTGTGATTGATCCATTAGAAGATGTTACACATATCCATGAAATTATGTAAAGCGTATTGATGTGATAGTTGCGAATAAAAATAATATTTTGTAATAAAAGTAAAGTATAAATTAAATTAATATGAAAATTTATTTTTGAAAGAGGAGAAGAAATGGCCCTTTGGTATTATGTGGAATGCTTTTTTAGAATAGAAAAAGACCTTCAAGTTTTTGTTTTTTTTTTTTTTGTTAATTTCAATTTCATTTACTTTTAAATTCACTCCTTTTACTAAAATAATCTACATATTTAACCTATTTAATTTTATTTGATTTGATTTGATTTTTCACTGCTAATTTGTGTTCCATATTTTTTTAAGAAATCTTGAATACCGGCTATGTTTCAATAGAGTTTTGCTGAAAACATAGTTTTAGTCAAGATAAAGTAATTTTGGATAATTTAACCTATAATAGTGAAAGTATATTTTGGATAATGTAACCTAGTGCTTTTTTTTTGTAATTTGGCTGACGCCTTTTACCTCTTTACAATTTGACGAGATATACCCCATCAAGTTTCCTTAAATCTACAATAAACAACTTCAAGGTTTTTTTTTTAATATTCAACTAGTTTTAACCACCCCTCTCCCCGCGTTGTAGTGCAGGGTGTGTAAAATCGTGCTATCAGCGGAGCTGGCCGAGGGAGATAAAATCATGTTAAGTAACAACTGAAAGACGACCAAAACCGAGAAAATGCATAAAATAAAAATACGAATTTCTAACACTAGGTGATTCACGTGACGTAAAACGTCGACGAAGTCGAATTTATATCGAGACATATTAAAAAGTCAAGAGGATAAAAAAACTGAGAGACATGTGACCACCATCATAGTATTAAGTAACAACCAAACGAAAAAAAAAACTAATGGACCAAATATGACTACCAAACACATGCTAAGTGGGTGTTTGGGATTCCTTATTTTACCAACTTATTGACTTATTGTTGGTAAAATGACTTTTTGAGTGTTTGGATTCCTTTGATTGAGGAAGAAGTCAATAAGTGAGGAAACCATGACTTATTACTTCTCAAATAAGTTGAAAAGTCCTTTTCAAAAGGAAAACCAAACATGCCCTAAGTAGCAACTGAACGACGATCAAATCAAAAAAAGACGTAAACAAAAACTAAAAATGAAAGCCCTAAAGTTTACTATGAAAAAAAAACCCACACGGAAGATAAAAAAAAGCTACTATTCTTTTCTATGTTCTAAATTTTTATATATAGAGAAATTCTATCTTTTTTTAATAATTAGTTTCACCACTGTATTATAAATAATATGTGTTTTTAACTCATTTGATTATCTTAATATTTTTTGAATAATGTAACATCTTCTGAATTTTATATGATATGAAAATAACAATAAAAATTTATTTGGAGTGAAAGCCATGATTTAAGAGGGAACCAGGGAAACGCCCATGAAGGGAAAATTAGTGAATTGTCAAACACATAAAAAGGAAAGGGAAAGTGTAATTCCCTCATTCTTGCAAGACAAGGTTTCCTGTTTAGAGAGAAAGTGTGTGTAGGGGGGGGGGATCTAACAAGTTTTTTTTTACATAAACAAACCCTAGATCTCAGATTTTCTCCCGACACAAAAGAACGCACAGTGAATATTGTAAGAAATCTGACCCAATACACTCACAGATCATTTACTTAATGATTTGTCTAAAAGAACACCAGTTCTAATAGGTTCGTGATACAACACACCCTAGATCTACGATGTTCTTCACACACTTTTAGAGAGGAGAAGATATTTCTGATCTAGAACACAAAAATCAATTTAGACAAAACTCTATGTGGAGAAGTTTTTTATCTAAAATATGTGTGTTAAATATGAAGAGGTGAAGAGATATATCTCAGTCTTTTTAATAACTTGACAGCCGCACTTTGGAACGTTTTTTTCCTTACCATAAACAATAAACCTGGCATGTAACATAATCCATTACTACGTTTGAATGTAAAGAATTCAAAGATCTATTCAAATAATACGATTGAGTAGAACAACATTGTGTCTAAATACACTATATTTTTTTACTATATGACTGTTACAAAAAATCTGAAATCACAAAGTAAACAATAACAAATCTTCTTTACAAAGGAAAATTTAGGTCACAAGTTATCAAATCCAATACACAAACTCAAGTAACTAAAGCAAAAAATGTTGTCAACAAAACACCTGATCATAACAAACCTTAACAAAATTCCCTTAAAAGACTTTCTAACAATTTTAAGAGCATTAGTGGTATTACCACTAACAACTCAACCATTACAAGCCTATCTAAGACTTCAAGACAAACAAAAACCATACCAACGCAACATCACACATAATCCTCATGCATCTCATTATTCTCATCATCAAAAAGTTCACGTATGAACAAAATATGCACACACAAACAATAACAGACTAAGCATACCAGATTAACACTCACAACTCCAGATTCACACTCACAACCCGATCTTTTGGATTGTTATCCGAATTCCGTTATTTCCGTTTATTTCTGTTTCAAACCCATTTGTACTCTGAGATTTGTTATATAATGGTTTACAATTATTTTGAAACGCATATTATATCGCTTAATTATCGCAAATAAATCGCTTAACACTCGCAACTCTCAACGCAAACTCAAATCACAGTTAATTATGTTACATTATGTTACTTATGTGTTATGTGTGCTTTATGATTTATGGCTGTACTCGCTATCGCAACGCTCTCACTCACACGAATCGCTAAATCGCATTAATTTAATAACACAACGCTTAACGCCTTGCCAAAACGCTTAACATAACTAACTAATATGAGCTGAATCACCAAACGAACACCTAACGAACAAAACTTAGCCACCAGGCCAACTTCGCCTGAAGTTGGGCATCACAACTTCGCGCGAAGTTGACCAGGGCAGAACTAGGGGCAAGTTCGCCCAAACTTGTCCAAACCAAAGGAAAAGGCCACGTTCGCCCGAACTCGTGACAAGTTCGCCCGAACTTGCTGCCTGCCAACTTATTTCTCCCTCACCTATAAATACCCAGCACCTCCATTCATGCTCTCCTTGCTGCAACTTTGCTCCATAGCTCCCAAAACCGAATTCCTTTGTTTTTTCAAGTAAGAACCACTCGTTTTATGCAAACCACAACGTTTACCACAACGATTTTACACAAGGATTACCTTCTTTTCATCAAAACTCCTCTGTTTATGAAAATCTTCATTTTTTTCTATAAAACTTCTTATTTTAGCTTAGATCTACACTTAAACGGGTATATTGGACTTAGCCTTGGCTTTCCAAGCAAGAAATCTTGATGATTTCGACTCACTAAGTGTTAGATCTGAGAAAAACTGTTTAAAGCATCGATTTTACACCAAAACGGATTAACCGACATAAGTTTCGTTCACTAAGTAGTGGAACAAGGCATTGTCAACACTATACTTGAAATGGATTCGAAATTTACGTCTGTTTCAAGCGGAAACTCAGATCCGGAAGCACAAGGACGATACAGTCACTTCGCACGAACTGGACTAACTCGTTTGAACTGACAAGTTCGCACGGATTAGCCCGAGTTCCTGTAAAATGACTTAACTCGCTCTTAAAGACCTCTCCGGCCTAAGGTTAGCTCAGTCGCTCAAGGTTGGAGGGATGGACACTCGATTTCCTCAGCAAACGACGCGAAAACACACGATTTTGGACCAAAAACGGACAAGTTCGCCCCAAATAGGGCAAGTTCGCTCGAAGTTGTCACCTGATTAGGTACAACTTCGCCCGAACTTGTACCTAACCCAAGGGAGAAGTACAAGTTCGCCCGAACTTGTGCTCAAACCTAGGCCAAAGCACAACTTCGCCCGAAGTTGGCTAACCTCCTGAATTCTCTTACAAGTTCGCCCGAACTTGTCTACTGCTCCTTCGCACTTCGACCGTTTTAGCACTTCGACGGTTTTAGCACTTCGGAAGACTGATGCACTTCTGTTCTCGCTTACAGGCTGATCGGTGCTCCCTTCAATCCACAACAGTTCATGTTTCTTCGTTAAGCACCGACTGTGAGTATACTTGAACCCTTTTTCGCTTAAACGCACTTTTGGGTGTTACATACGTTCTCTATATAAAAACACGCTACACACAACCTAAACTCTTTTAACGCTAACCGCTCTCACTTGTTATACGTGAATCGCTGAATGTTTGTTTGCTATGTGAAAATGATGAGGACTCGCAGACCACCCTTAGCAACAATGTACTATAGTTTGGACTCAGCACCCGATTGGTTCGGGGGTTGTTAAGGCTCGCATATTTACTTTACGTATGCGTTCGCTGTTGTGAACACGTATCGCGCATACTCCACCTCGCAGTCGTGTTGGTTAGCTTGTATATTATTGTTAGCTTACTTAGAGTCACTTTCTCTACGTGAACATGTTGGTTATGCGTAAACGCTAATTCTCTATTTATATGCTATTAAACCTGTATGCTCACCTTTACTTTATGTATTGACTTTTATTTTAACTTATGTGACAGGTTGATGATTCTATGCAGCAACGGAGTTAGGGCTTTATCCTTAGAAACGCATAATAGAAATCTAGGTTGTCGGATTGATTTGTTTAAGAGATTATGTTTTTTGTAATAATTGCTATGAGATATTGTTTGATTGTATGGGAAATCGGACCTTTAAAATATTGTCATTAATAGTTGTTATGGAATTTCTGTTGAACAATCTGATTCGCCTAGTGCCGCCCCTGATGATTCCGCCATCAGTTGGGGTGTGACAAAATTAGAGCTCAAACTTGTGCATGAATATGAATTATCAATCACCTAGACTAGGGGATTGTAAGGTATGTTTAAAAACCTAGATTGGTGAAAGTTATGATTTGAGACAAGTAGAATACTTGCAAATTGGTTGTTAGATTCTGATCCAACGATGAAATTAAGTATATACGTATGCTTGATATTGGAACCTGAAGGTTTATGAATAGTGAATGTTAATCGTAGTTGTGGGTTATCATGTAGTTTGTTTATAAGGTGTTTTGGGTCGAAATGTTTAGTGGGTTATTAGTTGGTTTCGGCTTGGCTTATGGGGTTTCGGCCCACATAGGGTTAGTATATAAACAACCCTTTGGTGATTGTTTAGAGTTGACGAGTCTAAGTGATTGCAAGCTAGCTGAGACCAGAACAAGAGTTCCTTGTATCTGTCACACCCCGACCCGCAGCGGAAAAGGTGATCGGGGCATGATTGGGTTATCATCAAAGCTCATGACATTTATTTTAACGTTTCATATTCATTAATACACTTTAATGGGAAATTACAATCAATATTACATCATGTCCTAAACATCAATCTAGGCTTCAATTGTTTTCTTCTAAGGCATTTCCTATGTTTTCCTTGCTTCATCCTGTTTACCTGTATCATGTGTAAAAAAATGGTTTTTGGATCAACAAAAAGTTGGCGAGTGAATCCTATGAAAAACATTTGAACAAGTTTATTTAATTGATTATAAAATAAAGTGCTCAACCACACATGAGTAAAAATAGATGTAAACTTATTCACCAATCAATTAATATTAAATAATGCACACATGAACAATAATGGATCGTTTTGAGGCACGCGTTGCTCAACTCGTCTCTCACGAGGAACTGATGGGCCTAATGAATGATTTGCATATACTTGACAATATGAATACATAAATACAAACAATATAAACAATCTAAGTTTAGATCACAATATGGTATGGCACAAATTTAAATAAACGAGTTAATTTTGGTGACACATGACACACCCCAAAACGTGTAATTAAAAAGGGGAGTTGTAAGATTCACTCACATTGGATGCGTTCGGTTGATGATGTTGAATGCGCACGAAGTTTGATTTAACCACGAGTGAAACTAACCTAGATAATGGCATAATGGTTCGGTAAGTAAACGGATTTTATTAATCCATTTTAGTAGGATTGTTGGGTGTATTTTTGTGAGTTTAAGGCTATTTTCTAACCTTCAAAATGTTATTTTTAAGTATTTTTAATTGATTTTTAAATAAAATAAATAAATAAAAATAATAAAAAAATGTTGACTTTTTGACCGTTGACGTTGACCATTGACCATTGACTTTGATTGTTGACCGGTTCGTATGTGTGTATGTATGCGCTGGGTGAGGCTCGAACCCGAGACCTCCGTAACGGTGCACGCAGCTCTACCAACTGAGCTACGTGTCTAACCCAAAATATTTCTGTTTTTAATTAAATTTATATACTAATTAGATTAATCCGAAAATCATTTATTTTTAAAAACGATTTTAATGTATCGAACCGGTGTTCTCCACAGGTCTCGAACCCGGGACCTGTGGGTTGAGTTAACACACAGTCCACCGCTGGACTGTGTGTCTAACTTGTTAAATAATCTGATTTTTGTTATATTATATACAAACTAAATATTTTCATTTCTGTCTTATATAAAAAGTTTGATAATTGTCCGGACCGGTGCGGTAGTCCGGACTCGAACTCGTGACGTGTGATTAAACATTCACACAGTCCACCACTGGACTGTGTTCTATCTTGGTTATTATTCCGGTTTTTATTAAACTTAAAATCTTAATAGTGACTCCGGTTCAGTTAAGAAAAAAAAAACATTTTTATTAGGGCGAAGGTGCGTGGGACAAGATTCGAACTCGAGACGTAAGCGTGTTTTATGTGCACACAGTCCACCACTGGACTGTTGTGTCTAACCGAGTTATATCTTGATTTTAATTATACATATAGACAACTGAAACTTCGTCTTCTTCGTTAATCTTAACCAGAATCGGAAGTCCGACTGGTTCGATGATTTTATCAAGTTTCTTTAGTGTGTTATGATTAATTACAGGTGAGATAAATAAAAAGAATGAAAAATTTAGCGTAAGGTATACCGAACTGGACTCCTCTGTTTCTCCGGCGAAACTCCGGTGACAGCAGATTATTCCGGCGACGTGTGTCCTGCGGCAGAGAGTCTTCAGGGGGCTTGAGATGAGTGTGGGTGGCTTCGGTATGAGCTCTGGGGGTTTAGTAAAGCTCAAAGGTGAAAAGCTCGGTTTTCCGGCGATTTGCAGGTATTTTCCGGCGAGTGAATTTTCGTCGAGAAAGGGTGCGGTTTTGAGCGAAAAGGCTACCAGTGGATTGTGGGTGAATTTATAGGGAGGAATCGAGATGTATAGAGTCGGATTTCAGACTTGATTCAAAGTCATTACGTTTTCCGGCGGTTATGACTTGCGTCGCGGGTTCAGACGTCGGTTATAACCGATGTCATAGTTAAAGTTTACGTTAAAACTGAAGAAACCGTCCAATCATGGCGAGATAGTCGGAATTTCCGACGACTGCAATTGGGCGCGTCGGTATTTGAATTCGAGATTTATTTTATGAATTAATTGTTTCCATTAATTAACAAGAAACATAAGTGGCGCAGTGGTTGGAGGGTTGAGTGTTAAGACGTTGCTTGAATCGCTGGCTGACCCGGGTTCGAAACCCGGCAGCAACCTTTTATTTTTAAACCACAATTTTTAACAGTTTTTCAAAAACAAATTATATATTCCAATATACTTATTAAGTATGTATCGTTTAAAATTAATTTGGGCATTAAATATGCAACGAAATTTTTAACTGATCGTTCGGTTAATAAACGGAGCGGGTTTGGTAAATCCGTTTTTTGACGGATGTTACAGTATCCTCTGCTTTTTAGAAATTTCGTCCCGAAATTTAAGTAGTGATATATTTGACTAAAAATTGATGGTGTTTAGTTTGACATTACATACTTAGAAAAAGAGTAAGAGTTTAAGTTTTTGTTTGAGGCGGTAACGTCCCTTGTAAGGGTTAAGTACCCTGTTACAGGAATCGCTTTTTGTTGCCTACGGTAAAATATTGATAAGCAGAGTTGATTCGCTAAGTATGATATCATGCGTAAGAGCTTTGATATGTTTGGAAGAATAGGTTATATCCTAAAGCAAAACTTCTAATACTACAGCCTACATGGAACTTCTCATAACCGTCTAACAATACCTCTGATCCTTTGACAAGAATACTTATATATAGGAAGTACCAGCGGCGTATCCACCATATTCTTGTCAAATTTTCATTGGTTTTATCAGTAAGTTATGATTGGTTCTATGATATGACTCTAGAACATAAATAAACACAACAACTAATGTACCAAAAATTACTAAATCCTACATAGAACTTCTCATAACCGTCTGATAATGCCTCTGATCCTTTGACAAGAATACTTATATATAGGAAGTACCAGCGGCGTATCCACCATATTCTTGTCAAATTTTCATTGGTTTTATCAGTAAGTTATGATTGGTCCTATGATGTAACTCTAGAACATAAATAACACAACAACCAATATTTGAATCCACATTCTGATAGCATATATGTTTGAATGGTGACAGTTCCTCTCTCGTTTGTTATGATGGAGAGGTTAGTTTATGTAGAAATAGAACACAATCCAATTTCTTTAAATGGCGAGATGATATGAATGTAACACAAATTTCAACCAAGACAGTACTAAATCCTACATGGAACTTCTCATAACCGCCTGATAATGCCTCTGATCCTTTGGCAAGAATACTTATATATAGGAAGTACCAGCGGCGTATCCACCATATTCTTATCAAATTTTCGTTGGTTTTATCCACAAGTTATGATTAGTTACCAAGAAACTACTAAATCCTACATAGAACTTCTCATAACCGCCTGACAATGCCTCTGATCCTTGACAAGAATACTTATATAGGAAGTCAGCGGTATCCACATATTCTCGTCAAATTTTCATGGTTTTATCCGTGAATAGATTAGTCCTATGTGACTATAAAACACTAAAACAACACAACAACCACAGTTGAGTCTAAATTCTGAAAGTATACATGTTTGAATGATGACAGTACCTCTCTCGTTTGTTATGATGGAGAGGTTAGTCATTGTGGAAGTGAGACATAGCTCAATTTTATAAATGATGAAATTGAATACACTGAAATGTATGATGAACAAACTTCAACCAAACATACTAAATCTACATGGAACCTCTCATAACCGCCTGATAATGCCTCGATCCTTTGACAAGAATACTTATATATAGGAAGTACCAGCGGCGTATCCACCATATTCTTGTCAAATTTTCATTGACTTTATCACGCAAGTTATGATTAGTTCTATGTGACTCTACAACCAAACATACAACAAAAAATCTGACAATGAAAATTCTGTGCGATCAAGGCTCAATCAAACGGAGCCGATCGTATGTAACTGAAAATGAAAATGTCTGTGCGATCAAGGCTCAATCAAACGGAGCCGATCGTATTGAATGTATGAAAAATGAAATGTTGTCTCAAGGCTCAACAAACAGTTACGACATATTGCATAACTGAAATGCTGATCTTTAATCAAGAATACTACATATGATGTAACCTCTCATAACCCCTGTAATCCTTTCTGCTCTTTGCAAAGAATACTTTATATAGGAGTACCACACGCATCCACAAAATTCTGTCAAATTTCATGACTTAAAATCCGCAAGTATGTATTGATTCAATGGACTCTACAACAAACACAATGTACGTACTGAAAATGAAATGTTGGCGATAAGCTCAATCAAACGGCCGATGTTGATGTACTGAATAATTCTAAATAGTAATCCATGATGAACATACATCACTCTAACGTTTATACATGGAACCTTCATAACCGCTGATAATGGCCTTCCGATCTTTGACAAGAATATTATATATAGGAAGTACCAGCGGGTATCACATATCTTGTCAAATTTCATTGACTTTATCCGCAAGTTGTTAGTTCTATGTGACTCTACAACAAACACAACACAAGATGTATTGCATGTATGAAATGAAAATGTCTGTGCGATCAAGACTCAATCAAACGGAGCGGTCGTATTGCATGTACTGAAAATAAAACAATAATCACTCAAATAGTTTATACATGAACTTCATAACGCCAGATAATGCCTCCCATCCTTTGACAAGAAACTTATAAATAGGAAAGTACCACGCGTATCCACCATATTTTGTCAAGTCTCATTGGCTTTATCCTTAAGTTATTATTGGTTCTATGTGATTCTAAACATAAAGAAAATTATAAAAACTAAACGATTGGGGTTGAATCTTGATTTTCGGTGATGAGGACTAGTTGGGTAGTTTCGTTAGGGCCGTCATTATCTTCGTCAGGATTGGCGTGATGTGTTGAAAACTCTTCCTCTTGCTGGGTGGCTAGTGATTGGGTTTTCTTGATTTACTTGGTTAACTGGGTTTGATTGAGCTTGAGCGTTTATGATGTTAACCAATCGAGGGCACGTGTTTCTAAAGTGGGTAGGGTCGCCACAATTGAAACAAGCTCGAACATATGGGAACATGGGGTATTGAGGTTGATGATAGTTTGGATCATGTTTTGAGTAGGGGAGAGATTTGGTTTTGAGGGGTGCGGCAAACCTTGCTCAAATGACCTAGCGTCCACAATTTGCACATAGTCGACAGAGTAAGTAGAGGATGGTGATAAAACAGTTGTTGCATCGAGGGTGAGGTCCAAGGTATGGTTTCTTATTTGGGTAAGTTGAGTTGGGTGCTATTTGAGTGATTGGGATAGCTTGGATGGTATGGCGTGTGAAATTGGTTGATTACGTTGGATAGTAGCGAAAAGTTGCCCGTCTCTTTTTCTCTTAAAAGTGGGTGAGAAGGGGATTCAGTTTGGGTGGAGTTTGAAGTTTCAGTCGATGCTTTATCCTTCTTCTTCTCCTCTTGAAGTCTTTGTTCGGATTCGGTTCTCAGGTGAGCTCGTTGCTAGCTCCATTGCTGCTTCCAAAGTTGCAGGCGGGTACTTATTACAGAGTCTTGAATCTTTGAGGAAGACCTCGAATGTAGTGCTCGATCAAACGGTAGAGGGGAGTGAACAAGTTGGGAACCATTTGATGTAACTCGAGGAATCTTTTGTTGTATGTGGTGTGGTCTCCTTCCTTTTGCTTCAACGAATAAAACTCATCTTCTAATTTCTTGATTTCGCTCCTTGGGCAAAATCGTCTGGTCATGATTTCCTTCAATTCATCCCAAGTTAAAGTCATAGCATCTTCAACACCTCGTTTGGCCTTCTCTGTATTCCACCAAGTAAGTGCTATTCCAATATAAACGACCGGTAGCATATACGCACTTTGCGATCATCGGGGCAATCGCAATTTAGAAAAGTGTTCTCCATTTCTTCAAACCAATGGAGGAGGGCGTGACACCTTCAGTCCCTTCGTATTTTGGAGGGTCGCATGATTTGAAATGCTTGTAGGTGCATTTAGTGGTATTTGGGGGAGGTTGAATAACGTGTTGATCTCTTGATTGACAGGATTAGCGGAAGTGCTTGTTGGACTTGGATTACAATGTTGGGTATTACGGCAGCCATTTGTTGAGCGATTAGGGCAGCCATGCGCTCGCGGGCTTTTCCTGCTCTCATTTCCTACGGGCGAGGCTAGAAGACATCTACAAGGAATACGCATCAGAGTATGAGTTGGATGTTTTTGGGATCATGGGTCATATTTAGGAATGAACTTCATAAAATAAATATAGAAAAATAAATCTACTACATCCATAGGATGTCTTGGGCTTTGCTCGTCATTGGGCCTTGCATGCCGCCATACTTCACCTTCGTAATCATGTGGGCCCCCATGAATACCGGGTTTTTCATATGGTTCGCATGTGTTAGCCTGGTTACGTACACTAAAACCCGAAGAAAATCGAGAAATATGTATATAACGTATGATATTCGGAATGTGTCCAGGTGTAGACACGGTGACACTCAAAGTGGGTTAGTTCGAACGACGTTTGGTGTGGCATGCTTTGGCCTAATAGGTCCTTCGTACTCTCATCGTTAGTCCCCAGGTAGGCAAACTGGTCCGTTATATTGGATTTATACGAATGCCAACCTAGACAGGACGTTCCGACTACCGGTACTTGTACCCTTCCAGTTACTACATGCCCGTCGCAGAACTCACTTTGATGGATTTGAAAATTGCGACAAAATTTTGAATAACAAAAGATTTGGATATATGAACATTGAAATATGTATGATGAATGTATATAAGTATGTATGTTTGACTGTAAGTATAAACAAATATGAACAATAAATATCATAAGTTTGTATGTAACCACCTAAACAATTAAAATTTTAGGCAAACTATAGTATAGGCCTAAGGGTCTAATAACCTATCCTATATCCCTATAGTCATGGCTCTGATACCAATCTGTCACACCCCGACCCGCAGCGGAAAAGGTGATCGGGGCATGATTGGGTTATCATCAAAGCTCATGACATTTATTTTACGTTTCATATTCATTAATACACTTTAATGGAAATTACAATCAATATTACATCATGTCCTAAACATCAATCTAGGCTTCATTGTTTTCTTCTAAGGCATTTCCTATGTTTTCCTTGCTTCATCCTGTTTACCTGTATCATGTGCAAAAAATGGTTTTTGGATCAACAAAAGTTGGCGAGTGAATCCTATGGAAAAACATTTGAACAAGTTTATTTAATTGATTATAAAATAAAGTGTCAACCACACATGAGTAAAATAGATGTAAACTTATTCACCAATCAATTAATATTAAATAATGCAACACATGAACAATAATGGATCGTTTTGAGGCACGCGTTGCTCAACTCGTCTCTCACGAGGAACTGATGGGCCTAATGAATGATTTGCATATGCTTGACAATATGAATACATAAATACAAACAATATAAAAATCTAAGTTTAGATCACAATATGGTATGGCACAAATTTAAAATAAACGAGTAAATTTTGGTGACACATGAACACCCCAAAACTGTAATTAAAAGGGGAGTTGTAAGATTCACTCACATTGGGTGCGTTCGGTTGATGATGTTGAATGCGCACGAAGTTTGATTTAACCACGAGTGAAACTAACCTAGATAATGGCATAATGGTTCGGTAAGTAAACGGATTTTATTAATCCATTTTAGTAGGATTGTTGGGTGTATTTTTGTGAGTTTAAGGCTATTTTCTAACCTTCAAAATGTTATTTTTAAGTATTTTTAATTGATTTTTAAATAAAATAAATAAATAAAAATAATAAAAAAATGTTGACTTTTTGACCGTTACGTTGACCATTGACATGACTTGACTGTTGACCGGTTCGTATGTGTGTATGTATGCGCTGGGTGAGGCTCGAACCCGAGACCTCCCGTACGCGTGCACGCAGCTCTACCAACTGAGCTACGTGTCTAACCCGAAATATTTCTGTTTTTAATTAAATTTATATACTAATTAGATTAATCCGAAAATCATTTATTTTTAAAAACGATTTTAATGTATCGAACCGGTGTTCTCCACAGGTCTCGAACCCGGGACCTGTGGGTTTAGTTAACACACAGTCCACCGCTGGACTGTGTGTCTAACTTGTTAAATAATCTATTTTCGTTATACTTATATACAAACTAAATATTTTCATTTCTGTCTTATATAAAAAGTTAGATAATTGTCCGGACCGGTGCGGTAGTCCGGACTCGAACTCGTGACGTGTGATTAAACATTCACACAGTCCACCACTGGACTGTGTGTCTATCTTGGTTATTATTCCGGTTTTTATTAAACTTAACATCTTAAGTAGTGACTCCGATTCAGTTAAGAAAAAAAAACATTTTTATTAGGGCGAAGGTGCGTGGGACAAGATTCGAACTCGAGACATAAGCGTGTTTTATGTGCACACAGTCCACCACTGGACTGTGTGTCTAACCCGAGTTTATCTTGATTTAATTATACATATAGACAACTGAAACTTCGTCTTCTTCGTTAATCTTAACCAGAATCGAAGTCCGACTGGTTCGATGATTTTATCAAGTTTCTTTAGTGTGTTATGATTAATTACAGGTGAGATAAAAAAAAAGAATGAAAAATTTAGCGTAAGGTATACCGAACTGGACTTCTCTGTTTCTCCGGCGAAACTCCGGTGACAGCAGATTATTCCGGCGACGTGTGTCCTGCGGCAGAGAGTCTTCAGGGAGCTTGAGATGAGTGTGGGTGGCTTCGGTATGAGCTCTGGGGGTTCAGTAAAGCTCAAAGGTGAAAAGCTCGGTTTTCCGGCGATTTGCAGGTATTTTCCGGCGAGTGAATTTTCGTCGAGAAAGGGTGCGGTTTTGAGCGAAAAGGCTACCAGTGGATTGTGGGTGAATTTATAGGGAGGAATCGAGATGTATAGAGTCGGATTTCAGACTTGATTCAAAGTCATTACGTTTTCCGGCGGTTATGACTTGCGTCGCGGGTTCAGACGTCGGTTATAACCGATGTCATAGTTAAAGTTTACGTTAAAACTGAAGAAACCGTCCAATCTTGGCGAGATAGTCGGAATTTCCGACGACTGCAATTGGGCGCGTCGGTATTTGAATTCGAGATTTATTTTATGAATTAATTGTTTCCATTAATTAACAAGAAACATAAGTGGCGCAGTGGTTGGAGGGTTGAGTGTTAAGACGTTGCTTGAATCGCTGGCTGACCCGGGTTCGAAACCCGGCAGCAACCCTTTATTTTTAAACCACAATTTTTAACAGTTTTTCAAAAACAAATTATATATTCCAATATACTTATTAAGTATGTATCGTTTAAAATTAATTTGGGCATTAAATATGCAACGAAATTTTAACTGATCGTTCGGTTAATAAACGGAGCGGGTTTGGTAAATCCGTTTTTTGACGATGTTACAGTATCAGTCATTGTTAATCGGTGAATGAAGATCTCGGTTTGTTTCATTATCTTGTTAATCTTGTGTTTTGGTTTGCTTGTTTTTGAATCATTCTTATGTTTGGATTCCGCACATACACGAGAATACGAGTGATATCATTGAAAGATTCGTATCACAGGACTTACAATTGGTATTAGAGCTAAGAAACCATTTTCTTGGTTCGGTCGATATCATTCTGATTCAAGACAGATTATTGTTACTGATCAAGTTTGCTGGTTTTTGAAGGTTTTGACTCATCTATAGTTCATCGTGTTCTTCATTGTTCTTGGTAGTTTGCTGAGATTTTGGTTCGTGATAATCAAAATTGTGTTTGTTGATTTCTCGGGAGTTTGTTGCTGATCTAAATCTTTAAAGTTTGGAAATTTCGGATTTGGTGGGATTGCGAGTCAAACTTCTATCTGTTAACATTTTGTTTTTTTGCAAGTTACGACTCGAAATTAGAGATCTCGACTTGATAGCAGCTGGTCTCGACTTGAAATCAAGTGTGATTTCGAGTTATTTCTTACAATACTCGAGACTGACATTTCAACTCAACATTAGTTCCGGAGGTTTCGACTTTTTTTCGACACATCAGCACAGGAGATTGTTTCGAACTCCGGTTTTGACTCACAACAGAGCATCTCAACTTGTGTTTGTGACTCGCAACCATTGATCTCGACTCAGACGTGTGAACCTTATACTCGAGACTGTTGATTTAGACTCGGTGATTTCGACTCGAAACAGGACTGTTGACTTTAAAGGACTGTTGACCTTAATTAAAGCTGATTTGACCTGATTGTTAAAATAAATAATCTTAAATGACTTCAACAAATCAGATCGATGAATTGGTAGCTGCAAACAAACACCAAGAACTCGACTCTAAAATTGGGACCACTACTAGAATTCCTCGGCTGCTTGAGGGAGATGATTTTCAGGAATGGAAGTGGCGTTTTGAAAAACATGTCAAAGTAAAGGATGGTAAATATGGAGAAGTATCATGCGTGGACCTAGAAAATTACGTATGAGAGAGAAGATGCTCCTGGTGTTTAAAAATTAAGAAACCCGTTGATTGCTATTCAGACAAAGACTTTGATTTTGTTAAAGAGGATGAGAAGGCACTGGCTTCTCTAACCATGGCTTTGGGACCTGACATTGCCATTGATTTCAGAACTGCTAAATCAGCCAAAGAATTATGGGATTCACTGCATGATGTATACGAAGGCAATGAGGATATGAAGGAGAGTAGACGTAACTTGCTGAGTCAGAGTTTTAACAACTTCAACTATATCTATGGTGAAACGATTGAGAATCAGATTCAGAGGTTTGTGAAGCTAATCACTCAGATGACAATTGCCGAATTACCACTGTCAAACTCATTGGTAAACAGACAACTTTTGAATGCTTGGCCAAAGAGTTGGGCCCATTATGTGGCCATGATTAAGAAAACAAAAGATCTCGCGAGTGCGTCTGTCAGATGTTTCACATCGGTCTTGTGTAGATGATAACAAGGGAAACAATATCACAAGAACATTGCTGTTGAGGATTCACTACTGCACCTACAGCTTCGAATAATGCTGCTCTTGTGTCGCAAACTGGATTTCAGATGTTCGGAAATTCATCATCTGCTAGAGTTACTCCAGAATCTCCATTAGCTAATGTCTTCTATTCCGCAACACCTGCGTCATCATCCTTCAATGCTGATTCATCATCTTACAGTGCTGCTGCTTCAAATTCCACTGTCAAGAATGACATGATTGCTTTCTTCTCCCAACAGTCCAAAGAAAATCTTGACATAGTTGCGTCTATTATAAATTGTATGAATGCTTTTGCTGCAGGTAAACTCGAGCCTCCGAAGTTTTCCATGGATGACTTGGATCAAATTCATCTTCAAGATGTAGAGGAAATGGACATCACATGGTAGATAGCTATAGCAACATTCAGGGCAAGAATTTTGTGAGGAAAACTGGAAGAAACAAGTGGCAAGGTCTTACCTTTTCAAGACCAACTAAGATGCCGTTTGAGATGACGTTGTTACAATTGTCATGAACCTGGACATTTGGCACGCAGTTGGCCCAAGCCTCCAGTAACAGAAACCAAACACTAGCTCAACCTGCTCCACCAAACAATGAGAGAGCCATTGTTACTACTACAAACCTGCAGCTGCTGCAAGTGGAAGTACTAAAAATGCATCCCTAGCGGTTTAGCACGGTGCTTTATTTGACTGGAGCTCAGAGATGGAACGCCTGATATTTCTACTCCAGAAAATCAGACTCCTTCAGACAACATTGCTTTCATGACTTCAGCTCCCGAGGATCAGATCTCTGAAGACAACTTTGCATTCATGACTCAGATTCTGTCAGCTCCTGTTCATGGACTCACTGCTGAAGAGGTAATTTCTGTTTTCTGTACTCCTGAATGTCGTGATAAAGTTGAGTCATATCGTTTACACAACGCTGAGTTAATCCAAGACCATGATGACATGAGAAGAAGTAATTCTACTCTAAAGAAAAATGAAAAATTTTACAAAGAAAAGATTGAAACTTAGCGAAAAGATATCGCTAAACTTCAGCAAGATCTAAGTGTTAAGTGTTGTGTATATGATGATGTAAAAGAAACTATATGTGTCTTGACCAAGGAACTAGAAGAGATCAAACAAAAATTTCAAACAAACGAAATAAAGATTAAAATGTTTGATACTTCTAATAAATTGGTCCAAGATATGTACAATGAACAGTTAGAGTACAAAAAGAACAAGGGAAGTGGTCTGGGTTACGAAAATGTGCCTCCACTGTTTAACGGTAATTACACGTATTTGCCATTGACGGTAGAGGAGTTGGAAAGGGCAGAAAGTATGACTTATGGGATAAAAACTGATAAGTGATCAACCAATAGTAAACCCGTTGAAAATCCAAAAACTAAGTTTGTATCTAAAGGTATTTTTGATGTTAATGCTTCGTCTTCCTGTGCAGATAAAGTAACGAAGTAACGTGTGAAGATGTCCTTGGGGATAAACCAATTTTAAATTCTGATTTTTCCAAAAACTCAATAAATGAAACTGTTTCTGAATGCGTTTTTGGACAAAGTTTTATTGATTTCTTTCATATTATGTGTCGTCTTGTGGGCCTGGTGTTTTAGGCAAAATAGTTGATGCTTGTGATGAACATTTGAATGACGTTTCTAATGATGGTTGTTTTTCAGTTTTTAATGATTGTGATTGTGATGTTTCTGTTCTACAGCTACTGACATTGTGATAGGGGAGGTTCCTCAGGATGCATTCAGTGAAACCACTGAAACTTCTTCTCAAGAGGATCAAAAATGTTCTGATTCTTCTTCTGAAACATTCTCAGTGGAAGTCCCTAATGTTGAATCTAGTGGGACCACACTGAAAACGCGAAGTTGAATGTGAACCATTAGTAAACATACCTGAAACATGTGTGATAAAACTTCAACCTTTTCTGAAACTAAAACTGAACATGTTGTCAAAGAAGAAAAGGAGTACTCATCAGATATCAAACCGCAAGAAAATGTTTCTGAAAACCAAGTTAAAACTGAATCGTCTTCTGAAAAGAAATCTGATAACAAATCTACAGACGAGAAACATCATTCGTCCGAATCTCATGCTTATGCTAGTTCTGATCGGCAGGTACCTAAATGCTCAGAAAAGGCACAAGCTAAGCAAGCAAAGAAAACCACGCACGTTCACTCTTCAAAACCAAACAGATTCATTTCTGGAACTAAATCCAAAAATTCCCACACATTGAAAAGGCAAACTTGTTTCAACTTGGAATTATTGGACACATTGCCAGAAATTGTGTTCATTCCCCAAGTGTGCAGCAGAAGACGAAGAATGCACAAAATCAGAGGGTCAGGCCAAACCGATCAAGTTGTTCAGAGTCTAGGACGACTGCAAAGTCAGAGACTATGAAGAACAATTTTCGCAAAGCTAAACCTTCTGATCAAGAATGGAATGCTGCCAAGCGAAGAACTCAAAATCAACAAAATGGCTTTCGAAATAATAAATATAAAGCTTTTGGTAATCATGATTATCATTGGTCACATAAACATTGGAAACCTAAAGCTAAGGTTGCCCAATCTCACACATCTCAACAAAAATCTCTGATATCATCAAGCAAGAAATCTGATTTGGCAGAAAGTGACGTACATTGACGCTCAAGGAAAACCCAGATCCACCATGGGCTGGGTTCCTAAATCTAACTGATCCTGCTAATTGTGCAGGAACAACTGTGGAGGACTACCGTGCAACTTTAGTACATGGATAGTGGCTGTTCCAGCACATGACAGGAGACTTGTCCCAACTCGTCAATGTGAAAAATTTGATGGTGGATATGTCTCTTTTGCGGGAGGAGAATCTAGCATAATCACCTTGAAAGGAACAGTGAGAAACGGTGTGCTAAGCTTCGAAAACGTGAACTACGTCCCTGAACTGAGACACAATATGTTGAGCATTTCGCAGATTTGTGATAGAGGAAATTCAGTCCATTTCACAAAGAAGGGATGTTATGTGCCGAAACCAAGAATTGTAATACCTGAAGACTGATTCTTGATGACTTCCGAGTGAAGAGGAAATGCGTATGTTATCGACATGAACAGAAACCTTGTGATGAAGTTACTTGTCTTTTCTCAAAGATTTCAGAGCATGATGGTCAATTGTGGCACCGTTGCCTCGGGCATGTGAATATGAAGAATTTGAATCGTGTAGCAAAAGGTCAACTGGTCGTGATCTGCCAATTAAAGACTTCATGTTGGTAGAGAAATGTGTTGCTTGTGCAAAGGGAAAAGCACATCGACAGCCTCATAAATCCAAGCATGCACCCTCAACTAAAGCTGTGCTTGAGTTACTTCACATGGATCTTTTTGGTCCAGTGAATGTGCTCAGTATTGGCAAGAAGTCGTACTTTCTCATAATAGTTGATGACTATTCACGTTACACCTGGGTTTATTTTCTAAGCCACAAGAACGAGACTGCAAGCTTAGTCAAGCAGTTCATTACTTTGGTTGAAAATCAAGCAAGTACAAAAGTGAAGGCTATTCGTTCAGACAATGGGACAGAGTTCAAGAATATCACCTTGGATACATTCTGCGCTGAAAAGGGAATCAATCGACAGTACAGTGCACCTCGAACTCCACAACAAAATGGAGTAGCTGAGAGAAGAAATCGTACTCTTATCGAGGCAGCTCGAACCATGCTAGCCAACTCGAAGCTTCCTAGTTTCTTTTGGGCTAAAGCTGTCAGCACGGCTTGTTACATCCAGAATCGGGCTTTAGTAATAAACGTCATATGAAAACTCCTTATGAGATTCTGGAGGGACGTAAACCCTCGGTCTCACACTTCCGTGTCTTTGGCTGTCAGTGTGTGTTACTACTCATGGACTCCAGTGGGAATTTGAGGTCAAGGGAGACGAATGTTTCTTTATTGGATATGCTAAAGGGTCATCCTATAGAGTATACAATAAAGTAACTAAGAAAGTCGTCGAGTCGTGCAACATCGAATGGCTTGAAGAGAATGTTACTGATGCTAGAGTTGGTCCAGACTGGCTATATGATTATGCTGATTTGTTTAAATCTTTTAATATTCTGTCTAGTGTTTCCACTCCAAAACAGCCAATTTCTTTTAGTAATACTGAAGAAGATGATTAGGATGAAGGGAGCTCAAAGAATCAACCATAGATCCACCTGGAATGATCTTTACTGAGCAACCTACGATTAACCATTTGTCCCATCAATCCCCTGAAGGTGCTTCATCAGGTGGTGTTACTTATAATGGTTCAGGATCTGGGACTGTTTGTAGATTGCATTCCTGAAGACTGTACGATTACTAATTTTGTAGTTCACAACACTACAACATCTAATGAGGGGGAGTCGAGCAACACCAATTCAACTGAAGACGCGACCGTACCTGACATTGCTATTCCTACAAGTGTTCAACGTGATCATCCCATAACAAATGTGATTGGTCCTGTCAATGCAGGAGTTCAAACCAGAAGCCAATCTGGAACCATTAATACTTGTTTATACTCTTGCTACATTTCCCAAATAGAACCTAAAAATATTGATGTAACTTTGCAGGAACCAGGCTGGGTAGATGCTATGCATGAAGATCTGAATCAGTTTGAAAAACTCGAAGTATGGAAACTTGTTGAGTAACCGAAGGGAAAACGCAAACTTGGAACTCGATGGGTATTCAGAAATAAGCAAGATTCTGCTGGAGTTATCGTTCGAAACAAGGCAAATTGATGGTTCAAGAATTTAAACAGATAGAGGGTCTGGATTATGATGAAGTTTATGCCCCTGTTGCCCGACTTGAAGCTATACGGATCTTCTTGGCTTATGCATCATATATGGGGTTCACTATCTATCAGATGGAAGTCAAGACTGCTTTTCTATATGGAGATGTGAAGGAAGAGATTTTTGTTGAGCAACCACCGGGATTTGTTCATCCAGACTATCCAAATTATGCTTACAAGCTTGACAAAGCTTTGTATGGATTGCACCAAGCTCCAAGGGCTTGGTATGCGACCCTGACTGAGCATCTTCTGGCTCATGGGTACACTCGAGGCACAATTGACCAGACGCTGTTTATCAAGAGAACGGGCAAAGATCAAATCTTGGTTCAAATTTATGTCGACGACATTATATTCGGATCGACAAGTGAGGTGTTATGTAAGGAGTTTAAGGGAGTGATGAAAAAAAAGTTCGAGATGAGTGCTCTTGGGGAAATGACTATGTTCTTGGGTCTCCAAGTTCGACAAGATTCTCGAGGCATCCTCATTCATCAAGGGAAATATGTGGATGATGTGCTAGCAAAATTCCAATTCACGGACACAAAATCGGTTGAAACACCTATGGCAGAAAGACCGTTACTGACTGAAGATGCTGAAGGAGCCCCTGTTGATCAACGTCGTTATCGGTCTATGATCGGCTCTTTAATGTATCTAACTACGAGTCATCCAGACATCATGTTTACTGTCTACAACTGCGCGAGATATCAGGCTAATCCTAAACTTTCTCATCTTACTGCTGTTAAAAGGATCTTTCGATATCTTAAAGACAGACCTCGGTTTGGCTTGTGGTATCCAAAAGATTCTAGTTTTAACCTGTTTGCGTTTTCTGATAGCAATTTTGGAGGCACTAATCATGACAGGAAATCCACATATGCTGTTGTCAATTTTTGGGTGACAGGCTCCTTTCTTGGCAATGCAAGAAGCAACAAAAAGTGGCAATATCTACAGCTGAGGCTGAATATGTTGCGGCCTCTGCATCTTGCTCTCAAGTGGTTTGGATGCAACATCAATTGCAGGATTACGGTTTAACTTATCTTAACACTACGATTTATTGTGATAATGATGCCGCAATTCAAATTGTTTGAAATCCTGTCTTTCACTCAAAAACCAAGCACATTGATATAAAATTTCATTTTATTCGAGACTGTTTTGACAGAGGCCTTATCAAACTAGAGAAAATCGGCACCGACGCAAATGCGGCCAATTTGTTCACAAAACCTGTCAACAGTTTAAAATTTCAGGTGCTTGTGAATTTTCTAAAATGATCCGATATCCTGACTGAGCATGTTTTTGTGGGCAAATTTGTACATGAAGCTTTCTATTCTTAGGTAGTTTTTATTTATGCAAAAATTTAGGGGGAGAAATTTTGAAAAATACAAAAAAACATTGAAAAACTTTGAAAAAGACAAAAAGAATCTTTGCACATCATGAGAAATCAAATGAATTTTCACATTATGGTGAAGGGCTGACTCATGTAAAACCAGTATTGAAATAGTTTGGCTCTAGAACGATGTGTTGGTAGACTCTATCCTTAAGGCTGGAAACAATGGTGGCTTGTTCAGAACTTAAACTTGTACCTGACCTCAGGAAAGAACGTCAGTTGGAATTAGCTCATTTCTATTTGAATGATTGTGTGATGTCCCGATACACACAATTTTGGTCTTGTTCTGAAATCTTTTCTGAAAAAGTCGTGTATTTCCTTTGTTTTGCGTAAGCAAAGACCTGGAGGTGCTAGGCAGCGTTGGCTTCTGTTTTGCGTAAGCAAGGACCTAGTTGTACGTCTGTCGCGTTATAGATCACCTTACACCCGAAAGAGGCCTTCTAGTGCCCAAAAGAAACCCAAGAAACCTACATCAAACTGAGAAAACTCATTTGATATGTATATTATATCATCTCTGCTTTGATCTATCTGTTCTCTTCTCAATCTCGCCCAGTCAAGGTTTCAGGAATTTGGAACAGATTTGTGGAAATATGTGGTAGGGAAACTGCAGGCATGATAGTATGTGTTGATTGACATTCTAGGATTTGATTAGTATTTGTCTGGGTGTTCATGGTTAAAATACTCAAAACATGATAAAATTTGATTACAGGTAGCCATATGGAAAAGGTCTAGGGAGGTGAGTTTAGGTGGACAAATCTACTGACAATCGTTCGGATCATTCGACAGTAGATCAGTGTTGATAAATGAAGTCAAGCCCTAAACCTTGTGATTTGATCCCTGAGCAATTTTGATATTTTCCTATTTTTATTTTGTAAATAATTGTTTATATTATTTATTTTTGTTTTATGGGTTTTGGTCTTAAAAACGTGCTCGGGAAGTTAAAGGGTTATCTAAAGAAAATCAATTTTTGTTGAGTTTGGATAATAAAATCTGAATTAATTTTTTAAATCAAAAGGTTTGGGTAGGTTTCGAGTCGAGATCATGTACATGCCCATATCTCAAAGGTTTGGCCCATGTTTGATTATGACATACAAAAGGATCTCGAGTCGAGACCCGCTTACTTCACTCGAAACCTTTCTCTGATTCTCTCTCATTTTCCGGCGGCTTCCTCTGTTTTCGATCTCGTTTCCTTCGATCTCGATTCATCAACAATCATTATTTAAGGTATTTTAAGATCAAATAATGTTGTTTACTTGATTATTTGTAGGAGATTTAAAGAACTGGTTGAATGTTTGAAGAACACTAAGAACCCTAATTAGGATCTTATTTTGGTCTTCTTCAAGACTAACAGATGTTTTTAGGGTTTAATCCAAAGTTTGACTGGTCAAAGATGTTTGAATGGTTTCGACTCAGGTTGCGAGTGAAGACCAGGACTCGGAATCTCTTGTTTCGAGTCGCAACCTCCATGGTTTCGATGCAAGACATTTATTGAGATCTCATGGAGGTTTCGACTCGAGACCTTCTAGTCTCGATTGTGATTTCGACTCGGAATCATGTGGTCTCGACTCGAGATTATGAGATTTAGACTCGAAACCTGGTGTCTAAAATTAAAAATATTATTATTTTTCTCGAAATCTGAGCTGTTTACCATTTCCAGCTGATGATTCTGTTTGCCAGTATCTGTTTACAAGTCTATTTGCAAAAACTATACTTGTACTTGTGTGTTTGTGTAGAATGGATTTGAAGTTCATCTCCGGCCACAATCAAGTAGGATATCTGGCACCACCTCCTGAGAAGCATAAGCAGCTGTATGCATCATTGATTAAAGGGTTAGACAATTGTCATATCGCTCATGCTCTTCGAGAAAATCCAATTGTATTTGAAAGCCTTATTCAAGACTTTAGGAAGACGGCACGATTTGAAGCGCTAGGTGGAAATGGCAAAGGATTCGATTTAGGCCAAGATTCAAGAGAAGACCATTACTGTGATCGAACAGATTATTCGGGAGGTTCTCCAGTTTAATGATCAAGAGTCAGATTCGACTGATCTTCTGGCCAGTACTATTGAAGTTATATTGTCGCGTTTAAGCTATGAAGGATCATATCCTTCGTTGATGAATAAGTTCGTGCATCCATATTGGTGTCTGTTAATGCACATGTTCATGATGTTCATGACAGAAAACAGAGGGGGAATTGATCAGCTTAACAGTACTCGGTCTGCTGCTCTTGTTTGCTTGATCATGAACGAACCTTACAACTACTCTAAGTACGTATTTGAAGGCATGAAAAGGAATGTGACTGGAGTGCAGAAAGATAAGTTTCTTATGTATCCGAGTTTTTGCAAATGATTTTCAACGCACGTTATTCAGAGCTGGAGAGATCTGGAGATACTTTAGATTTGAAGTCGATGGGTCCTGAATGTTTTGGTGCTCTCACACCTACAAGGAGTACTAAAAGAAGTTTGAAGGAAGAATTCCATTGGAGAAGTTTGGACAGTTCGCAGAGACTGAAGATGTGATTGTTGAACCAGCGATTGTGCAACATGAAGCTGTACCAGTGAATGTTCCAGGTAATGCGATTGTTGCTGAGAAACATGTGGTTCAAAATGTTGCTCGTGAAGAATCAGAGACCGAGGTACATGATTTAGATTCAGATGTTGATGAAGTGATAGTTGATTATGAGGGTGATTATGAAGAGCTTCCTGCTGAAGTTGAAGCTAGTACTAATGTTTCTATAGTTCAACCGGTGATTACTGCTGATAGGTTAGCCATTCTATTGAAGTCAGTAACTGAGAAGATGGGAAATCCTCCTTCCAATCTATCAGTTCAAAATGAAGAGCTAATCTTTGACGACCAAAGGATCCTGATTCACAGCCAACTAAGCGAAGAAAAAGAGATCCTCGACCTGGAGTATATGTTAAGCGAACACAAGATCAACCCACAGTTGATGATGATGAGAACTATATGATTTTGATTTTGAGACTGCAAAAGCTACTACAGCGACTGCATTTGACTTTGAAGATGTTGCTGCTTCTACTGAGACACTTTTTAGGTTAGAGGCTACCGAAACAGGATTGAATATGGAGTCTGTGCCTGAGATTCCAGTATGTCCAGAGGCCCCAGTTACCGTATCAATGCCACTAGGAACCACTGCAGTTGGTAGTTCGTCTGTTTCTATACATGAGGAACCCAGTAGTTCTAGTGGAATGCGAAGTGAGGAAAGAGCAAAGATGCCTATATTAGATGATTCAAGTGATGATGAGGAGTATATCAGCATTCGTGATTTAAAGAAGCGAATTGCAGTGCTTGAACATGATTCAATTCAGAAGGACGCAAAGATTGTTTAGTTGGAAGATACGATTGTACGAAAAGTCAGCAGATTAATCAGCTGCAAGGAGATGTTGGATTGCTATTCTCAATCGTTTATGATATCAGAGGAAAATTGGAAAAGAAGTTTGGATAGGAATTTGCTGATCCTGCAGATACCTAGAAGTATAAGAAAGCTGATGAAGAACGTGCACAAGCCATTGCTAGAGATGATGCTGAACGAGCAAAGGCAATGGATTTATACTTTCGAACTCCGACTGATAAGAAAAAGGATGCTGAAAATGCAAAGAGGTTGAAGTAGAAGAGAGAGCTTGTAGTTATAAAGAAATATCCAGATGTTCAAGCTACTCATCATTTGATGGATGTTGGAGAGAGCTATTATAGGGCTGGCAATTTTGACACGAACACGATAACACGACACAACCTACACGAAATTATCATGTTTCGTGTTTGACCTTAACAGGTTTCGTGTCTAAAACATGTCGACACGATAAGACCTTAACAGGTTTCGTGTCTAAACAGGTTAAAACACGTTAACCTGTTAATACCCGTTAAGTAATAATTAAAAATTAAAAAAATATTATATCGTGGTTGTGGACATGGGGTCATATACACAAACACACGTGGTTATTTTTACATAATGCAACCCCTAATTTTTAAATCTCTCTCATAAACACCACCATTCTCAATTCAGTTTATAGCTTCCCGAATTCATTGTGTTCGTGTCTTAAACAGGTTATGTTTGTGTCGTGTTCGTGTCTTAACAGGTCGTGTTCGTTTCTTAAAACAGGTCGTGTTCGTTTCTTAAACAGGTCGTGTTTGTGTCGTGTTCGTGTCTTAACAGGTCGTGTTCTTTCTTAAACAGGTCTGTTCATGTCTTAACAGGTCGTGTCCGTGTCTTAAACAGGTCGTATGATACGTTGGTAATTTTTTCGTGTTTTAACAGGTCATTTCGATGTAACATGTTTATTAACAGGTTCGTATGTTCGTGTTTCGAAAATCTGACACGATAAGATTTCGTGTCGTGTTCGTGTTTACGTGTTTTGGGTTCGTGTCTTATTGTGTCCGTGTCTTAACAGATCGGGTTGACCTGTTATGCCAGCCCTAAGCTATTATGATCGAGTTGGTAATAAGTCTAGGGTTGTGAGTTAGGGATTTGATCATGATAGGAAGATGTGGTGGATTAAGAGAAAGATTGGTCCGGTAGATTGGTATTCGAGGCCTGCTCAATTCCAAACATTTAGCAAAGTTGATTTGACTATTCTTTGGAATGCGCCATACAGAGATGACAAGGCAAATGGTAGAGCGTATATGTTTTTCGAGAGACTGAAATGAGAAGTTGCTAGAGGATTTCCGTCTATGCACACTGCAAAGTCCTTTTTGAAACCTGCCCCTGGTGTGCGTGATCCTCGAACTCACAAGAGAATGAAGACTGTCATTTGGCCACCAACAGGATAAAGAGAAGATGAAACCATTGGTGAAGAAAATACCAGATGGAAGTTTGAAGACACTGCATTTCTTGGCCTATGATGAGACTTTGGGCCAAGCGTTAATTGTTTGTGATGATGATGTGCAGTTTCAATTGGCTGATCCTGAAGATTTGCTGAATTTGAGCTTGGAAGATCTTGAGGTGCTTGCTCAGAATCAAATCAGGGCAACCGAAAAATATGAAGGCACGGCAAAGCAGTGGACATCAGCTTTGTTGGTGCATTACATGTGAGGAAGAAGGGTTTTGGAGGATATCATGAAGGTGCGGAAGGTAGCGGAAGCAGGTGTAGCTCGTTATGACACTATGCTATAAACCTAGGGGGAGATTGTTGGAACCTGAAGGTTTATGCATAGTGAATGTTAGTCGTAGTTGTGGGTTATCATGTAGTTTGTTTATAGGTGTTTTGGGTCGAAATGTTTAGTGGGTTATTAGTTGGTTTCGGCTTCGCTTATGGGGTTTCGGCCCACATAGGGTTAGTATATAAAAAACCCTTTGGTGATTGTTTAGGGTTGACGAGTCTAAGTGATTGCAAGCCAGCCGAGACCAGACTTGGAGTTCCTTGTATCAGTCATTGTTAATTAGTGACTGCAAGATCTCGATTTGTTTCTATTATCTTGTTAATCTTGTGTTTTGGTTTGCTTGTTCTTGAATCATTCTTGTGTTTGGACTCCGCACATACACGAGAATACGAGTGATATCATTGAAAGATCCGTTTCACGGACTTACACTTGATTTCGTTAGACATAAAGAGATTATGAAATATTTGAGGTAAGATTTCTTGTAAGTGATTAACAAGTAGATTATGAAGTGGGTTTTGATTATATTATGAAATTGATGATATCTGAGTGTTCATAATCATCACACTTGTATGTATGTGTAAGATACTTGAATAAATTAGAGATTCGAGTAAGTGTTCATACATGACTTGAAATGGGTTTTGTATGATAGATGAGATTGTTATATACATGTTAATAAATGCTTGAAATCATCATGTGTATATGAATATTTAAAGCCTTTGGCTAAGTTTGATGATCGGGTAAATTTCATACATATGATGCAATGGGTTGTTTGATGGTGATGAAACAATCCCTAGTTCTTGTATAATATTGATAGATTCGCATACGAGGGTTGAGGCTATGTTAATTAATGATTTACGATTTCATGAACTTGGTTGAGAAGAGTAGTTAGAATGGTATCCTAAGAATAATGCCTACCAGGTATTTAATGAATTGCCTAAATGAGTTGTTGAACTTAATTGTGCATTTGCATATGTTAATAGGCAGTTGACTTTTAAAAGTCAAACTGACCTATAATAGAATCAAATGGTAATTTTGATATAAAGTCCGTAAGGTGGGATAGTATTGATAAATAACGACTAATCTAACCATCTTGTGAATAATAGGTAGTTTGACGATTGACAAGCTAGGTGGAAGCTTGGGAAGAAGCGGGTCAAACGGATCGAATACGCGTGGAAAACATAATCGGATTTCAAGGTAAGTAAAGCTTATATCTTTTAACTAGAACACATACTTATAGCATTGGTTAAGAATAAGGTAAATTAGCAATTGAAATATGACGTTCCGACGCGAAGTGATACGGATTGGAACAAGTGAAAATGGTAAGAAACCATAAATTATGGTAAAAAGGGTAAAACAGTAAATTAGTCATATGATGACAAATAAATAAGGAGTTTTGAGACATTACCTTATGGTGTAAACCATAATAGGTAAAAAGGAGTAAAATGGTTATTCGGTCACGAGTTAAGGATAAATAAAGAGTTTTGAAAAACACACCATATGGCATAAGTCATAATGGGTTAAACGAATTAAGAGACGACTTTTGAGTAATACGATCACATGGGGCACACCGAAAATGGGCTAAATGGGTGAGATGGAAAATAAATACCATCTCATAATGATAAATAGTCATTTAGGCCCAACGGGTCAAATGGTGATGTTATCACCAATTGACAATGATAACTAATGGTCGCTTGTTGAGTTTTGTGATCACATGAAGAATAGCTTATGTATTGCATCGCTATTAATTAGCAGCTAATAGAGCAAGGTATTAAAACAGGTCAATGCTATGACCCGAGCCAGGTATGTGTAATGGGTCAAACTCTCAATGAGGACTTAAGGTCCGATGAGAGTTAAACGAGTCATGAGTGAACATTGTATTAACTAAAGTAAGTTAAATCTAATAATTTAAATTGTATACATTATGTTTTTGGAACATAATGATTTTAAATAGATTATGGTAAAAAGTGCCAACTTGGTCAAAACATGCTTTTAAAAGTCATTTGTCGTAAAAAGGACTAAAGTTGACAAAATGCCCTCGAATGTAAATCGAACAACGACCTTTGAGGGTAGTTTAAAAATAAGTTTTATAAGTAAATACACCCTTTTGGTAGTGTAAAAGCAAATGGCGTAAGCCATTTTGGTTTAATGCCTCTTAACGGGTCTCTTTCGTAAATTATCAAACTGAATGGTAGAATTCGAAAATATATGATTTACTATAACAAATCCACCACAAATATAGTTGTGGTGGAAGATAAATAGAAGTCTTAGTGTGGAAATTGGAGGTAAGGAAAGAAGGAGCGAGATTTAAGCTTAAGTGCTTAATCCCTTAACGGGTCATAATGAATATGAGCATAAACCGGTTAATGGTTGCGTAATTCATAAAAATTATGAATCTGGGCTAAGGATTTCGGGTTAAATATGTAGGAAAACATTTTACAGACATTTATAAACAAGTTTCAAGTGAAACGGATGAAAATTGAACAAGTTACGGAAGTTTTCGTAACAAAATCGGCAAAACAGAAATCTGCAGCAGCCCACCGTAAGCTATGGTGGCCAGCCGTAGCTTATGGGTGGCAACTACTGAATGAAACAACATACATGTACGTAAGCTACGGCCAGCCGTAGCTTATGGGTATTTATAAAAATTGTTGTTTTCATGGTTTTGAGCTCTCAAGCTTAATAGATTAGTTATAAACCCCATATAACTAACGTACCTCATGATTTATGAAATGTAGGTGATGATTTGAGTACCGGTAGATGATCAAGCTCAACAAAGAACCAAACACGATCAAAGTTTAAGCTTCCCGTATTTCGATTAAATCGTTTATCAAATCGAACTACACTAATATGTTAAAACATTTTGAAATACTTGTGAAGTTTGAATTAACTTAGATTTCGGATCGATATATATTTGCATTATGCTCACATTGATGCAAAAAATCTTGAGTAAACTGCAATTTTACCCCTGGGGTTAGATTTGATTGGCACTCTTACCCCTAAAACGAAAAAATGTGTCTTGCCCCCCAACGTTGTCTATTTAGTCAAATGTTACCCCCTCCGTCTATTCCATGTTACTTTGACCATTAAAAATCGATGAAATGACAATTATACCCTCCATCCATCTTCTTCTTCAATACATATAACCCTACCTCCATCTAACCCTAGCCAGATCTTCACTCGCTGCCGTCTCTGATCCAGCCCCAGCAGATCTTCACTCGCTTCATTCTTCAATACAAAATGTCTGGTTCTTCTTCCAACCTGTTTCGATCTAAAGGTAAAATGGTAAATACAGAACCCTCAGACATTATTTGTCCATGTGGTGGCCAAACTGTTTACAAACAGTCCGAATCGAAGGCAAATTCTGGAAGACGGTATCTGCGATGTGTAAGTGACTTTTTAGTTATTCATATTGGATGTACTTGTCGGATAATTACTGCGTTGTTATGTTGTTATTGATGTTCGTTTTAGATTGGAGGATGTGGATTCCTATGATGGGCTGATGTTGGTGAAGAACAGGGATGTCCAATTTGTTGCGAGGTAATGCCTGCTTTAATTCAAAGTATCAAAGATAAGGATGAGTTGGCTAAGTGCAAAGATAATTGGCTTAGTGCGAGAATGAGGATGTGTTCAAATGGAAGTTGTACTTAGGGGTTACTTGGTTCTTGATTGTGCTAGTTTATTTGCTTAAGTAGTTAAATGTAGAGAAATCGTTTTAGTATTTGTATTTTCTACTACTTGTATCTGACTTTCGAGTTATTGCAATGCTAAACTTCCTATTTGCAAGTTCTTAATGTTTGTTTTAATGTTACTTTGGAAGCCTGAATGTAATCCTGAAGCTCTTGCTGAGAATGAGAAAGAAAAGGATGAAGATGTTGTTACAGTGAAGAACCTGAAAGTTATGTATATTTTGAGGATCAAGACTCTGAGGTGCTCAGACCTTATTTAGAGGAACAAACAGAGAATGAAGTGACACTCGAAGATCCGACAAAAGACTATGACCCTGAAGTGCTGAAACATGCATGGGATTACACTTTTAAGGATGAAGAGGAGGATTGGTACTTCAATCCATATGAAGGGGAGCATGGTTTGATTCGGATTGGTCTTGTTTGGATGATTGTCACTGAAATAGGCTAGATTTGTTTATCTTGTAATTTGTTCTAATGTGTTCTAGAATGTGTACTAAACCTTGCAATTTAATCTAATTACTTTCTGTCTAAATTATGTTTGCATATGATACAACCTAAATTCAACACAAAATTTTCTAAATAATGAAATGCAGTCATATAAAAAACAACCAAACATTGTCATTACAACAGAATAACGTAACAAACATAGTCATAACTGCAGAAAAGAAATCAAACATTGTCAAGTTGACACACATCCCTACAACCGATTTCAATGTAGCATCTAATCATCAAGATTGTGAATTGGGCACCTTGAGTGGCAGTATGCGATTCTTGTGAAGCAGCAGATTGTTCGCCCCTTGTCCTTTGTAGCTCCTGATGTTATGTCCCAGGTTTCCACATTTACCACACTTGATGGTGGTGCCATTTCTGGTTATTTTACCTCTTCTGTTGAACTCCTTCTCAAGCTCATTTCCCCCAAATGCCTTCTTTCTCTTCTTCTTTGGCCTTCCAACCTAAAGAATACAATATAATAAGTAATAAATTTCATGGAGCAAAGTTAATACAGGGCCACATCATACCTGTGTATGATGCTTTGGTGGGATAATTGTTGATGGACATTCAGAAGGAGTCCACATTTCCGGCCCATTAATTGGCTCTATGACGTTCTCATAAACTTTCTTCCATGTTGACATCCAATACACATCCGAAACCCACTCTTCTGGTATACCCGCGTCAATACTATTCCTGACATATCCCATATGGCTGCAACAGCATGTTTGCAAGGCATCCCTGTCAAGTCCCACTTCCTGCATGCACAAGTCTTATTTTTTAACATTAACAACACACTGTGATCTTAAACCTGTTATTTAATACTTGTCTGCATCAACCATTAAAACAGACATTTCAGAGGTCCGTTTCTTGATCCCATCGAAGACCTCAGTGGCATGTGGTGTCAGTGGGCCAAAACATTTTGCTTGTAATTTCTTCACATTCACTATCCTCTTGGCCATGTACTCCCTAATGAATTCTAAGCATATGATAATTGGCTTGTCCCTTGAAATGATGATTTGCCTGTTAAAAACTTCACATATGTTGTTCAGCAACATATCACATTTAGCTCTTCCAGAAAAATAAGCTCTTGACCAAGTTGTGTATGGGATTCATTAAGCCAGTCATACATAGCCCGTTCTGTTGTCTTAATTTCTTCCATAGCCTTGTTTAAAATAAGGAATGGAGGTCTTCCTAGCTGCTGACAAAGCAAATTATTGTAAACATCCCCACGTCATTTGGATTTCATGTTCTCATGAATGTGCCTCAAACAAAACCGTGCTTAGCATTAGGAAAAACTGCTAGCATAGCTGGAATCAGACCCGTTACACAAATTGGAAACATCCCTCTTATTTTACAAGAAAATTTTGCAAAATATATTAGGAACTACCATGCCATAATGGATTAATCTTACCTTCTGTCTGTCGCTGATGAAAGTGTAACTTGAATCAACTGTGCAATCTAGGTCATCTCTCAGTAATTGCAAAAACCATTTCCAAGTTTGTGTTGTTTCTGACTCAACCAGAGCATAACATACTGGATATATGCTATTGTTCCCATCTATACCAACAACAGTCAAGATCTGTCCAGGAAAAGGACCTTTCATAAAACACCCATCCGCACCCAACAGTGGTCTTCCAGTTATTTTAAAACCTCTCATCATAGATGCAAAACAAACATATATCCTCCAAAACTGCCTTGTAGGACTGCTAGGGTCCCCACATGGATCCACATCTATCTTAATTGTACTACCTGGGTTGGCTTTAATAAGTTCATCACAATACGACCTTAGAAGACTATACTGCTCTTGCTAATCACCAAATATCCTGGTAGTTGCTATCATCTTAGCTCTAAACACCTTATGTAGTGATATTTCTAGCTGATGCTTCCTAAGAAGTTGAGTTTGAATTGCTTGAATTGGCATATCTGGATTGCTTTCAATCAGAGGTTGGATCTCCCGAGCAATTGAACTCATTGTGTACAATGATATGTCCCTGCTTGTTAAACAGTTATGATGATTATGAACTGTCTTCACACGCATTTTTCCTTAGCTGACTTCCTTGAGATGTGAACTTCCCAAGGGCAAGTGGGCTTTGTAAGCCTTTTAGGTTGCCTGTATTTTTGCCCTACCTCATTGATTTTACTATTTTCCCCTCCTGAGCTCCTTTTATTTTTTTGCATCACCAAGTAGTGGTGGGTTACTACCAAAACACACTACTCTATACCTTAACAACTCATTTTTTAGGATAAAGACATCCCTCCTAGCCTTAAGAGCATAATTTTTCACCATCTCGTTCATCTTACTCTTGTCATCGATAAGTTATCCAACATAGAAGGGTACATAATCTTCACCCTTCTCTTTGGCAGCAGCCTTCCTTTTCCTCATTATCTTCTTGGCAACCATATCTCTAAGTGTTGTATTGTCATCAGACCCACTTTCGAACTCCTACAAGTCTATAGGAAGATGACCTTCTACATTTCTATCATCATCACGATCTCCATCACTTGAACCATCCAGTTCTTCACTAGTAAATTCTACACTAGCCCTGAAGCTCTGCATATCAACTTCTATTTCATAAACCATATTATCTTCCTCAACATACTCATAATCAGGATCACTTATTTCATCCTCTTCAGTCTGATTCTCACTATCTTCCTCAACTTCATTCTGATTTTCATTTGCATTGTGGACTAAAACTGATGCTGGAACAATTTCTCTACATGGCCCTGCTTGATTTTGAAACGACTCCATTAAGATTGTTGAGCTCCAATGTTCAACATACCTGTGTATCAGGTGGACACCTTGACGCACATTATCAAACATAGCTTCTAAATCAACATCACATTTTAATGTCCTAAGACCAAAATCCAAAGACACGTAAGGTTCCTTGTAATGAATGCAGAATAAGATACCGTCATCGTAACCTATTTCCTTAATCATCTCCTCTAAAACATCCATAGTCAACACACGAAAGTCTACATGATCAACGTAGTTGATCTTTCCATCTAAGTATTCCATATTTGGGTTTTCTACAAAATTACCCCCATTGTGTACCTTTATTGTAAATTGGCTCTGAGTGTCACCTGTCAACAAACATCAACATCAGATTAACACAGGGAAAGGTTCATTATTTACCTAAGTAACACATGTATGCTTGCATGTCACTTACGGTACATCTCTCCTGGTTCGAAATACTGATCTTCAGCTCTAATCTTCCATAATCGAAGATCCATACTGCTAACAACTTGGATTCCGCTTCTAATTTTCAAATGTGCAGGAGCGCGATGTAACAACTCCGATTTTCTCGTTGTTATCTTTTCTTTGTTATCGATTGTATCTATCCTTTGTAAATCCGAGATTCGCTTATTAATAAAGTTTATGTTAACTAATTATGAGTATGTATGTTATATTGCATCTAATCGCTTATTAAATCTCATCGCTATCTCATCGCAATCACAACGCAGTTACTTATTTGGTTTATTGGAATTATGTGGTAATATTAGTTACGTGTTTATATGATAACTACGTGTTGGTGTGTGTGTGGTTATGATTACAATCGCTATCGCATCGCTCTCGCACTCTCGAATCTCTAAATCGCACTATTACATCAATTATAACGTTTAATATAACTAATTAATACAAACCGAATCGCCAAATGAACACTTAACGTGAAACAAACAAAGAAAACCCAAGATTTGGGTCAAGTTCGCTCGAACTTGGGTGACCCCAAGTTCGGCCGAACTTGACTGGCCAAACTCAGGTCTTCTTTCCCTACTCAAGTTCGCTCGAACTTGCCTGGATCTTCAGGGATTCAGCAAGTTCGCCGAACTTAACTCATTTCTCTCCAATATCTCTCAAGTCCGCTCGAACTTGCATGATTCCATGCAAGTTCGGCCGAACTTGACTGATAATTCTTCAAATACTTAGCAAGTTCGCCCAAACGTTCATGAAAACATGCAAGTTCGACCGAACTTGACTCCACCAGCCTCACTTTTTGCCTTCTCCTATAAATAGCCAGCTCTTTCCTCTCATTTGAACTTGCTGTAACTTCGCCCAGAGCTCTCAAAACCCGAAACCTTCGTGTAAGAATCAGCCCGATTTCAACTACAACAACGTTTTACAAAGGTTTACAATGATTTTGGCACAAGGCATAGCCTTCGTTTTCATCCAAACTCTTTTATTTACGAAAATCTTCATCTTTTTCCATAAAACTTTTGTTTTTCACTCAGATCTATGCTCTGGAAGCACAAGGACGTTTATGTTGATTTACACAAGCCGGACTAATCCGAACGAACCCTGAGTTCGCCCGGATTAGCCCACGCTTTTGTAAAACGGCTAAAACCGCTCTAAAAGACCTCTCCGACCTAAGTTTGCTCAGTAGCACAGGGTTGGAGGGAAGAACACTCGATTTCCTCAGCAAACGACGCGAAAACGCAAGATTTTGGACCCAAACATCAAGCTCGCTCAAGAATCACCAACTTCCCAGGTCAAGTTCGACCGAACTTGCACCCAAATGGGTCAAGTTCGACCGAACTTGGGCTATTTTCACCAAATTCTCCACAAGTTCGCCTGAACTTGTCTTTTCTGTAAGAAATTCTTACAAGTTCGCCCGAACTTGACAAGTTTCCTAAGAAACTTACCAAGTTCGACGAACTTGGCTCTAAACACATCAAAACCTTACAAGTTCGCTCGAACTTGTATGATACAAGTTCGAGCGAACTTGCCTACTGCTCAACTCAAACTTCACCGTTTCGGCCTTTTGGAAGACTGATGCACTTCTGTTGTTTACAGGCTAATCCGGCGCACTCCGCAACTCTCCTCAGAATCTTAAGTTTTACCAAAACGCACCCACAGTGAGTATACTTGACCCATTTTCGCTTTAATGCACTTTTTGGGTGTTACATACGTTCCTATATCAAAATCACTTCATAAATCAAAACTGTTTATCACACGCGAATAATCTGATTGTATATGCTCGATACATGATACTAGAAACATGTGACTAGGACTTATTTTCGTTAACTTGCCTCCTTAGCTAGTATGGTTCTATAGTTTGGCTAACACCCGACGGGGTCTAGTTAGGATGGTCGCGCAAAGCCTTTTCACGGTAGTTAGCATGAGAAATGAGCCTATGTTATGTTAAGTGTTTTGGTGTATCACGATATGTAATTAGATTGTTTCGCAAACACTTTCTCGACTATGCTAGTACTATTCAAACTCGTATACTCACCTTTACTTAATTGTATTGACTTGTATTTTAACGTATGTAACAGGTTGAGGATTTATAGCTTGGATGCCTTGTATGTTGCATGCGTAGTTTAGTTCGTTTTGTTTAGTTTGTTTAGAATGGTTTGTAATAAAATCTATGGGAGATCGAATTGGATTTATGTTTAAGAGATTTTGTTGAATTATAATGGTTGTTTTGAAGGTTTTATGAGTTTGATAGTATGGGATATTGAATGTTGAGTATTGTCTTTGAAATGGCTGTTATGGAAGATCTTAATCAATCTGATTCGCCTAGTGCCACTACCCCGATAATTCCGCCATCGGTTGGGGTGTGACACGCAATTTACAGAAATTGATGATCTTGAGAACTAGGTTAAGTTCAGGGTTTCAGAATGAGGGAAACCAGAACATAAAGGGATGTAAGTAATCATTAAGGGTGAAATTACCATCCTGCCATTTTACCTTCTGAAGATAACGTCGCAGACTAACGGAAACAAAGACCAGGGGGTAACATTTAACTAAATAGACAACGTTGGGGGGTAAGACAACAATTTTTTCGTTTTAGGGGATAAGAGTGCCAATCACATATAACCCCAGGGGGTAAAATTGAAATTTGCTCAAAATCTTTTATAAAAGTTCTGTTTTAAGATATTGGGTCTTACACAAGAGCCTTCACAGCTATGACTTCACCGACAGGCATTGTTCCTTTGTATACCGGACCAAAAAACCCTTGTCCCAAAAGTAGTCGTAAGATTTTTGGTAGCTTTTTTTTGTATATCCTTGTAAGAGTAGCTTGGCAAACCAGATGCTTGGCATTAACACCATCATAAACTATACGATTCTTAGACTTCCACTGAAGATAGTCGGTACGGCTAAACTCGGTGAATCCCCACATCTTGCTGAGAATAATCTTTTGACGATAACTTAGCACTAAAAGAGCCTCTAAATGCACCCTTTAGCCATTTTGGAGCTTATCAACTTCAGCACACGACAACATCTTGTTGATACGGAGAACATGGAAAGAATGAACCCTAACCCTCAAATGGAAACCATCTTTCCCAAATGAACGCAGAAAGGAAACTCATCTACTTCTTTCTTCACCATTCCAACATTATAAAATCTGATATTTAGATCAGGTACACCATGACAATATCGAAAATTAGGGTCTGGCTTGTTCTTGATCGCGTGGTAAAATCTGCCAGGTCTTCTTCCCATTGCGATAATCAGGTGGGGGTTGTTTCCGCTCAATTTCAAAAGTTCCACATGACAAGAAGAAACCTTAATTTTAGGGTTTGAATCCTTCAACCAGAAAGCTAACGGATCCACAACTGATTTCCATTGAACAGACAATCGAAATCCTAATCTAAAACATCAACAAAAAAACTTTTAGATCTTAACACCAAGTCCTTAAACGAACACCTGATTTCAAGCGAACAAACCCTAGGTATCTTGAACACTACCGGCAAAACCCAAATTTAGGGTTATCAGGTTTCAACACAAGAAAATTGACAAACCAATCTGATGAACCAAATCTTATTGGAAAACAATTCTGACCCGGACAATCTTTACTCAACCTAGGGTTTCAGATACAACACTCTAATTCCACTAACGAAACTGAACCACATCGGAAGAACAACATAATCGGAGCCTTATGGCTCTGATACCATGTCAAAACAATGATATCATTACAATGTCTAAACAAGTCTGAAAAGTTAACAAGAATATATCTAATAAGAAACAACAAAAACTCTAAAAAAACATACAGCTCACATATAATCTCACACAACTCTTGATCTAACGGGTTACAATAACAGCATACGCAGAAACCCTAGAAATAAACTGAGATTGAGACTGTAAGAACAAAATAAGTGAGTAATTAAACAAAGATACTGAAAGACTGATCAAACTTTGGCCGACCATGACTATATTAAAAGACTGAGAATGTTGATGTTGCTGTTCATTGAGGCCAGGAGTTAACTCTGTTTATATACAACACTGCTCTACACAGCCCTAAGCCCATGTAATATAATCCCAGCTACATTCTACACTTCGACACTTTAAGCCCAATATCCAGATCCATGTAACATGTGATAACAAAGAAACAAACTAATAATACTCCCCAAACATACTTGATAATAATTTGGCAATTTGGTAATGCACCTGGGTACTTTACTTTAACAATGTATCTTTCTATAACCTTAAACAACTCACTAACACATGACGAGTAAATTAAGTCGGTCATTTGTTTGTGAAATATCCATCAATGAATCATTTGTTGATCCCTAAGTGAAACTTCCATCTTTTATCTGTTGCTGATATTGACATATGAGGTGCCCATCATATTATATCAATAACTTATCGATAATATTCCCTACTAGTGATCCGTGAGCAATATATGTCGATAAATTGTTGGTAACTTATTTATGTGTCGATGTTTTCCAATGGATTATCAAAGGGTCCTACTTTCACCAAGATACTTTCAAAGGATCTATTCATCACCGAAGGCCCTTTATTTTGTAAAATTACTGGTCAACCAAAAGTATGAAAAAAGACCTAATTTGGTTCATTGCTATTTTAGTTAACTTCATTCGGCGCGAGACCATTCAACCATAAACTATAAACTGGTAACACTGTGAGATGACATAAAATTTTACATTGTTTTCCCAGTCCTTTCCAAGGCACACTTTTATATGAATGCAGTGAAAAATCAAGAATGAATGCATAGGTATACAACTCCATGACAACTAGGAAGGTAATTATTTTCACATCTAAAACATGACAAAACAAAGTTAGGTTTTATGTTGATCAATGTAACTTGTTTAATAATATGGTTGTTTTTTTCATTTATTAGACACGTTAATTTAATGGGTTACTTTTATGTTGTGAAATAAACAAATCATGTTTTCGGTTTAAACAACCACTTAAAGTGTACAACATCGTTTTGTGTACACATTTCAAGTGGAGACTTATCATGATCTATCTTTCTAATGTGATTTCTCTAAACAGAGTCTATGAGGAAATTAAGTTGCATGCAACTATAGGTGTTTTTACATAATCTTGCGACGATATTATTAGTTTCTTACGATCTAAGTGTAAGAAATGTGTTTGGAGCATAATGTTGGTAGATAATAGATTTATCATTGGAGTATAGGTTTATTTAGATAGGGTGGTAAATTTGTAACATGACATGATATTCACTATTTTGGTTTTAGTCTAAACAATTTCAGCTCAGTTTAGGTCGAACCCGCAAACACGTTTAAATAAATAGGGTGTGTACGTGTCAACACAAAGAGTTCGTGGGTTGTTCCCATTAATCCTTTCATTTATTATTTTTTTTAAATTTGTATCATATGAAGTTTAAACTATTTGGTTATCTTTATTTGCATAGTTTAAACATAATTGCTTAAAGTGTATTTGTAAATTTAAAATTTAAAGTATTAGTGTAGGGTTCAAATGAGAAGAATATTTTTGTAAGAATAAAAAAGAAGAATTTTTAACCAATAAGAAGTTTTATTTAATATTTGCATTTAATTATAATATAAAAGTATATTTGTAAACTTACATAGATCCTTAATTTATAGTCCCCCTTTTTATTAGCTAACTACATTAAATTTTTAACTTAATTTCAAAATATATATTTTTTCAAAAAATAAGAAAATTAATTTAGAGTGTAGGGCAAATAACTAGGTGTGTAGAATAAATTACAAGTTGTGTAGGATAAAGTTAAATATGTGTAGAATAAAATTCGAAATGTGTAGGATAACTTTTTTATGTGTGTAGGTAAACAAAATTAGTGTAGAAATGATAGTCTTTATGACTAATTAATTAGTTCAAGATAATAATAAATGAGATCAAAGAAAAACTACTTAATATTTTACAATTGTACTCTTTGTTCTTTTTTTCTCAATTAAATTTTTTTCTCAAATGTACCTCCCCCTATATAATACGTAAAAAAATGAAATAAACCTTTTCGGGTTAAAGAGGCCGGGTGTGTTTGTGTTTGTGTCAATCTGTAAATACATGTGTCATATTTGAGTTCACGACTTTGACACGATTTTCAGGATCATGTAATTTTTTTAGATTCATGTCATGTTCAACCGACGATCCTAATATGACCTATTTAATAACCGGCCTAATTTTATACGAAAGGACCAGGATCAATCTTGTCTACTCAAAAGGATATCCTCGGGTATATTTTGGTTAGAAATCTTTCCAAGTTGGATGGCTGGAAAGACAGGATATGGAGATGTATTTGTCACTTAGTTTTCCTGATGCATTTTAAATATCATTTATCATCATTAAAACCTCAACATTAATGACTTTATAGATATTGATGTTTTTAATATTAACACATATTTAGTCAGTTTTGCTTAAACATTCAGTTTGTATCTGATTGTTAATCTATGTACTGAAATTCAAATATATATATTTAATATAAATATGACTATTGAAGAAACAGTAAGCTTTTAAAAGGTATAAATTGCATTTTGGTGTGCATGGATCTTTGAGGATGCAAACAGCCGCATGACCGTTTATATGATTTAATTATAGATGGCTTCTTTTCTTTCAGCCAAATATCTTCTTTTTCTAATTTAAAAAAAAAACTCCATAATATTATCCATATCATATATTAATGTATACGCTTATTAAACTAGGTTATAGACCCGTGTATTATTAGAGTTTAATGTTATAAATTATTTTACTTAAATAATGTATACACAACATTTTTATACATACAACTAGGGGCGTAGCTTTTAAGGGAAGGGAGGGGGGGCATCCGCCCCCGCCAATGTTTCGGTTAGAAGTGTAATATTTCTAATTTTTCGTCTGGGAAAATTTTAAATTATATAGGTCCGCCCCCGTCAATTATTTTGTCTAAAAATCCCCTGCCCCTACCAAGTTTATTGTCCAAAATATTTATACAAATGTGAAGAACGGGCTATTAGTAAGTTTTTATAATTGTTTATAGACTTTAAGTAACTTTTGTTACCACTTTATATATAAATCAAAGTTGATTATTTTTTATCTTAAAGGTTTTAAAGATACATACCATTTATCTTAAAGGTCGGCAGGCTGAGTTGTAATGCTTCTTCTAGGAAGTTACCATATCTCGTATCTTATAAATATTTTGGTCTTTATTTTTTGTTAAACAATATTTAGCTTTTTTAGTTTTATGTGTAAGAACGTGTCATTTGAATGAATGAAGATTATGTAGTTTTATTTGGACTTATTATTGTTTGCCCGGCCCGAATCAAATATCCGACCCAAACATATAATCCGTAATATAGCGATAGGAAAAAGATGGAGAGAGAGGGGTTCGATGGAGAACTACAAAAGGTGAAGAACCGTGTAACCATTAGTTTACATGTAAAATATTGGTTAAAAATCATTTTTGAATGGAAAAGGAGTTATTTTTACGTAATTATTCAGAGTTTTTGCATATAAAATATATATAAAAAGGCGTCAAATTAAAAACAATAATTTCTTTTTGTAAAAAACTTTGTTTTTATTTTACTGTTTTTTGAACTTTTTTATTTTTTTAATTATTTTTTATTATTATTAAAACGGTCTCTAAATGTGTTTATAGGTAAAAGCTCCAAAACTTTTTTTTTATAGAAACTAACATTTTACATGTAAAAAAGATTTTTTTTATAAGTTCTTTTTGCATGTTGTATCTATGGTTTTTTGGTTCCCCAATGAACTCACCTATACAAATGTATATAAATGTATGTATGTATATTAATTTCGAACCTTCGTGTTATCTTAAATAAACAAAATAGATGTTATATATCTAACACAATAACTTTTATCCGCAACAAGCTAAACGATATTTAATGTTTACTATAGTTTATCTAGTATGATCACTATTTTAATCTTAATTAAAAAACTTATTTTAATTTGTACCACTATAATATAAAGTACGTATCTTAAAAAGAAAACTTTTTTTTCTTTTTAAACGGCTTTAAAAGAAATCTTTAATAAATTTTATTTTAAGATCGAAGAGTCACCTCTTAACAGGACTGAATAATTACAATTCGGTTCAAACATTTAAAGGCTCTGAAATAAATTTTGCAATATACATGAATTTTATTGATCGAAACTACCCTATTTCCTACACCATCTCCACAAAAGATATATAAATTAACCGTCTGGGGGTGTCTTTAATAAAGAGCTAATTCGAAATGTAATAGAATTTTATACTACATACTATTTTATTTTATTTACTTAACTTAATTGACCTTTTAGGAATAAGCTGCTTTTATGAAAGAATATCTGAAACAATAAAAGAATTTAAACTTCTTTGTAAGGATTCTGCATAATTGTAGTCCTTAAAGAGAACAATCACAACTTCATAAGATACTTAAGAGAGTCGATCTTATGTTTCATCATCCATCGTAATTTTATGAAAATACTCCTAAATCGATATCCCGTTTCTATTTCATCTTGAGGTGCCTAAACCATGACGGATTCAATGTGGGCACTGCCGTCTGTGCCAACACTCAGATGGGTCTAAAGGGTAATGCCTCTCACGGAGTCCAAGGCAGAGCCCTCGATGGGTCCCTACCTGATAAAAAGTTGCTTCGGATGAGCAAGACAATGAAAAGTTGCATGAAAATGGTAACCGATGGGAGTGGGAACTGATTGTCAGTATTAAGTTGCTACTCATTGTGAATGGTAGTTGAGATTAGTTGCAACTTAGTCGTGAGTGGTAACTTTGTCATTAGTGGTAAGTTTGTCGTCAGTGGTAACTATTGGACGTCAACAACTTGTGCATCAATGGCAAGTTGGTGATCATCAGTAATGCAGTTATAGATGAGTATTTTCGCACTGATGTAACTGAATAGCTTGCGTCAATTATAAGCCCCAACAATTATATTCTTTCACAAAGAGTTGTAACATTTCCATGGAATCGTTGAATTTCACTTTGAATTATCTGATTGAATTTACGTGACCACCAATGAAATATTCTAATCTAAAAGTGATCTGAAAATTATTCAAAGATATATCCAATCCCTACAAATTCTAAAACCTATAATGACAAGCGTGAAAAGTTGAACTAGTCAAGGAGAAAGCAGGAAATCTAACTTGAGGCTTGATTTCCGAATGCTGGGCAGCCACTGGCCAATGTCAACCTCACACCTTAAGTTTAAACACTGGTAATGACCATTAAAAATTCAATAACATGTAAACAAAAATCAAACTTGAGACCTTGTGCAGTAGTAGACATAAATTCCTAGGCAAGTGGACAACATTAAAACTCTTTTTGACATGCCACTTGATAAGTTTGTCATTAGTGGTAAGTTTGTCATCAATAGTAACTACCGGAGGTCAACAACTTGTGCATCAATGGCAAGTTAGCTTAACAGTAACCAATTATTGATGAGTATTATTGCACTGATGTAACTAAATAATTTACAACAATTATAAGCGCTAACCATTATATTAATTTTTCACAAAGAGTTGTAGCGTTTCAATAGAATCCTTGTATTTCTCTTTAAATTATCCGATTGAAATTATGTGACCACCAATGAAATGTTTCAATCTGAAATGATCTCAACACGGTTCAAAGAGATCCAATCCCTACAAATTCTAAAACCTATAAAGACGAGCGTGAAAAGATCAAACCACTCAAGGAGAAGAGAAGGGAAACTAACTTGAGACTTTCATTGCGGAATGCTAAGCAGCCACCAGCCAATATGAAACTCACAAAACATTCGATCCGTCCACACCTTACGTTTAAACAAAAGTAATGACCTTTAAAAGTTCAATAGTGTGCCATCAAAATTCAAACTTGAGAACTAGTTTCCTGGGAGACATAAATTCCTAGACAAGTATAACAATAATAAAACCACTTTGTGACATATCATTTGACATTTTTTTTCCTATATAAATACACAATCTGTCCAAGTGTCTATACACCATCATCTCAACATAAAACCAATAAAAAATAAAACAATGTCTTAACCATTAGTATGACATGCTCTCAGCTTACATCTAACAGGTTGAAATGTCTGTTAGTAACCAAGTTGGGCGGCTATTGACTTAAGAGGCATCTTTTACCAACAACACATCATATAAAGCCGAAGAAGCAAAAAAGATTTGTGTGCTTCACCTCCAACTTTCCTGAAGAAACCATACCAATCCCATCTGTCACCTTTGTCTCTTTCCCAACACACACAAACACATCTTCCAACTTTAGATTCTTGAATCCACCTTTGCATCTTTCTATATTCATCTTCATTGGTTTCCTCAACTCAAACTCGATTCAATTCAACTCAACTCATCGAAATGCTCAAATTCAAACCATCAAGAAGAAAATGTGGATGTTTTCTCTATAAGATCCTCTTTATAATCACACCATCTTGTCTTTTACCAACTAATGGGAGAAAATATGAACACAAACTCGAAACTAGAATCAGAATCAAAGTCATCTGCTTCTCTCTTGATTGTTAAACTCATTAGATTTATGGTTTCTTTTTATTTTGCACCCACCATCCGTCCGCCCGGTCTCGATCCTTAGAACATTGATCACCATCTTTCTATAACTTAAGTTTTCTGTATTGCTCACAATCACACACACATACACACTTAGTACAAGAAATTATATGTATAGTTGTAATGGATTTTTATAACTGGAATCATGAGTTTTCAAACTTGGGATCCATGTGGGATGATGGATCTTTGATGGAGTTAGGTGGGTTTAGTGGGGATTGTGGAAATGATGATGGGTTGTTGATGAAATCTTCTCAGTCTTTGGTGTTGGATGATGAGAAAGGAGAGCTTGTAAAGGCTCAAAGTAAAGTGGGTGGGAAGAGAAGTGGATTAATGTCTGATGAGAAAGCTTTGGCTGCTTTGAAGAGTCATAGTGAGGCTGAAAGAAGGAGAAGAGAAAGGATTAATGCTCATCTCGACACCCTTCGCGGTCTTGTACCCTGCACCGATAAGGTTTGTCCATAGTTTAATCATTTATGTTGGCTTAACACCAATTACTTTTTGCAGTTAGATGTTTCTGCTATAGTTTTAATACTTGTATTTGTTTTGGACTTTTGGGTGGTGTTTGTTTTTCTAAAAAAAATCTGCGCAGCCTCTTCTGACTGCAGGCGCAGACGTTGTCATCTGCACACTGTTTGTTTTTCCGAAGACGTTTCATTAAAAAACGTCTGTGCAAGCTCTTCTTGGCCTTAAATTTGTTACTTATTTGGTCATATTTTGATCCTCGCGGGAAAACTAGTTGCTTACCCATAAGTTGAATCTTGTTTTTTCTGAGTTTGGATACTTTGCAAAGAGATTGAGAAACTTAAGTCATATGTTTGATTTGGTCACAGTGTGTTACTTCTTGGCATTTTGGGTTAAACAATAATAGAAGTTCGGTTTAGCCATTTTTAGAATATCAACAATAGGAGTTTGGTTTAATTCGGTTATTTGATCAAATACATACCAGCACAATACATGATTGAAGATTTAAAGGGTTTTTTTTTTTTTTTTTTTTTGAAAATTTGGTTGCTAAACCATTTATATTCTTCTAAGAGATAAAAGTCAACTTATTTTTTTGTAGTTTTGAGTTGGACTCTTTAACAGCTATTGGAGATCAAGGTTGACTTTTTGTGAAGATAAGATTCCTAAATAATTGGATCTAGCATAAAAACTAAGAACCAAGAACTTAAAGTTAATTTTAAAGCCTATTTGTTAACTAGAACTGCTTACCTATCATTTTCAATGTGTTTGTCATCCTTATGACTTGCTCCTTCGCTTACGAATGCGTCGTCGTCATATCACATTAAACATTAAATGGCGGCGAATTATTGATATATATATTAATCTCCTTTTATAAACATATGGCTATCTTTCACTATTTTTGTCTTGTGAATATGTAACAACTCCTTTTTTTAAAAGATTCATAGTTATAAAATAAGAGATGATAACTACCAGGGGTTACTACATGACACTTGTTATGGAAGGGTGGCTTTCTTTAGGTTATTATATTTGAATGTCAATGACATATTGACATAGTCTTGTATACATATAGGTTTTGTGATAAAATATATGGTCAGTTTCATAAAGTTAGTTAGCATTACAATTTTATTTGTGTAATACAATTTAAAAAAGGTGCATTAGGTTAAAGAATGAATAAATATTCAGTTTTGGAAATGAGGTATTTGTTGACTTTTAAGGTCAAACCTATTTCACTTTGACCTCATATCTGATTAGTTTTGTTACCTTCAATATCATAGTTGAAGTATAATCTAATTAACAGATTACGCATTCGTTTAGAAAGGATACTGAAATTTTATGATAATTTAACAGATGGATAAAGCCACATTACTCGCTGAAGTTATCCGCCAAGTACAACAACTTCAAATAAATGCAACCCAAGCCAGTTTAGGTTTACTCATGCCAAAAGATGTCGATGAAGTCAAGATTGAAAAATCTGATAACGCTGCAGTCAACGGTAGTTTGACTTTCCACGCATCTGTCTGTTGCAAGCACCGACCGGAGCTCCTCACCGATATAAGACGAGCTCTTGTTGAACTAAAAGTGAACATTGAGAGGGCAGAACTCTCAACTCTTGGAGACCATATGAAAATTATTTTCGATTTCACTGCAGATGAAATTCTACTTAGTTCGGTTCGTGAAGCGCTTACTTCTGTTATAGAGAAAGGGTCAATATCACTTGATTACTCCCCAAGAACAATGCTTCCTAACAAGAGGAGGAGGTACTGTCTTTGAGTTTGACCCAAGTTTGACTTTAGTTTCACATGCTTTTTCTATGGTGAAATTTGAAGTTTGTATAAAGTTTTCTATGTTTGTGGTCTTAAAACTGAATTAAGGTTATATATGTATTGATCAAGAATGTCATGTAGGAGTCTTTATTGTTCGCAAGAGGTTTAATAATGTTTATTTGAGTGTATCTTGTATATGTAAATCTATGGAAAGACTAATATTAAGATGCTTATACTAGATGTTGTTATCCTCCTTTACTTATTCAAAAGTTCTGTATGTGTTTATACTTAATTAAAGTTTATTTGAGGTACTTATTGTGATGAATAACATATAAATTTTTTGAAATATTGGAACATTAAATGAAGTAAGGGACCAAGCACACTCTTAAGGTAAAAGCTTTGCACCTATCACACTACCGTTGGCTTCCTGCAAAGCAAAAGATAAAAAAGAAAATAAAAACAAATAAATAAATAAATAAAGGGTAAAAGCTTTGCACCTACCTAAGTTAGATTTTATGGTAACAATCCGAAGAATAGCTGCGATGCGACCACCAGGCCGATGACAGCCACCCTGTTGCGACAGTGTGTCAAGGATAAGAGGTGGTTTTGTTTGCGTGTATGGATGGCCTAAGACTAAAATTGAAAGACTGTACTAAAATGTATGAACAATGTACGAAAGCTTTTTCCCGAAATGATATTTGAAAAAAACTTTTTCACAGAAATAATATTTGAAAAACCGAAGTGATATAATGCAATGACATGATAATATTTGGGAAAATCACTACAATTTCTACTTTCACTGAGGAAATTAACAAAATAAACTTGACTTTTTTAAATCATGAAAATAAACATTGACTGTTTTTTAATTTCAGTAATTTCCACCAATGAGAAGAGGACATGTCACTAATCATTGACGAATTTGACCCTTGATTAAAATACGTTCTACCACTTTGATTTTATAAGTTAACAAAAGATAGTTTTTTTTCTAATTTGATGCGGGCCTTGCGCAACATAGTGGGTCCGTTGCGCCAAAATGAATTAATTGTGACAAAATGATAGAATCTTTGGCTCCAAAGGATCCAATCTATTGCAGCAAAAGACACTTGTCACGCTATTGCCGATGGATAACATATAAAAGTCAAGGCTATTTTGTTAATTTTCTCCGTTAAAAGTTTAAAATGATATCCCTTTGTTATGTTCCTTAAATATTTTTAAGTTAATGGGCCTTTCATGGACGGGCCAAACCCTACTTGCTACAACGCCATCATAATATTAATACCCACATTAGGCTTAGTTTCTTTTTTAGGTAGAACGAAACGATGTGTCTAAAAATTTTTAAAAGCTCTCTTTTTTTTAACTCTCCCTAATGCATTATTGACTTGTAGATCATGTAATATAACGAGTTGTACATTACATTTCTTTTAGTTTTAAATCATTTTACTTGTAGTAGTTGGCTGACGTACCAAAAATAAGCAATGTTTTGATTTTGAAAACATTAATTTATACATTTTTACACCATTTTTATTTATTTTATACAATACTTTAATTTATATAACAATATATAAATTTATATTTCTTTTACACCATTTTTAATATCAATTACTAAAAAATATTGATTTATTATAATAAGTTAATTAAAACTTTTGTAAATAACTTCATTTAGTATAAAAATAAACTCATTTAAATGAAAAAGTGGTGATTATGAGGAACTAATGGAAGGATTTTTAAGGATTTTGTAGTGTTAGAGAACTTAGCTCAATGATTACATCGAAGACTTGGTTCAAGGGTGTGATTTGGGTTGTAATATCAACCATTGACTTGGAAAGAAATCAATGATAATGGGTATTATGCATAATATCGTATCTTGGATACTAAATGGGTCAATGAAAAGGAATAAGAATATTTGAAAGTATTATATGTTTGCTACAAGGATCGGCGGAACCGGTGTTTGAGTGAAAGGGATCCGTGGAAAGGAATCATCTTTGATTCGATTCCTAACTTTTCTTTGATGTGGATAGTGAATAGAAACAGGGAAATTAATGTTAGTTGGCTGGAGTGGTTACAAAACACGCTTCTTTTTGTGTAATGTTTGTCCTTTGCTAGTCTCTAGCAAGCCTTTTTCTATAAAAAAAAAAAAAAAAAAACTTGTTGTTCGGAAAAAAAATATACGGGGAAATATATACATATTTTTGTAATTGGTGTCATACTGTTATGTTGCTATTATCTTCATTTCAAAAGAACTAAAATGAAACCATTGGCACAAGTTTAGAAAGGCTAGACATGTAAAAACTAGATACGTGAAGTTGATATATAATTCATTTGATGTTTTAGTAACAACCGGACATCACCACGTACTTTGGTGGGGTGGGAGAGGTTTTATGCCTCTTGGAGAGAGACCAGGGTTCAATTCCTGGCATTGAGTAAATTTGGTGTAATTTAAAAGGAGAGATTATGAAACCTTTGCCGTTAAAAAAAGTTAAAACCGATATCGAGTTTTTCAGGGGCTTATAAAAATATACAAATGCAATAGCTTAGAGTAAATTTGGTGTAATTTAAAAGAAGAGATTATGAAACCTTTGCCGTTAAAAAAGTAAAAACCGATATCAAGTTTTTCAGGGGCTTATAAAAATATATAAATGCAATAGCTTATATAAAAATATATAATGCAATAGCTTATGTTGGTTCATGTAATAGTTATTTCCATGTAATCACAGCCATATGATAGTTATATGTCCATTTTAATACCCACACCACGAGGGTGGTTAAGAGGCAAAATTTACTATAACAATAATGTAAGTTGATGGTAAAAATTCTTTGTATTCAATCACATCAAAATTATAGTTTCAGTTTTTAACGAATCCACACATCTATAATGGTTAAAATTTACATCCTTAGGGTTCTTATCACGAAAAATCATATAATTATTTTAATCATTTTATTAATATCAAATAAATTACCTAACATACGTTGAAAACTTTTATATAGGTTCACATAAATGTGTTACGTTTTCTAATATGACGTTGTTAGAGTCGAAAAAGCAATAGTATTGTGTTTATATGTGGACTCCCACCAGCCCACCTTCAAGGTGTTTATCAAATGCAACTGCCGCCTTAATAGTTTGTTCCCGTTATTCGTTAATAATTCCAAACCTTCACCAATGAAATAAAATAAATAAATTAATTAAAAAATATCATTCATAAAGCTTTGTATTTCTCAAGAAAATATATAAATTTAAAAATAGAGTAAACTATAGTTTTCGTTCCTAAAGTGAAGTTTAAATATGAAGTTTATCCACTATTAACATTCTTGTTTTGACGTTTTAATTTTAAACACTATTAATTCACTTCATTAATTTTGTTAGATTATACGGTGTGGGCGTGAATTTGTGGCGTTTATGTCTTTCCACACCGCACACACCACACCGTCATCAGCGTTTTCCACGACGTTGTGTATTAGATTTGAACATTTCCACCAGCTTTGAGTTAATTTCTTGGTCGACATGGCGTTCTTTTATTGGATGTTAAAATTTAGCCGTTGGCCCCAATGGCTAGTAAAAAATGATTTTTTTTCTAAATTACTCGTATATATAAATACACAATTTCTTTCATTTTACCAAGTCACTCAACTATCATATCATTTTACATGTTAAAACATCCTCTCAAAAAATCCTACGAAATGCCGGTTATTCCTTGGGCCGTACAAGAGGACATTGCGCTATGCGAATCGTGGGTCGCGATGGTGACCAACCACAGGGATTACCAACGTCTCCATTTTGGTATCGAGTTTACCAGGAATTTTGTTTATGTAGGGGTGAAACCATCGAAGTGTGGACGCACTTTGTTCACGTTTTCGGATGATTCATATGGATTGTGCAAGATTTGAGGTGGTAGTTAACAGTGTGGACAACGGTGATGGTGAGCTAAACGATGGCGACATCGTCCAAGTCGTTTGTGTCGAGTACAATAACATGTACGACCATGACTTCAGACACTATGCAGCGTGGCCAATAATGCATTTTTAGGTTAACGTTTAATTTTAAGTTATGTAATCTTTTAAATGCAATCTTTTAGTTTTTAAAGCTATTTGTTTAATTAGTATTAATTGGTTTTATTTAAATTAATAGATTTTATATAATTTATAAATAGAAATTATAATAAAAAGTCTGTGCTACATGTCAAATAACGCCACTTTTCCACGGCCCTTTCCACCCCTCCATTTTATGTACCACGCCACTTTTCTGACGCGCACTGACGTGTCGTCCACATGTCGAACCACGCTCAATTTTCAAACCCCTCTACTCCACACCGTATGGTCTTAACTCTTGTCAAATGATCAAAATACTACGGGTAATTAAAAAGTAAGTAAATACGGTGGACCTCACTTGAAACACCCACTCCACCCTCTTCTTGTTCCTTACTCAAATATGTAATTCAACTATTTAACCAACCTTGTCCATTTCCTGGTAAGAACATCATACGCATGAACAAAGTTCATTTAACCCTAAAAATAAACGATGTGAAATAACCGACCAATATGCAGCTAATTAACCTAATTCAAGAAATGAACCAATGAATGATGTATAATTACTGATTAGGGGACCGTACATGATGGGGGTTATAAGAGGTGATTAGTGAATGCGTGGGCAATAAATACATAAAAAGGATGAGACTGATAAAAAAAGAACAACAGTTGTGGTGGTCATAAATTGGTATTAGGTTGAGTCGCCGAGAAGATCAGATATTGGGTACTTATGGTGGTGGCGGCTGCAAGCTGGTGGGTGTAGCAGGTGATGGTGGAGTAAGGAAGAAGATTAGGGTAGAGTGGGTGTTTGAAATGAGGCCCATCATATTTAATTATTTTTTTAATTATCGAAGGTATTTTGGGTATTTGATAAGAATTAGCATAGAGAATTTAATAGAGTTAGTGAATTGAATTGAAAATGTCAAGACTTGAAACGTCATGGCGAAGAGTATTAAAGGTAGATGAAACCTTATGTTTGGAGTAAACGGATGAAAGTTGTAGTTTACTATTAAAAGTATTGTGAATGTAACAAAACATTTGATGAGAAACTACTGTAATGCATCACCCCAGCCGGAGTGTCATTTCATATTCACAGAATGCGGATAACCTTCACTCTATGCCTCGACGTCCACAAGGTTCACGAAAAAATCTACAATTAACCTTGTTTTGGTAAAATTCAACAAAATAATTTAGTGATCAAACATAGTTGTGACTTGTGAGGTAGTGTACTTTTCAGGATATTGCAATGTGTATGTGTAATAAACCGGTAAATGACATAGGATATTACAAGGAAAGCCCTTAATCCATAGGGATCTCCAAAATAAAACCTCGGGAGGTGACAATCGTCGTCTGCCTTTACTACTTGTATTATAGAGAAAGTTAATACAACTCGAGAATTGATTGCGATGGTGAGCTAAGTGAGTATAGAAAGTGTTAAGTGTCGTGTGAGATCGTAACGTTGTGTCCCTATCCATCGATCAGCCTCTTTATTACACAAAAAAAGAAATAAAAAACTTTCAGTTGATTCCATCACGTGCATAATAACTACAAGCCCGAGTATTTGGGTGTGACTTAGTCTTTAATTTGTTCCTGCAATTATCAAATAAAACAATGCAGAATATATTAGTAAAATATTGCAAATAAGTTCAGGATACCAAACCTATTCCTAATCAAAGTTCAGGATTCCAGACCATAATTTGACCCATAACAAACCTAATGTCCAAAATAAAAATTCAACTGGCCTGAATAAATTCTAGTTTAGGAAAACAAAGGTTAAACACATGACATAGATTAGATTTTAATATGTCTACAAGAACATATAATAACTTACATACTAAGTCAAACATCTAAGTGTCTAACTTATGCATCATGCATCCATCAATAGCCGTCGCCTTCGATTTTATGTCATATTTATACAACTGATTACTTGACATGCCACATGTGCACTACCCTTACGTAGCGATACCGATGACCATCAGGTCTCGGATTTTCACTTAAACAATTCATATGTGGAGCAGACAATGTGTTGACCTTTGAATAATAAACCATTCTTTATCCTTTAACTAGTATAAACACGTACAAGATTCATTGTCCTTCCCAATGTTTAAACCAGATCATTTCCTTTTGTTAAAACGTACTTTACTATCAAGTAATCTTTACCTTAAACAAAGTAATGCAGAGCTTAAAACATGACATACATTAGACTTCAATATGCTTACAAGAACCTACAATAACTTACATACTAAGTCAAACATTTAAGTGTCTAATTTATGCAACATCCATTCACCAGTAGTCGTCCCAGGATCCGTGTCATAGTTGTACAAACGATTACTTGGCATTCCATAAAGGCACTTCCCTTATATTCCGATAGTTATGTCAATCGTATCTCAGACTTTCACCGAAACAAAGTCATACCGATAGCCGTCACTATCAAGTTCCGGACTTTAACTAAAACAAGTCATATGTGGATCAAACAATGTGTTGATCTTTATAACAACAAACCATTCCTTAACCTTTAACTAGTGTAAACACCTACAAAGTTTGTTGTCCTTTCCTATGTTTACACCATATCATTTCTTTTTGGTAAACATACTTTATTTTCCTATAACTCTTACCTTAAAAATTCGTTCTTTTTAATACATACTTTACCTTTACCAAATTTCATCAGGTTTGCACATCACTCCAAAACTATGATCTTATAGCATTGACACTTTCTGAACGCTTAGATAGTTAAGTCATAGGGGTAATGGTTTGAATGCAAAATGGGTCAATTTCATAGTAACAAAATACAGGCCTTTTGCATGGGGCTCAATCACGCGAAATGATGCATTTTGCTCGAGCAGAGTTTCCGCCCACATAGTCATTTCACTAAACTTTACTGAAACGAAAAGCTTTTGAATAAAATTTGTACTAGTGGTACAAATAGTTATTTGGAGCGAAAAAGTAAGGTTTCACTCCAAGTCCACCAAATATCTAACCCACCTAAAAAATACTAAATGAAACTACGAACCAAAAGCTATACACCTCACGTGAAGAGCTATATTTTTCGCATATTCAAGGGTGCAAAATGCTACCTTGTCTTCTTCGATGAAACCATAATAAGTTGTCATGGCAGTTATGATGATGCAGATTTGTATACACATCAAGATGTTAACTTTATGAATCCAAATGCCTCGAAATAAAATGTCCATCATGATCCCAGGCATAACCCGAAAACAAGCATGCAAGCTTTTAAGTGAAATCTTACTTTTTTTCTTATGCGAACCCAAACTAAGCTAAACAACCTCTGGGTCCCTTTCAATAACTCAATTTGACCTCCAAAAATGCTGGCAAGTAAACAGGATCACACCACCCAAGTTTCTTTTAAAAAAAACGTAATTGCTCTCGGGGTTAAAGCTTGAAAAGTGGAGAAATAAGGAAATAATGGCTGCAAGGTACTCTTTTCCCTTTTAAGGTTTGAGTGAAAGTTACCAAAACACCCCTTATGAGCTTTTGCAAGCATTATTTCATAATGGGCTTTATTCCTCTCATTGGCTTCTTTTAATTACTATTTTGCCATTGAAAAATTACCAAATTGATTTAGAATTTTAGGATGTTACAAATGATCTATCTAGTTCACTCCCGTAGTCGAAGTATGAGTAAGGGTGTAAACGTGCCAAGCCCAACCCGAGCTCATTTCAAGTACTAATTCTAAAGATCGAGCTTGGCTTGTTCTTAATCTATTTATTTGTTTTATAAATTATATATATATATATATATATAGGATTATGATCATGTGAGAAGCACTACGCCAATTGAGAAACATTCTAGACCACATATTTTTCCAAAGCTTTCTGTAACATACACATATGTATAATTTAAAATTGACTATATACATATGTGTATAATTCAGTATACATATATGTATACAGTCAATTTTAAACTATACATATGTGTATATTACAGAAAGCTTAGGGAAATGTGTGGTCCAGAATGATTCACAAGTTTCTCAAATTGGGTGGACTTCTCTTAGGATCCCAAAGCTATATATATATATATATATATATATATATATATATAGGGTTAGGTTCATTTGTTAACAACCCCTTTGTTTGTGAACACTAATGAACTAATCCTAGCCCTTGATTATCAATACACAAGTGTAAATCAGTAGTCAGGATTTAATGATGAAAATACACTAGTGTATTTTACGATTTGATGATTTAAATCAGTGGGCAATATCTGTTCACTCAGTTCACAAATAAATTAGTGGTCACTTTAGAACGCCACCCTATGTGTGTGTATATATATATAGCTATTGTTATATATACTTGCAAATGAAATTTTTATTATAACATGATATAATTTGTTTAGTTATTTTTATGTGAAAAATAAAATATAAAAAATCTAAGTCAAGTGGGTCGTGTTTGTGTCAATCCACGAATATCCGTGTCGTGTTCAGGTTCATATGTCTGACATAATTTTACAAGTTTGGTTTGTGTTTGGTTTCTTTCTGATTTTCGAATTCGTGTCGGATTAGATCCGTCAACCTAGAAACACGATCCATTTAACATCAGTTATTATTGTGTTGAAATTTGCCTTTGTTTCCAAAAATATAGTGTAACCACGTTATCATGTAAATAAGATATTTAACGTCACATGGCTACACGAGCAAACTAAATTATAAAAGAAAAAAAAATAAACTTTAGTTGGTGGAGTCTCCGGTTTCACTACGAGCATAATCATGTTAAAGAATAAAAATCTGAATAAGATTTATTTTTACCATTAGATATTACCAATTAATATAGGCGGCTCTAGCTCTATTAAACATCTAATATTCTAATCTAATTAACAATAAATCGTTTTTATTCGTTTTTATTCATAAAAAAACCAAAATTGTACACGTTGATTATTGGTTATTTTGGATTCCGGTCTGTGTTCGGATATACCTACTTTTCCAAAAAGTTTTTAGTAATATATACATAGTTTGCTATATGTAAACACGACTCCTACCACTATATGTATGGATATATATATGATATCGCATGTTTTATCAAAATGTGTTGACGGCTATGAGTTTAGGATGGAGGTGGTACACGTCATTGGAGCACCGATCATTCTCCAATGCACGATGTTTGTTTCCAAACACACCTATCATCTCATTTCGTGTACAAAACTTGGACCTTATTAGAGCATTCACATCTTATCCATTATTTCTTACCATATAATTACACTTAGGATTGTAATCGAATCGAACGAACACGAAATAAAATTAACATGTTTGCGAACTGTTCACGAAAATATACCGAACATAAGTTTATGTTCGTGTTCGTTCGTTAAGGAAATTCATTTGTTCGCGAACAGTTTGTAAACACTGATCTCGAACACAAACAAATAAAACGAACGTAAATGAACATTTAACTTGAAAATAAAAAAATTAAAATATTGTTAACCTTAAACATTGGATATAAACAGTTAAATACAACAATCAAATGATAAATCAAAACACAAGAAGTCCACTACAACTAGGGTGTACAAATCGGTTTTTTTCAAAAACCGGTTCCAATTAATAACCGAACCGGTTTTTCTCATCAAAACAAAAAACCGGTTTTTGTATAACCGGTTCCGGTTACTAACTTTTTTTACTAAAATCACTAACCGCCCCAACCAGTTATGACCGGTGGTTTTTAACCGGTTTATCCAAAAAAACCGGTTTTTTTCCGGTTTAAACCGGTTTTTCATAACGGTTTCGGTTTTAAAACCGTTTTCGAAGGTGAATAACACTAACCGGTCTATAACCGCCGGTTCGGTTCGGTTGTAAAACCGGTTACAAAAAAACCGGTTTTGGTTTTTTTCAGTTTCAGTTGTAAAACCGGTTTTTTTGTACACCTCTAACTACAACTACCAAACGATAAATCAAGTTTAACTAACTTAGACATACTCATTCAAAGTTTAACTAACTTAGTGATAATTATCGTAAAGAAAAAGGTTTTGAATGTCCAAATTTCAACTTAGAATAAAACATAGAGTTTCAGGTTTTTACATGTTTTGGTAAAATTTTATTATTTATTTATTTTTAATATAATAAACGAACACGAGCGAAGATAAACGGATGAACATGAATGAACATTTTACCGAATATTTACGAACGCATTCAAACGAACGAGACATTTGTTCGTGTTCGTTCGCTAAGCTAACTGAACAAAATTTTTTGTTGGTGTTCATTCGTTAAGTTAATCGAACGAACATAAACAAATTTCCTGTCGAACGGTTCCTAAACGTTCGGTTCGTTTATAGCCCTAATTACACTAAAAACAACTAAATTTTCTTTCTCTTTTTAATTAAATAATAATAATAATTTCTTATAGTTTTATCATTAATTTTTCTCTCATCCATTCACAACCACTTTCAAAAATATATTAAAAAATTACACAGAATAAACATGTCCCTCAAATATATAAATAAACAGTACCGTTAATTTTGCATTTCTTATACCATTTCTAAATAAGGAATTTTCAGTAACTTTACTTAATATAGACAAAGTTTTTTTAATTGGATTTAATTTATTTTTTATTTGAAAATTTGTGATATTTGTCACACCCCGACCCGCAGCGGAAAAGGTGACCGGGGCATGATTGGGTTATCATCAAAGCACATGACATTTATTATAACGTTTCATATTCATTAATACAATTTAATGGGAAATTTACATTCATAATTACATCATGCCTAACATCAATCTAAGCTTCTTTGTTTTCTTCTAAGACATTTCCTATGTTTTCCTTTCTTCATCCTGTTCACCTGTATCATGTGTAAAAATGGTTTTTGGATCAACAAAAAGTTGACGAGTGAATCCTATGGAAAACATTTGAACAAGTTTATTTAATTGATAATAAAATTGAGTGCACAACCATACATGAGTAAAAATAGATGTAAACTTATACACCAATCATTAAATATTAAATAATGCACGCATGAACAATAATGGATCGTTTTGAGGCACGCGTTGCTCAACTCGTCTCTCACGAGGAACTGATGAGCCTAATGAATGATTTGCATAAACTTGACAATATAAAATATGTAACTACAAACAACATAAACTAAATAATACACACACGAACAATAATGGATTTGTTTTGAGGCACGCGTTGCTCAACTCGTCTCCCACGAGGAACTGATGGGCTTAATGAATGAATTTCTTATAAATTGACAAAATGAAATACATAACCACAAACAATATAAACAATCTAAGTTTAGATCACAATATGGTTGGCACAAGTTTAAATAAACGAGTTAATTTTTGGTGACACATGACACACCCCAAAACGTGTAATTAAAAAGGGGAGTTGTAAGATTCACTCACATTGGGTGCGTTCGGTTGATGATGTTGAATGCGCACGAAGTGGTTTTAACCACGAGTGAAACTAACCTAGATAATGGCATAATATTTCGGTAAGTAAACGGATTTTATTAATCCATTTTAGTAGGATTGTTGGGTGCATTTTTGTGAGTTTAAGGCTATTTTCTAACCTTTAAAATGTTATTTTTAAGTATTTTTAATTGATTTTTAAATAAAATAAATAAATAAAAATAATAAAAAAAGATTGACTTTTTGACCGTTGACCATTTGACCTTTGACCTTGACTGTTGACCGGTTCGAATGTGTTATTGTGTGCGCTGGGTGAGGCTCGAACCCGAGACCTCCCGTACGCGTGCACGCAGCTCTACCAACTGAGCTACGTGTCTAACCCGAAATATATCTGTTTTTAATTATATTTATATACTAATTAGATTAAACCGAAAATCATTTATCTTTAAAAACGATTTAAATGCGAAGACTCGGTGCGCTCCACAGGTCTCGAACCCGGGACCTGTGGATTGAGTTAACACACAGTCCACCGTTGGACTGTGTGTCTAACTTGTTAAATAAACCGATTTTTATTATACTTATATACAAACTAAACATTTTCATTTCTGCCTTATTTAAAAAGTTGGATAAATGTCCGGATCAGTGCAGTAGACCGGACTCGAACTCGTGACCTGTGATTAAACATTCACACAGTCCACCACTGGACTGTGTGTCTAACTTGGTTATTATTCTGGTTTTTATTAAACTTAACAACTATATGAAATGAATCCGGTTCAGTAATAAAAAGGAACATTTTTATTAAAGCGAGGGAGCGTGGGACGTGATTCGAACTCGAGACGTAAACGTTTTTAATATGCACACACTCCACCGCTGGACTGTGTGTCTAACCCGAGTTATATCTTGATTTATATTAAACTTATACACTACAGAAACTTCGTCTTCTTCGTCAGTCTTAACCAGAAACGATGACTGACTGGTTCAACGATTAAATCATGGTCTTATAGTGTTTTAAGGTTAATTACAGGTGAGATAAATAAAAAGAATGAAAAAAATTAGGCGTAAGGTATACCGACTGGACTCCTCTGTTTCTCCGGCGAAACTCCGATGTCAGCAGACTATTCTGGCGACTTGTGTCTTGCGGCAGAGAGTCTTCAACGAGCTTGATATGAATGTGGGTGGCTTCGGTATGAGTTCTGAGTGTTCAGTGTTTAGAGTAAGGCACAGAAGTGAAAAACCCGGTTTTCCGGCGATGTGCAGAACATTTCCGGCGAGTGGAATTACGTTAGGTAAAGGTGCGGTTTTGAGCGAAAAAGCTTGCAGAGGTTCGAGGAGGTATTTATAGGGCAGGTCATCGATGAATTTGGTCCGATTTCCGACTTGATTCGTCGGTTAGAAACTCTCCGGCGGTTATAGCTTGTGTCGCCGACTCAGGCATCGGTTATAACCGATGTAGTGATTAAGGTTTACGTTATAACTGAAGTAACCGTCAAATCTCGCGAGATCGCCGGGATTTCCGACGACTGAAATTGGGCGCGTCGTTATTTGAATTCGAGGTTCATGTTATGAATTAATTGTTTCCATTTATGAACAAGAAACATAAGCGGCGCAGTGGTTTAAAGGTTGAATGCTAAGTTGTTGTTGACTCGCTGGCTGACACGGGTTCGAAACCCGGCAGCTGCTTTTTATTTTTATTTCATTATTTTTAACAGTTTTTTCAAAAACAAATTATATATTCCAATATACTTATTAATTATGTATCGTTTAAAATTATTTTGGGCATTAAATTCGCAACGAAATTTTTAACTGATTGTTCGGTTAATAAACGGAGCGGGTTTGGTAAATCCGTTTTTTTTACGGATGTTACAGTATCCCCTCCTTTTTAGAAATTTAGTCCCGAAATTTAAGTAGTGATATATTTGACTAAAAGCATGATGGTGTTTAGTTTGACAGTTACATACTTAGAAAATGAGTAAGAGTTTAAGTTTTTGTTTGAGGCGGTAACGTCCCTTGTACGGGTTAAGTACCCTGCTACAGGAATCGCTTTTTTTTGCCTACGGTAAAATATTGATAAGCAGAGTTGATTTGCTAAACATGGTATCATGCGTAAGAGTTTTGATATGTTTGAAGGGATATGGTTATATCCTAAAGCAAAACTTATAATACTACAACCTACACGGAACTTCTCATAACCGTCTAACAATACCTCTGATCCTTTGACAAGAATACTTATATATATGAAGTACCAGCGGCGTATCCACCATATTCTTGTCAAATTTTCATTGGTTTTATTAGTAAGTTATGATTGGTTCTATGACTATAGAACATAAATAAACACAAGAACTAAGGTACCAAGAAATTACTAAATCCTACATAGAACTTCTCATAACCGTCTGACAATGCCTCTGATCCTTTGACAAGAATACTTATATATAGGAAGTACCAGCGGCGTATCCACCATATTCTTGTCAAATTTTCATTGGTTTTATCAGTAAGTTATGATTGGTCCTATGATGTAACTTTAGAACATAAATAACACAACAACCAATATTTGAATCCACATTCTGATAGCATATATGTTTGAATGGTGACAGTTCCTCTCTCGTTTGTTATGATGGAGAGGTTAGTTTATGTAGAAATGGAACACAATCCAATTTCTTTAAATGGCGAGATGATATGAATGTAACATAAATTTCAACCAAGACAATACTAAATCCTACATGGAACTTCTCATTACCGCCTGATAATGCCTCTGATCCTTTGGCAAGAATACTTATATATAGGAAGTACCAGCGGCGTATCCACCACATTCTTGTCAAATTTTCATTGGTTTTATCCACAAGTTATGATTAGTTACCAAGAAACTACTAAATCCTACGTAGAACTTCTCATAACCGCCTGACAATGTCTCTGATCCTTTGACAAGAATACTTATATATAGGAAGTACCAGCGGCGTATCCACCATATTCTCGTCAAATTTTCATTGGTTTTATCAGTGAATTATGATTAGTCCTATGTGACTCTACAACCAATACAACAAACACAAGATACTGATAATGAAAAAAATGTCTGTGCGATCAAGGCTCAATCAAACGGAGCCGATCGTATTGCATGTACTGAAAATGAAAATGTCTGTGCGATCAAGGCTCAATCAAACGGAGCCGATCGTATTGCATGTACTGAAAATGAAAATGTCTGTGCGATCAAGGCTCAATCAAACGGAGCCGATCGTATTGCATGTACTGAAAATGAAAATGTCTGTGCGATCAAGGCTCAATCAAACGGAGCCGATCGTATTGCATGTACTGAAAATAATAAATTTAATCTAAACAATATTCACACAAACAGCTTATACATGGAACCTCTCATAACCGCCTGATAATGCCTCCGATCCTTTGACAAGAATACTTATATATAGGAAGTACCAGTGGCGTATCCACCATATTCTCGTCAAATTTTCATTGACTTTATCTGCAAGTTATGATTAGTTCTATGTGACTCTACAACAAACACAACAACCACAAGATACTGATAATGAAAAATGTCTGTGTGATCAAGGCTCAATCAAACGGAGCCGATCGTATTGCATGTACTGAAAATGAAAAATGTCTGTGCGATCAAGGCTCAATCAAACGGAGCCGATCGTATGTAGGCACGCCGGGTTCACGCTCATAATGAAATGGGGAACATGCTCAATGCTCATAATGTAATGGGGAGCGGCGGCCTATGAAATTGCATGTACTGAAAATAATAAACAATAATTACTCAAACAGTTTACACATGAAACCTCTCGTAACCGCCAGATAATGCTTCTGATCATTTGGCAAGAATACTTATATATAGGAAGTACCAGCGGCGTATCCACCATATTCTTGTCAAAGTTTCATTGACTTTATCCTTAAGTTATGATTGGTTCTATGTGATTCTAAAACATAAAGAAAAACATAAAACTAAACGATTGGAGTTGAATCTTGATTTTAGGTGAAGAGGACTAGCTGGGTATCTTCGTTTGGGCCGTCATTATCTTCGACAGGATTGGCGTTGATGTTGAAAGCTCTTCCTCTTGCTGGTGGCCTGGTGATTTGGTTTTCTTGATTTACTTGGTTAACTGGGTTTGATTGAGCTTGAGCGTTTATGATGTTAACCAATCGAGGGCACGTGTTTCTAAAGTGGGTAGGGTCGCCACAATTGAAACAAGCTCGAACATATGGGAACATGGGGTATTGGGGTTGTTGATAGGTTTGGATCATGTCTTGAGTAGGGGGAGAGAGTTGGTTTTGAAAGGTGCGGCAAACCTTGCTCAAATGACCATAGCGTCCACAAGTTGCACATAATCGACAAGGTAAGGTAAGGGGATGGTGATAAAAACAATTGTTGCATCGAGGGTGAGGTCCAAGATATGGTTTCTTATTCGGGTAGGTTGAGTTGGGTGCAACTTGGGTGATTGGGATAGCTTGGATGGGTATGGCGTGTGAAATTGGTTGATTTCGTTGGATAGTAGCGAAAAATTGCCCGTCTCTTTTTCTCTTAGAATTGGGTTGAGAAGGGGATTCGGTTTGGGTGTAGTCGGAGGTTTCAGTCGATGCTTTATCCTTCTTCTTCTCCTCCTTGAAGTCTTTGTTCCGGATTCGGTTCTCGGTGAGCTCTGTTACTAGCTCCATTGCTGCTTCCAAAGTTGCAGGCGTGGTACTTATTACAAAGTCTTGAATCTTTGACGGAAGACCACGAATGTAGTGCTCGATCAACCGGTAGAGGGGAGTGAACAAGTTGGGAACCATCTGATGTAACTCGAGGAATCTTTTGTTGTATGTGGTGTGGTCGCCTTCCTTTTGCTTCAACGAATAGAACTCATCTTCTAATTTCTTGATTTCGCTCCTTGGTCAAAATCGTCTGGTCATGATTTCCTTCAATTCATTCCAAGTTAAAGTCATAGCATCTTCAACACCTCGTTTGGCCTTCTCTGTATTCCACCAAGTAAGTGCTATTCCATATAAACGGCCGGTAGCATATCGCACTTTGCGATCATCGGGGCAATCGCAATTTAGAAAAGTGTTCTCCATTTCTTCAAACCAATGGAGGAGAGCGGTGACACCTTCAGTCCCTTCGTATTTTGGAGGGTCGCATGATTTGAAATGCTTGTAGGTGCATTTAGTGGTATTTGGGGGAGGGTTGATAACGTGTTGCTCTTCTTGATTGACAGGATTAGCGGTAAGTGCTTGTTGGACTTGGATTACAATGTTGGGTATTACGGCAGCCATTTGTTGAGCGATTAGGGCAGCCATGCGCTCGCGAGCTTTTCCTGCTCTCATCTTCCTACGGGCGAGGCTAGAAGACATCTACAAGGAATACATGTCAAGAGTATGAGTTGGATGCTTTTGGGTTCATGGGTCGCACAAGGAATGAACATTCATAAAATAAATATAGAAAAATAAATCTACTACATCCATAGGATGTCTTGGGCTTTTGCTCGTCATTAGGCCCTACATGCCGCCATACTTCACCTTCGTAATCATGTGGGCCCCCATGAATACCGGGTTTTTCATATGGTTCGCATGTGTTAGCCTGGTTACGTACACTAAAACCCGGAGAAAATCGAGAAATATGTATATAACGTGTGATATTCAGAATGTGTCCAGGTGTAGACACGATGACACCTCAAAGTGGGTTAGTTCGAACGACGTTTGGTGTGGCATGCTTTGGCCTAATAGGTCCTTCGTACTCTCATCGTTAGTCCCCAGGTAGGCAAACTGGTCCGTTATATTGGATTTATACGAATGCCAACCTAGACAGGACGTTCCGACTACCGGTACTTGTACCCTTCCAGTTACTACATGCCCGCCGCAGAACTTACTTTGATGAGATTTGAAAATTGCAACAAAATCTTTAAATAGCAAAAGTATGAAGATGAATTGAATATATGAACATTGATATATGTATGATGAATGTGTATATAAGTATGTATGTTTGACTGTAAGTATGAACAAATATGAAACAAATAAACATCATAAGTTTGTATGTAACCACCTAAACAATTAAAATTTAAGCAAACTATAGTATAGGCTCTAAGGGTCTAATAACCTATCCTATATCCCTATAGTCATGGCTCTGATACCAATCTGTCACACCCCGACCCGCAGCGGAAAAGGTGACCGAGGCATGATTGGGTTATCATCAAAGCTCATGACATTTATTATAACGTTTCATATTCATTAATACAATTTAATGGGAAATTTACATTCATAATTACATCATGACCTAACATCAATCTAAGCTTCTTTGTTTTCTTATAAGGCATTTTCTATGTTTTCCTTTCTTCATCCTGTTCACCTGTATCATGTGTAAAAATGGTTTTTGGATCAACAAAAAGTTGGCGAGTGAATCCTATGTAAAACATTTGAACAAGTTTATTTAATTGATAATAAAATTGAGTGCACAACCATACATGAGTAAAAATAGATGTAAACTTATACACCAATCATTAAATATTAAATAATGCACGCATGAACAATAATGGATCGTTTTGAGGCACGCGTTGCTCAACTCGTCTCTCACGAGGAACTGATGAGCCTAATGAATGATTTGCATAAACTTGACAATATAAAATATGTAACTACAAACAACATAAACTAAATAATACACACACAAACAATAATGGATTTGTTTTGAGGCACGCGTTGCTCAACTCGTCTCCCACGAGGAACTGATGGGCTTAATGAATGAATTTCTTATAAATTGACAAAATGAAATACATAACCACAAACAATATAAACAATCTAAGTTTAGATCACAATATGGTATGGCACAAGTTTAAATAAACGAGTTAATTTTTGGTGACACATGACACACCACAAAACGTGTAATTAAAAAGGGGAGTTGTAAGATTCACTCACATTGGGTGCGTTCGGTTGATGATGTTGAATGCGCACGAAGTGGTTTTAACCACGAGTGAAACTAACCTAGATAATGGCATAATGTTTCGGTAAGTAAACGGATTTTATTAATCCATTTTAGTAGGATTGTTGGGTGCATTTTTGTGAGTTTAAGGCTATTTTCTAACCTTTAAAATGTTATTTTTAAGTATTTTTAATTGACTTTTAAATAAAATAAATAAATAAAAATAATAAAAAAAGATTGACTTTTTGACCGTTGACCATTTGACCTTTGACCTTGACTGTTGACCGGTTCGAATGTGTTATTGTGTGCGCTGGGTGAGGCTCGAACCCGAGACCTCCCGTACGCGTGCACGCAGCTCTACCAACTGAGCTACGTGTCTAACCCGAAATATATCTGTTTTTAATTATATTTATATACTAATTAGATTAAACCGAAAATCATTTATCTTTAAAAACGATTTAAATGCGAAGACTCGGTGCGCTCCACAGGTCTCGAACCCGGGACCTGTGGATTGAGTTAACACACAGTCCACCGCTGGACTGTGTGTCTAACTTGTTAAATAAACCGATTTTTATTATACTTATATACAAACTAAACATTTTCATTTCTGCCTTATTTAAAAAGTTGGATAAATGTCCGGATCAGTGCAGTAGACCGGACTCGAACTCGTGACCTGTGATTAAACATTCACACAGTCCACCACTGGACTGTGTGTCTAACTTGGTTATTATTCTGGTTTTTATTAAACTTAACAACTATATGAAATGAATCCGGTTCAGTAATAAAAAGGAACATTTTTATTAAAGCGAGGGAGCGTGGGACGTGATTCGAACTCGAGACGTAAACGGTTTTAATATGCACACACTCTACCGCTGGACTGTGTGTCTAACCCGAGTTATATCTTAATTTATATTAAACTTATACACTACAGAAACTTCGTCTTCTTCGTCAGTCTTAACCAGAAACGATGACTGACTGGTTCAACGATTAAATCATGTTCTTATAGTGTTTTAAGGTTAATTACAGGTGAGATAAATAAAAAGAATGAAAAAAATTAGGCGTAAGGTATACCGACTGGACTCCTCTGTTTCTCCGGCGAAACTCCGATGTCAGCAGACTATTCTGGCGACTTGTGTCTTGCGGCAGAGAGTCTTCAACGAGCTTGATATGAATGTGGGTGGCTTCGGTATGAGTTCTGAGTGTTCAGTGTTTAGAGTAAGGCACAGAAGTGAAAAACCCGGTTTTCCGGCGATGTGCAGAACATTTCCGGCGAGTGGAATTACGTTAGGTAAAGGTGCGGTTTTGAGCGAAAAAGCTTGCAGAGGTTCGAGGAGGTATTTATAGGGCAGGTCATCGATGAATTTGGTCCGATTTCCGACTTGATTCGTCGGTTAGAAACTCTCCGGCGGTTATAGCTTGTGTCGCGGACTCAGGCATCGGTTATAACCGATGTAGTGATTAAGGTTTACGTTATAACTGAAGTAACCGTCAAATCTCGCGAGATCGCCGGGATTTCCGACGACTGAAATTGGGCGCGTCGTTATTTGAATTCGAGGTTCATGTTATGAATTAATTGTTTCCATTTATGAACAAGAAACATAAGCGGCGCAGTGGTTTAAAGGTTGAATGCTAAGTTGTTGTTGACTCGCTGGCTGACCCGGGTTCGAAACCCGGCAGCTGCTTTTTATTTTTATTTCATTATTTTTAACAGTTTTTTCAAAAACAAATTATATATTCCAATATACTTATTAATTATGTATCGTTTAAAATTATTTTGGGCATTAAATTCGCAACGAAATTTCTTAACTGATTGTTCGGTTAATAAACGGAGCGGTTTGGTAAATCTGTTTTTTTGACGGATGTTACAATATTAATAATAATAATTCAAATAAATTTAATATTTCGTTACTATTCATAAACTAACAAAACCAATTGTATATTGACTAATATATTATATTTTTAGCATTCTTTTATTATACATATATATTACTTTTATATTATTTATAATGTTAAAATCCTGTGTTACGACACGCAATTGTTAACATATTTATTATTTATTGGTATTTAGATGTAAACTTTTTTACGCAGTTGATATTGGTGTACGAACATGATTTGTTCTCAGAGCCGAGTCGCAGCTACAATGAACCGAACACATGTAAATATTATTTTGATTAATGTTATGACATTTTTTCTGGGGTTTCTTTATCCTTTGTGATAGTGTGCGACCCGATCGAACTTTCACTGCATCCTCACCGCAATATCGTTTAGATTAAAGCGTGCATGCTCTATACTAAGTATTAACCATTCAATACACCATGTAACAAAATTAATTCTCTTTTTTTATTCAACCTATTATAGTTAAAGCTAACTTTTAACTATATATATATGTTTACTTAAACGTGTTGTCTACTTATTACTATTGTTATTTATATTAAAACTTAAATGGTCTAATATTAATCAATTGATATACCAAATAAAAAATGCATTCTCGCTAGCATCCTCCAACAACTCTACCAAAAAGCACGGGTTCAAAGACTAGTTTCAAAACAAATTTTATTATAAAGAAAGTTATGTCCATAGTATAGTATTTTTAAAATATTAAGACCCCCAAAATAATGTACCTTAAATAAAAATCATTGCTTTATAAAATTTGGGAGTTAATATTCATAAATCCATCCTCTCTATCTTTAGTTGTGAGAACCGTAGGAACCACTATCCACCCTAGATCTCTCATGAATGAGTGTTGAGATTGAATTTTTTGAGTTTTGATTTGTCTTGTAGTGTTTATTGATTAAAAAAATAATAAATAGTACAATAATGATATTTTGAAAATTTTGACTTGTGTACAATTCATGCCAGTTTGTCAAACATCATAGATTACATTACTCTTCATGTCAACATTAATTAAGTTTTCTATTATAGAAATTTATTATAACACATTATTTTTTATACAAAAAAATTGCACATGTATAAAAGGAAAACGTCTTCAATCTCTGATCTTAATCTTCATTTTTTGTAACTTTAAGGGGCAGTTTGACAACTTTTAAACGGTTAAGTATTGAATCAGTAAGATGTTTGAACCATTAAGTTTTGAACCAGTAAAAAGTTCTGAACCATTAAGAGTTAATATAATGCTTAACCGTTCAGAGGCAACTGACTGACCAATTCAGATTAGAGGTTTTAACAATTCTGACCCAGTATAATGCTTAATCATTAGCAAATGCCTGAACATTTGCTCACAAAACAAACGGTCTAAACCATTCACGCAAATATTGGAGGCTCATAAAGTCTTTAAGTTTTAATTTTTCCACGGTCAATGTTTTATAATTTTTTTTGAGTTAATTACTGTTTTCGTCCCTTTGGTTTGTCAAAAATCACTATTTCAGTCCATTAGTTTAAAAATTACGATTTCAGTCCCTGTGGTTTCACTTTCGTAACCATTTCAGTCCCTGTGGTTTCACTTTCGTAACCACTTCAATCCATTTATTCTGTAAATACAGGGACTGAAATGGTTGCGAGGTGGACTGAAATAGTTACGAAAGTGAAACCATAGGGACTGAAATCGCAAATTTTAAACTAACGGAATGAAATAGTGATTTTTGACAAACCACGTGACGAAAACAATAATTAACTCTTTTTTTAGTTATTTTTCATATGCATTGACTTTAGTGGAGGCAAGAACAATATATGTAAACGGTGTTGTACGAAGGAAATTTATTTCCAATGTCATTGTGGTGTAGTCTTTGTAGTACTTCGGGTCACTAAAATAGAAAAAAGATTTTGATCAAGAAATTTATAATGATAATTATACAAACGTCGTCTCTATTCGAATAATAGTAAAAGTCTAGAACAAGTTTGTTGATCAAGATCCCATGGTAAAGTTTGAAAGTTTCTTAGAGACATTTAAACTTCATGTATAATCAAAAAGTACTAAAAAATCAATAAATATTACTATCATAGTCCTTGATCTATTTTCAATTTTTTTACACTTTTAATCCATTCTAGAAACAAACACAAAGTGTTACTTTAAGCATAAGCATATATGATTCAAGGTTCTAGATAACTGGAATATACCTTTTGTGTTTCTCATTTGATCTTGCAATGCCATCTTTATGTGGTCACTAGATATCACATACAAATATAGGAATTAGATCTCACACAAATAAAATTAACCTACTAAACAACACAAAGTGAGTAATTTACTCGATTCCATGCGGTGGCAATAATGTAAACATTATTGGGTTCGTAGGCTTTAGGGTAGTCGGCCCTAATTAGGTACGAGAGCCTAGTTATTAGGCCCATTTAGCTAACATGTTGATTAAGTAGTTAACTCTAATCTTGTTTTATAAATATCCATGTTGTAATTTTACTCTTTGGGGTCACCTTGACAGAACCACGTAAATTCTCATGTTCTTTATTTTCTGCTAGTGTGTGTATGTGTTGGTTTGTTTGTTTCTACTTGAGCCTACTTTGATCTAATACCTATCAGAGCTTGTTGTTCAGTTAAACACATGGTTCACACGGTTATCGTAGGAGGGGTTGAGAGCTGAACGAGAGGTCTAGATCTGTTGTGCCGCCACCGACTTGAGTACTTGTTGTACGGTTTCTTTGGGTATTGTTCATACGGTTTAGGTTTTGTACGCGTCGGGTTTCCTGTTGTTCTTCTGGTGGTTTTGGGGTGTTTTTGCGATTAGGGTTTTGGTTCTTGAAGCCTGGTTATTCCTTGGTGTTACGCTCGGTTTCGGGTAACATTCTCATCTTGGTTCTCTCTTGGTTATCGTGTTATTTATTAGTTACTCATGGCCGAAGAAAAAAGTTTTTATTGAGAATCTCAATGGGAATGACTTTGCTTGGTGGAGAATGCAAGTTGAAGCATTGTTCAATCATAAGGTTTTGGATGTGGTTTTGGAGGAAAAGCCAGAAAAGAAGGAAAAGGGTACAAAAACACAAAGGGGGTGATTACATTGGCTTTGACTAGGAGTGTTGTCATAAATTTATGCAAGAAACCATGACTAGGAGGTTTTGGATGTGGTTTTGAAGATGAATCTTATTTCTATCGATCAGTTGGATGAATAGGGACTGCATGTAATGTTTGGTGGTGGTAAATGGAAGGTGATTAACGGAAATCTAGTTATTGCTCGTGGAAAAAGCATGGATCATTTTATATGGCTGACGTATCTGCTAAGCGAGTGACCATCCTTGTCAAGCATAAAGTCTGGTTCGTTGAATCTAAGGGGAAAAGGAGGGTTCATATTGCAAGGTTGAAGTCGATAGCCAAGGTGATTCATGCTGAACGAGATCGGAGGTTCAAACTAAGTCAGGAGTTTGGTGACAGTGAGGGCATGGGGTGTGTTCGGGCAATCAGAAAACTTCGTTGGGTTTGAAGACCGATATTCTATTAATAAAGTCCTCATGGGAAATCTTACTGAATTTTGGTAAAGGCATTGATTATTGGTGTACCCTGGATCCGGGTTGGAGTTGTAAGCGGTGAGACAGAGAATGGGGCAGTGTGGTTTCAGTCATGCTTGGGTCTGCAACTATTTGGGGTTTGGGTCGGGGGGCTTCAACTGGTCTCTCGGGTACTTATGAGAGGGGGTGGTTGCAACTAAAGGGTAAATGAAAAAGTTTTTGGTGGGAAGGGTAATTTATTTGTTTTGGGGGGGGAAAAAAGAAAATATAATATTTGTTTTTTGTGTTTTTTTTGTTTTTTTTGTGGTGGGTTTTTGGGGGTTTTTTGTTTGTTTTTGTTTTTTGTTTGGGGGTTTTTGGGTGTGTTGGGGGGGTTGGTTTTTGGTTTGTTTTTTTTGGGGGGGGGGTTGGGGGGTTTTTTTTTTTGGGGGGGGGTTGGGTGTGGTTTTTGGGTTTTGGGTTTTTGGGGGGGGGGGGGGTTTGGGGTTGTTGGGTTTTTGGGTTTTTTTTTTTTTTTTTTTTTTTTGGGTTTTTTTTTTTTTTTTTTTTTTTTTTTTTTTTGGTTTGTGTTTTGGTTTTGGGTTTTTGGGTTTTTGTTTTTGTTTTTTGTTGTTTGTTGGGGGTTTTTTTGGGTTTTTTTTTTTGGGTTTTTTTTTGTTTTTTGGGGGGGGGGTGTTTTTTTTTGTTGGTTTTTGGGTTTTTGGGGGTTGGGGTTTTTTTGGGGTTTTTTTTTTTTTTTTTTTTTTATTTTTTTTTTGTGGTGGTTTGGGGTGGTGGTTTTGTTTTTGGTTTTTTTTGTTTTTTTTTGTTTTAAAAAAAATAAATTTTAAAAATATGTGTATTTTTGTAAATTTAAATTTATTTTTGAAATTTTTAAAAAAATTATTTGGAATTTGGGTTTTTTGTTTTTTTTTTTTTAAAAAAAATTTTTTTTTTTTTAAAATTTAAATATAAATTTTTTTTTTTTAAAAATAAAATTTATTTTGAAAAAATTTTTTAATATTAAATTTTTAATTAAGGTTATTTTGTTTTGGTTTTTTTTTTTTTTTTTTTTTTATATAAAATTAAATTTTTTGTTTTTATAAAAATAATAAATATAGTTTTTGGGGTTTTAATAATTTAGGGTTTTTTTATTAAAATAAGTTTTTAAAAAATTATAAAATTTTTTATTGAAAAAAAAAAAATTTTTTTTAAAAATTAAAATTGTTGAAAATTTTTAAAAAAAAAATTTTAAAAAAATCCCCAGTCCCCCTTTTTTTCTCGAAAACCCCCTTAGAGGCTCTTTTGTTTTGGTTTTTTGAAAAAGGAAACAGAGAAACCCTTTTTTTAAAACCCTCTTTTTCAATTTTGGGTTTTTTAAACATAAAAAAATTTTAGTTATTTTTATTTTTGGGTAGAAAATTTTGTTTCTTTTTTCTCTGGGTTGAGCCACCCCTTACCCCTATATGATTACCACCCCGATACACATTTTGTTTCAGAAAGACCATTTATTATAGTGGCCAATTTGACAAAACTTTTAAAAAGGAAAATTTTTTGGTTTTTACAAACTCGTTTGTTGTTTTTAGTTTTTGCCCCATGAAAATTTTTCCTTTATTCCCCCAACTATGTTGTTTTAGAGGGCGTCATATCTTATTTGCTTGGGAAAAAAATAACAAAAAAAATTTTTCCAATTGGGTTAAAACAATTTGTTTTTTTTTTTAATTTTTTAAAAAAGACTATCCTTAAAAAAATTTTTTTTTTTAAACGTGGGAAAATTCCCGATAATTTTTTTAATTTTGTAAAAACCCCCGTTTTTATAAGCAATTTGGGGGCCCCGTAGTTCTTTGAAAAACCCTTATAATAAATTTGCATTTATGATTGTTTTATTTGATTAGTAATACCCCAAACCATGTTTCCATAAAATCCCATTTATTTTAAGGTCACCATTAATTTCCCCCCAACTTTAAAACATAATTTAATTTAAAAAAGTTTCAACCCTAAAAACAAAAAGGGAATAGAGAAAAAAAAGTATTTTTGTGTGAAGAAATTTCAATTAGGGGTTGAAAGTTATTTTAGTAGTGGAAAAAAATTAAAAAATTTTAGGTGAACCCCAAAATAAAATACATATAACCATGGGTTACACTTTTCATTAGGCTTTGGGTGGTTTTAAAATTTGTGGAAAACCAATTTTGGGGGGAAAAAGAGGGAAGGGACAAAGAGGTAGATGGTAAAGTAAAACCCCCTTAGTTTCTCCTTAAAAACCCAAGAAAAACCCAATTTTTAATAAGGGGAAAAGGTCCTTTAAAAAATTTCCCCTAAAATTAATAATTATTAATTTTGTCCAAATTTAAAAAAATTTAAAAAGGGTTGTTGAAATTTCAACTAAATTTTTTTCAAATTTATTTGGGAAACTTTTCCCGTTAAAAAGCTATTGGGGTTTCCCCTTTTTCCCAAAAAAATAAAAGAAAAAACCTGTTTATTACTCCCCCCAAAACACAAGCCCCAATCAAAAATTTTTAATGTAAATATAACCCTTTAACATTTATTTGTTTTAATTTTCCAAGTCTTTAAATCAAAAATTGAGAGCTAAAAAACAAAAGAAATTTTAAATAAAAATAGAATACAATATCTTTAAAAATTTTTGAAAACCATTAAAAATGTTTTCAAAACTTTATAGTTTTCATGGATCCCCAAGCAAACAAAAAACTAATATAAATAAAAGATTTTTTCCTCAAATTTCACTTAAAAGTACTTTTTCCCCAATTTCCGCCCATCAAAACTGGGGGATTTTAGAAAAAAAAAGCCACAAAAAGCTTTTTAAAAATGGGAAAATTAAAACCCCTGTCAATTTCTAATTTTAACTTCCAACGTTTGGTTTAAAAATCTGATTCTGCCATCATTGGAATTTAGTCAACTTTTTTTTGATCTCCCTAGATTGGTCCGCCGCTCTAAAGAAAACCCAAGTGGATTTTTTGCTCGTTGGCCCGTTGAAACAAAACCAAAATTCTAAATATTTTTAAATTTTTGCCTTTTTTGAATTTAGTATTCAATCTTTATTTGGCCAGGATATCGATAAAAGATAGTTTTTACAAATAAGGTTTGGGGCGGTACAACTTGGGATAATCACCCCGAAAACAAAAATGTAAAATATCTGGGTAGTATTTTTAATTGTTGTAATTAGAAGTAAAACACTCCCCCCAAAATACATAGGGGTTTTTAATGTTTTTTAACGGTAAAGGGCCGAAATTTAATTTTTAAAAACCTAAATCCTTTTGCCCTGTGAATTTTCCGCGAAGAAAACCCAGTCCCTTATTGGGTAGGAGGAACCTTTATCAAAAATTCTAAAAATTACTTCCAAAAAAAATAGGACAAAACATTAACTTTCCCCCCTCATTTTGGGGAGGGGTTTTTCATATTCTTTCCCCCTTTTTTTTCCCAATTTATAAAAAAAAGGACAAAATATTTTTTTAACCCCTAAATTTTTCTTCAATTCGGGTAGAGTTACCCTTGGAAACCCTTTTTTTTATGTAAAATCCCAAGTTTTTCTTAAGAAAGGGTTTTTGAAATCCTCGTGCCTTAAAAAAATAGCATAGGGGATGAATCCTTAAAGAAATTTTACTTGAGCGGGAAAAATCTCTTATAATCCTTTTATTTCGAGGGGACCCTTTGCCCAACCTTTTATTCAAGTTTTAAATTGGATCCCCTTTTTTTTTATACCCCTTCATCCTATTTTCAGGGGAAATTACAAAATAAAGTATTTTTTTTGGTTATAATAGTTTTCCTAAAGCTGATCAGTTATGTTTTTTTAAAAAAGGGGATTGGTTTAAAAACAAATAATTAATACCCTTGGGGGCCTCGGCCGATATCCTTTTAATCAGTTTAGTGGGTTTTGAGTTTTGACCTTGTTTGGATTTGGGGGCGTTGGGGGGTAAAATTTGGGGTTGGGGTAGAATTCAGGGGGAATTTTGGGAAAAAGGAAAAGGGTTGGTAAGGAATCCCCCCTTTTTTCCCTTTCTTTTTCCCCCCCCTTTGTTTTTGGTTACCTTCAATTTTCTAAATTAAAAAAAAAAAAAAAAAAAAAAAAAAAAAAAAAAAAAAAAAAAAAAAAAACCCAAAAAAAAAAAAAAAAAAAAAAAAAAAAAAAAAAAACAAAAAAAAAAAAAAAAAATAAAAAAAAAAAAAACCCCCTTAGTTAATCTCAATAAAAATAGTAATGATCAAGTTTCCTTAAAAGGGTTTGATTTTAATTTGGCCCCCTATTTCATTATTTAAAATGGCCCCGAAACAAAATTTTGGGGAGACTTTAAAAATCATTTAGGAAATTCTTTTTAATTAAACCCAAAGAAAAGGGAAATAGGGGGAATTTTTGGCCCTTTAAATCATTTTCGAAACATTCTATGAAAACTTTATTGGTTTAAAACCCCTTTTGGTCTTCAAAAACGCAAGGCCCCATATTTCTTAATACAATTGACTCAAACAAAGCTTATTTTTCTTTTTAACTTTTTAAATCTTTTAAAAGTTTTGGGAATTTAGATTTTTTTTAAACAAATCAGTAACTGGGAACTTTGAAAGGGAAATAAGGCCTTTATCCCCATTTTAGGGGCCAAAACTAGAATGGTTTTTAATAAATTGAATCCAGGGCAATTTTTCCCAATTTTTTCCAAACATTTCCATGAAAAAAGTTGGGGATAAACCCTCCAATGTTTTTTTTCTTTTCCCATCCCATTTGGGAAGTTTTTAGTTTTACTTTTTTGTTTTAAAAATTTTCCAAAAAGAAAAATCCCCTGCTAACATAAGAAACCGAAAGGTCATGACAACTTTAATGGGAAATAGAATTTTAGAATAAAACTAAAAATTTTATGTCAAAATTTTCTATAAAAGGGGCTTAAGGCTTTTTTAAATTTTGAAACCTTTTCTAAAACCTTCCCCCAGAGGAATAATGTAAATTAGTTTTGGGCCCAAACATACTGCGCACCATGTTCATAAGGTACGATTTCTTCGTTCAGCGACACCATTCTACTGAGGTGTACCCAGGCATGGTGTATTGGTTTACAATCCCCTGGCTCTTACAAAACTCATAAAATAGACTAGGAGCTTGACCCACATCAGTATGTCTACCATAATATTCACCGCCTCTATCTGATCTCATAACTTTAATTTGACGATCTAGTTTGCTTTTCAACTTTAGCTTTATAATCTTTTAAAAGTTGTTAGAGATTCAGATTTTTCCTTAATGAGATACAAGTACATGTAACTAGAGTAATCATCAATGAAAGTGATAAATGAAGTATGTCCTGTTATGCCAGCGATTTGGTAAGGACCACTAATATCAGTATGAATGAGTTCTAATAAATTAGAACTCCTAGTGGCACCATTCTTATTCGCTAATGTCATTTTACCTTTAAGACATTTGACACATGTTCCAAAATCAGTAAAATCGAGAGGAGGTAAGACTTCATCCTTTACGAGTCGATTTAATCGTTCTCTTGAGATGTGGCCTAAACGTTGATGCCACAACGTGGATGAAGTCTCTAAGTCTCGATTTTGTTTCATCTTTGTGAGTGATTCATTAATGTTATATGACAACAAAGATTTGGAAAAATCATCATCTAGTTCTAATCTATAGAGACCACCATCCAGAATGCCAGTACCATGAACAACGGAATCATAGAGAATAGAGAGTTTGCGATGACCATGAGAAACAATAAAACCGTCTATGTCTAACTTTGGTCCTGATATAAGGTTCCGAGTTACCTCAGGAACATATATGGTATCATAAAGTTTAATGCATAAACCAGTTTTCATAAATAATTGTAACGTTCCTATGGCCTTCACTTCTAATTCTCGATCATCCCCAACTTTAAGCGTTCTTTGGTTTCTTTCTAGCCTCCGGATTGAAAGGAATCCCTGAGTAGAATTGGTTACATGAACCATTGAACCAGAATCAAACCACCAAGAATTACCAGGAAAATTAATATTATAGGACTCAAGTATCATGAAAAGATCGTTACCTTTCTTAGCCAGCCACTCCTTAAAGCCAGGGCATTCCTTCTGCTTATGTCCTGCCTTTTTATAGAACTTGCAGTGTGGTTTGCCTAAGGAGTTCTTAGAGATGGAAGATGCACTTGCATTAGGATTAGGATTTGGACCTAGAAACATCCTTTATTGGATAATTGTTCTTCCTCTTCTTAGAACTGGAGGTTGTGAAGTTTGCAACATCAGTAGTTCTATCCATCTTCATATGCTACTCCTCCTGCACGCACGTGGCGATCAGTTCACCCATCGTCCATTTTTCTTTCTGAGTGTTGTAATTGATCTTGAATGCTTCATAGGAAGAAGGAAGCGAAGTCATGAAAAGTGAACAAGAAAACCATCACTGATCGCCATGTCTAGTCCCTTCAGGTTATGGGCTATGTCGTTCATCATCATGATGTGTTCACGGATGCCGCTCCTCCCGTCATACTTAGTAGTCACCGGCTTGAGAATTAGAGTACTAGCATGTGCCTTAGACGTTCCTTTGAACTGCTCCTCCATAGAAGCCAAGTAGGTTTTAGCATCATCAGAATCAGGAATAGCTCCTCTAATTGTATTGCTTATGGACTGCTTCATAAACATGAGAGACATGCGGTTACACCTAGTCCATTTTCATGAGTCAACTGTTCAGCAACTGTACTCTGAGTGGTGAGGTCAGCAGGCTTATCCTATCTTAAAGCATAATCGAAGTCCAATAAAGCAAGAGTAAGCATGAGAGAATCTTTCCATGAAGCAAATTTATCACCAGTCAATGGTGGAATCCCACAATTGGGTGCTGAGAATGGAAATAAGATGAGCGAATTATGATACTAATGAAGAAGTCTTAATGTTATCTAAGGGCATGTTACACTAAGGCAGGCGTAAGTAATAACCATTTTAATTATGAAGCTGTGATAATGCCTATTACCAACATAAAAAATAATAGACTTAGTTAAAATTCTACTTAGATGAAGACAAATCAACTTTGGCCAGAAGTGTAATCATCTAAGTATGTGTGCAAGATAATCGTGACAGATCAGCTTTGGCCAGAAATGAGACAATCACCTTAGTTATGCACTTGTTAATAATGCTAGACATGAATGAATTAGATCAGCTTTGGCCAGAAATAAGACATTCACGTTTGTAATGCACAATTAACATAGCTTTTGTAATACTTGAACAATAAATAGATGTATCAAATCAGCTTTGGCCAGAAGTGATACATCAGAAGCTCATTCAAGTTAAGCTATATTAGTTTTGTAAAAAGTTATCTGATTCTGATTAAGTAAGTATTTACAAAACATTTATTTAATAGCAAACCCCCTGTTAGCGCGGATCGAACTGGGGGACAGTGTGCCCCCGCACGGGGTTCGGGGCGGATCCCTGAGCTGAATTTAATTTTCATTAACAACTTAATAAAGTAATGAGGTTTCGAGTGAGATTTCGAGTCAACCTTTAATCTCGAGTGAGATTTCGACTCAGTTATGAGATCTCGGGTCAGTAATAAGATTTCGAGTCGCAACCAGTTATGAGATCTCGACTCGGTCATGAGATCTCGAGTTACTAAGGTTTCAAGTCGCAACTAGTTATGAGATCTCGACTCAGTTATGAGATCTCGAGTAAGTCAGGTTTCGAGTCGCAACCAGTTATGAGATCTCGACTCAGTGAGATTTCGACTCAGTTATGAGGTTTCAAGTCGCAACCACCTGATTGCAAGTCCAAATCTCAGTCGCTATCTCAATTGTCCTCGTATTTTGGTGAGATTTTGAGTCGAAATCTCAGTCGAAAACTACTAATGTAACATTTGTCAAAAACGGGTTTTCCAAACCCGCTCCGTTTGTAATCGAATATCAAGTTATAAATGTTTCGTTGCGTATTCATGTCCATTTTAATTTTTAATGATGCATAATTAATAAACAAACTAGAATATAAAAGCTATAATTGATAAAAAGTAAAAATAAAATAATTAAAATAAAAATCAGGCTGCCGGGACTCGAACCCGGGTCAGCCGGGTTAAGCATAAGACTTATCACACACACATATAACCACTCCGCCACTTGATGTTTTCTGTGAATTCTAGGAAACAATTAAATTTTATGATCAATCATGAATTCGATCTGTTATGCTAACTGTAACCGAAATCGGTCACCAAACGTCCAAAAACGTTTGATTGTTCGCGGTTTACCGGTTATAACCAATACACCGACACCTTCAATCAATTTGATCTTGAATGGACTTGAATTCATAAGTTGATCGGTTTTAATAACCGAAAAACCTGCACTTCCTGATTTACTTCAACTTTATCCCCTCTCGCGACTCAAACTCATCTGCAAACCTCCAATTTCATTTTCGCATTACTTTCAGTTCGTCGGAGCAGCTTTTTGAACTCGCCGGACTTTCGCCGGAAAACCGTGCCTTCCATCAAATCAGTAAGTCTCTTAATTCTTTCATCGTCTATTAGTTGTTAAGCTATTGCTAACTAAAAACCTTCAATCGGAATCAGTTTCAGACGTCGATATCGAATAATTCATTCTCGCCGGAAAACTTCTGAAAATTCTTATCTTCCGCTGTAAAACGGTATAGTCATTCAAACCTTCTGATAACTCTTGTTTAGTACTTCAATTCCACAATTAGCTAATCAAAACTGTTAATTTGTTCGCTCAGTCGAAGTTCATAAAAACAGAGCCGACGACCTTGCCGGAACTCTGAGATAAATCGTTTCTCCGGTATGTTTACTTCCAAAATCGTCTCTGCCATTTTATTTTAGTCTTTTGAATGTTTGTCAATCGAATTAAACAAGAAAACAATAGAGTAGCCGTAGGCTGTGATTCTGTAACGAAGAAGACGAAGTTAGTTTGATTATAAGTTTAATATAATTTGGATATTATCTCGGGTTAGACACACAGTCCAGCGGTGGACTGTGTGCACACATATATCACACGCCGCGAGTTCGATCCTTGATACACACACACTCTCTGTAATTAAAATGTTCTTTTTTTGACTGAACCGGATCCTTTCGCAATTAGATGTTAAGTATAATAAAAATCTGTATATTAACCAAGTTAGACACACAGTCCAGCGGTGGACTGTGTGTAACATTAAATCACAGGTCCCGGGTTCGAGACCTGTTGACGGCACCGGTTTGATAATTAAAATCCTTTTTAAAAATAAATGAATTTTGAATAAATTAAAACAGTATATAAACATAATTAAAAACAGAAATACTTCGGGTTAGACACGTAGCTCAGTTGGTAGAGCTGCGTGCACGCGTACGGGAGGTCTCGGGTTCGAGCCTCACCCAGCGCATACATTCACACCATGGAACCGGTCAAACAGTCAATGGTCAATGGTCAACGCAAAAGTCAACATTTTTTTATATTTTTATTTATTTAATTTAATTTAAAAATCAATTAAAAATACTTAAAAATAATGTTTTTAAAGATAGGAAATAGCCTTAAACTCACAAAAATATATCTAAAAATCTTATTAGAATTATTAATAAAATCCACTCATTTACTATACCTTCCGTTATTATTTAGGTTAGTTAATCCTCGTTGATCAATCCTTCAAACTCGTGCGCATCTCATCATCTCCAACCGAACGCACCCAATGTGAGTGAATCTCTACAAATTCCCCGTTTTAAACACGTTTTTGGGGTGTATCATGTGTCTTACCAATTATTATATTTAAATCATTGTGCATACATCATATCATGAACAAATGTGTATTCAGCTTGTATCAACTGTTGTGTGGTTATTGTTTAGATTTAATTTATTATTTTCAGTACATGCAATATCATAGGCCGCCGCTCCCCATTACATTATGAGCGTTGAGCAATTCCCCATTACATTATGAGCGTGAACCGGGCGTTGCCAACATACGATCGGCTCCGTTTGATTGAGCCTTGATCACACAGACATTCATCATAGGCCGTCAGTTCCCCATTACATTATGAGTGTGAACGTGACGTTGCCAACATATACAGTTTCATTCATGTTATATATTCATGCAAGTTCATATGTTATTGTATGTTATCGTATGTTATTGTTTGTGGGTTGTTATTGTTATTGTTGGATTATTTACATTTGCTCGCATATGACTATTGCACAATTTTTCCTTGATAAAAATAACAAGAAATCAATAATAAATGTTTAACTAACAAGGTTCACTCGCCAACTTATGTTGACCCAAAAACCCCCATTTTTACACATGATACATGTGAACCAGCTGCAGCAAGAAACACATAGGATTGGCTTAGAAGAATAAACTGGTTTAGAGCTTGGACTGTTTAGTTGGTTATTTTTCTTTGTATTTGTATGGACATGTTTGGATTATTGAGAATGTAATTTTGACTTTAATAAATATGAAACATATTAGTAAATATCATGGAGCTTTGGTGATAACCCAATTATGCCCCGACTCTTATTCCCCTGCGGGTCGGGGTGTGACAACTAATCTCGAAACCTTCTCATCAGTAGCTGTAGGGATTATGGGATCAGTTTTCCTGTTTTAATGCTGATCTAAATATATAAAAAATTTTGAAAATATTATCTGTTCATCTCATAACATATTTCGAAAACTTTAGTTGAATAAAATAGATCAAAATAGTAAGAAAAACACCCAATAATCCGAATAAGGGAATTTTTCGGATATTCATAAGAACACATGATGAACCCTAAACAATACAACCAAGTTCTGAAATCCGAAATCTGTAATTTTAAGTTCTTTACTATGGATTTCGGAACAATAATCGGATGTGATAAAATATCCATTTAAATCATAAAATCTGAAATTTAATTCACAATTTTACGTGATTTCGGAACAATATTCTCGAAACAGTGATTTCGATTGTTTTAGACTTTCAAAATTATGTTTTCTAGATTTTAATCCCAGAATAATGGATTCAAAACAGAACTGATTTATCAACATATGCTCTGATACCACATGTTGATCAGTTCTATTTAATGCATGATGGAAAACAAATAAATAATACCTGTGACGGCAGACAGGCAAGCAGAGAATCCAGTCAGTGATGAAGCCACGGACTTCGACATCTTTGTCAGTGTGATCTGGTTCCTCTTAGGGTGTAAAGTTATGATGGTAGTACCGAATTCTAGGGCAGAATTCGTATGGAAAGAGAGGGACGAATTATGATGTTGTCGAGTAATAGATTGTGTAACTGTCTAACCCTTTACCTCTCTAGTTATCTCCTTATATATGCACCCAAGAGGAAACCCTAATTAGTTAATAAGGGTAATATGATCCATCAACAATTACCAATAAATATATAATAGGATTAATTATATTTTGATCCAATATAATGTAAATGATTATAATTGCTACATAATTAAATATTACAACATAATATATTTAATCTCAGATCAGGATCATATAAATTTCCTATGTTATATTTGAAGATCAATTTTCAAATGTTGTACTTCGAACATTTAGTGTTTTGGTTACATAAAATCAACTTAATTTGTGATAATATAGGAAACATAAAATTTATGTATAAAACACTAACTTAACTAAACTCTGAGAATGATTGAATGTAAGATATATTTTATGTGTCCATTGATTTTGTATCATACTCAAAACGAAAATATAGTATTTTACAATTACTTCACCAATACATGTTAACATATCCATGGTTATAAAAATCTTGACTAGTCTTCGATTAGTCACTGATTAGTCACTGATTAAACACTAATCGGAGGTTCACCGATTAATGTTCGATTAATCATATTAGACGGTCAATGACGGTCCTATACTGGCCAAATTTTGGCTAGATCCCATTCAAACTTCAACCAAACCTTATAAATTCTCATCAATTACTTAAAAAAGGGTCAACGAGGGTTAATACATGTCTACTTTAAAAAACTACATATAAAAATGTGTGTGTATATATATAACTAAAAAATACGTATAAAAATTCCAATCCGATTAATCCCGATTATTCGCTAGTCCGTACCCCACCAACCGACTAGCGCTAAGCGATTCTTACAACATTGAATATATCTTAATTAGTAACCCGTTGTGTCTAATTATTCACTTTATCCACTCACACACTGCCTTGTTGCAACCTTGACTTTTTTTCTTTTTGTTTTTTTCTTACATTTTTGTTTACACCTATGCACTTTAATAAAGTTATCATACAACCCTTAAACCTTATTAAAGTTACTTTGTTTTCTTCTTTGACGATTACGCATAGTGCCAGTACTGTAGTGATACTATCACAACGCGCGGGGTACAATATCATACAGTCCCTAAACTTAAATAAAGTTACTTTTTTCCTTCTTTTATAACTATACCAAGTGTGAGTATTGTACTATACTAATACCGCCGTGACGCTCAGAGTAAAATACTAGTTTATTATGAAACATTGATTAGTTAGTATATAGATATTCACTAAAATACCACTTCTATTCACTTTTGACTGATTACTATCATAATTGTTATTTGGATGGTTACAATTTAGTTATATCTCCTTTAATTCAAATTTATCAATTTTAATATCACATGGCTATGAAACACGGCTTGGTGAGAATCATGAGCTTTATACGTCATGGTCACGTGACCCTCTATTTCATTTAACCAATAAAATGTTGATTGAACACTTATTGTTGTTGGCCTTTATCATTCTTGATGATCAAAAAAAACTTTTCGTCATGAGTATCGAGTAACATTTTTAATAGAGTCCGTCTTAAAGATTTTCTTTAGAGTCGAAAAAAGGCATTTGGACCTAAATTTTTAAACGACGATTAACGTTATAGCAATTTACATAGCAAAATCATAGTATTAAAGTGATATACCGTAATAGCTAACCGATTATTCCTGAAGTTTTCCTAACATTAACAATTAGGGCTAAATTGTAGGAATCAGAGGAGAGGAGTGAAACAAAGAAAAAACATAGCGTGAGTGCATGTGGTGTTTGGTGGTCGACGGAGGTAAGTGGTGGTGTTTTGGTGGTCGACGGAGGTAAGTGGTGGTGGTGGCTGGTGGACGTGGTCGTCGGTCATAGTGGTGGTCATCGCCAATGAGCTAGGGTCGTGACGTGTGGTGGCTGGTGATTGTTTTGCGTCATTGTTGTGCTTGTTTCTTTTTTTTAGTGATGTTATATTGTCAATTGTTATTATTATTTTTAGGTTAATGAATCATGAATCAATTATTTTTATTTAGGCTTTTAAGTTTTAGACAGAGGGCCAATAGGTTTTGAGGTTTTATTGTGTTATATAAAGAATAATAATTTAGGGACCTCAGGAAAAATGAGGCTCGGCTTGCTCACCCTAGGGTTTACATTGGTTTTTAACATTAATCTTATTTCATAATGTTTTAAAGTGGAGTTTATATAAATATATATAATTACTTGACTACTTTGGTATTGTATTATGAATCAACTTAAGTTTGTTGGTCTATGCATATCTAGTTATAACAAAACATACTAATAACATAAAAAAGTATATGATTTCATGAAGGGGGGTTTGGATTTTGGATTGAATCCTATCATATCAATTCTAACATGATAGGTCATCTTTAAGAGAAAAAAACAAGTGAGGCTTTATTTTATTTCTCATATTGCAGCGATATAATCTTAATCCTTGTTCTTGATGTCACATCCATAATTTTATAACCTCATTGAAATAATTGTATTGATTGGATTGGAAACGAACCAAGTTGTGTTCGCTCGTTTAACTTTATCTGAACAAACACAAATAGTTAAATATATGGATTTTTTTTTATGTTAAATGATCTAATATTAACGAGCGAACAAACAAACATAGACACCCTTGAACTTCTTTGAATTCACATGCCTATTTTTTTAATCCAAATCTACATAAGCAAAAACATAAGAACTAGAAAATCTCTCCCACGGTTGCCATATGTTTAAATAAATTAATATGAATGAACACAAATAGACTTAAAAATCGTTAAGATAAATGAACTTAAACAAATAAACATAAACGAATGTTCACAAACTAAATGAACGAATAAAAAATATATTCATATACGTTCATTTAAATTAATAAACACAATTTTTGTTCATGTTCATTTGTTTATTAAACAAATGTATATAAACAAACTTCAATTCCCATCGAACAACCCACAACCAATTTATCAAACATTTGATTCATTTACACATCGAAGGCTCACTATTGAATAGAGAATACGTTTTAAGGGTGAGGGTTGGATCCATTTGGCAAAATCATCAGAGTTAAGGACTTAAGGTGTTGCTCCCCTTAAGATCAAGGGTTCAAGCCATGTTGAATGCCTATTTAAGTAATTTAAGCCGATAAAAAAGGTGAATACTAGGCCTGTAAACGAACCGAACGTTCATGAACTGTTTGTGAACTTGTTCGGCGGAAAGTTCGTTTATGTGATGAACGAACAAACACGAACAAAAAATGTGTTTGTTTAATTAAATGAACGAACATGAAGACACCTTGTGTTCGTTCATTTATGTTCGTGAACGTTCGTTTAAATTTTAGTAAATATATAAATATTAGGCTTCCTAACTACTTATATAAATATAACTAATTAGTATATCTATGAACCCTAATTTAGATGTGTTTTCGAATGAACTGTAATATATTACTAATGTTAAATTGTGTTTGTTTATATTTGTTCAATTACGTTCATTTGTATTTGTTTATGTTGTTAATCATGTAAATTTATGTTTATTCAAATACGTTCAGTTAATTTTTTTTGTTTATGTTCGTTTAGGCTTTAAACGAACACGAACATGCCGGATTTCTTAATGAACGAACACGAATAAAAAAATGTGTTCGAATATATGTTCGTGTTCGTACTTATGTCGTTCGGCTCGTTTACAGGTCTAGTGAATACATTACATCTTAGCCAAAGTTTTAAACTTTAAAGTTTGATACTAGAATCTTTAAACTTAAACTAAACATAACGTCTTTCGAAGTTTATTATGAATAAAGTAATTAACACATCGATTCGAATGACCTGGCTACACTCGTGAAGTGTTATTATCCAAGCATGCAACCGTGATCTTACAGTCGTGAACCGGATATAACGGTGAACTGATGAAGTGTTGTCATAAATGTAGCAGGTCGTAAGATGAAATATGAAGTGGTTTCTATACGCGTAGCACGTGTAAGATGATATATATTTCAGTTAACTATTATATTTATATGTGACACCCTAAATCCAACCTTATCATAAATGTGGTTATCTAACCAATAGATCCACACTTAATAAAGTTCTCAAAAAATAAAGTTAATATTTATATTGGTAATTGTGGAAGCCCATGAAGTTAGGCACATCGGAAGTAACAGCACGGTGGCAATGGCGTTTGACAAATAAAATAAAGGATTTGTAGTACGGGATCATTGATTTTGCTAAATATATATTTGGTTAAAAATTAATTATTTTTATAAGTGTCTTATACGTGTTTACTGATTTCCACATAAGCGTGTTGAGATAGTGCATTAGCGTCCCCTAATGGTACGGGAAAGGCAAAGGTCACAGCGACATATAATCATATAATCTAATTGTACGGGTTTTACCGGTAATTTCATCGTCGTATCTACGGACAGGTAGGTTAATAGGTTTTCCTCGGAATTGATGGTGGACTCGGGTTACTCTCGGAGCGCTCCCGAAACACTCCGTTTGGTCCGGTAGATGTCCCAAGAATGCTTAAGATTGATTCCTTTGGCCGTTTAAAAAAATAAGGTAACAGATGTCCTCTTTAGCTAAGTAAGATATATATCAAATGAAGATTTTCTTAGAGCTCATAGAAATGTTCCTTTTTTGTGACAGATACTTATTTACTATATCTAGGCTGAAGGGTGTGGGGGTCATGGTTGAAACATGAATCGCCACGTAGGATCATGAATAGACGATGGCACCACGCCCTTGCTTAATCCATCATGGTTTCCATACATTAAACCATGGCAATCATGTTCCTCTTTTCCATTTTCAAAGATCTTCTTTCCTTTTTCTTTAGACTAAAATAAATAAGAGTATAGTGGATTGGGTCATGACCACACCCTTAGGATAATGGTTTTGAATAGTGAATCAAAGGTGAGTGAAATGGTGCTGACATGGAGGGTCATGGTGGTCATAAGGATTATGACCACACCCTATAACCTTCGTTTAAAAGTTTGAGGATGTTTAAAGTCATAGAGACGTCTATTGATTGGTTTATTCTATAAAATTAGGTGAGGCACATTAACTACCTAGGTATCTAATAACATAGTATTTTAGTAAAGTTTTGTTACCATATTTCATGCACAATCAGTTGTAATATTATCCCAAAATATGAGATTGCAAAATTGGGGTATATATTGTTTGCAATGAGAGAAATGGATCAACGGTCATAATTTACATGGTATCAGGCTAGGTTATCAACCCTAGCCGTCGCTTTTTCTCTTTCTCTGGCAATTTCTTCTCTCGTTCTCAAACATCTCTTGCCGCTAGTCTCCTCCACAACTATATCATGTCGTCTACCGTTCACCCAGAAACAACTGTGTCCAACATCAAAACCACAATTCCCATTACTCCTGAGATGGAAGACGCCCATGCTTCCTTAAGCGAAGTATTTAAAATCCATTGTCGAGCTTTTCAGGTTATCGATCACCTATCTCCTAATCCAGATGCCTCCTCCTCTTCCGATTCTAACAAGGACAAAGACAAAACTATTATGAAGTCAACTAATGACTCATGGGATCGCTTAGATGCTATTGTCCTTTAATGGATATATAACACCGTCTCCAACGATATCCCACACACCATCTTGAAACCAAATACCACAGCTCACGAAGCATGGATCACACTAGAGGGTATTTTTTAAGACAATAAGAGTTCCCGAGAATCTATGTACGGGACTCCATTTATGTGGCTGTACCCAACGCCATGGGTACTCGTCGGGGACGTTTCCTAAACGTTCCAACATATCTGGTAGAAGTATCCAGCCCGTTTTGATTTATTTTTAGGGTTTTAACCCTTTCAAATTCCACAACCGGCCATTAAATAAATAGATCTATCATATTCGGCTTCTCTAATCTCTAAACTCTCAAGTCTCATCATCTCTAATTCTCTATTGATTGCCGATCTCTCACTAGATGAACTGGAATTTGAAAATGATTTGATTATTGATAATTAATTATCTTTGGAAGATGTAGTATTTTGGAATTTGTTTAATATGTTTTTATTTCTTTATATTTTTTATTGTCATACCCGTATCTTGGAATTTTGAGTTTTGACGTTCCCTCGTTCCCGTATCGTCCCGTACCCCGATCCCATACCCGTTCCGGTGCTACTAAGCCGGGAATCCACCTTCTTCAGAAATTTTCTAACACCCATTTGGATGCATTTCCCAACATCTCTGCCTACTTCCAGCAACTCAAGGTTCTTGCCGATTAACTGGCCAATATCGGGTGAGGTCACCAGTTGACAACTAGAGGTTGAAACATGAAAAGCCGAGCAAGCCCTTCACTATGTAGGTACTTCATTAGCCGCTGCCACCACCGCTAAAACCAGCTGGCGCCTAACCCCGACACTAACTACCGTCGGTCGGAGAACACCTCGGATCGTACCCATGGCAGGGGTAGGTCTTGAGGAGGCGGCATGAGCCATGGCTCGTGGGACAAGGGTTAAACTTTCAACCCTGGCTACTCACATGCCTAACCGAATGGCTGGTCATTTTGGCCAAATCAACAGAACTTTAATTGGTCTGAACAACCACCTTGGGCCAGCCCAAATAGCAACCAATGGTTATCATGGGCCCATATACCTTGCCCCTACCCTGCTACCATTAATAGGCCCAAGACCCAATCAAGCTCATGCTACTACTTATACACCCCCTGACATTGAACAAGCCTTATACACTGTGTATCTCAATCAACCGGGCCCGACAATTTATATGGACATGGGTGTCACACCCCACCGATGGCGGAAAATCAAGGCGGGACGAAATAGATTGCTCATTGCTCATAAATACTAGTTGTGACAATATTTAGATAAACCGGATTCCATTTCATAACAAAATTCAACACATTACAAGGGAAAATTCAAATAACAACATAATCTTCGCAAAATTTGATACAACAATATTAAACCTAAACGTCGAAATGTGTATCTATCGTCCTTGCTACTTTGATTTCATAGCATCATCTCCATCAACCTGTAACATGTTTTAAAATAACAATTCAATGCAAAAGCAAAGGCGAGTACATAAGTTTAAGCATAGCATACGTATAAGAATAAAGTTTAAACAAATCCTCATGGCAACTGTGATATTTACAAGAGCATATACAAGGCATGCAATACTACTAGTCAAACCCTTAACTCAAACACGATATTTTAACATGGCCTCTAGATTTCATGAGGAAAGGGATGTGTTACTTCCTATAGCGCTATACATGTCAAACGAAGGCTAAAATAGTTAATGACTAAGGTATTACATAAAGAATGTCCAAGATATAAGCATCAAGTAATCGATTCAAGTATTCATGGATATAGGATTGTTTGTGCATTTCATAAAGTTTAAGTGTTGTGATTTTTTATATGGAAAACATGTTACACCCAAAAGTGTATTAAACGAAAGTGGGTCAATGTACTCACGGTTTTGCTAAGTCTTCTAACTTGACAAGTCCGTGAAGGTAGTTGTTGATGGGATGAACGCCAAGTTATCCTACAAGAGGAAAACGAGGGCGTATGAGTATTTTGGGGATGATGATGGGACATTCGGATTTAAGATTCAACATTGGACAAAGTATATGATACGAAAATAGTCACTAAGGTATTAGCACTTGTCTTTGACACTATAATAATCCATAAGGACTTACTATGTTTTCATAGGTTCAAGACCTATTAGAATCGTGACAAGGACCTACACACATAGTGATAAACTTATTAACTTGATAGATGCTTATTTAGTCATTTTCAAGGGTTCGGTTTAAGTATATTACATACATATATATATATATAATATATATATAGTTTATGTACATATTTATATTATAAGTCAAGCATGAGGTAGGATGATGAACACCCATTTAGGAACCTCTTTTGTATTCAAGTAAGTCAAGCATGGAGGTAGGATGATGAACATCCATTTAACCTCTTTATATGATTCACCACTACACAAGTTGTCATAGACAACAAGGAGGGTCATGAATGTACAATGAGAAATGAACTAATACACAACTAATCTAAGAAAACATCAAGTGATGTGTGGATTTGTAGTTAGGATAGCCCAAGCTATCCAAATAATCACACAATCTTCATGTTCAAGACTTGTTCATCACTTGTGAGTTAAAACTCATACAAAAACAGAATTCTTGTAATGATAAATCCTCTATTTTGAATGTCTTAACCTTGTTTTTAAGCCTAACCAACCACAAGAAGTGTTGTAAGCATTCAGACATAGGTTTGAGATGAGTTAGACTCAAGTTTGATAAGTTTAAATAAGATTGAAAGAGTTAAAATCATAACAGAAAGTTTTGGGACACTTCAGGGGCATTTCCAGGTCTGGATTCTCCATGGAGAATCCTTGGATTCAATCCTAAAGATTATCCAAGTATTTAGAAAGAAGAATCAAGTGATTCCGTTAAGAAATGAGCAAGTTATGCTCACTTTTGTGCAAGAGGGTGAATCTGCCCGAAAATTCTGATGTTGCAAGAACTTGAGATGATTTGAGAGTGATTTTGGTGGGATTTGAGAGTTGTGAAAGTGGAAAAAATCTTGGAGAAGTGTTGGGATTTATAGGGATGAGTTTAGGGTTTGTTAGGAGTGTTTAAATGAGGTTGAATGTGATTGGGGAGATGAGTTTGAGTGGATCCGTGCTTAATTCGCGAGCCAAAACACATTCTGCCCGCCCAGCATGCCTTACAGACCGTAAGGGCTTCTCCTTGTTGTCCGTAAGGACCTGGTCCGGGTGAGAATGTTGTTTTTGCTTGTTTTGTCCAAAGGTGACGGGTTTAGAATGCTTTTAAGGACATTTTATGAAATATTAAGGTATTATAAGTATATATAACATGTTGTAACATATGCGTAAGTATAGAATGAATACAGTTAAATATGAATATCACGTTCAAGTCTCGAATAAGTATAATATCACGTTTGCAAGTCGTCACACGATTATGAGTATGAGTGTAATGAATATGATCACATGTTTAAGTGTATGAATAAGTACAAGTATAAAATGATTACGAACAAACATTACATGAATAAATGCGAGTTTTCATTATGATACAAGTCTCAGAATACAACGTTTACAACTACAATTCGAATACGAGATACAATGCCTTCCGAAAATGGAAATACAATACGAGCTAGCTATAAATAGAAAGCATGGAAACGCGGGGCTTTACAACAGGAGTAACGAGAAACATGACCAACAATTCAGGTAATTTTCAGTCTTTTTTTTTAATAATAGCGTACCCCAAACTATAATAGTTGGAAATGGCTCTACCATTCTAGTTGTTGGACAAAGCACTAAAACCTTACCAGCACCCCTATCCTAAAAGATGTCATATACACACCAAAACTTATCAAAAAGTTAATCTTTGCCCGTCGGTTTACAACCGACAACTCTATTTCTATTAAAATTGACCCTTTTGGTTTTCTGTGAAGGATTACAAGACTTGGATCACTATCCTCTGGTGTAACAACATCGATGATCTTTATCCCCTACTACTTGGATCCGAACACACCACAACACCATCCACCTTTGCAGCAATATCCTCTTAATTATGGCATCAACGTCTCTGCCACCCACCCGGGACAACCTTTATTGCATTCTTTAAAAACTTCTTGTTCTATTAATTTTGATAAATTGCGTAAACGTGTTTGTCAATTGTGTGTTTTTGGTAAAAGCATCAATTTGCCTTTTTCTAGTTTTACTTCAAGTACTTTTCAACCTTTTGATTTTATACATAATGACTTTTGGAACTCTCCTATTCTAAGTTTTGAAGGCCATCGCTACTATATGCTATTTCTTGATGATCTCACTAATTTGTTATGCACTTATCCCCTCTCTAAAAAGTCTTAAGTCTTCTCCATATTTAGTGAGTTCCATAAACTAATTAAAACTCAATTTAAATGTAACATTAAAATGTTTCAATGTGACAATGGTAAAGAATATGTGAATTATCCTTTCAATAATTCTTTGACCAACATGGGATGTTATTTCGTCTATCATGCTCACACACCTCGTCTCAAAATGATAAAGCCGAATGAAAAATTCGTACGATAATAACATGATACGAACCATCCTTGTTCATACCTCACTTCCCAAAACTTTTTGGCATCATGCCTTAACGACCGCCACATACCTCATAAATATTTTATCCAACAAGACCAAGCCAAACAAAACAGTGACCGAACTACTTTAGCATCAATTCCCATTGTAAGACCATCTATGTGTTTTCGGTTGTCTCTGATATCCACCCATTCCCTCCACCACTATCCATAAACTTGACCATCAATCTATGCTTGCGTTTTCTTGGCTACCCACCCACACATCGGGGGTTCCAATGTCTCAATCTTAAAACACGACATATAATTATCTCCAGACATGTTGCTTTTGACGAAACAACATTTTCATTTGCAAACACCATTTTTCCAGCTCCATCATATGAGTTTCTATCAGACTCATTCCCTCCTTCTCTCTAGCCCCATGTGCAGGCCTCGCCTTCACTTTAGCAACCCAACCATCACCGTCACCTACGACCCACTCACACCCAACCTCATCGACCTACCCATCCCTTTCTCCCATCTCGGCCCACTCCCCAACCAGACTCCACATACCCACTGCCAATTCCACAGTGCATCACCTCTTGTCCCACTCACTAAGCACACTTCACATACCTACTGATCATTCGGCCCAAACCTAGATCCACTCATCTCCGATAACCCATTCCCTAAACTTGCCAGCCCAACTCCATCACAATGCACCGCCTCAATCACCCCAACCACTTCACTCACCCCTTAACAATCATTCACCATCACCTCCTTCCTATACACTGCCACCTAATCCACTTTTACATCCACCTCCACCTCCTATCTCCACCTGCACCATGCGAACCCACGCCATGGACAGTATAGTTAAACCAAAACGACAACTAAACCTAAACACTTCCACCATCACTCCCATCCCTAAAAACCCGGTTGATTCCTTGTCCATGTCACACCTGACCCGCAGCGGAAAAGGTGATCGGGACATGATTGGGTTTTCATCAAAGCTCATGACATTTATTAAAATGTTTCATAATTATTATTACAATTTACAAGGAATCCTACAATCAAATCAAACAAATACAACATGTTCTATTCATCCTTCTAAACTTCATTATTTTTCTTCTAAGGCAATTTCCTATGTTTTCCTTGCTTCATCCTGTTCACCTGTATCATGTGTAAAAATGGTTTTTGGATCAACAAAAGTTGGCGAGTGAACCTTGTTAGAAAACATTTATTATTTATTTCTTATTGTGTTTAATATGGAAAAATTGTGCAATATTCATATATGAACAAACATAAATAAACATACAATAACAAACAAATAGCATACAATAACAAACCAATAGCATACAATATCAAACAACAACAAACAATAACATACAATAACATACCATAACATACCATAACAACCCAACTTGCATGAATATATAACATGAATGAAACTGTATATGTTGGCAACGTCACGTTCACGCTCATAATGTAATGGGAAACGGACGGCCTATGATAAATGTCTGTGCGATCAAGGCTCAATCAAACGGAGCTGATCGTATGTTGGCAACGCCTGGTTCACGCTCATGATGTAATGGGGAACAGCTCAACGCTCATAATGTAATGGGGAGCGGCGGCCTATGATAATGTATGTGCGATCAAGGCTCAATCAAACGGAGCCGATCGTATGTTGGCAACGCCTGGTTCACGCTCATAATGTAATGGGGAACAGCTCAACGCTCATAATGTAATGGGGAGCGGCGGCCTATGAAAATGTATGTACTGAAAATGATAAATTTAATCTAAACAATAACCACACAAACAGTTGATACATGTTGAATACACATTTGTTCATGGATATGATGGATGCACAATAGTTTAAAAATATAATAAATAATAAGACACATGATACACCCCAAAAACATGATTAAAACAGGGAATTTGTAGAGGTTCACTCACAGTGGTTACGTTCGGTGAATGATGTTGAATGCGCACGAGTTTAGAGGATTGATCGACGAGGAATAACTAACCTAATTAATAACGAAAAGGTACGGTAAATAAGTGGATTTTATTAACAATTTAAATAGGATTTTTTGGATGTATTTTTGTGAGTTTAAGGCTATTTTCTAACTTTAAAAACGTTATTTTTTAGTATTTTTAATTGATTTTTAAATAAAATAAATAAATAAAAATAATAAAAAAAATGTTGACTTTTTGACCGTTGACCATGACTGTTGACCATTACTGTTGATCGTTGACCGGTTCGGTCGTTTGTATGTGTGCGCTGGGTGAGACTCGAACCCGTGACCTCCCGTACGCATGCACGCAGCTCTACCAACTGAGCTACGTGTCTAACCCGAAATATTTCTGTTTTTAATTATATTTATATACTATTTAACTTAATCCGAAAATCATTTATTTTTAAAAAGGATTTTAATTGCTTTGAACCGGTGCTCTCCACAAGTCTCGAACCCGGGACCTGTGGTTTAGTTTGGCACACAGTCCACCGCTGGACTGTGTGTCTAACTTGGTAATTATTCCGGTTTTTATTATACTTAACAGTTAACTGCGAGTGGATCCGGTTTAGTTTAAAAAGGAACATTTTTATTACCGAGAATGTGCGTGTGTCAAGGATCGAACTCGGGACGTAAGCGTATTGTTTGCACACAGTCCACCGCTGGACTGTGTGTCTAACCCGTTTATAATACCGATTTTAATTAATCTTATATCATACACGACTTCGTCTTCTTCGTTCAAAACACAGACAACGGTTAAACCAACTGTTTCTTGTTTAATTCAGTTAACGAATATTATGAGCAATTGAAAGGTAATGAACGAAGAGGGTTTGGGGAAAGAAAGTACCGGAACAGGTCGTCTTTTTCAGAACTCCGGCAAGGATCGCCGGCTCTGTTTTGTGAGCTTCCTCTGTTCGGGTCAAATAACCGTTTTGATTGATTAGATATAAAATTGAATTACTGAGCAACGATTATCAGGATGTTTAGATGATCATACCGATTAACAGCGAGATTCTGGAAATTCCAGAAGTTTTCCGGCGAAAACAGAAAATCCGGCAACGTCGACTGGGGTTGATTCTGGGTGATGGAGTGATGTTAGAATTTGTCTAATAATGGAATGAAACAGAAAAAGTCGAGGTATTTACCGTTTTGAGGTGAGTCTCGGTTTTCCGGCGACTTGCAGAGAATTCCGGCGATGTTCAAAAAGAAATTCCGACGACCAGAAAATAGAGTAAACGTGAAATTAGAAGCTCTGGGAATGTAATTGAGTCGCGAGATGAAGATTTTGTTGAAGTAATTCCAGAAATGAATGTTTTCGGTTATAAAAATCAAACATCACCTGAATTCAATTTCATTAACGACTTAATTGATTTAAAATGTCGGTTTATCGGTTATGTTCAAGATTCCGCGAGCACTCAAACGTCTTGGACGGTTTGAAAGCCGATATCGGTTTCAGTTGGCGTAACAGGTCGATTCCCAGTTGTAGATATGATTTAATTGTTTCATAGAACTCACAAAAACATCAAGTGGTGGAGTGGTTATATGAGCGCGAGTTAAGACTTTGGGGTTCCCGGCTGACCCGGGTTCGAAACCCGGCATCAGCATTTAATTTTTATTTCACTATTTCTAATACATTTTCAAATATAAATTTTATATTCTAATATACTTATTAATTATGTATCGTTTAAAATTAATTTGAGCATTAAATACGCAACGAAATTTTTAACTGGTTATTCGGTTAATAAACGAAGCGGGTTTGGTTAACCCGGTTTTTGACGGATGTTACAGTATCCCCTACTTTTAGAAATTTCGTCCCGAAATTTAAGTAGTGGCATGTTTGACTCAAAAGGATGGTGTTTTAATTTGACAATTACATACTTAGGAGGGAGTAAGAGTTTAAATTTTGCTTGAGGCGGTAACGTTCCTTGTAAGGGTTGAGTACCCTGCTACAGGAATCGCTTTTTGTTGCCTAGGGTAAAGAATATTTAGAAATAAAGTTGATTGACCAAGTATAATTCCATGCGCAAGAGTTTTGATATGTTTGGAAAGATAAGGTTATATCCTAAAACAAAACTTTTACTACTAAAACCTACATGGAACTTCTCATAATCGCCTGACAATGCCTCTGATCCTTTGACAAGAATACTTATATATAGGAAGTACCAGCGGCATATCCACCATATTCTTGTCAAATTTTCATTGGTTTTATCAGTAAGTTATGATTAGTTCTATGATGTGACTCTAGAACATAAACAAACACAACAACCAAAGCTTGAGTCTTAATTCTGATAGTATACATGCTTGAATAAAGACAGTACCTCTCTCGTTTGTTATGATGGAGAGGTTAGTCTATGTAGAAGTGAGACACAGCCCAACTTCTTTAAATGATGAGATTGAAATGATATGAATGCTAAATCAGTGAGTATAAAACAAACTTCAACCAGGACATTACTAAATCCTATATGGAACTTTTCATAACCGCCTGACAATGCCTCTGATCCTTTGGCAAGAATACTTATATATAGGAAGTACCAGCGGCGTATCCACCATATTCTTGTCAAATTTTCATTGGTTTTGTCAGTAAATTATGATTAGTTCTATGTGACTCTAAAACATAAGTAAACACAACAACCAAAACTTGAGTCTCAATTCTGAAAGGATACATGACTGAATGATGACGGTACCTCTCTCGTTTGTTATGATGAAGGGGTTAGTCTATATAAAAGTGAGACACAACCCAACTTCTTTAAATGATGAGATCGAGGTACGTCGAGATGTCTGATGATATGAATGTTAAAACAATGAGTATAAAACAAAATTGAGATAGTAATTCGCATTAAGATTCTTGGATTCAATTTTCCATTTACAAATGAGATACATGAAGATTGAGATAAACATAAATAAAACAAAAACACTAAGCGGTTGGAGTTGAATTCTTGATTTTTGGTGAAGGAACTAGTTGGGTGGTTCGTTTGGGCCGTCATTATCTTCATCAGGATTGGCGTTGATGTTGTAAACTCTTCCTCTTGCTGGTGGCCTAATCGTTGGGTTTTCTTGATTTGATTAGTTAACTGGGTTTGCTTGAGCTTGGGCGTTTATGATGTTAATCAATCGAGGGCACGTGTTTCTAAAGTGGGTAGGGTCGCCACAATTGAAACAAGCTCGAACATATGGGAGCATGGGGTATTGAGGTTGTTGATATGTCTGGATCATGTTTTGAGTAGGGGTAAGGTTTGGCTTTGAGAGGTGCGGCAAACCTTGCTCGAATGACCATAGCGTCCACAATTCGCACATAGTCGACAAGGTAAGGTAAATGGATGGTGATAAGAACAGGTATTGCATTGAGGGTGAGGTCCAAAGTAAGGTTTCTTATTTGGGTAAGTTGAGTTGGGTGCTACTTGAGTGATTGGGATAGCTTGGAGGGTATGGCTTGTGACGTTGGTTGATTGTGTTGGGTGACAGCGAAAAGTTGCCCATCTCGTTTCTCTTAGAAATGGGTTGAGAAAGGGATTCGGTTTGGGTGGAGTTCGAGGTTTCAGTTGATGCTTTATCCTTCTTTTTCTCCTCCCTGAAGTCCTTATTTCTTATGCGGTTCTCGGTGAGTTCTGTAGCTAACTCCATAGCTGCTTCCAAAGTTGCAGGTGTGGTACTTATTACAGAGTCTTGAATTTTTGAAGGAAGACCTCGAATGTAGTGCTCGATCAAACGGTAAAGAGGAGTGAACAAGTTGGGGACCATTTATTTTAACTCGAGGGATCTCTTGTTGTATGTGGTGTGGTCGCCTTCCTTTTGTTTCAAAGAATAGAACTCATTCTCTAATTTCTTGATTTCGCTCCTTGGGCAAAATCGGCTTGTCATGATTTCCTTCAACTCTTCCCAAGTCAAAGTCATGGCATCTTCAACACCTCGTTTGGCCTTCTCTGTGTTCCACATGTAAGTGCTATTCCAAGTAAATGACCGGTAGCATATTGCACTTTGCGATCATCGGGGCAATCGCAATTTAGAAAAGTGTTTTCCATTTCTTCAAACCAATGGAGGAGAGCGGTGACACCTTCAGTCCCTTCGTATTTTGGAGGGTCGCAGGATTTGAAATGCTTGAAGGTGCATTTAGTGGTATTTGGGGGAGGGTTGATAACATTTTGATCTTCTTGGTTGACGGGATTAGCGGTAAGGGCTTGTTGAACTTGAACTACAATGTTGGGTATTACGGCAGCCATTTGTTGAGCGATTTGGGCAGCCAAACGCTCGCGAGCTTTTCCTGCTCTCATCTTCCTACGAGCGGAATTAGAAGACATCTACAAGGAATACATATCAAGAGTATGAGTTGGATGTTTTTGGGATCATGTGTCGTAATTAGGAATGAACATTCATAAAATAAACATAGCATAATAAATCTACTACATCCATAGGATGTCTTGGGCTTTGCTCGTAATTGGACCTTGCATGCCGCCATACTTCACCTTCGTAATCACGTGGGCCCCCATGATTACCGGGTTTTTCATATGGTTCGCATGTGTTAGCCTGGTTACGTACACTAAAACCCAGAGAAAATCGAGAAATAAGTATGTAACGTATGATATTCGGAATGTATCCAGGTGTGGACACGGTGACACCTCAAAGTGGGGTTAGTTCGAACGACGTTTGGTGTGGCATGCTTTGGCCTAATAGGTCCTTCGTACTCTCATCGTTAGTCCCCAGGTAGGCAAACTGGTCCGTTATATTGGATTTATACGAATGCCAACCTAGACAGGACGTTCCGACTACCGGTACTTGTACCCTTACAGTTACTACATGCCCGTCGCAGAACTCCCTTTGATGAGATTTGAAAAATGAAAAATGCGACAAAATCTTGAATAACGGAAGTATGAAGATGAATTGAATATTTGAACATTTAAATATGTATGATGAATATGTATGTAAGTATGTATGTTTGACTGTAAGTATAATTCACTATGCATCACAAAATGTAATATTGGAAGTGTTCGCATGCATTTGTGTATGTAATAAATATGAAAGAAATAAACATCATGAGTTTGCATGTAACCACATAAACAATTAAAATCTAATCAACTATAGTATAGGCTCTAAGGGTCTAATAACCTATCCTATATCCCTATAGTCAAAAGCTCTGATACCAATCTGTCACACCCCGACCCGCAGCGGAAAAGGTGACCGGGGCATGATTGGGTTTTCATCAAAGCTCATGACATTTATTAAAATGTTTCATATTTATTATTACAATTTACAAGGAATCCTACAATCAAATCAAACAAATACAACATGTTCTATTCATCCTTCTAAACTTCATTATTTTTCTTCTAAGGCAATTTCCTATGTTTTCCTTGCTTCATCCTGTTCACCTGTATCATGTGTAAAAATGGTTTTTGGATCAACAAAGTTGGCGAGTGAACCTTGTTAGAAAACATTTATTATTTATTTCTTATTGTGTTTAATATGGAAAAATTGTGCAATATTCATATATGAACAAACATAAATAAACATACAATAACAAACAAATAGCATACAATAACAAACCAATAGCATACAATATCAAACAACAACAAACAATAACATACAATAACATACCATAACATACCATAACAACCCAACTTGCATGAATATATAACATGAATGAAACTGTATATGTTGGCAACGTCACGTTCACGCTCATAATGTAATGGGAAACGGACGGCCTATGATAAATGTCTGTGCGATCAAGGCTCAATCAAATGGAGCCGATCGTATGTTGGCAACGCCTGGTTCACGCTCATAATGTAATGGGGAACAGCTCAATGCTCATAATATAATGGGGAGCGGCGGCCTATGATAATGTATGTGCGATCAAGGCTCAATCAAACGGAGCCGATCGTATGTTGACAACGCCTGGTTCACGCTCATAATGTAATGGGGAACAGCTCAACGCTCATAATGTAATGGGGAGCGGCGGCCTATGAAAATGTATGTACTGAAAATGATAAATTTAATCTAAACAATAACCACACAAACAGTTGATACATGTTGAATACACATTTGTTCATGGATATGATGGATGCACAATAGTTTAAATATAATAAATAATAAGACACGTGATACACCCCAAAAACGTGATTAAAACGGGGAATTTGTAGAGGTTCACTCACAGTGGTTGCGTTCGGTGAATGATGTTGAATGCGCACGAGTTTAGAGGATTGATCGACGAGGAATAACTAACCTAATTAATAACGAAAAGGTACGGTAAATAAGTGGATTTTATTAACAATTTAAATAGGATTTTTTGGATGTATTTTTGTGAGTTTAAGGCTATTTTCTAACTTTAAAAACGTTATTTTAAGTATTTTTAATTGATTTTTAAATAAAATAAATAAATAAAAATAATAAAAAAATGTTGACTTTTTGACCGTTGACCATGACTGTTGACCATTACTGTTGATCGTTGACCGGTTCGGTCGTTTGTATGTGTGCGCTGGGTGAGACTCGAACCCGTGACCTCCCGTACGCATGCACGCAGCTCTACCAACTGAGCTACGTGTCTAACCCGAAATATTTCTGTTTTTAATTATATTTATATACTATTTAACTTAATCCGAAAATTTATTTTTAAAAAGGATTTTAATTGCTTTGAACCGGTGCTCTCCACAGGTCTCGAACCCGGGACCTGTGGTTTAGTTTGGCACACAGTCCACCGCTGGACTGTGTGTCTAACTTGGTAATTATTACGGTTTTTATTATACTTAACAGTTAACTGCGAGTGGATCCGGTTTAGTTTAAAAAGGAACATTTTTATTACCGAGAATGTGCGTGTGTCAAGGATCGAACTCGGGACGTAAGCGTATTGTTTGCACACAGTCCACCGCTGGACTGTGTGTCTAACCCGTTTATAATACCGATTTTAATTAATCTTATATCATACACGACTTCGTCTTCTTCGTTCAAAACACAGACAACGGTTAAACCAACTGTTTCTTGTTTAATTCAGTTAACGAATATTATGAGCAATTGAAAGGTAATGAACGGAGAGGGTTTGGGGAAAGAAAGTACCGGAACAGGTCGTCTTTTTCAGAACTCCGGCAAGGATCGCCGGCTCTGTTTTGTGAGCTTCCTCTGTTCGGGTCAAATAACCGTTTTGATTGATTAGATATAAAATTGAATTACTGAGCAACGATTATCAGGATGTTTAGATGATCATACCGATTAACAGCGAGATTCTGGAAATTCCAGAAGTTTTCCGGCGAAAACAGAAAATCCGGCAACGTCGACTGGGGTTGATTCTGGGTGATGGAGTGATGTTAGAATTTGTCTAATAATGGAATGAAACAGAAAAAGTCGAGGTATTTACCGTTTTGAGGTGAGTCTCGGTTTTCCGGCGACTTGCAGAGAATTCCGGCGATGTTCAAAAAGAAATTCCCACGACCAGAAAATAGAGTAAGCTCTGGGAATGTAATTGAGTCGCGAGATGAAGATTTTGTTGAACTAATTCCAGAAATGAATGTTTTCGGTTATAAAAATCAAACATCACCTGAATTCAAGTTCATTAACGACTTAATTGATTTAAAATGTCGGTTTATCGGTTATGTTCAAGATTCCGCGAGCACTCAAACGTCTTGGACGGTTTGAAAGCCGATATCGGTTTCAGTTGGCGTAACAGGTCGATTCCCAGTTGTAGATATGATTTAATTGTTTCATAGAACTCACAAAAACATCAAGTGGTGGAGTGGTTATATGAGCGCGAGTTAAGACTTTGGGGTTCCCGGCTGACCCGGGTTCGAAACCCGGCATCAGCATTTAATTTTTATTTCACTATTTTTAATACGTTTTCAAATATAAATTTTATATTCTAATATACTTATTAATTATGTATCGTTTAAAATTAATTTGAGCATTAAATACGCAACGAAATTTTTAACTGGTTATTCGGTTAATAAACGAAGCGGGTTTGGTTAACCCGGTTTTTTACGGATGTTACAGTCCATACCTAAATGGTATAATGCCATCACAACTGAGTTTGATGCTCTTATTAAAAACGAGACTTGGGAATTGGTAGCACGACAACCCCATATGAATGTTATATAGGGCATGTGGTTGTTTAAGCATAAGTTCAATTCTGATGGAGACTAGAAAGATACAAAGTACAATTAGTATGTGATGGCTGTTTACAGCAAGTGGGCATAGATTGTGGTGAAACATTTAGTAATGTTGTTAAACTAGCAACAATTCAGACGGTTCTTTCTATTGCCTTATCCCTCTCATGGTCGGTTCATCAACTCAATGTCACAAATGCATTCCTTCATAGGAATTAAATGAAACAATCAATATGTATCAACCTATGGGTTTTAGTGATAGGAGATTTTCGGATCATGTTTTGAGACTTAAGAAATCTCTGTACGGTTTAAAACAGGCAACCCAGACATGGTACCAACGTTTAACTCACTATGTTCTTACTTTGGGGTTTCATCATAGCAAATGTGAGGCCTCTTTATTTGCACTTCACCATGGTAAAGATGTTACCTTTCTTCTTCTCTATGTGAATGATATTCTTCTCATCGCCTTTTCTGATAGCATTCGCCCTCAACTTATGAAGCATCTTGCGAGTGAATTTGCTATGAAGGATCTAGGCCCTCTCAGTTTCTTTCTTGGCATCTACGTCAAAAAGTATAAAGATGCCATGTTTCTCTCACAACACACATATGCTCTTGATATATTTTATTGAAAGAGCAAGTATGCAATCATGCAACCTGGTAACCACCCCGGTTGACATGCATGCAAAACTTAATTCCACTACAGGTGACGATTTTGCTGACCCCACTCATTATTGTAGTTTGGCCGTGGCACTCCAGTATTTATCCTTCACCCGCCCTGATATTAGTTATGTTGTTCAGCAAATTTGCATCCACATGCACGCAATGAAAACAGATCACTGAAATGCTCAAAAGCGAATCATCTTATAGATCAAATGTACTTCCTCCTATGGTCTCACGCTCAACTTATCCACGAAACCCGAGCTCCTTGCATACACTTATGCAGATTGGGCAGGTTTCCCAGGCATTCGTCGTTCGACGAGTGGTTATTGCGTGTACTTTGGTGACTCTTTGATATCCTGGTCCTCCAAACGTCAAGCTACTATCTTCTATTCGAGTGCTAAAGTAGAAAGTCGTGGGCTCACGAATGTGGTTTTAGAAATTTATTGGTTATGCAACCTTCTACTCCAGCTCCGTTACCCGTTGCCCCGAGCTACCCTAGTTTATTGTGCTAATGTTAGTGCAATCTATCTAGCCAAAAATCATGTTAGCATCAGCGCACTAAACATATTGAGCTTGATATCCATTTTGTACATGAGCAAGTCCATAAAGGTCAGGTGCGCATATTTCATGTCCCGTTCCAATAGCAAATTGCCGACACCTTCACTAAAGGTTTGCCACGAGTCCTCTTTGAATACTTCAGATCCAGTCTCAGCATCCGATCACCTCCCATTTCGATTGTGAGGGTGTAATAGCATACGTGTTTTAGTATAGTTTTGTTACCATATTTCATGAACAATAGGTTGTAATATTCTCCCAAAATATGGGATTGTAACATTTGGGTATATATTGTTTGGACTGAGAGAAAGGGATCAACGATCCTAATGTATAGTATCGTTAATCAATTTGTTTTTTTTTCTTCAAAACTACGCTTATGGAAGTTGATGGACATAAAATCGATGATCAAATGAAGACAAGAAATATAGATTCCATCTGTATTTAATTGCCTGATTGTTAAGCCAGTTCAACAAACTTCGGGAACAAGTTGTTAGCCATAATATGAGTATTTAGACATCTCTAAGCGTGTATCTGTGTATCTTGATCATGATATTGGCAATATATAGAGTATCTCTAGGTTACCTGATAATATTGGTCGACTAAACCAAGTAATATTCATGTGTGTTATATTGTTCTTGCACTTTTATTAGTTATGATATTGTTACCAAGTAATATTCATGTGTGTCTTATTGTTCTTGCACTTTCACCGATTATGATATTGTTATTATGGATGTTTCTAGGTCAGTCGTGGATGTAGCCCGATCATATTGGTCGACCAAACCTGGGATGACAATGACACGAGTATTATACTCGGTTGTAAAACTGTGTACCATATCTTGCCTAATACCTGTTGGGTAAATAGCCATCGGTATCAGGTATTCCCGTTAATTTCTTAAAAGGTACACGTTGAGATTTTAAAATACATTCTTTCTTACCATTCTATCTTAGTCTATATTAAAATCGAATCGAATTCAGATTTTGGTTAATTCTAACTTAGTCTTTATTCAAACTTAATATCCAATTTGAATTTGAATTTAGGTGTCTCAAAGCAAATCGATTCAAATAACCATAATTTGCATCATACTAATATTTTTTTTGTATAATATATTTATGTTTATGAATTGGGATTTGAAATCAATATTTTTTATATAGTTATGACAAAATTTGGTTTTAAACAGTATCAACCTTTGTGGCTTTTATTTAACTTCGAATTCAAATTCATTTTCAAAGTTCTCAAATTTGAATAACTTGATTCGAATAATGCAAAAACTTATTTTAGCGAACACCACTAGATGTGACTTGAATACTATTGTTCCCTTAAAAACAATATGAGTTACTATGAGAGTTAAAATCATACAAGATGAAGCCTCATGACTTCATCAATTCCTATAAAACCATTTGCTATAGGGCAACGCCCCTGCCACATGGCATGGGGGTCAGCGTGGTTGGGGCGAGGCTCACCTCCGGAGTATGCGTGGGTGAGGGGGAGGGGATGACGTGAGTGGTCGTGAAGTTCAAAAGTGTAGGTGCGTCCCATGGCTCCTACGACTCTTCTTTTATTTAAAAAAATCATTATCCTTTGTATCTATATATACATATAATACCACACACATTCAAAATAGTGACCTCACTCAAATAAAATTCTTACACTCAAAACAATGGCAAGAAGAGATGGGACTAAGGAAGTAGGCATCGCATCAGTCATGGCGTGGATCAATGTTTCGGAGAACGGGCCACCTCAAAATGTCTCATTTGGAATCGTTGAATTTCAAGAATTTCGTCACCATGTCGGTGCAAACAACCACTTTGCAAACTCTTTTGCTTAAAGGATTAGGGATTTGAGAACAAAGGGTTTCAATCTTGATTGCGCGCTAATGATGTAACAAAGGATGAAGCGATCAAAGAGGCTCGTGGTATATACCAGGACACACACGTACGGTCGACCATTTACTCACGTTTCATAAAGGGAATTACTAAGACAACAACTTCATTTGGGTTTTGCTCGGTGTCCGGCTTCTGACTCGGATGGTTCAGGTGTTGATGATTAGTGTTATTTGTTGGTTATTTATCTAGTTTGTTTCAGTTTATTTTTGTAGTCTATTGTTTAATTATGTTTCTGTAATTTTAATATTTGTAATTTTTATTTCACTAGCTAATGGAATTTAGTTTGTTGTTTAATTATCTAATGTCACTATTCCAAACATCATTGCAAACACTCCACCTACAACCCCTCCACTTGCAAAACCTCCTCCTACAACCCCTCAACCTGCAAGCCTCCGTCGAACATAAGTTGTGCCCATCTAGGTTGAAGGTATGAACCGATCCGGGTGAGGAATACTTATCACCCGTGCACAATGGACGACCACCTCCATCTCTTGACTATGGACCAAGGCATGAGATCTGACGATCGTGATAGCAATCATACCGTATCACCTCTAGAGTACAACCTAGATGACTGGGAGGGGTATTTTTAGGCTTTTTAATTATATTTTAATTATATATGTGTAATATGTAATTTAGGTTTGTATAATAGTTTAACTAGGATTATGTAATAAGTAATTTAGGACCTATGTAATATTTATGTTTTTGTTTAATTCTATGTGTTTTAATAATTTTTAATTGTGTTACTAAAAATATATAAAAATAAATAATTACATATAAGCTAAAAATTAAATATATAAATTAATACTGCAAAAAATGATGAATAAAATTAAATAAATACATATAAATTAAGAATAAAAAAAAAACTGTAAAAACGTAATACTTATGTAAATATATAAATAAATAAATGATATATAAAAATAAGAAACATAAAAAATGGGTAATGATTAAAAAATGATTGCGATGGATGATGTGGAGGGAAAGGGCGTGAAAGCATAGAAGGTGAAAGTGAAGAAGGTGAAGGAAGGCGAGGAAGTGACGTGTGTCACACCTCAACCGTGGCGGAATCATCGTTGCGTAGCACAAGGCGAATCAGATTGTTCAAGAGAATCCATAACAACTATTAAATTGACAATATTTAAAAGTCTAATTTCCCATAGAATTAAACAATATTTCATAACAGTCGTCACGAATTACATATCCCTTATACAATCAAAATCCGACAACCTAGATTATTTAGTGAGTTTTTAGAAGTCCTAATCTTGATTTCGAGATATCCTGCGTTTAACCTGCAACATACGTTAAAATAATGTCAATACAAAAATGTATTGGCGAGCATACAGGTTTTGTTATAATAGCATAGTAGAGAAAAGCGTCGCGAAATACCATATACATTAACATGATTCACATAACATATAAACTAAACAAGACAAATTTCACATGCTAAGTTCCGCAAAAAGGCTGGTAAGCGTGATGTGTCCTTCCTAGCTAGACTCCGTCGGGTGTCACCCAAGCTATAGTACCATACTAGCTAAGGTGGGAGTTAAAGGAAAGTGTCCTAGTATGTATGTATCAAGCATCATGGGTAAATATGTATAACAGATATTCGCGTGTGATAATCAGTTTAGTTTGTGTTGTGTGTTTTGATATGAACGTATGTTACACCCAAAAAGTGCGTTTAAAGCTAAAAGGGGTCAAGTATACTCATAGTGGGTGCGTAAAAGCGAACACCGAGAGTTGATGAGAGGGGAGAAAGAGTGTCGGGTCAGCCTGCGGGTAGAAACAGAAGTGCATCAGTCTTCCGGGTTGTTGAAACGGTCGAATGGACAGTCGTGCAGGGAAACTAGATTCATGCGAAAATTTTCGTATGAAAATTTTCGTGTCCAAAATTGAGTGTTTTCGCGTCATTCTTGGGGAAATCGAGTGTTCATCCCTCCAGCATTAGGCCACTGGTAGAATCATGGGCCGGTGAGGTCTTTAGAGCGAGTGAGTTGTTTGTGGAAACTCGGACTGGGTCGTACGAACCCAAAGTGATTCGTGCGAGCCAGTCCAGTTTGTACAAGTGACTTTTCTTGCGTCTTTATGCAACCGGAAACGAATCTTCTCTTGGAATGGACGTGATTCGAATCCATTTCAGGTTGTTTTTGACACTCCTTCGTTCCACTAGTTAGTGAACGAAACATTCGTCGGTTCTATCCATTTTTGTGTGAAAATCTATTTTATAAAACAGTTTTGTTAAGATAAACACTTTGTGAGCTCGAAACAACAAGGTTTCAGATCTGAAAAGCCAAGGCTAACTCAAACATGCTCGGTTAAGTGTAAATTTAAGTTAAAATTAGAAAGTTTGATGAAAAAGATAGGTTTTTGTAAATAGAAAAAGTTTAGATGAAATCGAAGATAAACTCGTGTAAAATCGTTGTAGAAATCGTTGTGATTCGCGTGAAAAACGTAGTTTTCTTACTTGGAACAGAGAAAACGAGCTAGAGAGCTTTTTGGTGCAGAATATCAGCAGAGGAACACGAATGGCAAAGGATGGTATTTATAGGAGAAGAGGGTGGGAGGTAGTTTGGTGATGTTTTTCATGCGGAAATGCCATTTTCGTGTGGAAAATATCATTTTCGTGCGATAAATGCCATTTTTGAGCAAAAAATGCCATTTTGTAGCGTAAAAGATGCCATTTTTGTACGAAAATTGCCATTTTCGTACGGTATGAAAATGGTAATTTTCGTACGAATATTTTTTTTGGAGGTTAAGTTCGTTAAGCGTTTTAGTGAGACGTTAAACTTTGGGTAAATATATAAATAAGCGAGATAGTATGTGTCTCAGTTCATAAATCTTGTGAGTTTCGCGTTGTTGTGTAAGCGAGTGTGTAGTCTTGGAAACATCACGCAATTAACATAGTATTAGCGAGTGCGTCGTGAAGTGCGATGTAGTGTCCTGAAATAAGCGATTTAGTGCGAAAGTATGCGATGTAGCGTAGTAAGCGATATAGTTTACATTATGATCTGAATCTCTGGTGCTAGGCGTAACGAAAGTAACGAGCTGCGAAAAAGCAGGTTGTTACAGTCTTCCCTACTTTAAGAAATTTCGTCCCAAAATTTATTCGAGAGGAAGACTTGAGAATAGTCACGATAGATAGCGATAAGGCGTTAGGGTAAGTTGAGGATGAATGAGCGATCGATCGAAGACTGATGAGTGAAAACGTCTCGAAGGTGTGGGAAAAACGATGAGTAAAAGCGACTTAATTAACTCGTGGTTGATAACTCACGAGTTGGCGATCCACAAATGTTTTTAAGTTTTTGAAAAGTTTTGTTAAACTATTACGAAAAGGCTTTTAAAGAAAACTCGATTTATTGAATTTTCTCACAACGCGGCGTTAGGCTGAGTCGATTTCACATTGTAAGAAGGATTTTACTTACCCAAAGGTTTTAATAAAAATCAAAATATTAGAAAATTTTCCAATTATTTCCAAAACATAACGGTAAAAGTAATTTTTAACGGTATCAAAAAGTTTAATCAGCGTCGAACCCCACATGGCACCTTTCCACGAAAGTTTGTTAATATGGCTAAAACACTTATGTATAGGAAGTACCAGCGGCGTATCTGTCATGTTTTAGCCATATCTCCTCTGTCTCGTGGAGCGATGTCAGTGTGTTGACATGATATGGATAGATTTTGGTATCCTTGGTCCATGCGGTGAAGGGTTGGACCAAGTAATTACAAAGCTTAAATAGTGTCGAACCCCACATGGCATCTTTTCACGGAAGTTTGTTAGTATGGCTAAAACACTTATATATAGGAAGTACCAGCGGCGTATCCACCATGTTTTAGCCATACCGCCCCCGTCCCGTCGAATGATGTCATGTGTGCCGACATGACATGGATGGATTTGGATCCAAGTGGCGATGGTTGGACCAAGTTTGAATACTAAGCCAAGTAGCTTGCACGGAGAAGCTTATTGCATACTTGGTTAGCGATAAGAGTGCACGGAAATGGTTCGGCGATTGGAATAGCGACGCGGCAAGAATGAGAGATGAGATAAGCGCTAAAGTGTCGAGAGGGGAAAGCAATAAGTGAAACGATAGTGTTAAAGCGTCGATAGGGGAAAGCGATAAGCGAAAAAGATAGCGTTAAAGCGTCGAGAGGAGAAAGCGATAAGCGAAGCGAGGTAGATTCCAGCGAAAGTATGATTACGTTGCTGTAGATTTAGGAGAAATCTAGCATTCGTGCGATCGAGAAGTGATGAGATGTTATGCCTTGCGAAGGGATTAGCGTGTTGAAAATAGTCACAATAATACCAAAGGTCTAATAACATCTAACTACACAAGGCATTTCTTCACGAGAGTTTGTTAGCATGGCAAAATCACTTATATATAGGAAGTACCAGCGGCGTATCCACCATGCTTCGAACCACATCGTCTCCATCTCGTGAATAGATGTCACACTTTGTCGACATGGTTAAAACGCTTATATATAGGAAGTACTAGCGGCGTATCCAACATGTTTTAACCATGCTTTTAACGTTAGGGCACCATTAGAACTCACTACGATCCCCATGTAGACACCAAGATAATCCCGTGCGCACCTGTAATTAGTTTGTTGTTTGCATGATTATCGTAACTTATTTTAAAGGTGCATAGTAGGGATAAAAACATATAATATCTTGATATACTATATAGCGTTAGTAATAAGACTTAGGGGTTTCTTGTTTACCTCTTAATGAGCCTCTGAATGGTTCAGACCTCTTACTGGTTTAGCATTTAATGGTTCAGACTGTTTGTTTCGCGAGCAAATGTCTGAATGGTTAGGACATTTGCCTCTGAATAGTTAAGCATTATACTAAGTCTGAATGGTTAAGACCTCTAATCTGAATTGGTCAGACATTCTCCTCTTAACGGTTAAATATTATACTGGCTCTTAATGGTTCAGACCTCTTAATGGTTTAGCACTTAATGGTTCAGACCTCTTAATGGTTCAGCACTTAACCATTCAGAAGTTGCTAAACAGCCCCTTAGTGTGTGATCTTAGATTAAGTGCGAGGACGAGAGAGAGAGACGTTGTCGTATGTTGAAGCGACATCGAACAATAGAACAATTATAAAGCATAAGTACTAATGTTAAAAATCGTACCATTAACAACGTTGTTATGCGCCTGGTCGGTGTTGATGTTGAAGACTTCTGCTGCTGGGGCTGCGGCTGCTGGTGCTACTGGTGCGGTAGATGCTAGGGCTGCGAGTTGAGTGGGCGGTGCTGGAAGTGCTATCATCGCATGTTGTTGCGGCCATGTGCGGCAGTGGCTGGTGAAGTGGCCGTAACAGTTGCAGTTGTTTTAATAGCGGCAAGGGGGTTCCAGCCTGGTGGTGATAAGTACATCTAGGGAGAGTTCCAGTGTAAGCACGCCTTGGGGAGGTGCAACCGTTCGGAGAGTGTAACGCCCAGCGTTTTCATACTTTCCATATTTAGAAAGCTCGTGTTGTATTTCTATTTTTAGAAACCTTTGTATCTTGTATTCGTCCTTTCGTTGTAATCTCTGTAATCATTGTAAACCAAGACTTGAATCATAATGAAAACTTATATGTTTATTCTCATTCGTGTTATGCTTATTCGTAATCATTTTATACATATACACATTCAAACGTTCATGCTTGATAATTGGGAACGTGACAAACTTGAAAATACGTGACATACATGCAGCATACAATACTTATACACGATTCATATACTTAATCATACTTGTTAGTACTTATTATTATGCTTACATTACGTAAATAAACCTTATACTAGGCCTTTGTTGCATAAAACACCCTAAAACACGTCAAACACAAACTACAGGGGCTAAATGTGTCAAAAATAACCAAACTTTGGGGTTTTACCTACTCACGGGCCGCGAGCGTGTCCCCCATTTCTTCTCGCTCCCTGCCAGAAGGCGTGATCCACAGAAAGTTGTTATCTGCTCCTGGATTGGCCAAGTTTGTGTTTGTTTGATGTGTTTCTTGCATTAAACATCACCTACTTAACCCTAATTCACCTCCTATATAACCCAACTCATTCCCATACTTCTCCCACTTTACAAACTCACTTATCCTCACTCTAAACACTCTAAAATCAGTTGCTAAACTCAGAACCTGAGCAGAAAGTTCAAGGTTCTCAAAGTGAGTTCTAGCTCACTTCTACTCCATTTTTCTCATTGTTTCTTCTTTCTTAGCACTTGGAACACCTTTAGGGCGGCTTCCTTAGGCTTTCCATGGAAAACCAAGATAGGAACTCCTCCATATTAAGGATAAAGTGCAAGAAACTTTCTGTTTTATACAAAACTCTTTCAAAACTTATGTTTTCTTCAATCATCCTAGTGTTCTTGAGCTTCTAATTAACTTTGTGATTAAGGAGACTAACCTGGGTTGTTTAACATGTAAATAGGAGTGTTTTAATACTCTAAACTTTCTGTTTTTGAAGAGCTTTAAGCTCACAAGTGTTGCCAATTCAAGAACTTGAGGTTAGTGTGACTACAAGGTTAGCTTGGGCTATCCTACACCAAGTCCACACAACACTTGATGTTTTCCCATTCATCCTAAGTAGTTTGATAGTTTAAAGTAACACAACCCCGACTAGCCTTCGACGTGTGTTGACGCCGGCTCACCGAGTTGTAGCTTACTTGGCTACTTAGTGTATAATAATGTATGTATTCCATTTTATTATTCTTGTACTTGTTCTTGACCCTCCTTGTTGTCTATGACAACTTGTGTAGTGGTGAACTCTTATGAGGTTCCTAAATGGATGGTTATGCCACCTACCTCCTACATGACTTTTATGATATCCATGAATGGACTTATGAGATAACTATTATAATCTACAATATATATTATATATACCTAAAACGAAACCTTGATAATGACTACATAATCATGTGTCAGGTTAATAAATTTAATCACTAAAGTGTACGGTTCCTCATTTAGATTCTAATAGGTGTTACAACCTATGAAATCACATAAAACCTAATGGGTTCCCATAGTGTCAAAACGAGTGCTATACCTTAGTGAGTATTTTCGTATACTTTACTTTGAATGCATTATTCCAAATCCTGAATCTTCCATTATCATTCCGACGCTCACAACTTAAACAACTCTTCACGGATTATCAAGTCTGAACACTTGCAAAACCGTGAGTATACTCGAACCCCCTTTTTACGTTTACCACTTTTGGGTGTAACATGTTTACCTTACCATAACAACACTAAACTTATGCTTTATTACTTGCAAGGACAATCCATTATACATGAACGCTTTGATACGTATGTTATGCTTATACTAGGACCGAGCGTATGAGATACCATAGTCATTAGCTTATTTTGAGCCTCCGTATGACATGTATAGCGGTATAGGAGTAACGCACCGCCCGTGAACGTGTGGTCCTGTTGAATTATTTATACTAGTTGCGTAAACAGAGGGTTGACTAGAAATATCGCATGCCTTGTATTTGCTCGTATGTAAACTTAGTTGCCATGTGGATTTGTTTAAACTTATGCTTATACGTATTCTATGCTCAAACTTGTATACTCGCCTTTGCTAATGCATTGAACTCGTATTTTAAAACATGTTACAGGTTGATGAAGATGATGCTATGAAAATGAAGTAGCATTGAGACTAGATACACACATAGACGTTAGGTTTATTATTGTTGTATCAAATGTTGTCATTTTTAAGGTTGTAATTTAATTTCTCTTGTAATGTATGACAATTTAAGTATGAAATGAAATCCGGTTTAATTAATTATTGTCAGTATTAGTTTTATGAGCAATGAGCAATCTATTTTTTCCCGCCTCGATGTTTCCGCCATCTGTTGGGGTGTGACAGAGAGGTTCAGGGTTAAGCGGTGCAGATGCTGAGCAATTGAGAATCGAGCGCTTTCTCTTGCGTCTTGGCTCAGAGGTGGCTTGTGGTGGTGTTGCGTCATCGGATGGTTCGGCGGTAGCTTGGTTAAGTTTCTTGGTGGAATTATGGTATAAGAATCCAGCCAAGATTCGCTTGTCATTTATTTCTGAGACCAACTGATAGGTTTCTTCGATAGTAGCCGGTCTTGCAGCTTCAAGAAAATCGCCCACACACTCAGGCAAAGCACGGAGGTACTTTTTTATGGCCTTTTCAGGAGTGTCGACTTAGCTCGGGAAAATAATGCTAAGTTGTTTGAACCTTGTTGTGAGGCCGGCGTTGTCACCTTCAACTTGCTTGATATCCCAAAATTCGTTTTCTCGCTTCTGGACTCGTGGGGATGGCAGTATTCTTCCTTAATGAGCTCCTTCAGCTCATTCCAGTTAGCGCTTAAGCTGCATCGTCCCGCGTTTGTTACGCTCGGCTGTCCACCAGTCGAGAGCTCTTGATTGAAATACTCCTGTAGCACACGTGGTATGAAGATGCTCAGGGAACCCACTCTGACGTAGGGTAAACTCGATAGTATCGAACCACTGAAACAACTGAGATACACCTTCTTCGCCTGTGAAGGCTATCTGACCACAAGCTTTGAACTGCTTGTAGGAGAAAGTAGACTTTGGTGCATCGTCTTAGAGTCTTCCGATGTCTGAGAATTGTTGAGGGCTTGAACTTGAGTGATTATTTGAGGAATAAATTTGGCCATTTTCCTGGCCATGAGTGGGGCGATCCTCTTATCAGCGGTTGTTCTGGGTTGACGTCGCGAGTTGGAAGCGTTCGATGACATCTAGACAAAGAGATTTGGAATGAGATTCGATCATAATGATCTTGAGATTTGCGATGCGTTTTAGCGCGGTAAAAGCTTGTTATAGTTGATATAGGAACATGTATTTCTAAGATCACATAGGAAAACACATATTTCCTATATTCTCACATATTCACATAAGCACATGTAACCACATACTATATATGTGTATATTTAGATACGTATATATTTGCAGGTATAGCGCGAGGACGCGGCTAAGAGAGTTGTTATGATTAGTTTTGTTGCGAGTATTAGCTCTTGTTTTAGATTGCGAGGGTTGTGCGAGTCGTGACCATCTCCGGGAATAGGGTTTATGTGTGAAACATTGGTTTGCTTATTGTTACGATCTTTTTGGATTAGGATTCGATTAAACTTTCGGTTAGTCGTTTTATTGTTTCTTGTGTCGATTAAACATCACTTGATTATCGTAATCATTCTTGTTCATCAATTATTTGGTTTTGTTTCATCAACAACTGGGATTAAGTTCTAAGTTGTCACTGATTGTTAACATTTAATCATTGAATCTGTTGATGTTTATGAAATCTAAGATTGGTAATTAACCGGATTACTATTCATTTGCATCAATCTTTCGGTTTCGATCGTGGATCATTGCAATCAAATATATTATTCGTTAATTATTTTTCTTTCGAATCATGTCTATGTGATATCTAATTGGTCATAACTAAGTTAACCGATTTTCTACATAACCTGAAAACCCGGAGATTGGTCCTTTTTCTCATAACTATTTACAACCATAATTTACATTTTCTTTCACAATCATTCTCAAACTACAAACAGCAATTAGTTTAGACGTAATGATAATTAAAACAACAAGCTTTCATACTTTCCACTGAGTCCCCGTGGATTCGATACCCTACTTGCTCTTTACTAGTAAAGGTGATTAGGACACTTTTTAATTATATTTTTGACCAACCTTACGGCATCGATCAAAATGGCGCCGTTGCCGGGGAATCGGTGCGCTTAGTTAGTTTAGTTAGTTGTTTTCTTAAAAGTTAATTAAAAAAACCTAAAAATTAGAAAAAACTCAAAAATCCAAAAATATTTCCTTTTGTTTGTCGTTTATTTATTTCGTTCAGTATTACGCTTGGTTTCTTGTTGGTCTGTGTGCAGGTGATTCTTGTGTTGCATGCATACCAGGTTTTCAAAGAAATCATCACCGCTCCTATTTGATCCAGAAATCGAAAGACTGCTAGACAGAATCATGTTCTCCTACGTTCAGCAATAAAAGCTCATTCATCAACTGTTGCTCAAGATCTTGAACAAGCAGCTCAAGAGACGGCTGATCAAGATAACCCATCACAAAACGAACCAAACCTACCCGTTCCAGTCCACCAATTCATGAAACCAACCCCAAACCAAAATCATCCACCAGCGGAACCGTTTCAGCAATTTAACCCAGCTCCACAAAACCAGCCTGTGAACCAACAATTCCGACATGGGGAAATAGTCAATCTTAATTAACCACAACATCAACATGGGTATGATGAGGTTTTTCGACACAAAGAATGGAGTGTTCATACTTGGGAATCTGGATGGGAGGAGGATGATTATCAAAAGCAGTATGACGGAAGATATGCTGATTACAGATATGATGATGGGTACAATGTGAATCCAGGAAATCCGGTACAACAACGGGCAAATCAAAGGAATAACCTTCCGCAACCAATTCCACAAAATCAAGTTTTTAATGGAGTCCCGCAGTTTAATGCGGGAAATCAAAGAGCTAATAATCGGTTCAGGGGCGAGCAGATACAGTTTATGGACGGTGTCCCACACGTCATTCAAGGGGCACCAGTTCAAGGTGTTGAAGGATATTGTCGACCCGTTGTAGTACCCAATTCATCGGCAATCGTTACACCGGTTGGAATCAATAACAGACCCTTCGAGGTGAGGCCTCAATTCTTAGGGCATTTGCCGGAATTTTATGGAAAAAGAACCGAAGAACCTTATTTGCATATTGCAAGTTTTGATTCAATTTTCCAGAAGATTGGAGGGTCAGGGTTTTCAAAGGTTGAGGTGAAGCTAATGTTGTTTCAATTTACCCTGAAAGATAAAGCACGACAGTGGTTTGCAACTTTACCTCCAGGTAGTATCTACACTTGGCAAGAGATGCAACAGATGTTTTTGGAGGAGTATTACACGATGAACAGAACCAGTGAAGCTCGGGAAGCAATCAGGGCTTTCCAACAGCATTCAGGGGAGACATTTCATGAAGCATTCAGGCGGTTCAAGGATTTGTTAAGAAAATGTCCACATCATGGCAGTCAGAAAGTGGGAACTACCATTGTTGTATGCATTGATGACCGGTCAGTTACACCTCTCTTTTAGGCAGCTGGTGATAATGCATGTGTGGCAGGCACGAAATCAGAAAAACAAAAAGTTAATCCCGCACGCGCGACTGTTAAGTGCATTGTTGGAGAAGCAAGGGGCACTCCTACCTATGGAGTATGCATTTAGTAAACCGCATACTATATTTGCGCTGGTGGATGTTTGTAAAAGCGAGAAACTTGCGTATAAAAAGACAAAAGTGTGGAATAAAATCAAATTTAATGATGGCGTGAAACTGAAGGTGCTTCAATTGGGAAAGCAAGCACCTAGTGGAGGTGAAATGGATGACCAAGACTCAAGCGATGAGGAAGTGATGAGGCTGAGAAGAGAAGCGGGTGTAGTGATTGGTGAGAGTTCGAGTGCACAAGTTGAAGAGCCGGTACGGACAGGGCCGAGAGAGTCAGCCTATTCGTGGGGTGTTTTTGACGGAGAGATGCAGGCTCGGGTGGAAAGTATGCAACCACATGATTATGTTACTTAGGAATCCTTCTAGAAGTCAATTTATGATCAGGGTTCGAGGTTGGGTGTCGAACGGGAACATCAACACCAAGAGTTAGTGGCTTATCAACGGGCGGTACACATTGGTAACGAAATGAATCTGAATTTATGGGCTTATGATGAAAATCAAACAAGGCGACACAATGATTATTGCATGGGGGTACCTTTTATGCAAAATCCACCTTACGTGGATTACAGTCAACTACCACCATTACAGCCTGGTATGGTGCGACCTCCTACGCCGCAAGTGAATGGTTCTATGTGGCTACCTCGAGAGTATTCTGAGCCGCATCTTCAAAATTCGTATCCATTTCGCCCACCACCGTATCAGTATCGTTCGCAGCAGCAGAGTCAGCAAGAGCAGCAGTCATCGTCAGCTCAGCAACAGCAGGATCCGTCCACAGCAGGAGGCCTTGCGGATATATAGAGCTCCTTTTACGACACTCTGGGCAGCTATTATGGTGGACCGAGGCCATCATATGATTGAACACTCACTGATCTGCAGCATCGATCAGGTCCATGTGTTCGTTCTGTTCTTGATTTGAACTACTTTATTTTGCTTTCTTGTTTTTGGTGTGTTTTGTGTGCTTGGTGGTGTTAAACTATTATGTGTTAGGGAATGTGTTTTGTTATTTGTACTAGGCATGATCGCTCGTGGGTTTGGTTAGTTGGTATTCCCAGGTTTTGTTTTAAAAGCACTATACATTGGGGACAATGTCACCCAAGTGTGGGGATATGGAAACCCGGGACGAGAAGGTTTGGATAAGAGTTTGAAAGAGGTTGAAAGTGATTGAAAACGATGGAAAACGAAAAAAAATGAAAATTTTGAAAATTAAAGATTTTCATCGCCTTAAGTGAACTAAATGGATATGAAAACCGAATGTTTCAACCAATGATGAGCTCCTTGCTGGTAGCAAACTAACATAGTCCCTTGTCATGGTCGTTCTTTTAAGTTTCATGAGAGTATGTCCGACAGGTGTTTTTAGGATAAAGGAATTGAAAAGAGTTGTTTATCTAGGGGAACATGCTTTAGAATGCATATGCTACGTGTCGGAAGCCTTTTTACCCTTTCTTGGTGAGAGTTTTGAGCCTTAGAATGATAGAATGATTTACATTATGACTTTATTTGCTGAGTGCAGGCCGCATGTTGATCTGTGTTAGAACTTGTATAATTTGATGCATGCTGAGGCTGTGATGTGATACGTGTACATATATGATAAAGGCATTAGGATATCCTGTACACCCGTTTGTTTGTTATGTCTCTACCTAACCGTCACCCTTAGTAGCCCCGTTGAGCCTATTTACCGTTCATTTTTCCACCCGATGTGAAATGTTTTGGCACCGACTGTGAATGACAAACTATGATAATATGAAGAAAAAAAAAGAAAAAAAAAAGAGAAAAAGGATACAAAAGAACAAAAATAGAAGTTTTGGGAATATTGTTTGTGTTCTTTGGGTAGAAACCAACCCAAAAGTATGTTATGTTTGCAAATAAAGTTGTCATGGTTTGTTCTTTTGTTTGTTCGCCACATAAAAACCTATGAATTTACACCGAAAATCTTCCTACCCTTAGCCTGAGCCCAAAACCAGAAGTCTTTTTGATATGTGCCGTGTTATATGATACAGTGGAGGTATGATTGTTATACAAGCCTATGATTACAGAATTCATGTTTGTTTTGAGTGATATAAATGCTAGCATATCACACGCTAGTTCGTTTGTAAACCGAGATGAGAGTTTATTGTGAGGGGCATGTAGCATGTGTTATATTCCTAAGCATGTTAGTTCTGAATAAACAAGTCTTAAGTTTTATAAATTGCAGCAATTGCTTGTCAGGACTGTCGATCTTGATTGTCTCAGTCTATGGAACGGGCATGACTTGGGACTTAAATTGTTGCATTGCTTTAGGGGTTTAGAGGTGTTGTTACTATGGTGATTAGTTCCGTATCGGTTTGCTTGAGAACAATCAAAGGTAAGTGCGGGGATGTGATGTAGGGTGTGAAATATGAATGTTTAAATGCCTATCTTACGTGTTTTGTTCGGCTTTTACATGCTTATATGCTATGAATAGGTTTATTGCGAGTGTTGGTATGTTTGTAGGTAAGAACGTGAAATGTGGTGAAGTTACATGGTTTAAGGATCAAGTGGAACGTGTGATGTTGATCAAGGTAGCTAACGGAAGCATTCGGGAAGGTTTCGGATGGAAAGACTACTTGGAATCGAAGGGAATATGAATCAACAAAGTCAAGGGACCTTTCGGCCGTTTTTGGAAAGTTAAAAGATAGTTTGAAGTTCAGGTATTAAGCATAATCAAAGTACAGGGGCTATTCGGTCATTACTTGAAAGATTGATGTAGCAAGCATGTAAAAGAAATAGAGATTATTAAAGTTGAGGGGCTTGATTGTACTTAATTGGAAGTTAAAAATAGTGAGAAGATAAGATAAAAGTGGAAGAAAGAACTTGAGGGGGTGAAAGTGCAATTAAATGAAAGTTGTGAGTGTGAAGAGTGGAGGAATGTTGATCTGCGACGTGGCTTACGGATTGGCAAACGGGACTTACGGTTTGGATCAGATGGGTATAATGCTAACAGCAAGTTGGACTTGTGGCTTACGGATTGGCAAACGTGACTTACGATTTACATCAGATGTCCATAAAAGTTAACAGCAACATTGACATGAGGCTTACGGTTTCGAAAATGGAGCTTACGGTTGGGGATTACAAAAATTAGGTTTAAATTGTGAAAATTAGGTTTTTGCAATCATCTTCTATTCTATTCAACCTGGGACGATTCTGGGAGACGATTAGGGGATTTTTGGGCATCCTTTCACCATTCCACACCTTCCAATCATCTTCTAATCATCAATCATGCAATTCCTAATCAAGATTGAAGATAAAATCAAGATCATGAGCGGCTAGTCATCCCGTGACCATCTCCGGGAATAGGGTTTATGTGTGAAACATTGGTTTGCTTATTGTTACGATCTTTTTGGATTAGGATTCGATTAAACTTTCGGTTAGTCGTTTTATTGTTTCTTGTTTCGATTAAACATCACTTGATTATCGTAATCATTCTTGTTCATCAATTATTTGGTTTTGTTTCATCAACAACTGGGATTAAGTTCTAAGTTGTCATTGATTGTTAACCTTTAATCATTGAATCTGTTGATGTTTATGAAATCTAAGATTGGTAATTAACCGGATTACTATTCATTTGCATCAATCTTTCGGTTTCGATCGTGGATCATTGCAATCAAATATATTATTCGTTAATTATTTTTCTTTCGAATCATGTCTATGTGATTTCTAATTGGTAATAACTAAGTGAACCGATTTTCTACATAACCTAAAAACCCGAAGATTGGTCCTTTTTCTCATAACTGTTTACAACCACAATTTACATTTTCTTTCACAATCATTCTCAAGCTGCAAACAGCAATTAGTTTAGACGTAAATGATAATGAAAACAACAAGCTTTCATACTTTCCACTGATTCCCGTGGATTCGATACCCTACTTGCTCTTTACTAGTAAAGGTGATTAGGACACTTTTTAATTATATTTTTAACCGACCTTACGACATCGATCAATGTGGATATCACTCCTAACTTAACGGAGAATTTCGTGCTAATCGAAATACGCTGAGTGAGTGATTCGTTAAGAGTTCGCGGTTTTCACACCTCATCTCGACAAATCGACTCGTTTGTGATGTACGAGTATCTTTGCAGCTTTGTGTGTTGTGTCCAAGTCTTAGGAAAGACTTCGTATGGTATTTTAAGTTCAAAGATAATGTTTTAATCCGATAAGCAAGGAGTAAGCACATAGTTTCCTACTATAGACTAGGCAATTTACCTAATTCCTTATAGTTATGGTTTTGATACCAATCTGTCACACCCCAACCGATGGCGGAATCATCGGGGCGCCGCACTAGGCGAATCAGATTGCTCAAGAGAACCCGTAACAACTATTAAAATGACAATATTTAAAAGTCTAATTTCCCATACAATTAAACAATATTTCATAACAGTCGTCACAAATTACATATCCCTTAAACAATCAAAATCCAACAACCTAGATTTATTTAGTGAGTTTCTAGAAGTCCTAATCTTGATTTCAAGATATCATGTGTTTAACCTACAACATACGTTGAAATAATGTCAATAAAAATGTATTGGCGAGCATATAGGTTTTGTTATAATAGCATAGTAGAGAAAAGCGTCGCGAAATACCATACATAAACAGAATTCACATAACATATAATCTAAACAAGACAAATTTCACATGCTAAAGTTTCGCGAAAAGGCTGGTAAGCGCGATGTGTCCTTCCTAGCTAGATCTCGTCGGGTGTCAGCCAAGCTATAGTACCATACTACCTAAGGTGGGAGTTAACATAAAGTGTCCTACTATATATATATATCAAACATCATGGGTAAATATGTATAACGGATATTCGTGTGTGATAATCAGTTTAGTTCGTGTTGTGTGTTTTGATATGAATGTATGTTACACCCAAAAAGTGTGTTTAAAGCGAAAAGAGGTCAAGTGTACTCACAGTGGGTGCGTAACTGTGAACACCGAGAGTTGATGAGAGGGGAGAAAGAGTGTCGGGTCAGCCTGCGGGCAGAAACAGAAGTGCATCAGTCTTCTGGGTTGTTGAAACGGTCAAAACGGAGGGGCGTGCGGGGAAAATAGATTCGTGCAAGAATATTTCGTGCGAAAATTTTCATGTCCAAAATCGAGTGCTTTCGCATCATTCTTCGAGAAATCGAGTGTTCATCCCTCCAGCCTTAGGCCACTGATCGAACCGTGTGCCAGAGAGGTCTTTAGAGCGAGTGAGTCGTTTGTGGAAACTCGCACTGGGTCGTACGAACCCAAAGTGATTCATGCGAGCCAGTCCAGTTTGTACAAGTGACTTTTCTTGCGTCTTTGTGCAATCGAAAACGAATCTTCTCTTGGAATGGACGTGATTCGAATCCATTTCAGGTTGTTTTTGACACTGCTTCGTTCCACTACTTAGTGAACGAAACATACATCGGTTCTATCCGTTTTTGTGTGAAAATCGATTTTATAAAACAGTTTTCTTAAGATAAACACTTTGTGAGCTCGAAACAACAAGGTTTCAAATCTGAGAAGCTAAGGCTAACTCAAACATGCTCGGTTAAGTGTAAATCTAAGTTAAAATCAGAAAGTTTGATGAAAAAAATGAAGGTTTTCGTAAACAGAAGAAGTTTAGATGAAATCGAAGATAAACTCGTGTAAAATCGTTGTAGAAATCGTTGTGCTTCGCGTGCAAAATGTAGTTTTCTTACTTGGAACAGAGAAAACGAGCTAGAGAGCTTTTTGGTGCAGAATATCAGGAGAGGAGCACGAATGGCAAAGGATGGTATTTATAGGATAAAAGGGTGGAAGGTAGTTTGGTGATGTTTTTTCGTGCGGAAATGCCATTTTCGTGCGGAAAATACCATTTTCATGCGAAAAAGACCATTTTGGAGCGTAAAAGATTCCATTTTCGTATGAGAATTGCCATTTTCGTATGAATATTTTTTTAGAGGTTAAGTTCGTTAAGCGTTTTAGTGAGACGTTAAGCGTTGCGTAAATAAATAAACAAGCGAGATAGTATGCGTCTTAGTTCCTAAGTCTTGTGAGTGTCGCGTTGTTGTGTAAGCAAACGAGTAGTCTTGGAAACATTACGCAATTATCATAGTATTAGCGAGTGCGTTGTAAGCGTAAGCGTTGTGAAGTGCGATGTAGTGTCTTGAAATATGCGATGTAGCGCGAAAGTATGCGATGTAACGTAGTAAGCGATATAGTTTACATTATGATGTGAATCTCTGGTGCTAGGCGTAATGAGACTAACAAGCTGCGAAAAAACGGGTTGTTACAACATGTAAGTGAGATGGCATGTAATTTATAACATGACAGTGATGTAGAGTGAAACGGCGTGAACCCATAACATATGGTCTAATTAAAGGAAATATCGAAGAAATTCAACAAAATGAATCGAAATCAATCTCTCTCTCACACACACACGCACACTCAATCACTCTATCTCTCGCTACCACACTAGCAATTAACATCGTCATTTCCGCCACTTACCCTTGTCATTGCCATCAACACCACTACATTGCCACCACTACTACCACTCCATCGTTGTCGCAAGTGCAACCACCGCATTCCAACTTCTTTAATAAACTTAAAAACCAAAAATTAGTATTTTATAAATCAAATACATCACAAAATTTAATAGTTTTCTATATTTTACTAATTCTTCAATAAAATTTCAATCCCATCTCTAATCCTTTCAAATCAAAATTTTGTTAAATGATAACTCAGTTTCTAGTTATTCTCATAAAACTCAATTAACAGTTTTTTCACATAAAGATTAACACCATGAATATTTTCTCGGCAAGTCACTTACCAACATTTTGCATATTAAAATGTGTTCCGTTTTATTATTAAAGTCCCTTAACATGTTAATTTTGAAAAAAAAATCATCTCTTAATTGTAATCGGATAAAATCATAGAAATATTATTAGAAAAATTACATTAATAGCGATAAAATCATTTGTTAAATACTATTTAACAACGTTATATTTATAAAGACCATTTTATATGTTGTTAGTTTCTTATTTTGTATCAACTTACATCATCCATGCTAATTTACTTTTATTATATTGTTTTGGTAGTACTATTTATTTTTATCAGCTTATATTGAATTAAAAACTAAAAAAAGAAGATAAACATCAAAAAGTTAAAACATTAATTCACGTTAATTCTTAAGGAATAAAAAGAAAGTATGTTTTTTATTTGCAAAATTTGGTAAGAGAACTTTCTAAGAAAATATAAAAAAAAAGAAATATATAGGTTTTTTATAATATTTAAAAAATATATGAACCAAACACCCAGAAAAATAATTATCACATGTTACTACACTTAGCAAGTTAGAGCATTTATAATAGATTTCTTATATTTAAGTGAGTGGGTTAGTTACGTTATAAAGAATGATTGTGAGTGGTTTTGAGTGAAGAAGAGAGAAATATTAGTTTTCATCAATAAATACACGGGAACACTATTCACCCCGTATAAATTTTTTAATGTTTTTTTTAAATGATTGTGACTGGAAAAAAGAGAGAAATATAATGATAAACGTAAAAAAATATTATTTAATTAAAAATAAGAGAGAAAAAATTGTAATTTTTAGCGTAATTACCCTCAGTTTATTTGATGTGTGCGTTAGATTTTTTATTTATATAATATTTTTGATGAAAATATGTTTGCTATATAAAAAGTTAGTGGCTGTGAAAAAAGAAATATAATATCTTGTATACCTTTTAATATAAAAAGACAAAATAAACATTTATTGAATAAGGGATTATTATGAAACAGTAAAAGCTTTTAGTTTTTAATTAATTAAACTACTCTAATGTTTTAAAACAAAAGTAAAAGCTTGTCCATTATATTAATTTATGCTTTAAAAAAAATTCAAGTAACACAATTACCAAAGTTGGTTAATTTAAATCCTTTATATTTTAAAAAATGCTATCTTTGTATTTAAATCCAAATCACAAGGGTACTTTAGGAATCTCCTTAATATCTAGGGATCGATCGAGCATCACCATTTATCATAGGATATATATACAAGGATGTTAACAGTATGTTATACACAAAGAATACCCTGTGCATGTGCCCTTTTTCTCCCCTCAAAGTCCTATCTCTCTCTACTCTCTCTCTAAACGTATATCTTTATATATAAAATATAAAGATACAAACTGTAGGAAGCCCACTAAAAGATCAAATCAAAAACCTCTCTTTTCAGTTTGTATGTACTCTTTACAACAAACCAAAAAAAAATGGTCGAGTCTCCCTCATCATCAACTTGGTCTCAAGTCCTTGTGAAGCTTAGATTCTTCACCAAAATCCGACGGTTCGTTCGCAAGACATCCGCCAGCAAAGGGCATGATGGCGAACGAACCACAGAGGTGATCACAGATCACCGCAAAAGTGTTGATGCAAATATTGAGAATGATGATGAAAGTTCGATCTTACAAAGGCTGTAAAGAGGCTTCACTTTGGGACAAGGGAAGAGAAGGCGGCTGCGGCCAGAGAGATACAGAGGCTTGCCGGAGAAGACTTGAGTAGGCGGAAGTTGATGGCGGAACTCGGTGTTATTCCGCCGTTGGTGGCCATGGCTGGTTCGGAATACACCATATCACATCGGATGGTGGCTGTACAAGCTTTGTTTGAGCTTGCTAATGGCACTTGCACGTAAGTTATTATTCTTTTGATATTTTACGCAAAACTTATAGTTGTTTACTTGGTTTTCACGTAGTTTAAAACTTTTATGCAATATATTGTTATCGTTCGGGTCTATCAATAGCTTGATATCAGTAAGATTTTACTGGTTATATTTATTTGTAGATAACCTTAGAAAACCATATAACCGAATCATTTATATCTTTAACACGTATCGTTATATTATTTGTGTAAAATTTAGTAGTAGATTTAGTATACGTGTGAGTTTGTCGTGTGAAAAAAATAAACTTTTGAAAATTAGGAAGTTAAGGTTATTAAAAAAGGTTTCAATGATCTAAATTAAATTGTTGGAATAAACTCAAGAAAAAATTTATATATAACCAGATATTAGTGAATTAATATTACACATTAAATAAAGTAAGCAAGTGGCATTTCTTAGTTCATCACCACATAATGCCACTTAATTAGTTGAATATCAAATGTAGCATATAATATTGCTCAATTAAAACTTTAAAACTAAACTATTTCCCATTTAAGTTGTAGATAACTTATTATTATTGGTTTATTTGGAATATAATATGCTACAGGGCCGTTTTCGAAAATCTTCGAAAATTTATGGGCCCTGTGCGAAGATAAAATACGGGCACTTAAAATATAAACTTTTAAAAATATATACAAAAAATTTAAAATATATGAAAATGAATTAAAAATCTATGGAATCACCCGCATTTAATGTAACACAAAATTAATCAATTAATGTCATTCGCATTTAATGCATATGTAACAAACATAAAGAAAAAATAAACTAAAAATAAAGCTAATAAGATTTGAACCCAATGTCTGTTTGCTATAAAGTAACTTGAGAACCACCAAACCATACGACTCGTGTTGTTATTTTTCAATTCAATACTTATATATTCTAAGTTCTAGAGCTTAACTTTATTAAAAGAATAAATTTTCGGCCCCCGGAGGGTTTGGCCCTGAGCCGTCGCGTCGCCCACTCCGCACCCCCTCCGGGCCGGCCTTGCTATGCTAATAATTTCAGACAACCAATATATGCTAATATTTATTATCTGAAAATGAGATGTGTAAATAATTATTAAAATTTAATTTCCATTGATTAGAAGAGCATGTCCAATCGTTCGTGTGTTGTGTGGAGTTTTGGCTAAAGTGGTAATAGATTAATGGGAATAGAACCAACTCCACATATGGGAGCTAGTGGCCAACTTTGACCTTTCCATACGAATGTTCAAACATAATGTAAAGAAAATTTATATACAACAGCAACCTTTTTTTTGCTAAGATTTTAATTTGGACAACTTCACTTTTTAAGAGGAATTTTAGCTTATGTTCTATATTTTTCTGAGCATCTAGTGTGATAAATTTATCACGGAATTGAGCTCGAATAAGGTACAAGAATTTGTAAGGCCGGCCTTGATAACTAATAGCGGTATTTGAAGTTGTCGTTTATCTGTAGGTTTACACCCAATAATGCTCAGTATTGAATTAAATGAAAAATGAAAAAAACAATGTACTCTAACTCAGCAATTGAATTTTTCAGGTTTTCCATTGGCCATATCATATTAGCAACACATAGACATTTCCATTATATAAACTCATCTTCACTGTACACAAACTTTTCAATGGTTTGATAAATGAATATATTTTAAACTATAAATAGGGTCATAAACTTGAATCTTTATCATTTCATGTTATCATTAATCATAGTTAGGCCCTATTTATGAACTAATTAGTCTTATACATAAATCACAGCATTGTAGATGTTACCATGCTAGCCAACAAATTACCATAAGCATTAACCCACTTCTTAGTTTTATCACTACATATCTCCTAATATGAGAAAAGAAAATTTGAAACAAATTTGGTATTGCATATATACCGTGGAAAAGAACAATAATTTTTTTTTCAGATTTTATAGAAAGATTGATATATTTAAATCTTTACGGTTTATTGTTTTTATTTAGTTATTTTAGTTTGATGTAAAGTAGAGGAAATAACATTTGTCTTTAAAAATATTAGTTATTTTAGGATATTTTATTTATTACCACAAAATCATTTAGTTTGATATTGCAATTATGCCCACAAGTTGCATTGACTCTCCACTAAAATCCACGATGGTAGGAATGAGTTGGAAGTGGAATAATAGCAGTTGTTAGGCAGACCATTTCTGATAAATATAATTTGTGAGATCATGTTGTCTTAAAATATTATAGTATAATACTTGGCTTTTAAATCTTTGAATTCTTCAAAACTATCAAATATCATTTTAAGCAATAATTTTGTAATATTATATTCATTAAATAGTTAACAAAGCGATATTAAAATTAATCCAATGAATTATATGTATAGAAAAACAAAATACCATGTATATCATATGCTCGTTATTTCTTGGCAAACATAGTATGAACATAATCATTTAAAATATAATAAAAATTATATAATAGGGATATTAAATATCTGTAGTTAAAGATTCTTTAACAGACAAAAGCTGTATTGAAAACTGCATGTGTTGACCTTGTAACACTCTCTTAAACCTAGATAAAGTTTAAAAAAATGTTGACTTATTGGTGTCATAATGTTACTTAACTTCTAGTGGGTTGGTATTCAAAGAATCAAAGGCCTCGATCATACATACATACATACACAATATCATATATAACCTTCATGAACAAAAAATGATGAAATAGAGGTTAATTATTTTCTTAAACAGTCTTAATGTTCTCTTGTTATGTTTGATTTGCACAGGAATAAGGCTCTCATGGTGGAGGCAGGAATCTTATCAAAGCTATCTAAGAACATCGGTGTTGACGAATTAGCAAAACATGAATTCGCACAACTTGTTATGTCGTTATCTTCGCTAGTGAACGCTCAATTCCCTATTGATTCATCGAAGATTCTTCCACTAGTGCTACATATGCTAGAATCCGATTCAAGTGTCGACACCAAAATGTTGTGCTTGGGCACGTTGTATAATCTATCGACGGTGATAGATAATGTTGGATCTTTAGCGAAGGATGAAGTGGTACACACTCTCTTGAAGTTGTCATCTATGAAAGAAGCATCAGAGAAAGCGCTTGCGACATTAGGGAATCTTGTGGTAACTTTGATGGGGAAAAAGGCCTTGGAAAGTAGCCCTATGGTGCCCGAATGTTTGATAGAGATTTTGACATGGGACGATAAATCAAGATCACAAGAGTTGTCCGCTTATATTTTGATGATATTAGCTCATCAAAGTTCATTGCAAAGAACGAAAATGGCAGAGGGAGGAATCGTGCCTATTCTTCTTAAAGTTGCATTGTTAGGGAGTCCATTGGCACGAAAAAGAGCTCTAAAGTTACTCCAATGGTTCAAAGACGAGAGACAAATGAAGATGGGACCTCATTCGGGGCCACAGTCAAGAAGGTTATCCTTCAATTCACCAACAAAGCATGGCGAGGCAGATGAAGGCAAAAAGTTGATGAAAAATATGGTCCGACAAAGTTTATACAAGAATATGGAAACCATTACACGTCGCGCAAATGGGGACTCGACTTCATGTTCTAAGTTGAAACTATTGGTCATTAGTTCAAGTTCAAAGAGTTTGCCATATTAGCTACATACAAAAAAAAAACGATTTTAAATCCATAGGAGTGCACTTATTGTGTGCATCTTCTAATTTCTTTGTACATTAAGGAAGAAATATATGTCCTTTCCCTGAACTAATGATATAAAATATATTTTTTTGCCATTCTTTAACTATATTTATTTACTTCCTCTATGGCTCTATATTTATTTTGGCGTTCTTATATTTAGTTCTATTAGATTTAACTATTGCTTCTATAACAAAAGTTTATTACATTTATAGATGTATGTATATATCGTTTAATTCACTTGAGCACCTATATTTGAGAAAAAGAGTAGGATGAGCCGAAAAGGGCATGAGGCTGATAAAAATTAATAGGCCAAATTTAGTTCTTTTAGGACAGGCCCACTGAGCAAATGACTTTGACCCAAAATTATACAGCTGACTAATTACCAATGACCAAACTTAGTATTAGGAAACCAGCCCTAGCTCTTGGCCCACCAAGAGATCTAGTCGGCCCATGTGGCCTTAAAATGTTGTTTTACAAGTAAGGAGTTGTTTGGCAACTTTTGAATTGATAAGTGTTGAGCCAATAAGAGGTTTGAACCATTAAGTGCTTAATCAGTAAGAGGTCTAAACCATTAAGAGTCAGTATAATGCTTAATAGTTTAGAGGCAAATGTCTGAACAATTCAGATAAGAGGTCTCAACCATTCAGACTCGGTATAATGCTTAATCATTCAGAGGCAAATGTCTGAATCATTCAGGCATCTGCTTGCGAAACAAACAGTCTGAACCATTAAATGCTGAACCAATAAGAGATCTGAACCATTAAGAGCCTAATTAAGAGCTAAACAAATAGTCCCTAAATGAAGAATCCACGTGCTTCCACTGGACTTGATTATGGGTTTTCCTTATGGCTAAGACTATGTGTAGTGGGACGCCAACATCATGTCATATCACCTGTTTAGCGCCTCTAAAACCATGCGTTGTAGTAGAATGGGGTCGCCAAACCCTATTTCATTAGCCCATTAACGGACTTGGGGAAGGGATGAGAGTACACTCTTAGGGAGGGGGGGGGGGGGGGGGGGATTCAAAGCTTAACCTTTTTAACCAAACTCTCTCAATTTACTCTAAAAATAATATAATACTCAAAAAATGGATCCACCACTCAACAATCTATCTTCTTGAAGCGTCAATGGGGCGGTAATTATTAAATTGGTTCGAGTAGGGGTACAAATTCTAATCAAGAATGGCCAATCATCTCAATCGCAAATGCTTATACGACGCCGTTGGCATAAAACAATTATATTTTAAGAAAAAAAAATGAACTGACAAGAAAAGATATTGAGCGAACGTTTAGGATATTTAAGAAACAATGGAGTATCATTGGCAAACAACACGGATTTGAGGAAAAAGAGAAACTAAGGAGCATCATGTATGATGGAATAATTTAATATAGTATGATCTTGGAGAACTCGCGAAAGTGATTATTCAAGAATATGATGATGACATCCAACCGGCAATTGCACTACTAAATGCCTAAAGAAACGAACTATTATTAGTAAAATACCAAGTAGGGAATAGAGATACACATTTAATTTTTTCAGTGAATTTAGTGAATTTAGTGATTTGTTAGAACACCTATGGATCAATTGCAACAATAGCGATGACACCGATGATGAGGATTAAATAATTGTAATTTTTGTATGTTGTTTTTTTCTTTAATTTGTAAAGTTTATTTTAATTTTATGTTGTATTATTTCAATTAGGATTTGAATGAATAATCTATATCTACAATTTATAATTTATATCTATAGTTTGTAATACATTATAAACCATTTTAGATGGATAACATGACAATTTCACAAAATTTGGAAGAAGCATGTTGCAACTTTTAAAACATAAGATACAAGTGCTCTATGCAATAATAAGAAAAGGAGAGAAAAGATAAATTGTTTTGAGTGTGCTGAAAAGTCACAAGCAAGTAATTGCTTCGAAGATCATGGACATTGAAGGGATTGATCTTACATATTGCACTCATAAGGTGGCTAAATCCTAAAATGAAAAAACTGTTAAATAAAGGTTATCAAGTTGTTAATGCAAGTCTAATCTACACCATCTCTGACTCTAAATGGGTAAACTTGTCATTGCCAAAAGGGTGATATGATAGTCGTTGCAAATGAGAAGAATGAGCTTATTCCAACTAGAAGAATAACAACATGACGCGTGTGCATTGACTCTAGAAAATTGAATGACGCAACACGAAAATATCATTTTGGTTCCCATTTATTAACCAAATGCTTGAGCGTCTATCAAGGAAACGATTTTATTGTTTCTTGGATGTTTTTTTGGGATACTTTCAAATTCTTATCCTTCCCAAAAATCCTGAGAATACAACACTTACTTGTTCTTTCGGAACTTTCACATACCGACGCATGCCTTTTGGGTTATGTAACAAACCAGCAACCTTCCAAAGGTACATGACGACAAATTTTTCATGACATGATTGAGGATTCCATAGAAGTCTTCATGGATGATTGCTATGTTTTTGAAGATTCTTTAGATCACTGTTTGAATAATCTAGAGCAGCTGTCACACCCCAACCCGCAGCGGACAAGGTGATCGGCGCATGATTGGTTGGTCCAAAGCTTATGACATGCTATTAAAAGTTTTCAATATTTATTTATTCAAAATTTAAATAATCCAAGTAACACATAATTTAAATCAACAAGTACAAAACCAAAATGTTCCAACTTAAATAACTTCATTTTTCTTCTAACGCCCAAGTCCTAAGTGATCATTTCTTCATGCTTGTTCACCTGTGTCATGTAAAAAAAGTAGTTTTGGTCAACAAAGGTTGGTGAGTAAATCTCATTTTTTATTTGGAAAATTGAATCTTAATTTGTTTGTAACGAAACGTGTATTAACTTGTAGTAAATAAACATGTGATATGATATTACGACAAAACCTCATAACAACCTCAAACAATAAGCAACTAATAGTGTATAAAGGTGTACGGTATTATGGTGTGTGGTTTTGCAATGCAAGATCTAGGCTCAATCAAACAGAGCTGATATCGTGTATTGGCATCATCTTGTTCCAATCATAGGTAATGGGGAACGGATGACCGAATAGATCCATATGCAATATGTAATGCCTTTTAAGTAATTAAATAACAATAATAAACAATCACATGACATAACAAATAGTAATTGACACGTAAAGTTTGGAAATGTATATTGTCAAGTGGGACACATCATACACACCAAAACATGATATAAAAGGGGATTAGTCGATTTACTCACAATTTTGCGTTGAAGGCTCCTTGAAGATAAGCGCAAGAGGAAAAATAGGGGAATCTGAAAGAACGAAAGCAGTTACCCTAGGTATGGAATTAAAATACAACATAAAAAATTTAATTATGTGATTATTTATAAGTTAATAAAATCCCAATATTTATTGCATCAATTTCCATTAATTAAATCACTAATTATTTGGATTTTATAAATTAAATCTTAATGTTATTTTAATAAAAGAATTAAAAAAAGAAAATAGGGTCAGCCCGGATTCGAACCCGCAACCTCTGTCTTGTTTACAAACACCCCCAACCACCTGATTGCGCTTTGTTTTGTGTTACATATCATTCATTTATTAAACTGAAACACAAGTTAAGCTCTCTTGCAGATTTGATTTTATATAAAAAGAACAAGTTGCCGCGAGAACCCAGTCGAACCCGCGCCTTTACTGAATTGTTTGATGTTTATACCCCCTGGGCTACATGACCAATTTAAAATACTTTGATTTGGATTTTATTTAAACAGAAACCGACTGTATCATCTTCTTCATTATAAAACCCACTCAAAAACCCATCAAACCACTGTTACTACTCATGTTCCTTAATCAAATGCTGAAGTTTTTTATATAAAAACAAAAACGGATCGATTAGAAAATAAAAAAAAAGTATACCGAAACGAGGTGATGTGATTTCCGTCGTGACCTCCGGATGTCTCCGGCGACATCTTCATCTCCGAGATGTTGCAGGTTTCTCCAACGCGAGTTTATGGTTCTAAAGAACAGCGGGAGGTGAGGTAAACAGAATGGTGAATCCTCGCATCTGTTTATATAGGAACGGGTGGGGGTGGTCTTTGCTAGGGTTCGTGCGTGGATGGCCGCCAGTGTGTGGGGGTGAACAATGGAAGTGTTTTAAACTGGTGACGTATGGGGACGTGATCACGACTCGGTACTTGATTAGGTCGAAAAAAATAAACATAGAAGACAAGAATCAATTCCGATTAATCACGATACCCCATTGTCAGTCGCTTAAAGTTTGCGGCAACTTCAACCTTTCGAATGGACATTCAGCTTTTAGTATACGGTGTGGGTTTCATAACCCAAAGTATGGTGTGGTGCAGTGGTTGGTCTGGTTTGAAGCTTGTGGGATACCCGGGTTCAACCCTGGGCTCCTGCATTTTTTTATATATATTTTTAGCTTTCTCCTTAATTAAATCCATATCTAGTTGTATATTTATGTACCCATAAGTATATATATATATATATATATATATATATCAGTATTTAAATATCTTGTCATGTATAACGTGTTTGTATATTTAAATGGAGGTGTGTGTGTATATATACATATAAACAGGAAAGACGTAAATAAATTTGGTATTACTGATTATGTAAAGGATTGCATACATTGAGGAAAGGAAAAACAAAGAAATTCTAGTGGGTCGGGTTTCGGGGATCCGTATTTGACGAATGTTCGCTACTTTTGAGAATTTGTCCTGAAATATAAGTGGTGGCAGGGTTCTCTTGGAAGTGGTGGGGGTGTTTTTCTCGCATCGAATCTTCACGCTCCCATGTAAATTCGGGTTCACGTTTCGACTCCCAGCGAACCCTAACTACAGGGATTCAGCTCCGCCTTAGGCGCTTTTCACCGAAGTCCATGATTTCGACAGGTCGTTCTACGAAGTGCATCAACTCATCAGTCTATATATCTTCCAATGGTATATGGAGATTCTCGTCAGCAAGGCATTTCTTTAGGTTAGAGACATGGAAAGTTGGATGGATTTGGCTGAGTTCTTCGGGTAACTCAAGCTTGTAAGCTACAAGACCGACTCTTTCAAGGATTTTGAAAGGACCAACGTAGCGTGGTGCTAGTTTGCCTTTTTATATGAATCTGACAACACCTTTCCACGGTGATACCTTCAAAAGTGCTCGATCACCAACACTGAGTTCAAGTGGCCTTCGTCATTTATCAACATAGCTCTTTTGACGATTTTGAGCAGCTAAGAGGTTATTGCGAATCTGGAGGATCTTATCAGTTGTCTCTTGAATAAGTTCACACCCTGTGATTTGAGCCTCACCGATCTCATGCCAGCATACTGGGAGTGGTAAACTATTATTGTAAGAGAACTCGATTAGCGGTAGATGAGCATCCCAGTTTCCTTTGAAATCGATGGCGTATGATCGCAACATGTCTTCAAGTGTTTGTATGGTGCGCTCAGACTGACCATCACTCTGCGGATGAAACGCAGTACGGAGATCTAGTCGAGTGCCTATTGCTGATTGTACTGCTTGCCATGTGTGTGAGGTAAAGCGTCCATCCCGGTCAGAAATAATGCTCAAGGGCACACTGTGTCGACTTACACTTCTCATTCTTGTAATCTTCCTGAATCGGAATGAAACGAGCAGATTTGGTAAGGCGATCAATAATAACTTAAATCATGTCGTGCCCGCTAGAAATGCGAGGTAACCCGGTAATAAAACCCATGGTCATCTTTTCCCACTTCCAGACAGGGATTTCTGGTTGAACGAGTAAGCCTGAGGGTCTTTGATGTTTTGCCTTAAGTTTTGAGCATATAAGAGATTTGGAATCAAAAACGGCAATATCCTTTTTCATTCCATGGTGAATTGAATATCGAGTTTTGTGTGCTTCATTCATGAGAAAAGTGTGAATTTTTCATGATCAGACACCCACATACGATTTAGATAGTGAAGAATGCCATCGGATTTTATATCTAACTTGGTTTCAGCTCCGCAGGATAACTCGTCGCGTAAATCGTTCTGTGTTACAAGTATGTTGGGCTTCACGAATGCGTCTTTGAATTTCGGTTAAAATTTGAGAACACAAGAGATAGAGTGAGTTTGCATATGTTTTCGACTAAGAGCATCTGCTTCGACATTCGCTTTACCTGGGTGGTAATCGTTCAAAAGTTTGACCCATCGTCGTTGCCTCATGTTTAGCTCTTTTTGACTAAAGATGTGCTGGAGAATCTTATGGTCAGTGTAAATCTCACACTTGGTTCCATATAGATAGTGTCTCCATATCTTTAGAGCGAATACGACTGCCCCAAGTTCGAGGTCGTGAGTTCTGTAATTTTATCGTGGACTTTGAGTTGCCTTGAGACATAAGCTATCACCTTGCCTCTTTGCATTAAGACACACCCTAAACCTTTCCCCGACGCGTCATAATAAACTACAAAGTCATCACAATCGTCTAGGAGGGTAAGGATAGGTGCATCACAAAGTTTCTGCTTCAAAGTTTGGAAAGCCTCTTCCTATTTGGGCCCCAAATCGAAGGGTTTACCCTTGTGAGTCAAGGACGTAAGCGGTATAGCAATTTGGGAAAAGTTGGTGAATAAACATCGATAATAGCTGCTAGTCTGAGAAAAAATCTGACTTCCGTAGGGGTGCGTGGAGTCTGCCAATCTTGCACTGCTTTGATTTTTGCTAGGTTAACATGAATTCCCTTGTCGTTGACAACATGACCAAGGAATTCGACTTACTTTAACAGAATTCACATTTGGAAAACTTAGCGTAAACTTTTCAGTATTCAAGGGTGTCAAAATAAGCTGAAGATGTCGCTTGTGATCCGACTTGGTCTTGGAATAGATAAGGATGTCGTCAATAAAGACAATAACAAAACGATCGACATAGGGCTTGCACACCCTATTCATTAGGTCCATGAAAACGGCTGAAGCATTGTTCAAACCAAAGGGCATAACCATGAATTCATAGTGACCGTAACGAGTTTGGAATGCAGTCTTTGGGATGTCGTCTTCACGTACTTTAAGCTGATGGTATCCAGATCGAAGATCAATCTTCGAGAAGCATGCGCCCCCTGGAGCCGATCTAATAGATCGTCGATACAAGGTAAAGGGTAACGATTTTTAAGGTTAGCTTGTTGAGCTCTCGATAGTCTATGCACATTTGGAATGTTCCATCCTTCTTCTTGACAAAAAGGACAAGTGCACCCTAAGGCGATGAACTTGGGGGTATAAGCCCTTTGTCCATCAGTTCTTGCAATTGACTGGCTAGTTCTTGCATTTCGGATAGGGCCAATCGATATGGTTATTTTGCAACTGGGGTGGCACCTGGTATAAGATCGATTCAAAACTCGGCTTTTCGCATGGAGGAAGTCCTGATACGTCGTCTGGGAGGACTTGTGGAAAATCCCTAAGAATAGGAATATCTTCAAGCTTCTTCTCCTTGCCTCTCTTCTTGACAATATGAGCAAAAAAGGTCACGTATCTTTGCGGATGGTACCTTCAGGATTGTAGGCATGACATCAACTTAAGCCCTTTGGATGGAGTTTCACTGATGATTCGAAGGATTTGGCCATCAAAGAGCAGAATCCGAATATAACTTTTATAACATACTACCTCGTCATGGTGTTGACTGAACCAGTCCATGCCAATGATGATATCAAAACTTCCCAATTTCATAGGGATTAGGTCGATTAAGAAGTCATGTTCATTGAGAGTAAGAGTGCATCCACGAATAATAGAATCCAGGGTAATGGGCTCCCCATCGACTACTTCAGCTGTAAAAGATTCGGCTAGACGAACACGAGGAAAACCAAGAATTGACTCGAACTCTAAAGACACAAAACTCTTATCCGCACCCGTATTGAATAAAATAGATGCATAGCTACCATTTACAAGAAACGTACAGTTAACCACATTGTTATCTGCTCTGGCCTGATTGGCGTTGATGTTGTAAGCCCTGCCCTTGGCTGGTGGGTTGGCTTGGTTAGCTTGATTCACAAGGTTAGCTTGAGCTTGAGCATTGATTATGTTCACCAACCGCGGGCACGTGTTGCAAAAATGTGTTGGGTCACCACAATTGTAGCAATCCCTTATTTGAGGCATCACAGGGTAGTTGGGCCGGTAGAAAGGTTGGGCCAAGACTTGGGTAGGTGGTAGCATGAGTGGAGTTGACTAGTAGGAAGCTTGGCCCACGATTTTGTTATTGGGTTGGGCTTGGTTCTGGTTTCGGCTTTCCTTTGGAGAGTACGACAAGTTTGGACTGTATGGCCTCCCCGCCACATGCGGTCTAGTGTTTGCATTGGTTTTCAGCAGGGTGGTGATACTGGCATCGGTTACATTCTGGGTATGATCCTGAATATGGCTTCCTAGGTGGTGCGGTAGGAGGAGCAACTTGGGTAATTGGGGCTGCTTGAATGGGTTAACTGGGTGGGTTAGGCTGGTTGATTTGGGTGACGGCATAGTTCCCATTCCGCTTCCTCTTAGCGTTGGAATGAGAGAAAAATCTAGTTTGGGTTAGTTTGGAGGATTCGCTGATGTTTTGTTGGTTGAACTCTTCTTTTTCTCTTCATCAAAGCTCCACTCCGGATATGGTTTTCCGTGAGTTCGGTGGCCAATTCCATTGCAGCTTGCAAAGTTGCAGGTATAGTGCTCGAATCCTGGATACCGGAGGGAAGACCCCTGATGTAGTGTTCAATGAGATAATGAAGAGGAGTGAAGAAATACGAGGCCATCTGCTTCACCTCAAGAAATCGCTTGTTATAAGCCATAGGATCTCCATCAATTTGCTTTGTGAACCAAAATTCATCATCCAACTTCTTGATCTCACTCCTTGGGAAGAACCGTGTATCATGAGTTCCTTGAGTTATTCCCAAGTTAAGGCAACAACAGCTTTAGTCCCTCTTCTACCCTTTTCAGCATTCCACCAGGTTAAAGCTACCCCAATGAGACAACCAGTAGCATAACGAACCTTGAGGTCGTCTGTGCAGTCACAATTTAGGAATTTGCTTTCCATTTTCTCGAACCATCGAAAGAGTGCGGTGACTCCTTCGATTCCCTCATATTTTGGAGGATCACAAGACTTGAAGTGCTTATAGGAGCACTTGGATGGATTTGCGAGAGCACTGAAAACAACTGGTTCGACATGGTTGACTTGGTTAGTAGCGAGAGCTTGTTGAACTTGGATCACAATGATGGGAATTACGACAACCATTTGCTTGGCAATTCGGGTAGCCATGTGTTTACCAGAGTTTCCGGTTGTTTTTCCCCATGGAGATGCCTAGAAGACATCTACTGGATTTAACGCAAATAGGTTTGTAAGTTTAATGGGTAAGAATAGTGGAATTTTTTATCTAATTGGAATTCCTTAAAAATATCCATAAAGTAAAAATAAACGTACACAACATCACTATGATGCCTTGGGCTTGCTCATGTTTGGGCCTCATATGTCTCCCATACTTCACATATGTAATTATGTGGGCCCCCATGATTATTGGGCTTTTTTAAGGTTCACATCAGTTCGGCCTGTTAACATACGCAAAAACCCGAATGAAAATCGAGAAACATGGTTGCGATGTATGAAAGTCGGAAGGTATCCTGGTGTGGACACGGTGACAACTCAAAGTGAGGTTAGTTCACGCGACGTTTGGTGTGGCATGCTTTGACCTAATAGGTCCTTCGTACTCTCATTGTTAGTATCAGATCTGGTTCGTTACTTTGGATTTATACGAATGCCAATCCTAGACAGGACGTCCCGACTCATGACTACCGGTATACGAACCCTTCCAATTACAACATGCCCGTCACATGAACTCACTTTGAAGAGATTTGAAAACAAAACATCACAAAAATTTGAATAACGTAAAAAGTAAGTATTTTGAAAATGGAATGAAATGTTTGGAAAATTTGGATGGGATCAAAAACTTATATTAAGGATATTATAAGTTTCGTATGGTACATTTCGTGGGGAGTGATATATATATGTGATATAATATGTGTAATATATATGTAGGCTTTATTGACATAATTATAACACGTTACATGTATCACATAATCAAGTAGCAAATAGGGTGCTTGCATGCAGTTGTGTGTGACAATAAAGAAATTAAAAATGTAAGTAAATGAATACCATAAGTTCGAACTTAACCAATTTAGCACGTAAGTATATAAGCCTAGTTGACTATAGTATAGGCTCTAAGGGGTCTAATAATCTATCCTATATCCCTATAGTCATTGGCTCTGATACCAATTTATCACACCCCGACTGCAGCGGACAAGGTGACCGGGGCATGATTGGTTGGTCCAAAGTTTATGGCATGCTATTAAAAGTTTCAATATTTATTTATTCAAAATTCAAATAATCCAAGTAACACATAATTCAAATCAACAAGTACAAAACCAAAATGTTCCAACTTAAATAACTTCATTTTTCTTCTAGGGCCCAAGTCCTAAGTGATCCTTTCTTCATGCTTGTTCACATGTATCATGTAAAAGAAAGTCATTTTTGGTCAACAAAAGTTGGGGAGTAAATCTCATTTGTTATTTGGAAAATTGTATCTTAATTTTTTTGTAACGAAACGTGTACTAACTAGTAGTAAATAAACATGTGATATGATATTATGACAAAACCTCATAACAACCTCAAACAATAAGCAACTCATAGTGTATATAGGTGCATGGTATTATGGATCCGAACCCGCGACCACTGTCTTGTTTACAAACACCCTCAACCACCGGATTGGGCTTTGTTTTGTGTTATATATCATTCATTTATTAAACTGAAACACAAGTTAAGATCTCTTGCAGATTTGATTTTATATAAAAAGAACAAGTTACCGCGAAAAACCAGTCGAACCCGCGCCTTTACTGAATTGTTTGATGTTTATACCCACTGGGCAACATGACCAATTTAAAAAACTTTGATTTGGATTTTATTTAAACACAAACCGACTGTATCGTCTTGTTCATTATATAACCCACCCGAAAACCCATCAAACCACTGTTACTGTTCATTTCCTTAATCAAATGTTGAAGTTTTTTGTATAAAAACAAAAATGGATCGATTCGAAAATAAAAAGAAAGTATACCGAAACGAGGTGAGGTGATTCCCGTCGTGAACTCCGGATGTCTCCAACGACGTCTTCGTCTCTGAGATGTTGCATGTTTCTCCAACGCGAGTTTACGGTTCTAGAGAGCAGAGGTGAGGTGAGGTAAACATAATGGTGAATCCTCGCATCTGTTTATATAGGAACAGGTGAGGGTAATGTTTGCTAGGGTTCGTGAGTGGATGTAGCCGCCAGTGTGTGATGGGTGAACAATGGAAGGGTTTTAAATTGGTGAAGTATGGGGACGTGATCACGAGTAGGTACGTGATTAGGTCTAAAAACAGAAACATGGAAGACAAGAATCAATTCCGATTAATCACGATATCCCATTGTCGGTCGTTTAAAGTTTGGGAGGAAACTTCAACCTTTCAAATGGGCATTCAGATTCTAGGGAATATGGTTTGGGTTTCTTAACACAAAGTGTGGTGTGGTGTAGTGGTTGGTCTGGTTTAAAGCTCATGGGAGACCCGGGTACCCTGGGCTCCTACCTTGTTCTTCTTTACATAAATATATATATATAGGATTCGGTTCAAGAGAGAACCAATCCCAGTTGTGAGAACCATGAGAACTACTATCATCCAATAGCATATTTACACATCACCCATAACCAAATTAAATCAAAAGGGTATTTTAGTCTTTTACTTCCCATGTTACATCTTTTCTCTCTCTTCAAGTTAAAAGTCAACATGTCACATCTTTTCTCTCTCTTCAATTTAAAACTCAATATGTCATATCTTTTCTCTCTCTTCTATTTAAATTTAAAATGAGACATCTATTGAGTTGTGATTTTTGGGTGAGTTCGTTTGGTTAGATTCTCAAATTTCGTAAACCCAAAATCGGGGTGTCGGGGGCGTAAAAAGATGTTTGGCCTAAAAATTGTAAAAAAGTTTTTGAAAAAAATTTGTAAAAAAGTTTTTGAAAAAAAATTGTAAAAAAGTTTTTTAAAAATAAAATATTTTTGTTTGGCGTAAAATATTTTTTGTTTTTTGTAAAAAAGTTTAAACCCGTAAAAAATTGTTTTTTTATAAAAAAAATTGTTTTAAAGTTTAAAACCACGCGTAAAATAAATTTAAACTGGCGCGTAAAAAAAGTTTAAAACCGCGTGTAAAAAAACTTTTATACCGGCGTGTAAAAAATTTAAAACCGCGCGTAAAAAAAGTTTAAAACCGGCGCGTAAAAAAAGTTCTAAATTGGCGCATAAAAAATGTTTTAAACCATCGCGTAAAAAAAGTTTAAAATCATGCGTAAAAAAAGTTGAAAACCGGCGCGTAAAAACAGATAAATTGCATCATTGTAACTAGAGTTTTGTTTTATGTAATTTTTGGTGACTGATTGCTAATTTAAACAGATAAAATGCATCATTGTGACTAGAGTTTGTGTGTTCTCAATAAGCTCTTCCCTCGTCGGCGTCGCGAGTCCTTCCATAATCAGCCCTGTTGATAACAACCAAAAGCAGGTAACAGCAGACTTTTTACGGGTTTAAACTTTTTTACAAAAAACAAAAAAAATTTACGTCAAACAAAAATATTTTATTTTTAAAAAACTTTTTTACAATTTTTTTTTCAAAAACTTTTTTACAATTTTTTTTTTTCAAAAACTTTTTTACAAATTTTTTTTACGCCAACCATCTTTTTACGCCCCCCGACACCCTGATTTCGGGTTTACGAAATTTGAGGATCTTACCAAACGAACTCACCGAAAAATCACGACTCAATAGATGTCCCGTGTTGAATTTTAAATAGAAGAGAGAAAAAATGTGACATGTTGAGTTTTAAATGGAAGAGAGAAAAAATATGTGACATGTTGACTTTTAAATAAAAGAGAGAAAAGATGTGACATGGGAAGTAAAAGACTAAAATACCCTTTTGATTTAATTTGGGTATGTGTGATATGTTAATATGCTATTGGATGATAGGAGTTCTCATGGTTCTCGCAATTGAGATTGGTTTACTCTTGAACCTAATCTTATATATATATATATATATATATATATATATAATATATATATATATATATATAGGGGGAGTTGGCTAGAAAGCCTATGTTTCCTAGAAAGTCTAGGAAGCAATAGGGAGGTGACATGTGACTTTTAGTTTTTTTATTCAAAAGGGCATGATGGTAATTTGATTATTAATTTAATTTTGGAATATTATATATCCTAACTAACTATCTAGATATTTATGGAAACGTATATCTCTTTGACAATTTCAAATCAATACGATTTCTTCACGTTGTGTTTTATATTGGGTTCATCACACTGTGTTTTAGCAGTTACTCGTTTCAGGTACTGTTTCATCACACTGTGTTTTAGCAGTTACTGGTTTCAGGTACTGTTTAATCACACTGTGTTTTAGCAGTTACTCGTTTCAGGTACTGTTTCATCACACTGTGTTTTAGCACTTACTCGTTTCAGGTACTGTTTCATCACATCGTGTTTTAGCAGTTACTCGTTTCAGGTAGTTTTTCATCACACTGTGTTTTAGTAGTTACTGGTTACAGGTACTGTTTAATCACACTGTGTTTTAGCAGTTACTGGCACTGTGTTTTAGCAATCAGTCACTAGTTTGCCACATTGTGTTTTATCGATAAAACACACTAACCATGAACACATTTAGATCTGATTTATCGTTATTTTTTGTTTAATTAGGTGGTTTCAAATGTGAGGGATTAAAGAGAGAGAAAAAAAATTTGCGACATTTTTGGAGGTGGTTTTATGATTGGTAGTTATTTCCTTATTTAAAACAACACATTTACCCCCAATCAATTAAATAATCATATTTTTAAGGTACACATATTACCAAAATACCACCAAGATGATCTCAACCATTAAACACACCCATCGGATGGCCCAGATCACTTTCTAGACTTTCTGTCACACCCCGACCCGCAGCGGAAAAGGTGACTGGGGCATGATTGGGTTATCATCAAAGCTCATGACATTTATTATAACGTTTCATATTCATTAATACAATTTAATGGGAAATTTACAATCATAAATACATCATGACCTAACATCAATCTAAGCTTCTTTGTTTTCTTCTAAGGCATTTCCTATGTTTTCATTGCTTCATCCTGTTCACCTGTATCATGTGTAAAAGGGTTTTTGGATCAACATAAAGTTGGCGAGTGAATCCTATAGAAAACATTTGAACAAGTTTATTCAATTGATTATAAATAATGTGCATAACCACATATGAGTAAATGTAGATGTAAATTTATTCACACAACACATAATATTAAATATTGCACACACATACATCAAATGATTGTTTTGAGGCACACGTTGTTCGACTCGTCTCCCACGAGGAACTGATGGGCCTATTGAATGAGTTTTGAGGCACGCGTTGTTCTACGAACTGATGGGCCTAATGAATGAGTTTTGAGGCACGCGTTGTTCTACGAACTGATGGGCCTAATGAATGAGTTTTGAGGCACGCGTTGTTCTACGAACTGATGGGCCTAATGAATGGGTTTTAAGGCACGCGTTGTTCAACTCGTCTTTCACGAGGAACTGATGGGCCTAAATAATTTGCATACAACTTGACAATATGTAATACATCACAACCAACAATATTTACATTCTAGTTTAAATCATATAATGGTATAGCACGAGTTTGCATAAGAGAATTAGTTTAAGCGACACATGATACACCCCAAAACATGAATAAAAAGGGGAATTTGTAAGAATTCACTCACATTGGGTGCGTTCGGTTGATGATGTTGAGTGCACGCGAAGTGGTTTTAACCACGAGTGAAATTAACCTAGATAAATAGCATTATGGTTCGGTAAGTAAACGGATTTTATTAATCCATTTTAGTAGGATTTGTTGGGTGCATTTTTTGTGAGTTTAAGGCTATTTTCTAACCTTAAAAATGTTATTTTTAAGTATTTTTAATTGATTTTTAATTAAAATAAATAAATAAAAAGAATAAAAAAAATTGATTTTTGCTACAGTTGACTTTGACTTTGACCGTTGACTTGACCGTTGACCGGTTCGCTTGTATAATTGTGCGCTGAGTGAGGCTCAAACCCGAGACCTCCCGTACGCGTGCACGCAGCTCTACCAACTGAGCTACGTGTCTAACCCATCATATTTCTGTTTTTAATTACATATGTATATTAATTAGATTTAAACCGAAAATCCTTTATTTTAAAAACGATTTTAATCCAGAGAACCGGTGCGCTCCACAGATCTCGAACCCGGGACCTGTGGGTTGAGTTAACACACAGTCCACCGCTGGACTGTGTGTTTAACATGTTATATAATCCGATTTTTATTATACTTAAATAAAAACTGAACATTTCTTTTTCTGCCTTAAATAAAAAGATAGATAATTGTCCGAGTCGGTGCAGAAGACCGGACTCGAACTCGCGTCCCGTGATTAAACATACACACAGTCCACCACTAGACTGTGTGTCTAACTTGGTTATTATTCCGGTTATTAATATACTTAACATATACATAAAATGAATCCGGTTCAGTTAACAAAAAAGGAAATTTTTATTAAGGCAGCGTGTGTGGAAACAAGATTCGAACTCGAGACCTTTGCGTTTAATGTGCACACAGTCCACCGCTGGACTGTGTGTCTAACCCGATTAATAAGTTGATTTTAATTATACTTATATGATACCGAACTTCATCTTCTTCGTTGAGTTATAACCAGAAATCGGAAATCCGACTGGTACGATGATTAAAACATGTTCTTTAGTGACTGAGGGTTAAATACAAGTGAGATTAAATAAAAAGAATGAAGAAATTAGGCGAGAGATATACTGACTCGATTCCTCTGTTTCTCCGGCGAAACTCCGGCGACAGCAAACACTTCCGACGACGTGCGTCTTACAGCAGAGAGTCTTCAGAAAGCTTGAAAAAGATGTGGGTGACTTCGGTATAAGCTCAGGGGGTTTAGTAAGGCTTAGAAATGAAGGGCTCGGTTTTCCGGCGATGAGCAGAAATTATTCCGGCGACTTGCAGCGACTGATTCCGAGTGTTTTAGCGAGTGTTTAAGAGAGTGTTCGAGGGATTAGACTGGTTGGATTGAGAAAACTAGTTCTGTATTTATAGGCTGCTTATGCCCTTGACTTCCTTGCCATTACAGCGGTTACGACCCGGAATTAAAGCTAGACATCGGTTATAACCGATGTCGTCGTTAATATAAACGTTAAGTAAAGAGTATTTGTCGCAATTGGCGAAAACTTCGGACTTTCCGGCGTCTGCGGATTTGGGCGCCGGTTTTGAATTCGGAAACGCATGATATCAATTAAATAATTCTAATAACTAACAAAAATCACAAGTGGCGCAGCGGTTTAAATGTTGGGTGTTAAGTTGTTGTTGAACCGGACAGACCCGGGTTCGAAACCAGGCAGAACCAAAACATTTTTTATTTTGCGATTTTTAACAGTTTTTCAAAAACAACTTATATATTCCAATATAATAATTGATTATGTATCGTTTAAAATTATTTTGGGCATTTAATTCGCAACGAAAATTTTAACTGATTGTTCGGTTAATAAACGGAGTGGGTTTGGTAAAACCCGTTTTTGACGAATGTTACAGTATCCCCTGCTTTTTAGAATTTCGTCCCGAAATTTAAATAGTGATATATTTGACTAAAAGAATGATGGTGTTTAGTTTGACAGTTACATGCTTAGAAGAAATAAGGGTTTAAGTTTTTGTTCGAGGCGGTAACGTTCCTTGTAAGGGTTAAGTACCCTAATACAGGAATCGCTTTTTGTTGCCTACTGTAAAAGTATTGATAAGCAGAACTGATTTGCTAACTTTGATTTCATGCATAAAAGTTTGAATATGCTTAGGAGGTTAGGGTTATATCCTAAGGCAAAACTTCTAATACTACAATCTATACAAATAAACACAACAGCTAATAATTGAATCCGCATCCTGATAGCATATATGTTTGAATGGTGACAGTTCCTCTCTCTTTTGTTATGACGGAGAGGTTAGTTTATGTAGAAATGGAACACAATCCAATTTCTTTAAATAGCGAGATGATATAAATGTAACACAAATTTCAACCAAGGCAATACTAAATCCTACATGGAACTTCTCATAACCGCCTGATAACGCCTCTGATCCTTTTGCAAGAATACTTATATATAGGAAGTACCAGCGGCGTATCCACCATACTCTCGTCAAATTTTCATTGGTTTTATCAGTGAATTATGATTAGTCCTATGTGACTCTACCACCAATACAACAACTCATGAATACTGAAAATGATAATGTCTGTGCGATCAAGGCTCAATCAAACGGAGCCGATCGTATTGCATGTACTGAGAATGAAAATGTCTGTGCGATCAAGGCTCAATCAAACGGAGCCGATCGTATTGCATGTACTGAAAATGATAAACTTAATCTAAACAACAATCACACAAACAGCCTATACATGAAACCTTTCATAACCGCCTGATAATGCCTCCGATCATTTGACAAGAATACTTATATATAGGAAGTACCAGCGGCGTATCCACCATACTCTCATCAAATTTTCATTGGTTTTATCAGTGAATTATGATTAGTCCTATGTGACTCTACCACCAATACAACAACTCATGAATACTGAAAATGATAATGTCTGTGCGATCAAGGCTCAATCAAACGGAGCCGATCGTATTGTATGTACTGAGAATGAAAATGTCTGTGCGATCAAGGCTCAATCAAACGGAGCCGATCGTATTGCATGTACTGAAAATGATAAACTTAATCTAAACAACAATCACACAAACAGCCTATACATGAAACCTTTCATAACCGCCTGATAATGCCTCCGATCATTTGACAAGAATACTTATATATAGGAAGTACCAGCGGCGTATCCACCATACTCTTGTCAAATTTTCATTGGTTTTATCAGTAAGTTATGATTAGTTCTATGTGACTCTAGAACATAAACAAACACAACAACCAGCGCTTGAGTCTTAATTTTGATAGTATACATGTTTGAATGATGACAATACCTCTCTCGTTTATTATGATGGAGAGGTTAGTCTATGTAGAAGTGAGACACAACTCAACTTCTTTAAATGATGAAACTGAGATACGTCGTGAGGTATGATGATATGAATATTAAATCAATGAGTATAAAACAAACTGAACTAGTAATTTGCATAAAAATTCTTGGATAAATTTCCAATTGAGATACGTGAAAATTGAGATAACATAAAACTAAGTGGTTGGAGTTGAATCTTGATTCTTAGTGAGAGAAGGCTAGTTAAGTGGTTTGTTTGGACCGTTAATGTCTTCAACAGGATTGGCGTTGATGTTATAAACTCTTCCTCTTGCTGGCGGTGGAGCTGGGTTTGTTTGATTTGCTTGGTTAACTGGGTTTGCTTGAGCTTGGGCGTTTATGATGTTAACCAAACGAGGGCACGTGTTTCTAAATTGGGTAGGGTCGCCACAATTGAAACAAGCTCGAACATATGGGAACATGGGGTATTGGGGCTGTTGATATGTTTGGATCACGTTTTGAGTAGGGGGTGAGGTTTGGTTTTGAGAGGTGCGGCAAACCTTGCTCAAATGACCGTAGCGTCCACAATTCGCACATAGTCGACAGGGTAAGGTAGATGGATGGTGATAGAAACAGGTGTTGCATTGAGGGTGAGGTCCAATGTAAGGTTTCTTATTTGGGTAAGTTGAGTTGGGTGCTACTTGAGTGATTGGGATAGTTTGGGGAGGTACAACTTGTGAAGCTGGTTGGTTGCGTTGGGTGACGGCGAAGATTTGCCCATCTCGTTTTCTCTTAGAAATAGGTGGTGTAGAGGATTCGGTTCGGGTGGAGTTTGTGGTTTCGGTTGATGCTTTATCCTTCTTCTTCTCCTCCTTGAAATCTTTGTTCCGGATTCGGTTCTCGGTGAGCGCTGTTGCTAGCTCCATTGCTGCTTCCAAAGTTGCAGACGAGGTACTTATTACAGAGTCTTGAATCTTTGATGGAAGGCCACGAATGTAGTGCTCGATCAAACGGAAGAGGGGAGTGAACAAGTTGGGAACCATTTGATTTAACTCAAGGAATCTCTTGTTGTATGTGGTGTGGTCGCCTTCCTTTTGTTTCAAAGAATGGAACTCATCCTCCAATTTCTTGATTTCGCTTCTTGGGCAAAACCGTCTTGTCATGATTCCCTTCAACTCTTCCCAAGTCAAAGTCATAGTATCTTCAACACCTCGTTTGGTCTTCTCTGTATTCCACCATGTGAGTGCTGTTCCAAGTAAACGACCGGTAGTATAACGCACTTTGCGATCATCGGGGCAATCGCAATTTAGAAAAGTGTTCTCCATTTCTTCGAACCAATGGAGGAGAGCGGTGACACCTTCAGTACCTTCGTATTTTGGAGGATCGCAGGATTTGAAATGTTTGTAGGTGCATTTAGTGACTGAAGGATTGATAGTGTTTTGATCTTCTTGGTGGGTTGGGTTGACGGAATTAGCGGTAAGGGCTTGTTGAACTTGAACTACGATGTTGGGCATTACGGTCGCCATTTGCTGAGCGATTTGGGCAGCCATGCGCTCACGGGATTTTCCTGCTCTCATTTTCCTACGAGCGAGGCTAGAAGACATCTACAAGGAATACATATCAAGAGTATGAGTTGGATGCTTTTGGGATCGTGGGTCGTGTTTGGGAATGAACATTCATAAAATAAATATAGAAAAATAAATCTACTACATCCATAGGATGTCTTGGGCTTTGCTCGTAATTGGGCCTTGCATGCCGCCATACTTCACCTTCGTAATCACGTGGGCCCCCATGATTACCGGGTTTTTCATATGGTTCGCATGTGTTAGCCTGGTTACGTACACTAAAGCCCGGAGAAAATCGAGAAATATGTAACGTATAATATTCGGAATGTGCCCAGGTATGGACACGGTGACATCTCAAAGTGGGGTTAGTTCGAACGACGTTTGGTGTGGCATGCTTTGGCCTAATAGATCCGTCGTACTCTCATCGTTAGTCCCCAGGTAGGCAAACTGGTCCGTTATTTTGGATTTATACGAATGCCAACCTAGTCAGGACATTCCGACTACCGGTACTTGTACCCTTCCGGTTACTACATGCCCGTCGCAGAACTTACTTTGATGAGATTTGAAAATTGCAACAAAATCTTTGAATAATGAGAGTATGAAAATGAATTGAATATATGAACATTGATATATGTATAATGAATATGTATATAAGTATGTATGTTTGACTGTAAGTATGAACAAATATGAAACACTAAATATCATAAGTTTGTATGTAACCACCGACAATTAAAATTTAGGCAAACTATAGTATAGGCTCTAAGGGTCTAATAACCTATCATATATCCCTATAGTCATGGCTCTGATACCAATCTGTCACACCCCGACCCGCAGCGGAAAAGGTGACCGGGGCATGATTGGGTTATCATCAAAGCTCATGACATTTATTATAACGTTTCATATTCATTAATACAATTTAATGGGAAATTTACAATCATAAATACATCATGACCTAACATCAATCTAAGCTTCTTTGTTTTCTTCTAAGGCATTTCCTATGTTTTCATTGCTTCATCCTGTTCACCTGTATCATGTGTAAAAGGGTTTTTGGATCAACATAAAGTTGGCGAGTGAATCCTATGGAAAACATTTGAACAAGTTTATTCAATTGATTATAAATAATGTGCATAACCACATATGAGTAAATGTAGATGTAAATTTATTCACACAACACATAATATTAAATATTGCACACACATACATCAAATGATTGTTTTGAGGCACGCGTTGTTCGACTCGTCTCCCACGAGGAACTGATGGGCCTATTGAATGAGTTTTGAGGCACGCGTTGTTCTACGAACTGATGGGCCTAATGAATGAGTTTTGAGGCACGCGTTGTTCTACGAACTGATGGGCCTAATGAATGGGTTTTAAGGCACGCGTTGTTCAACTCGTCTCCCACGAGGAACTGATGGGCCTAAATAATTTGCATACAACTTGACAATATGTAATACATCATAACCAACAATATTTACATTCTAGTTTAAATCATATAATGGTATAGCACGAGTTTGCATAAGAGAATTAGTTTAAGCGACACATGATACACCCCAAAACATGAATAAAAAGGGGAATTTGTAAGAATTCACTCACATTGGGTGCGTTCGGTTGATGATGTTGAGTGCACGCGAAGTGGTTTTAACCACGAGTGAAATTAACCTATATAAATAGCATTATGGTTCGGTAAGTAAACGGATTTTATTAATCCATTTTAGTAGGATTTGTTGGGTGCATTTTTTGTGAGTTTAAGGCTATTTCTAACCTTAAAAATGTTATTTTTAAGTATTTTTAATTGATTTTTAATTAAAATAAATAAATAAAAAGAATAAAAAAAATTTGATTTTTGCTACAGTTGACTTTGACTTTGACCGTTGACTTGACCGTTTACCGGTTCGCTTGTATAATTGTGCGCTGAGTGAGGCTCGAACCCGAGACCTCCCGTACGCGTGCACGCAGCTCTACCAACTGAGCTACGTGTCTAACCCATCATATTTCTGTTTTTAATTACATATGTATATTAATTAGATTTAAACCGAAAATCCTTTATTTTAAAACGATTTTAATCCAGAGAACCGGTGCGCTCCACAGGTCTCGAACCCGGGACGTGTGGGTTGAGTTAACACACAGTCCACCGCTGGACTGTGTGTTTAACATGTTATATAATCCGATTTTTATTATACTTAAATACAAACTGAACATTTCTTTTTCTGTCTTAAATAAAAAGATAGATAATTGTCCGAGTCGGTGCAGAAGACCGGACTCGAACTCACGTCCCGTGATTAAACATACACACAGTCCACCACTGGACTGTGTGTCTGACTTAGTTATTATTCCGGTTATTAATATACTTAACATATACATAAAATGAATCCGGTTCAGTTAACAAAAAAAGAAATTTTTATTAAGGCAGCGTGTGTGGAAACAAGATTCGAACTCGAGACCTTTGCGTTTAATGTGCACACAGTCCACCGCTGGACTGTGTGTCTAACCCGATTAATAAGTTGATTTTAATTATACTTATATGATACCGAACTTCATCTTCTTCGTTGAGTTATAACCAGAAATCGGAAATCCGACTGGTTCGATGATTAAAACATGTTCTTTAGTGACTGAGGGTTAAATACAAGTGAGATTAAATAAAAAGAATGAAGAAATTAGGCGAGAGATATACCGACTCGATTCCTCTGCTTCTCCGGCGAAACTCCGGCGACAGCAAACACTTCCGGCGACGTGCGTCTTACAGCAGAGAGTCTTCAGAAAGCTTGAAAAAGATGTGGGTGACTTCGGTATAAGCTCAGGGGTTTAGTAAGGCTTAGAAATGAAGGGCTCGGTTTTCCGGCGATGAGCAGAAATTATTCCGGCGACTTGCAGCAACTGATTCCGAGTGTTTTAGCGAGTGTTTAAGAGAGTGTTCGAGGGATTAGACTGGTTAGATTGAGAAAACTAGTTCTGTATTTATAGGCTGCTTATGCCCTTGACTTCCTTGCCATTACAGCGGTTACGACCCGGAATTAAAGCTAGACATCGGTTATAACCGATGTCGTCGTTAATATAAACGTTAAGTAAAGAGTATTTGTCGCAATTGGCGAAAACTTCGGACTTTCCGGCGTCTGCGGATTTGGGCGCCGGTTGTGAATTCGGAAACGCATGATATCAATTAAATAATTCTAATAACTAACAAAAATCACAAGTGGCGCAGCGGTTTAAATGTTGGGTGTTAAGTTGTTGTTGAACCGGTACAGACCCGGGTTCGAAACCCGGCAGAACCAAAACATTTTTTATTTTGCGATCTTTAACAGTTTTTCAAAACAACTTATATATTCCAATATAATAATTGATTATGTATCGTTTAAAATTATTTTGGGCATTTAATTCGCAACGAAAATTTTAACTGATTGTTCGGTTAATAAACGGAGCGGGTTTGGTAAAACCCGTTTTTTACGAATGTTACACTTTCTAGGAAAAACACAGTTTGCGAAGGATCCTTACCCTATATATATATATATATATATATATATATATATATATATATATATGGTTAGGGTAAAATAAAAACTTATACGAGTTGTGAAAACTTAGAGAACTCGGCCTTACAAAAGGTTTATTCAAAATTTTTTTTTTACCAAAAATCCTAAAAAATCAAGTTTTCAAAAAAGGCAGTCGTAAATGCTGTAAAAATTGATGTCATTTTTATGTCATCATCTTTTACAGCTGCTGTAAAGGGCTGAAAAACTCCACTTTGAATTTTTTTTCAAAATTTTTTTACGACAGTATTGTAGGATTGATCCGTTCCTTAGTTACGGTACCTAACTTGTTATCTGGTCCATGCAAGCGGAAATTACATGTAATAGTCACAAATAAACGAGTTTAGCATATTAAATGTCAATTTATTAATGTCCAAATCATGTACATTGAGTTTCTAGACTTACCGAGCTCCACCGTACAAATTGCAAAAGTGTTCCAAATGAAAGACTCAAGACGGCTATTTATAGGCCAACCAGTTCGCATCAAATGAGCATAGACCTAGTTCGTACGAAGTGGCACTTCGTACGAACTAGTCCATTGCACAACCACTTCGTACGAACTAGATCACCATTATACATAATAAACTTTAATTCTAACATTCTAAACCCTAACACATACAGACTCGATGTTATACGATGACGAAGGCAACAGACATATGCATCAACAAGTATTTTCTAACATTTTAATTTAGAGGTGTGAAAAAAATAAGGGCAAAACCGCACGGGAATGTCGAGTTCTCTAAGTTGTCACAACTCGAAAGAGTTTTCCCTTGATCTTGATCATATATATATATATATATATATATGTATATATATATATAAAGAGAGAGAGAGAAAGTGTAATGTACAATATCCCTTAACGTACAATGGTACGCGATAGAATTCCGTATGTTGTAAAAACAAATACGCATGTTGTAAACCCAAAGCTTTATATTTATAAAACAAATCCGCATGTTGCAGGAACAATCCCCATGTTGTAAAACCAATCCGCATGTTGTAAACCCAAAGCCGAATTTTGTAAAACCAAATTAGCATGTTATATTCCTAATCGCGAGCGCATTGTATGTTAACCATATATATATATATATGGGGTTAACATACAATGCGCTCGCGATTAGGAATATGACATATATATATATGTATATATATATATATAGGATCCGGTTCAAGGGGGAACCACTACCAGTTGCGAGATCCGTAGGAGCCACTCTCCACTAATCAAATAATGACACGAATGCATTATTATTTTAAAACCTAAAGGTAATTTAGTAATAACTCAATATGTCAAATCATCCATCTTTCTATAAAGTCTTCACTCTCTCTATCACACATAACAATAAACAAATGTCTTTTCTCTCTCTCTCTCTCTCTCTCATCTCTAGAAAACCAGATCTCCCTCTCTTTTATCTTTTGCTCACTTACTGGTGGTGGTGGGTTTTGTGACTGGTTGTGATGGTGTGGGGCGGAGGTGGGGGCGACGCTGTTGGTGGTGGTGGCGTTGGGGCTTGGGGGCGGCGATGGGGTTTGGTGGGGGGTGATGGTCTCCGTTTTATGGGTTGGCGGCTGCGGCATCTCTGGCGGCTTCTTCGGCCTCACTTTCCTCTCTGCCGTCTCCCTTGTGACTGGTGTTTGGTGGTGGTGGTGGCGGAACCCTAGGTGGTGGAGGTGGGTAGAGGTGGGTGATGCCGGTGGTGGTGGTGGGTAGAGGAGGTGTTTGCTTAAATGGTTTTTGCTGGGTTTCTTTTTTGAAATGGTTTGATAGGTTTGTTGGGTGACGGTGTGGGTCAGAGAGAGAAGGAGAGACAGTAGAGAGAGAGAGAGGATGCTGAGGTGGGTGATGCTGGGGGCGCCGATGGTGCTGGTGGTTTTTGTATTTCAATTGGTGGTGCCGGTGGTCTTTGTTTCATCCCGGTGGGGCCGGTGGGCCCGGTGTTGCCGGTGGTGTCGGCAGTGCCGATTTTTTACATCATCGGTAAATTGCCATTCTTTAGTTTTTATTTATTTTTTGAAACTGTGTTTTTGTTCTTTGTTTTTGTTATTGATATTTTTGTGTTGAAATAAAGTTTTGGGTTGATTTGACGGTGGCCGTCCCCCGGCTGTCGTCTGCCGCCGCGACGAGTAGTGAGTTGGAGTTGATCTGTTTTGCATTAAGTGATTCTGGTTTGGATAAAGTGATTCTGTTTTGGGATTCTCCGGTGATTGATTTGTGTTTCTGATACGGGGGGTTGAGTTAGCAGTGATAGTTCGAAACAATTTTTCTGAAAATTGATGACGAGGGTAGGTTTTCGAACCTGCAACCCCACTTTTTGCAGCCATTATTTATTGGAAACTCTGAGCCAAACTCCATTTTTTTTTCAAGATCCACAAATCGTTTATATTTTTGTAGTTGGCTTTTATATTGTTTTTTCAGTCGATGATGCTAAGTATCAACCTATCTGAGACATCTATTTGAGTCGTGATTTTTGGGTGAGTTCGTTTTGAAACTGGGGGCGTAAAAGATGTTTTAAAAACAGGGTCGTAAAAAAGTTTAAACTGGCAAAAATAATGTTTTAAAACCAGGGCGTAAAAACTGTTTTAAAACCGGGGCATATACAAAGTTTAAAACCGTGCGTAAAAAAACTTTAAACCGGTGCGTAAAAAAGATTTAAAATCGGGCGTAAAAATGTTTCTATACCGGCGCGTAAAAAAAGTTTAAACCCGCGCGTAAAAAAAGATTCTATACCGGCGCGTAATAAAATTTTTAACCCGCACAAAAAAACTTTTAGACCGGCGCGTAAAAAAGTTTAAAACCGCGCGTAAAAAAGTTTATCCCGACGTGTAAAAAAGTTTAAGGCGCGTAAAAAGAGTAAAAAACGGCGCGTTAAAAAAGACGAGTAAAACCGGGCGTAAAAAACGGCACACAAAACCGTGCCTAAAAATAGCTTGGAAAAATAAGGCATAAAAACCGGCTCGTAAAAATGTTTTTTTGTAAAAAAATCTTGAAAATTTTTTTTATCAAAAAATCTGATTTTAAAATTTTCTTTAATAAAAAATCTGATTTTTAACAAAAAATAATAATTAATATAATAAGACAAAAAAGGTAATAAAAATATAAGTATAATAAGACAAAAAAATAAATTTACTTAAATACCCTTTTGACATTAAGTATTAAAAACATTATAAGAAAAAAAAAAAAAAATTTATAATGGTTTAATTACTTTTAATCTCATCCATCTCCAAGATCTAACAATTGGAAAGTGGTTCTCATGGTTCTTACAACTAAATGTGGTTCTCATTTTAACCATCCACTATATATATATATATATATATATATATATATATATATATGTATATATATATATGGGAGGGTTTAAATGATAAGGTTAAATATCGTGAGAATCGTGAGAACAAATGAAAAAAACGCGAGAACTTGGTCAAAAACATTTAAAATTCAAAAATTCTTTTTACATATCATTATTATTTGAATACAATGCTAGAAATTTAATTTACATGTTTAAATTTACGTGAATTCGTAAATAAAAAAAGTTACACATGCTTATGTTTGGCATTTACACATGTGTAAATTTGTTATATTTACACATGTGTAAAAAATCAAATAAGAGTGATTTTAAGAGGATAAATGAATTATTTGATGTTGTAAATTCATTTTTCGATGTATATTAATTACAATGAGGTTTGTATTAAAAAATAGGGTTTGATTGGTTTTTCTTCGTTCTCACGGTTCTCGCAATATATAGGTTTATGGACATTTTATAGGCTCATTCTATAACATAGTATTAATTCCATGGTGGTTTGTTTATTTGCAAAATTTCGATTTGATAAATTTTTATGTTGGGGTTTATTTAGTAGTGCCTGATAGATTAGCTGAAAGTCCAATCCTGCATTAAACAAAAAAAAATTGGTAAACTTTAACTAAAAATGATTAATGATTCAGATATCTGATTATAAGACTAAAGGGTGTGGTCATAATCATCATGATCACCATGCCTCTCCACATATACGTCATGTCACCCACCTCTAATCTATCATTTAAAACCACTAACCTAGGAGTGTGGTCATGGCCCAAATCACTATCCTGTTTATTATTTTAATTTAATTTTCAAATTGTCAAAATCTATGAAAATGGAAAAGGTGGCCCGTGGTAATCGTGGTTCAATCCACGCCAACCACCTTGAATCATTGAGGGGGTTGGTGTAGCCTTTCATACATATTCTTACATGGCGAATCATAACTATAAACCCCACACCCTCCAGCCTAAGAAACGTGTAGATGTATGAAAGAGATGACTATAAAAGGAACTTTGGCTCTCCCAAACAATTTATCCGTTCCATTGTTTCTTTGTCACATATCAATGAAGAAGTAATAGTGAAGGCGTAACCAAAACCAAAACTGAATCATTTGGTTATTTATCTTTATAAACCAATTAACTTCGGTTAGAAGCGGTTTGATAAAAATGTAACGTTATTAAACTCTTTAAAATGAAATCTAAAGTAACTATTTGTATCATTTTCGAAAAATAAGTGACCATGGTAAGAACTTAATTATAAAATCAAAATATGTAGTTAATGAGAACACTAATATTGACTTAAGCATATATATCTACATACAAAATGGATTATGCACATGCAAAATTTAGAAATCAACATAAAATAATTAATAAAAATACTGACAACGCTTAAATTTACAGTCGCGATATTTCTTTTTAATTGAATAAAATTTTATAGCTTAGCCAAGATGCTGTTTGGGAAGAAGCAAGAAAAACACATAGAATACGATTCTGACTGTGGTGACTACTTGTGAAAACAAATTTGGCAATCTTATTAATAGGAAGTGCACAGGTGCCCTCTCGGTCGTTACCGGCTACAAGATAGTTATTATTTTTTGTTTTCAATTTTTATTTACTTCTTCTTTCTCTAAATTTCATGTAAAGACATAAAAATTTAATAAATTTAAATTATTTAGTTATGCTTTATACATACATGCCATCTAAAAGTTTCTCAACTATCTATATCTATTATTTCTTATTAAAAACTAAATTTCTTTAACATAATACACTCAAAATGTCATTTTCATACCTTACATATATATAACTCGTATGCTTTTACGTCATACGACAAAAGCTACATTTGCATTGCATTTGATTTTGCTTATAAGAAACATACTTTTCCTCGTCTCACTTATAACCATTTTAAGTGAAACGATTTTAAATTAAAGGTAAAACTATAATGATTATACGAGTGCAATTATGGTTGACAATGAAATTGGAAGTTACGATTGTGAAATATTCTCCCTTTATAGTTATAATTTTGAATTTATTATTTATTAGAGTAAACTTTCGTTTTTCTCCATGTGGTTTGATCGTTTTAACGGTTTTGCCCCAATCCTTTAAAAATGGTTATTTTTCTCCTTGATCTATGAAGTTCATCTCTATTTCTCTCCCCGTCTCTAACACAATCCAAAATGTTTGTTAAAAAGAAGGGCAATCTGGTAATTTTACTTGTAATGGGAAGGGTGTTTTGATAACTTTACAAATAAGAATTTAATTGTTTATAATTAATCATTAAATTCATTTTTAACTCTCTTTCATTCCTTCTCTTCTACCTATTCTCTGTGAATACATTCTGCCACCACTCCACCAGCAACCACCAACCACCATCAGCTACCACCAGCTAAACCTGTCCGCCGTAGTCAAACCTAGATCAGCCCATAGTACCGTAGATCCCTAAACCGCCTCTCTCTTTCTTCTCACCGCCAATTACCATCCCCTACCACCACAAGTTGGGCAAAATCAGCCTACCACCATCATCACCGCCCCAATACATAAACCCTAGATCAGCCATACCCCTATCTAATTGCAGATCTGAAAATAAACCCTTCGCCAAAAAACTACCCCACCCCACTGCCCTTCTACATCAAAGGAGTGTAAATGAAGAGGACCCTCATCATCGTCGCCATCGGAATCTTCATCCGAGTGAAAGTGAAGGTGCAAGCCGGAATTTCTTACCCTCTTCTTTGCGGCGGAAGGTTGAGCACAGGCGATGGAGGGTTATCGCCACCGTGCACAGCGGCGGAGTGGATGTAAAAAAAAAACAATTTAGCGAAACACCGACGTTTCTGTGGGAATGACAATAGGCTAAATGAGCCTCAGCTACAGCGTAACGTTGGTGATTCACTGTGTCTAGAAAGAACGTGCACCGTTGCCGGCACAACACCACCGTCGGTGACTTGTCCGGCTTCGATCCCACACAGCCCATACACAAAAACTAACAATAACTTTTGTTGGTAATCACCCAAATTATCACCAAAAAACTTTTCGGGGTGATAACTGTAAACTATCAAAAAAATAAAAAAGAAACTCAATACAATCCAACACCAAACTTGTTGTTGTTGATAACAACCGTAAACAATAAAAAGAATATTGTTGGTAACGATAACCACAAAGAATCAGCAAATTATGGTGAGAAATTGGGTGTGAGAGATTGGAATTAAGAGATTTTGGGATTCGAAGAGAAAGAGGACGGCAGGCAAATGGAGGTGATGGTTACATTTTAGAAGAGAGAGAGAGAGAAAGTGAACAAGGTGATGTTTTATCAAGAAGAATGAGAAAATACTAAAATGCCCCACATGTGAGGGACACGTGATCAAGATTTAACTGTTGAGTTGGATGGCGTTAGGGGCGGGGAGTGAAATAGAGATGAACTTCATAGTTCAGGGAGGAAAATGACAATTTTTAAAGGATTGAGGCAAAACCATTAAAACGAACAAACCACAAGAAGCAAAACGGAAATTTACTCTTATTATTATTATTATTATTATTATTATTATTATTATTAATATTATTATTGCAACTATAACTAATAAAATTTATAACATACCACAAAACTTATATTTTGAACTTTGGTCATAGAAGTTTTAACTTATTTAAAAGAGTAAACTTTCGTTTTACTCCTTGTGATTTGGTCGTTTTAATGGTTTTGCCTCAATCCTTTAAAAATAGCCAGTTTACTCCCTGATCTATGTAACATATCTCTATTTCACTCCCCGCCTCTAACACCATCCATTTCCTCTGTTAAAACCTGGTCACGTGCCCCTCACATGAGGGGCATTATGGGTATTTTTGATAACTTTAGATATAAGGAATTATTTATTTACTATTAAATCTTGAAATCCCTTTTTGAATTAATATACATAATTATTAATTCAAACAAAATTCATTTTTTTATTTTCTGTATCACTAAACATCATCATCAAGCAAAATATTTATGTATCAAGAAACACATGAACATCATCAGGCAACACATTATTAGTATACAAGTATCATCATCATCTTCATATATATTTGTTTGTGATGATCTGAACAAACCAGCGCCTCTATCTCTATAAACCACAACCACAATCAACATCATCTTCATCATATGAAACCCTAGTCGTCTTCATCAGATCTGAACAAACCCTAGCCTCTTCTTCATCACATTAGAGAAAACCCATTACTGTATAACCTCCGGCGGCCAGATCTTAAACCTCCAAAGAGTGGTGGTGGTGGCGGGTGGCGTGGCGGCGTCAAGTGTTGAGAGAGAGAGAGAGAGAGTAGTGGTAGTGGCAGATGTAGAAAGAGAGACGGTTGATATGCACCTTCGATGAGGGTTCCGGTGGTTACGGCGGCGGATAGCGGTTATGGCAGCGGATGGTGGAAAAGACTTGTGGCGGCGGCGAGGTGGTTACGGCAGCGGATGAGAGAGAGAGAGAGAGAGAGTTGTGGCAATAGGTGGTGGTTACGGGCGGCGGATTGTGGTGGGGACGGCTGATATCCGATGGGGGTGGTGCCCGGTGGTTGTAAGGTGGTGGTGGTGGTGATGGATAATGAAGAAGATAATGTGATGTGGAGAGAGAAAGAGAGGAGAATGTGTAGAGAGAGTATGAATCTGAAAGAAAAATGAATATTACTGCATATAACAAATAAATATCTTTATAATTGAATTACCAAAGTGCCTTTACTTTTTTCTTAAATTACCAAAATGTCATTCTAGTTAACAGACATTATGGATGAAGTTAAAGCCATGGAGCAAAATAGAAAAAACATAGCAAACTATTTGAGTAAACTGGCTATTTTTAAAGGATTGGAACAAAACCGTTAAAACGACCAAACCACAGAGAGCAAAACAGAAGTTTACTCTATTTAAAACTAAGTTTCTTTTTAATCTTTTATGATACATAAATTAAAGTTTTAAAATCTATTTATTTTTTTTACTATATCTATGTCATACTTTTTAACCTACTAAACCTATTTAATTAATCAAGTGACCCATCAATCTCTTTAACCCGTTTATTAGTTATTACAACTAAGGGTGTCAATTCCAGACATGGCCGCGAAAACATGACCCAAACACAATAAGAAAAAGCAGATTTTGGGTTAGATAACACGGAGAATGAAACTTCACAAATAAAATGTCCCAAAACGAAAAGTACAGTTACGTTTGCTTGCTGATTCACACAAACCTCTACAGGAGTTAAGAAATGAGAAGTTGCGATAAAGGAAGCTTTGACATGCAAAAAAGGGGAGGTGTGGTCGGTAGTAACAAATTTTAACTCCCAACATCTCAAAGTACATGTTCTTTTTGCTTAGTAACAGATTTGATATAAGTTAATATCTCAAATAGGATTGTTAATAACTAAAAGAGCATATACAACAAAGATCTATGATTTATTAGTTATTCACTTTTTATATTACTATGTATTTACTTATAATATATACTTATCATGTTTCTCATGCAAACAAGTATATATTATATAATTGTCATTGTGTTATGTAATTCTCATGCAAACAAGTAGATATATTATATCACTGTCAATGTGTTACGTAAACATAATATAAAATAAATTAAGCTAATTTTTTGGACTTTATGCTTAAATTCTATAATTAGCTGAGATTTTAGACATTCTAGCTAAATTGTCAACTTCATCATAACACATAAATTCTCCACTATAATAATAACAGACTACATATAGTTAATTTGTGTACAAAGTTAATTAAAATTCACGTTTCACTAAATCTTTCGATAATAATGAAACGTATTCATTTAAAAATTATCAACATATTCTCTGTAATAGTTTATTAAGCGTATATATAATGAAACTAATTCATTTTAATATTATAAACATATTCTCTATAATAGTGTTCATCAAATATTAACTAAGATTCAAAAAGTATATATTATAGGCCGAAAACAAAGCGGTAAATATCACATAATCTTTCCTTAAAATGACTACGCTGATTTACTGCCAACTCATTTTATCAATCATCACCAAGATTGTGGAGGCAAAAATTTCGTATTTCCACTAATATGAAGCTTAAAATGAAAGGGAAATAGTTTTTAAACCAATATTAGTAATATATATGAATTTAAGTAATAAAAAATTTAAAAAACGTGAACTAACAAACGTAAATGAAAGAACATAAAAAAATGTTCACAAACATAAATGAACGAATGAGACATGTGTAAATGTTTGTTTGTTTAATTAATAGAACAAAAAAATATGGTCACGCCCGCTTGATTATTAAACGAAATAATGTAACCGAATTTTCTGTCAAATGGTTCGCTAATCGTTTAATTCATGTACGTGCCTAAATAGTAAACAAGGAGTTGCAATGACCATTTTACCGACTGGTTAAATGCCTAAGAAATTGGTAACAAGTCATATTTAAGGCATAAAGAATAAAGGTAACTTTATTGATATTGAAACGTTATAACTCTACAAATTCCAATGTTTAAAATAAAAAATAACCATATGAGTCTACAAATATTGTTGTAGGTGGTCTACTTCCCATCTTAATCACTTCTAGCACAAACACTAATGGTGGCTTTTTAGAAACCTAGTATTAAGTTATTAACTAAGATTCAAAAAGTATATATTCTAGGCCGAAAACAAAGCTGTAAATATCACATAATCTTTCCTTAAAATGACTAGGCTGATTACTGCCAACTCATTTTATCAATCATCACCAAGATTATGGGGGCAAATTTTCGCATTTCCACTAATATGAAGCTTACCTCACATATATAAATATATGCACACCCCTCATTTGTATAAATAAACATTTTACCATCACTCAAAGCAAGAGTAAATATTAATCCATGGGTTTGCCACGTGAAAGAACACTAATTCTTTCTCTTGTAGTTCTTGGTATGTGTTTGTGTACAATAATAATGCTGAGAAGGAAATGCGCAGCAACATTTTTAAGAAAAATGTGGAATTCATCGAATCGTTTAACTCGTTCGGAGATCGGTCTTACAAGCTGGCTATCAACAAGTTTGCAGACCGAACGAAGGATGAGATCAAGGCCTATGCGACTGGGCATAAGGATCCAGTTGATTTGAAATCAACTGTAGCAACATTGTTTAAATATGAAAGTGTGAGTGAGTGCCAGATAGCATGGACTGGAGGGAGAAAGGAGCTGTTACTGAAGTCAAGGGTCAAGGCGCATGTGGTAAATCAATATTCAATTACCTAATTCTACATTTTTTTGAAACAAATATTTGTGTTATGGAATTAAAATATGGTCAAGCTGACCGTTTAATTTACCAAGTGATTTTTTTACAAAAATATGTCATTACTTCTTTTTTTTTTTCACGAGTTGGCCAAGGCTTACTTGAAAATTGTTTTTCTCTGATTAAATTTCTATTGGTTTTTTTCTGAACAGAAATTATATTTTTATAGGTATATTATATGTTTATATTTAAATTTTACTTTTCCATTTTTTATTACCTTTTACTTTAATTTTATTTTAATAGTTAATAATAGTTTTTAACCGTATTAATTAAAGTTATTAACGTTATTTATTCAACAAATCAATTTAAAAAAAATAAAGTTTATAGATATTTTGTTACACTTTTGTGTTGTTTTATTGATTTATTATAGAATACATACATCCATATATAACATAATATAAGACTTGCAAAAGTTGAAAGTTAAAACAAAAAAATGTTTTAAAAGAAGTTAAAAATCAATTTTACTAGATAATAAATAGAAATTTTTTTAAAAGAATAGATTTAAATAAAACATTTGGAAAAATAAGTCTGGTGTCATGCATGGATATGGTCACAAAGTAAATATGCAAACATTGGTTAAAGCCATTTGGTAATAATTTTTATCATAATTTCGTATTTGGTTTTCAAATTTTGATAGGAAGATGCTGGGCATTTGTGACAATCGCTGCGGTGGAAGGAGTTACTCAACTTACAACCGGCGAATTGCTTTCACTTTCTGAAAAGGAGGAAATAAGGAAAAAAGCTTTGCATATATTATGAAAAATGGTATAAACACTGAAGATGGTTACCCTTATCATGCAGCAGATGAAACATGCATCTCAGCCAATGAGGCAACCCGGGCAGCCAACATTTTGAAATTGTACCAGCCAACAATGAAACATTATTGTTGAATGCTGTGTCCCAACAGCCTGTATCAGTTTCCATAGATGCGAATGCTGATGAATTTATGTATTACTCAAGTGGTGTTTTTACTGGTCCTTGTGGTACAAATTTGACCCATGATGTTACACTTGTTGGGTATGGAACATATGATGGTATCAAGTATTGGTTAGTGAAGAATTCATGGACCAAAGATCGGGGTATTGATGGATATATGATGATGCAACGCGATGTGAAGGCCGCAGAAGGACTGTGTGGAATCGCGATGCAAGCTTCGTTTCCAACGGCTTAATCTTTGTTAATTATGCTGCTTAGTGTTGAATATTAATTTGATAGAGTTGTTTAAGCATTGATTATAAAATTACTGTTTTTCTGTATTTGTTTAACTTTTGAATGTTCAAGAAAAGTTTACTTAAGTACTTGAAATTCATAACACTTTAAAATTACATATCAAAACGTGTTATCTAACATCTTCGCGTGTATCAAATGAGTCATGTTAGAAGTGACAACGCAAATGTTTTCTACATGGATGTAAAATATTAATGTACTTTACTAATACAAATGCTTTGTATCATTCAAGTATGTTAATATTTTATACACATAGAAAACACTTGCGCCGTTACTTCTAACCATCCGGGTGGACCTCTTACACGTGAAGATGTTAGCTAATGTTTTTTTTTTCAACACAAAATCAAAATCGAATTGTATGATGAGGAAAATAATTGTTTCTAATTAATGAATTTACTCAATTCTTGAAACTATTTTTTTTAAATAAAACTTTATTAACACACGCCACCGACCCAAACAGGCAAGAGACAATACAACAAACACCCCTTCGACCGAAAGGGACAAAAGGCAAAAGAAATTACGACATGTACAAAGGGGATTTACATTATTCCTCCCAACGAGGGGACTTAAAAGAAGACCTATTCTTCAACCAAACAAAACTTCTCGACTTGACTTCTCCTAACGTCTTGCGGATTATGTTTTAAATTTTAAAATATCATCTCGTTCCTTTGTAATATCCAGGTATTTAAAAAAATAATAATATAGTAAATAAATACAAATTTAGTTTTTATTTACATTTTTAATCCAATTTAAATTGAATAAAAAAAAGTATTGATTTATATTTAATATGCAATGAATGCTGCAATTGTTTTTTTTTTCCTTTGAGATCGTTCAAGATGAATGATATAATAATAGTAATGAATAACTAATTTTGTATGTAATGGCTGGCATTTAAAGAAAAAAAAACAATATAATAATTTAATATGGCAATGATATTTGACTTTCATTTGATCCGTACGTTTCTCATTCGATTAAAAACTACCCTAAGTACGCACGGACCGCCCCCGTTGTCAACATTCACAATGCGTGGTAACACATGAAACACCATCCCGACCTGATTTCATAACGTGTGAACATTAAAACGCCGCGTTGTAGCCATGACGCGTTTTAGCCATATCGTTGAGAGTGGAGCATGATGGGTGCGGTGAGTGTGTGGTGAGTGATGGGCATTTCCACTAAAATCCATTACTAGTGATGTGATTTGGCTCGATGACGTGGTGTATGGTGATTGGATGTTGTAAGTGATGGAATTTCATCATTAGTAAGGCGCCCCTACCCCCTAATACTAAGAATATAGATAAGCTTGTTGTTATTGCCGACCTTCAGTCTTATTATTAACCTTAGATCTCGTTTTCTACATTCGATTTTCCCAGTCGAGATATACCGTCTTCGTTAGTCAGGTCGCACAACCACCACTTGCCGTCACGCACAGCCGTATTGCAAGCGCCGCTAACACCCCCTTCTGCCGTAGTGAACCAGTTCGTTGCTGCCGCCCGACCGTCTCCGATTTGCTCGCAATCACACTGCTCTAATATGTCCTGTTTATCGGATCCCTTAGGTAAGAATTCTGATCACGCTTATTATTATTATTATTGTTATTATTATCATCATTATTATTATTATTATTATTGTTATTATTATTATTATTATTATATAGAGCATAAAATTTTCTTTGCAAAAGATTAGTGTTTTGAAGGAGTTTAGTTTTGTTTTAACTGTCAGAAAGAAAACACCAAGTTAAGTTTCGTAATCCATTAGGTTTGTATGTTAAGTATATGCAATTTGATGTCATAATTTAACAAACTATGTATTTGGAAATTTTAACACAAGTAATCCTTTTTAACCCTCATATTAATTATTGAATTAAAGGTGTGGAGTTAGGTTAATGGTCGCTAGGGAGTCTCGTAACTGAAAGGAATCATTGAGCTTGATCGAATTATCATATAACTTATTTATAAAATACTACATTTAGGTTTGTTATATTTTCTAAGGACAAACTGATTAGTGGATTTTTGCTTTGCTTGCAAAACTAAGGTACGGATTCTGTTTCTTTTTCATCATAGTATAATATGTTTCAGTTACTTTGTAGTACGGATCTTGTCATCTTTGGTCAGTCTGCATTATGTTATCGTGATATCTTTAGTCTTTTTTTGAAAATTGTTCGTTAGCTTTGTTCTTGTTAGTATTATTGGTTTGTGGTTCTCTACTATTAACGTAATATTTTTTCGTTTTTCTCATAAGCACACATTCTGTCTTTTAATCGCAGTGTGTAGTTGTTTTCTGATCGCCCTCGTAGTGTAAAATTCATTATAACACTGTCGCTTGTGATTGCTACTTGAACTTTTGAATATGGTTTAAAATACACGAATAGGTTTCCCAAAGAAGTTGTATACCTACTCAAAAATCGGTAGAGGTTGTGGTACCTGCTCAAAAGCCGGTAGAGGTTCTAAAAACCTGCTCAACGGCTGGTAGAGGTCATTATACCTGCTCAACGGTTGGAAGAGGTTGTAGAATTATTTCAGTTGTGTGTAGATTATACATGGCCTTAGTGTTTGTACTGACTCTGTCACCCGAGCATGTCTGGCTTGCCGTTTGGGAGTCAACGGCATGGCACTCATCGTGACAGTGCATAATAAAAGTTTACGGCATCACTAACATGTGCTTGTGTAGCACCTTGGCCACTTAGAGGATGGAATAATGAGTGCACGCCACACTCACCATCTTATTGGTGCATAGGGTAGCTACCTATGTACCCCTCCGTTTCTGGCTCTAGGTGCTTCTGTGTTACATGACTTATTTTGTTGATATATATATGTCATGTAAGTTAGTATATGTTTCAGTATGTGAATATGTTATGTTTCGGATTATGTTATGATAAGTTATGTGTGCATCTGATTATACGTACTCTGATTATGGTTCCGATTGTGTACCGGATTATGTGTCTGATATGTTCATTATTTGATTCTATTTGTATTAGTTATATGTGTTTTGACTCAGTATTTGTATCGGTTTGTATCACTTTTGTTTCAGTATCGGTTCGATATGGATTCAGATTTCGTGTTATACGTTTAGTTTGTATCTGTCAGAATCTTTATTTAGTATTTGATCCAAGGTCTATTCTATATTTGTCATCGAATCATGTCTTTCTTTAATGTCAATTTTCTAGATCAGTTCAAGAAACTCCGTAAGAATTAAATTTTTACATTTTTAAACTTAGGTTCTCTAATTTATTTTGTTTATTAAATATAAATCTGAGTGAATTGCAAATTTTGTCCTTTATCTTTATACCCCATTTCAGCGGTGTTTTCGAGGTTTTGTCCTTATTGTTTCAAAATCTTACACGTTCTGTCATTTAAGCCTAACCCAGTTAATTTTTTATGTTAAATCAAATCAGATAAGGGTACTTTAGTATATTTACCCATGTATATAAAAAAGTTTAAACAAATAAACAAAAACAAATTTAATAAATTAATATATTATATAATAGTCAACCTTTTTTTCTCTCTCTACATCTCTCTCCACCACCACTTACACCAGCCACCACCTACACTAGCTTTTTGTCACCAAGTGAATCATCACATTTCAAACTTTAATTATTTTTTTCTTACGGCAAATTGCATTTTGTACATAACAAAAAGGAGGATTACACACATAAGGAAAACACAAAACACCAGTAGGTAAGAGTAGGACTTGTGCAAACCTTCGATCCCAATACATCAGAGTCGCCCAAAACAAGATTACAACATAAATTAAACTTCAAAATCAAATAGAACCCAGTTCTGCCATTCCAGACCTTGGCTTTGATAATTTATGTTTTCAGCTAGACCCTCCACCACCATTACCACCTGCCTCCATCCTTCATCAACCTTCAACGATCACCGCCCACCTGCCACCATCCTTCTTCAACAACCGCCAACATCAACCTACCTACCACCGTCCTCACCAACAACGGCCGCCATCAACCTCACCTGCCACCATCCTTCATCACCTTCAACCCTCAGTTTTTCCTATCCTGTTTCTTACATGAAAACCCCAATTTTTATTTAGAACAAACCCTAACCTTCCACCAAATCTGCAACCACCATCGCACATTGGTTCCTGAAGAGAGAGAGAGAGAGAGGAGATGGTGAAAGAGAGATGAGTGATGTTTAATTCTAATCCTTTCCGATCTGGATCCGGCTATGGGGTTGGCGTAATGTAGTGTATAGAGAGAAGGGTAGAGATAGGAAGACTGGTGGTGCTGGTGGAAGGAGGTTGCGGTGGTGGTGGAAGGGGGTTGTGGTGGTGAAGGTAGAGAGATGGAACAGAGAGCGGAAGAGGAATTGTTTGTTGAGAGAGAGAGAGAGAAAAGATTAGTTGATATATATATATATATATTTTTAAAGATGTTTAAAAAAATATAAAAAACAATTATACCCTCATGTGCCTTGCACATGATCTGATTTAACAGAAAAACTAACTAGGTTAGGCTTAAAGGACAGAGCGTGTAAGATTTGAAACAATAAGTATAAAACTCGTCAATTTCAAAGACAAAGAACACCGTCTGAAATAAGGTATAAAGATAAAGGACAAAATTTGCAATTCATTCTATAAATCTCCAAAGCTATAAAAAACAATTATCTTTATTAAATAATAACTTTTGAAATATGACAAATCAATAGATACTAATTTAAATCCAAACATTTAATCAAAAAAAACTTGACAGTTCATTTCTTTTAAACGTTATAGAACTCTAAACCGTATTTAAAAATGTTTCGGTCAATGTATTTTGTTTTTGTTTCCGTACCGGTTTACAAAATTATCATAAGTATTACGTTTTGAAAACCAAGTTATTTGAATTATTCTATTTCTTAAATATAACTTGTCATTGTTAGAAATTTAGTTATTTTGTCTAATTATGATTTACTATGAAGTGCAATAATATTTTGATAAGATTCAAACCTTTAATATAACAAAATAGTTTTGCCTCTTGTATAAAAAAACATGTTAGCATTATGAATGGATGTTCTAAAATGAGTTCGTTTATAAAAATATGGTTTTAATCATCATGGTCAACCATGTATCCGTTCTCTACATCGGTTTTGTGTCGGGTTCGATATGGATTATGCATTTGAATGACTTTGTTTTCAATCAGTTTCCATACCAGTTTCCGTTACAGTTCAGATCAATTCGTGTATCAGTCTGGTGTCTTCATCTATTTTTAGTAATCGTGTCAGTAACCGTTTCAGTTCAGTCTGAGTTATGTTATGTTGTGTTTTGTCTCCACTGATATGACTTTACTTGTGCTGTTGATTTATTCGTTACTGGGCAATTTTTGGCTCAGCCGTATTTTTCTTTTTGTGTTTTTCCTATTTGTTTTACAGATAATATGGGATGATTTGGGATTTCAGTGAGGAGCGTTAGGAAGTTGTTGGCCAAAACTCTTTATTTCAGTAATGTAATACACGTAATTAGGATTTCTATTTAATGTTATGGATTGGTTTTCAGTTTTGATATCTATAAGAGTGACACGTCAGCCCTAGCGGGTTTGGGGTGTTACATTCCATATGCACCAACACGTGATTATAACCTGACCATGATTGATCCTTTTCGCTTTTTCCCAACATTTAAGAATCTGTGCACTTCCATAAGATCATTTTAGATTTTAAAATATTAATGATACTGATAGGAGCTTAAATAAAGAGAAAAATAAATCAGTAAACTTTCCAAGACTACCGGAATCAATGTAAGCCTCTCCCCAATCGAGAGAATTTCGCTTTCCAGGAGTGTTGCTTATCGAAGATTTCAATAATTGTTTTCCAACTGTTAAGCCTATTCATATTAGCCCCAACCGTAATCCCCAAGTAAGTCAAAGGAATTTCTTCCTTGTTACACCCCAAAACCTCCGCCATGGAGATAGTCTCCATATGATTTACCCCAATCCCATATATATTTGACTTGTTTAAATTTATTTTCAAACCCGAACAAACATAAAAAATTCTCAGAAGTCTAGAGACACTTACAGTGTTTTCTTGCGACCATTCACCTAGGATGAGAGTATCGTCCGCGTACAATAGATGAGAGATAACCAGTCTCGTCATTTTGTGTGTGAATCACTTTAAACAAGCCCGCCTCTTCCGCTTTCGAGAAGATACACGATAACGCCTCCATGACAATAAGGAACAAAAAATGAGAAAGTGGATCTCCTTGTCTAATCCTTGACGTATATGTTATCTAACATTTTTTTTCAAAACAAGACCGAGTTGTATTATGAGAAAAATATTTGTTTTCAATTAACTTAGATACATTTTTCTAAATTACCAAAATAGTCATTTGACTTTTTCTTATAGAAATAGTTAAACCATTCATTTCATCCCACGTGTTCACTTAGGGGTGTACTTTCTGACACGACCGAAAAACGACACGAACCTAACACGAAATTCGCGGGTTTAGGTTTAGTCTCAACAGGTTCGGGTCAGTTTCAGGTTGAACCCGCAAATCTGTTTAGCTAAACGGGTCAGGTTCGGGTCAACCCGGTCGGGTTGGCGGGTTGACCCATTTAGCCCCTTATATTATATTATATATTTTTTACAATATGTTTATAATTGTATGTGTATTTTATGTCCTATTTATAACTTTCAAAGAGAAATTCACATAATATTTTATAATCTAAATGTAATTATATTATATACATTTAACCTTTTTAAGTAAATTTTAAATTTTAAAATATTAATTTTTGGAAAAAAAAATAAAAAAATAAAAAAATTCGGGTCAAATGGGTGTGTTCGGGTCAACCTACACAGTGTCACCCACTACTCCTAATATTTTCTTTCTTTCTTTTTTTGACATCAAGGAATGGTATATCAACACCGTGACACTGGTAGCTGTGGCCAAGGTCGACTACTCGACCGTTGCCAACCCTTAGCTCTCTTCAGATGCGGGGAAACCCAACCTCTGCCCCCCGAAGGCATGGCAGTGGAATAATCGGTAAAACCTTGCTCCCAATATTTTCTTTCAATTATTTGATTTTTATATATAACTTTCTTATATTAATTATTTTTTTCACAAATAATGTTTTGTATTAATTATAGTTTTTTTTTCAAACAACGGTTATTATATAATAATTAATTTTATTCTACAAATAAGGTTTTTGTATTAACTATTTTCATTTTGCAAATAATGTTTTTTTATTAATTTTATTTCTATTACAAATAGCGTTTTTATATTGATTATTTATATTTTATAAATAAAACTTTTTTCATTAATTATTTTGCCAAACAATACTTTATTATTAATTGGACTATTTATTTGTATTTCAAAAGTGGTTATATTAATTATTATTATTGTTTAAGAATATTTGTATATTAACTTATTTTATTTCAAAATAGTTATTATTTAAATTAACCTTTTTTTTATTTTACAAACATATTTTAATTTTAAAACTGGTATTTTTTTATTATTTTTATTTGTTGATCCACACAAAATCCGCTGGCTCCATACCATGAATCTGCTGCTACAAAGCTTTTAATCTACGGCTGTGATATCAATCTGCTGTTCGAGAACATACCTATGTGAAAATATCGTTTATTGGTAATTTAGAAAATTCAAAGGCTAACTAAAACAATACTAGTGGTCAAAAAGGTTATTCTTGTTATTTTCCTCTACATAAAACTAATATATTACTTTTCTTGATATTATTATTTAGTTACAGGAATATTAATGATTTACAATAGTAATAATGTTGATTCATGGTTTACTTGTGGAAATTCTATTATTACCTATTTATCATTCTAAAGGTACCAACATTGACTTTTTATTAACTAACCCTTGAATTAACGCAAGTCTAACTAATTAATCTATTGTGGCAGTGACATTAATATCTATGTTATTTTTTTCTCAATTTTATAAAACTAATTAATTAAAGTATTCACAAAATATTCATTGTATCAAATATCAACTAAGATTGCAAAGATATAAATTCTACAAAAGAAACACATTTTTACTAGTATATAAAGATTACTTCACAAAGATTTATGTACACCTTTCAATTGTAACAAAACAGTTTACTATTATGGGTTTGTCACATGGGAGAATACTAATTCCTTATGTCCTAATTTTTGGGATGTTGGCGTGTCGAATAACATCACGAACTCTAAGTAAGGCATACATATCAGAAAAACATAATCAATGGATGTCTGAATATGGTCGTGTATACAAAGGTATTGCGGAGAAGGAAATGCGCCTCAACATATTCAAGAAAAACTTCGAATTAATAGAATCGTTCAACTCTTTGGGAAATCGGTCTTACAAGTTGGCTATCAACCAATTTGCGGACCAAACAAAGGGCGAATACGAGGCCTACGCATATGGGCTCATGAATCCAAACGATTTGAAAGTACCTCTTTCAACATCTTTTAAATATGAAAGTGTGAGTGAAGTGCCATATAGATTGGATTGGAGGAAAGAAGGAGCTGTAACAGAAATCAAGAATCAATTTGAATGTGGTAAGTCAACAACATATTTTTTATCAAAACTTTCGAAAAAATCTTTATTTTTTATTTTATTATTGTTATCCGTTTTAACCATTTACCATTTATTTTGGTAAAGGGATGGTGCCCGACAAAGTTTTAATCATATTAATGTATTTAAGAATAAAAAAAATGGTTTAAAGATTCTCCCTTGATAAACGGTATACTCAAGGAAAATGGTTTTACTAATCGAATGAAATCTAAAATGGTTTTATTAATCGAATGAAATCTAACTTGGGCTTTCAAGTGTGGCCAACAATGCCCGAGCCCAAGCTTCCCTAAAGCCCATTTCGTTCATAAACGACCCAAATGAACTACACAACAATACTACAAGTCCTACGTCCAACCGAGCCTTATATAAATGAACTAAACACAAACAATACTACAAGTCCAACCGAGCCTTATATAATATTTTTGAACGGCATAGGTTACTATGACGCTAACTGGGTGAGTACTTAGTATGTTAGTATCATCAAGTTAGTATTAAAATCCTTCTAAACTGGATTTGAATCCAGAACCTCCAAGAAAAACATCTATACATATTATTATTGCTAGGGGTGTTCAAAAAACATCCGGGTCCGAAATCGAGATATCCGAAAATCCGTATAAGATATATTCGAAATTTCGGATATCCGAAAACCGGATAATCTGAATTTTTGGATTCGGGTTCGGATATTGATTTCAAAAAAATTCGGTAATCTGATTATCATATATCCGAAAACTATTTTTTTAAAATATATAGTATATGAGCACTATATATAATTTGAAGTATAGTAAAATTAGTAAAGAAATAGTAAATAATTAGATTCGGGTGTGGATTTATAGTTGTTTTTTATTTTTAGTGTCGGAAATTTAGAAAATCGAATATAGGTTTAGTTATAATTGATGCATAAAACAATTTTTTTGATATTTTTTTTATAAATTCGGATATCCATTTGGATATCCGAATTCGTATCCGAAATTTCGGATACGGATTCGAGTATTAATATTCATCCGAAATTTTCGGATATCCGAAAACTGGATTATCCGATATTGAACACCCTAATTATCACAAACACTAACCACAAAATATACTAAATGGTCTTCCCAACAACATACATTTATGTGAAACAAAGATTTGCTTCTTGTTCACTTTGACACTCTGACTTAGTTAGACTTTCTAGTTGACTTTTTGACCATTGAGTTTTTTATTGACCATCATTAAATATTTTATTCACCATCTCCTATACCAAATTAACCTCTGCCATATAACCGTTTTTTACCATTTTACCAGGTTGTTGTTGGGCTTTTACTGCAATCGCGGCGGTGGAAGGAATTACTCAAATTACGACAGGCAAATTGTTATCACTATCTGAGCAACAACTTGTGGATTGTAACCGAAATGTAAACAGTGGGTGTCATGGAGGATATTACGATCTTGCCTTTGATTATATCGCGAAAAATGGGATAAATACCGAAAATTATTACCCTTACTATGCAATAGACGGAATATGCAACACCACAAAAGAAGCGGTTCGTGCAGCAACCATCACCGGTTATGAAAAGGTACCAACCAGCAATGAAACAGCACTGCTGATGGCTGTGTCCAAACAGCCGGTATCGGTTGCCATAGATATAAGTTGTTATGAATTTAGGTACTATTCAGGTGGTGTTTTAACACATCATTGTGGAACAAATTTATCCCATGGTGTTACAGTGGTCGGGTATGGAGTACATTATGGCATAAAGTATTGGTTAGTGAAGAACTCATGGGGTCCTGCTTGGGGTCATAAAGGATATATAAAGATGAAGCGGGATGTGAATTTCGCAGAAGGACTGTGTGGAATTGCCATGCGAGCCTCTTACCCGATAGCTTAGTCGTTTGTTGATTATGTTCACCAACGGCCATGACGACGATGTAGTAAACTAATAAAGATACTGCTTACCTCTTAGTCCAAAACAATGATCTGCTGATATGATCAAATCGGTAGTGTAGTTTTAGAATTCAATGTTCCAGCAAAAGAACAGATTGTATAATAAAATTACCAGCTTCCCTTGTTTGTTTTACTTTTGAATAATTATGTGATAAAGTAAACTTTCCTGAAATAAGATCATGGTTATGTTCCTCTTTCATCTTATTATATAAATTTACCTTGTTTGATATTTAATAATCAAGCATCAAATCAATAAAACTAATTACAGACATTTCTTTATAAGTGAAGAAGCATGGAGGACTAGTTGTGTATACTCAAATAGGTTTCGAAACCCATGTTGTTGTCTTCCAGGTAAACTAAAAATGCTTTTGTTAGCATGTACATGTGGGAAACGCCCTAAAGAAGAATTATGTGGATTTCAACTCAAATTAAGAACAAGGTGTTAACCAATACCTTCCTTTAAATGGTTAATTAGGTTTTGAGGATGAGCATCTCTGATGTTATGTTGCTATGTTGGCATAATTAATGGCATAATAATATGTAAAATAGCGCTAAAATTATGCCCAAGGTTTTAAGCCCCAAACATAGAATGAATCTAATAATCCGAACTTTGATGAAATATGGCCTATTGACATAAGTCCACTTCAATATCTTGATCTTCTAGACTAAAATGTCTTCATATACTAAATTTAGGTCTAAATATGTGTGTCAACCGGCAAAATAAATGGTAATTCCGTACAACTTAATCACTATTTATATATTTAATTGTGTACATTAGGACTTGATTCGTAAATGATTGAGTCATACAAGTCTAGCAACTATAGGACATATCGTTACATTACAACTTATATCGTCGTTTTCACATTGTCGCGAAACAAAACAACTATGTCCTAATACGTTGGTAAACAATGCGAACACACTATTCAAGCGAAACACTATTCATGCCAGGAGAGTACCAGTACTCCTTGAAACAACTACCAGATGATATGAAAACGTATCAGTTAAACATACATACAAAAGCCCTAATTAGGGAAACACTTGTAATATTATATAAACTTTCCGGAAAATGCCTAAACACCTAAATTGTCCGATCCGAACTATAAAATAACCAATTCGGCATCCACAACAAAAGTTCAGCATTTATGGTAATGACAAAGTCCATAGATAATGTTAATTATCTTAAACAACTTCAAGGATATTAAAGATATCTTAAAGGTGCTTACACATATATTACCATGCACCTTTCATATTTTATCCGGTAACGACCCGATAACGAACTAGTGATGAATTTAACATCTAAACATTTAAATAACTAGTCTAGTGAACTAGTTAAGGTTGTTTAACACTCTAAACCATCATTAACACTCTTATCATCCAACACTTAACCTAATGACCTAAATATCCTAAACTAGACATTTCACCACATGTGGATTTGATTTTTATGATACAACAACCATGCCTACCCCCCCCCCCCCCCCCCTAATGTTACAGTCATGTAAGGGGCCCCACAAGCCCCTTACCTATGTTGGACGATGATGAGTTGAAGTATGGCTAGAGATTTCATTGTTGACTAAGGGAAATAGGTGAAGATTATAACAATAACAAGGAGCATTTCTTTTCTCATTTCACCATTCAAAAACAACAGAAACACCCTTTTTCTATATATATATCTCTCTCTCTCTCAAAGTTACGGCCCCAAACACCCTCTCATACCTAACCATTTGCTATAAAATCAAGCCTAAATACAAGCATTCAAGAAACATTTGAAGATGATCTAGATTGGTGTAAGAGTTGGAAGCTTTCTAGGAACATCCTACTCATCTTGTGGAGCTTCAACATCCTCATCTATCTTCATCTTCTTCATCTAGTATCATCCCTAGCCTAGATCTAGTAGTGAGGCTTCAAACTAGTATTTTTATGCTTCTAATCTTGTGTAGTTTAAGGATGTACAGCTTGATCATCTTGAAACTAAAGATAAAAATACAAGATAATCATAACCCTAACTATGTGTTATTCTTATTAATCTTGATGTTTTAGTGTAGATTACGTTAGATTAAAAGATCTTGCATGATGATGTTTAAAATTATGATCTAAGCATATAGATGCTTAAATCTAGCAAGATCTACAACTATGAAGTATCATGAACTAAGTGATGGTCTTAAAAATGATTTTGGAAAATATAAAGTTTACAAAGAAACTAAAAATATACTTTAAAGTGTTGATCTTGAAATTACAACCTAAACAAGTTTATAAAAAATGGTAAAATAAGAAGATGAACATAAAAGTGTTGTACTTTTAAAGATCTTAACAAAATATACATAAAAGTTCATGATGCTAGAAGTTGTGATTATAATAAAATGCATGAATGTGATCTAGTTTGAGCTTGATTGAGTTTTGATGATTATAAAGAAGTGGAAAATTGATTAAACTATTTTTGAAAACGTGGAAAACGTCTATAATATGGAGGAAACTATGGCGAAATTTTCTGAATTCTAATCATGATTAAGGAGGAATTTAACAAGTGATTAACATGGCTAATGGATTAACAACCTTAATAATGATAGCGAACTTTGGTGGAAAACATTTATATTTCTTAAACTAAATGGAAGTATATAATTTAGAGAACATATTGTATATAACTTAATGTAAATGTAATATTCAGTAACTATGCTACATACAAATAATGAAAAAATACAAACAAATCTAATAATTAAAATGACCATGTATGAAGCTATTGGTTACATATATCAAATTATCACCTAGTGATACATGTGAAATAACAAATAGGATAATAAACATTTATGTTATATCTAAACCATATTGCGAATCGGATAATGGAAAACAACACACTCACTAATATATATATTATTGCAAAAAATATTAATATAGTCAGACAATGAATGAATAATCGTCACGACAAGAGATATATTATCTATGACATAAACTTAAGATTCACGACAAAAATTATATTAACGACCAATCATTATAAAAAATATAGTTTAGAACTGTTCATAGTTTTCCCATTCATAAATGAAAGTTTATATGAAAAAACAAACGGTAGGAAATTATACAAGTATACTTATTTGTATAGAAATAGTCACTAAAACACCTAGTAATACAAGATTACAGTAATGTACCTGTACACTATAGTATAAATGTGCCAAATACCTACATAAGTATACAGGTAAAGTATATACAGGTATACGTTACTATAAATACATAAGTACATTGAAAGTAACAAATACACTTGACGAAGTGTACACAAACAAGGAATTATACATGTACACGAACGATCGATGTTAACAGTAATTATTTTAACAAATATATCTAAAAAGATATACCTATATAACTTGAAGAACAAGATATGCATAAAGAACGAAATACATATACAAGTGAACGAGGTTCCCATTCACAAATATATGTATATTTATACATATATAAATTCATACGATGAAACGGTGTGCGACACGAAGAACGTATGGGCTAGTAGTCCCTTTCACAGTGTGCGGTGCACGAAGACGCATAATGCTAGGCTGTTTACACTCGTGCTAGGCACGAACATATGAAGAGCAAGGCCCTTCATACACTACAGAAAACACTATATATCAATTATAATATTAACAATGAAAAATTATCAAAATACCAACGTATTAATACAAAAAAGTCTCAAAACAAATAAAAAATACAAGTCCAACGAACATTCAAGATTGCACTTGTACACGGTTAAGGACCTAAGTGTCTGAATGAGATTAGAACACTTGTGGTTCGACTACTTTACGGATACCCAAGCTTGCTAGCACACTATACGTTTGGACGCAAACGGTGAGTTCATGTTCCCTTTTTCTTTTAACCGTTTTTCAGTTTTAAACTATCGGGGAAGATACATGTTACAATGGTATGATAAGCTAGGGAATGAAACACACAAGATCATGTGAGCATAGGGTAGAACTTAAGCTGCATTAATCACATACATACCGTGGAACGAAAGGGGTAGATCTATTGGGTTTTGGCGAGCCCCACTCTTGGTCCGTGAGACCGTTAGAGTGCTTTTGTGTCCCAGTCGAGGTTAATCGACACAAAATCGTCAAGGGTTGGATTGATTCCTATGTCGGTACACATATTAATGTCCTTGCAAAACATGAATGATCAACGATTTCGTAGACGTTTTACATACCGGTTTTTCGATACGAAACTTTCAAATATTTTTAAGATTCATTTGATGCAAACCGTACACATAAATTCACCAACATTATTGTTAACTTTTCAAACTTACATGTATTTCAGGCAATTAGTGGATCCTTGCACGGTACGATTTCAAAATGTCAAGATGGTCAAGATCGCGATGTCATCCTATTTTGAAGGGTTTGATTCATATATCTCGCCCTCGAGCGAGACATAGAATGCAAAGTCGTGTCTGTTTAAAACTATATTTTTGTAACAAGTCTTTTTGGGACAATATAACTTGTGATGTCATTTATGAACAACTTGTGACTTGTAAATTTCTTTTATATCAATGCAATGGATGAACATCATACGTATTTTATTCATATAGTTTGTTTACTTGCATCGTATGCAATGAGAACTAATCACGATCACACCTCTTGCTTCCGCCTACGAGCGAGTGTGACAATATGTAAATATACTTTCTCATGACCATAGCCTTATCGAAGAAACTAGGTTGACCAATCGTATATACTTTTAAAATATGTTTTGAAACCCATGTTTTTGGTATTCAAGATAAGTATAAGATCAATATGCTTTTATGATTGTGTGCGGTAAAAATGCCTTAAGGAAGAATCACTGTGAATTTTAACTCAAATCAAGAACAAGGTGTTAATTAACACTCTCATTGTAATTAGGTTTCAAGGATGAAAATCCCCAATATGTAACTATGTTGGCATAAGTCCATTTCAATAACTGTAAATTTTTGGACTAAAATGTCATCATGATCATCATCATACTCAATAAATCTCACCAATAGTAAAGCCAAGGTAAGGTCTCAGGAGGGTAAGATGTTAACAGCCTTACCTCTTCCTCGTAGGAATAGAGAGGTTGCTTCTAGTGAAACCCTCGCTCGATAGTAGCTTTGCATCAAGCCTTGAACATAAGCACATAACACTCAACAATCGGGACAAAGGCCGATTAGTGCATGTACCCTTTTGTCTTTCGGCTATCAACGCCACCACATGATGCATGATTAACCGTCCACCGCTTTTAACGTTATTTTCATAAAATTAGTAAAATAACATAATAATTAGTGAAATTTCACGTTTGCCCCTGAGGACCCACACATATATACATTATATGTGCACACCGCAAGTGGGGCATAAAGTCTATACATTATATGTGGACTAGAATGTCATAATATATAAAATTAGGGTTAAAAGTATAACTATACATTGTGACCATTGTCTAAGTGAAGAAATTAGGATGACCAATTGTGTATACTCTTGAAACAGGTTTTGAAATCCGGTTATCAAGATAAGCTCAAAATGCTTTTGTGAGTGTGTGAATATGTGGGTAAAATTACAAGGAAGAATCAAGTGGATTTCAATTCAAAGCAAGAACAAGGTGTTAATAAGATTTAGACAACGAACATCCTCAGTATCGCGTTGTCGTGTTGTTGCAAGGGTGGAGGGGCACCTCCCCAAAATTGTTAAATAGAATTATGTGATTTCTGTGAACTACTCAAACTACTCTAAGTACTCAAGTTCTACTCAAATGCCTCGAGTACTCACTATTTAAAAAAAAATTGAAAAAAAGTTAAAAATTTGATTACAAAGACACTTTTATTAATTAAAAAACAAAAAAAAAATACAAAAAAAACACAAAATAACATTGAAAAATATAAAAATTAAACTAAAGATATAAAAGAACATTTTTTTAATATTTAATTAAACTAGTCGCCGTTCGAATCATGAGTGTTCTAGTCTGGTTGGGTATCAACATGTTCCACAAGATCATATAGAAATCCAAAGTGCGTCTCTTCATTCCGCAACTCATAAATTATATCGTAGTCTATGACAGCAAATCCAGATTTTAAAAACACCAAATCATCGTTCAACATTTTTTCGTGTCGACATCTTGCGCTTTCTTGAACTTTTTTTCTTTCAGTTTGACAAGGTATGCAAAAGTTTTCACAAAAAAAAATCTTGCCAAATCTTGCGCTTTCTTACCTAAATGTGTACCGTTTTGCAAATCTAAATGAGAAACCTCCCTGAACAGGGTGTGTTTACACGTGAGATTATTCTTCGTTCAAAAAAAATGTTCATAAAGAGGATTGACATTCCGAATTTACTGTTTAATAATCAGGTGTTAGATCAGACTAATAACTGGCTTATCTCTACTTAAAGTAAGTAGATCAAACTAATAACTGGCTTTATCTAGCTAGTTAAAGATTAGATCAAACTAATAACTGACTTTTTCTCTAGGTAAAGGAAATAATGATTTATGATGGTAAATGATTATTTTTGAAAATACTATCATTACCTATTTTGATTATAAACGTACCACTATTCATTAAATAACGTAAGTCTAACTAGCAATTGTGACAGTTACATAACGGTTATAAAAACCAATTAGTTGAAACATCATCAAACCATTGCCTATGATACAGATCATCTCACATTCACCTCTCAGTTGTAACAAAACATTAGTCAAAACAAGAGTAATCCATGGGTTTGTCACGTGAGAGAATACTAATTCTTTGTGTCCTAATTCTTAATATGTGTTTGTGCCAAATAACATCACGAACTCTAAGTAAAGCATACATATCAGAAAAGCATGATCTATGGATGGCTCAATATGGTCGTGTATACAAAACTAGCGCCGAGAGGGAAATGCGCCTCGACATATTCAAGAAAAACGTCGAATTCATTGAATCATTTTAACTCGTTAGGAAATCGGTCTTACAAGTTGGCAGTCAACCAATTTGCGGACCTAACCAAGGACGAATTTTTGGGTATATACGTTTTCGCCCCCGGTTTTCGAGGGCAAGCTTCGCCACTGCTCGTGACTCGAAATCATTTTATATGTAATTCTGTTAACTAGAAGGGCTATTCGGCCATAAACAAGGACTGGATTGCCCTTCTCGTTAACAGAAAAAATGGATGAAATTAACCCATGGACTAAACGGGAATGGTGAAACCTTTTTGGACCATAGGCGAAAAATGAAACCTTTGAACTAAACTGGCAAAATGGCCCAAACCACAGGGACTAAAATGGCATTTAACTCTATATAGAAAATAGATATAAAATTAAAGGAAAATAAATTAATATATAATTAATAAATAATAAACGATCTTTGTTTGAGCTCGAGCTCCCGTTAAGTAAATGAGTCAAGCTGGAGCTTATGCGAGTTTAGGAAGTTGTTATTTAATTCGTGAAACGGTTTCTCATTTTAATAGGAAGTTGTTGGGCTTTTGCTGCAATTGCTGCTGTGGAAGGAATTACTCAACTTACAACAGGCAAATTATTGTCATTATCTGAGCAACAGCTTGTAGATTGTAACCGAAATGGAAGTGGAGGGTGTCTGGGAGGATATAAAGAAAATGCCTTTGATTACATAGCGAAAACTGGTATAAATACCGAAAATGATTACCCTTACCATGCAACAGATGAAACTTGCAACGCCGTTAACCAGGCAGTTCGGGCAGCCATTATCACTGGTTACGAAATGGTACCAGCCAACAATGAAACAGCACTGCTGTTGGCTGTGTCCAAACAGCTGGTATCAGTTTCCATAGATCCAACTTGTTCTGAATTCGGGTACTACTCGAGTGGTGTTTTAACAGGACATTGTGGAACGAATTTAACGCATGATGTCACAGTTGTCGGGTATGGAATACATGATGGCATAAAGTATTGGTTAGTGAAGAATTCTTGGGGCCCTGAGTGGGGTCATAATGGATATGTAAAGAATGCGGATGTTGCAGAAGGACTGTGTGGAATTGCCATGCGAGCGTCTTACCCGACACCATAATATGATCAAAAACAATGCTTTGCTAATATGATCAAGTAGAATTTTTTTATAAGATCAAACTTGCAGTGTAGTTTAAGAATTTATTATTCCAAGAAAGAGCAGATTGTTGCCTTCTAGAATAATATTACTAATTTACTTTTATGGAAATACTTTTACTAAATAATTATATTCCAGTACTTAAATGTTATCTAGACATGCCTGTATCTATTCAGTCACAATTAGATGTTTGATAGTTCATGGGTTGTGTTTAGACACATTTACTTTGTGACCATATTTTTTTTCGAACACTCGGCATTTTTATTCAAACATAAAAATGGATACACGGGCCGACAAGAAGCTGGGAATCCCAAAGCAAAAAAAGCAAAACTATACTATTACTTTGTGACCATATATACCAAGAAAGATAAGTAACTGAAATTTTCAGTCAGTTTATTCGCTAAGTGCAACAGTAAATTGATTAGTTGTCAGTTTTTTTTTTCACAGCATAATGAGAAACTAATTAATTTTTGTGCTTAAACTATAAGTTGTCTAGTTAAGAATAATTCAGATAGTAACCTAAATAAATATAAGTTTATTAGCTTTCTGGTTGTGATTTTTTTCCGTTGTAGTTTTCTGCCTGTTTTAAGAGGCATTAGTGTGATCAATTACTAGTGCTAGACTGCTCGTACTCTATGTAGTCCAACAATGCAGGAGCTAATGCGGTGGTATCCTTAAGCAATCACGATAACATCCTGTCGCTAAATTGAAATCAACAAATTACATGACTTGGTCGATTATGGTGGAATTAATCTTGCAAGCGTATGGGAGGCAACAGACCCGGTAACGAGCGCTTGAGAATAAGAACTCAATGGCTAGAGTGTTTTGTCTTCCAAACCTTGCTCAAAGGCATCCTACTTCATGTGGCAAAATACAAGGATGTGTGGGAATCCCTTCGTGTGCGATATTTGAAAGACAAGAGAGTTCAAATGGCATTGGTTTTTTTTTTTTTAACGGCAAATTTCTTTTTATTCCCCGTTGTCTGTGGGACTTGAACCCAAGACCTCCATCTCCCAAGGTGTTTAAAGACTTTGTAAGGTCAATGGACCACCACCCCATTGGTTTCAAATGACATTAGTTAACTACAGACGTTTCTCTTGATCAGCTTGAGCAAGTAACCGCAGAGCTTGGCCGATCTTCTTGTTATTGATATTATTATTGTTGTATTTCTTGGGTCGCAATTTTTTTACATTTTTCAATTCTATTATAATAGTACAAAGTCAAGACAGATTTCTTGGGTCGCAATTTTTTTTACATTTTTCAATTTTATCATTTACAAAGTCCAGACAAATTTTAATTACTATGGAACGGTTGGTTGATGAAAGTCACCTTGTTGGTTATAAAGTGTTTTCAGTAGATAAAAAGTTCACTTTCTCAAATGTTGGGAAGCTACTTAGCCACCTTGTCTGTCCTCTAATTTTCATTAATAGCGGATCTCGGTACTACGTCGCCTTGATGGATTTTATTAGGCTAAATGGTACTCTATATAGACGTCATGTAATTCACCTCTAATCCACCATTCAAAACCACCACCCTAAGGGTGTGGTCATGATCTAAACCACTATCCCCTTTATTTTTTTAATATATTTTTGTTTCAAAATCATCAAATGGGAGGGCCATGGTAAACGCGGTTCAACCCACGCGAACTACCTTTAATCAAAGAGAGAGACGATGCAAGAGGATGAACGGCATAGTTGATTTGCCAAGAGGATGAACGGAACACTTCTTAGCAACTGTTTGTATTACGAATGGTAGACCGAATACAATAGTTACAAAAGTGCCATTTTTACAAACCGGTTACCTTTCGGGTGTCCTCAATTAACACATAATTAAAGCAAGGTGACTGGTTGATTCATTTGGACTGAGTTTGATGTGTTGTAATAGGATGTAAGATGAAATCGAACATTATGAGTATTAAAAATACATATTTTTAATAGACGACTAGTAATGGCGCAACACTAGTGAGGCATTCATGTTATGTGGCAAAATGTAAAGGGCGTCTAAAAAGCTACGGGTGTTCAATCACGATCTAAAAGAAAATCGTTATAAAAAAACATCAGATTAAACGATTATATTCCAACTTTAATTTACAACAGATAACTTCATATATCCTGGCTAAGCGACTCATGAACCACATTTACAGATTCAAATGAGTACAAATAACTCAGCTTCGAACAACCCATCCTATCTTAAACCACATACTGAATCGGTCATGCAACCGTCAAATCTGTATCAATCATGGTTAAAAGCATCCAACCTACCACAAATGGTTCTGTGTAAAACCAAGGTTCTTCACAAACTGATCACGCCAAAACAATATCTCCAACCCCTTTTCAGTCAAATTTGCATTTGGTTTTTAATGTACGTATTTAAGTTTACAAACGCCACATTTGCATATTTGATACGACAACAAACAACTACAAATATGAAGGGACATTTACAAAAACAAACGGTAATATAATGATTCAGTTTTTAAAACAAACAGCACCTTAGCCCAGATGAACAAATAGTTCAAGTACACAAGAACAAATACACATTTTTCCAGTTTAGCCAGTTTAAGAACACATATAGATGTAGAAGCAGCAAGTTTGAATACTAAACATTCTGCAGAGTTGATCAAACATCACAACTTCGGGTAAAAAAATGCACATATACTGTAGCAACTAAGAAGAAGCACATACTAACAGAAGTCTTGTACACCTTTCATCATAAAAAGGTACAATATCTAAAGCATTCTACTAGCAGAAAGAAAGAAAGAAACCAAAACAACTCAAGACAGATAGCAGCAACCAATCAGCAATCACCATAACCATTTAAACCACTCGAAGCAGTCCAACAAGCTCTCATACACCTGGGCCACATTTAGCTCAATCCATCATTCAACAATCTACCAACATAACAAAACTATCACCCATAAATACAGCCAAACAAGACAAAGCGAGCGGTCATTAAACCTTTTATAAATAAATAATATGAAAACGACTGTTAAATAAATTATAATATATTTTACCCAAAAAAACATCAACATACCCAAAAATACTCTGAAATAACTAAGATAACAAACATGACTTTAAAATTCTTTGGATTAAAACTGACAACCCAACCTTACGTTATCACGTAAAAGATTACATATTGGGTGTTTTCTACAATTTACACAAATGAGCTTTGAATTTAAAAAAAAAACAACTTTGCAATTAGTTTTTAAGTATCAGTCGAGTAAAAAGTGAAACACCTCTAATTTCAGAAACATCCAAACACTATTCACATTTACAAAAAAGATAGAAAAATATTTAAAAAATAGAAAAAAATGTTTACAGACATGTTGACACGCCCAGAAAATGGAAGGGAATACAATTATAACTTGTAAATCACATAAAAGAGAAACCATTCCACTGAAAAAAATCGGCAACTAATACAAAAAGCATTTAGCCCACAAAACAAGCAAGGGGCAACAAACATCACATAAAACATTTACTTCTGCTTTATTGCAAATAAATAAACTCTAAAGGATACAAGCCAACTGCACAAGCAAAATCATAATGCATTAGCGCACCAAATCAAACCATGATACAAACCTATTTTTTTCAAGAACACGTAAATCTCTAAAAAAACTGGTAAATAAAGAAAGAAAGAAGAAACAAGTGGTCATATTGAGTCCATAATTAGAATTTGTTTCCTTCTATATACCCGTAATGCAAACGCGTAATACTATACTAGAACTTCTTCCAATGCTTTAGTTACCAAAACAAGAAATTTTAAAAAAGTAACTCGTTAACAATGCATGATGGTTCCGTATTGTATACGATTTCCACAAACAATAAAGATAGTGACATTCAACAAATTACTCTTCTTTTACTTGAAAAAAACCATTTCCACAGGGTTTAGAATAAGTTTCAAATACTAGTGAATCAGCATAGTGGGAATGTGCATTGTTAAATTTTATCTTAAGAGTAATTTGTAAATTTATCTTAGAAAGAAAGACACATGTGTGATTATTAAACAAACAAACTAGTTTTAACTATTATAAATCCGCAGAGTCAGAATGTGCAATATGCATCTACCTAAATATGACCACTAATGCAAGTATAGAGCAATTCGTAAAACTATCTAGAAGAAACAGGAAACGCATGAAACTACCTCAATAGTAAGGAGGCCCGCCATGATACATCGGGCCAGGAGGACCCCTCGGTCCAGGAGGTGGCGGCTGGTGCATTTGTGTCGGATAACCCGAAGACAAACCATAATTCCCACCATCAGGGTATCCTCCGCCTGAGCTAGGGGCATTCTATTCATAGAAGACCCGTAACTATTCACCCCAGGATAATCCCCAGATCCAGCCCCACCTCCATAATGCGAGCCACTGCCATACCCACCACTGTTATACCCTCCGCCACCATACCCGCCACCACTACCGCCACCAAACGACTGAGGCCCCTGGTTACCGTAACCAGGACCACCACCACCAGCAGCTGACGGTACTGATGAATTCATCGGTGGATTTTGATGTGGCATTGGCCGCCCACCGGAATACCCACCATACGACGGTATCCCTCCTGCAATCCACCATTAATATAATAATCAATTTCGATAGAGTACTAAATCTACATAGCATATGAAACATTTCTATAAACATCTTAACACATATATCAATCAATTCACTACCAATTCTTTAAACAAAATATATCAACAAAACAACCATACCATATCCAGCATTCATCGACCCGGGCACAGGCGGTGCACCACCATCACCGCCCATACCGACACCCTGCATCCCACCCGGGCCCGGCTTCCCCTTCTTCCCATCGGTCGCCATCTTACACAAAACCTGATGCCCATCAATATTCTTAAGCGGATCCACCAACGAATTCCTCGCCCCCTCCTCCGTCTTATAAACAAAAAACGCAAACCCTTTCGTCTTCCCACTCTGCTTATCGAACCCCAACGGACCCTCCTCAATCCCCGTACGCCGAAAAATGACTCAACAACCGCTCCGAACTAATCTCAAACGGCACATTCCCCACATAAATCTTCCTCATACTCACATCCACAATCCCCACATCCCTAGCAGCCGCCAACTGGGCCACAGTAATCCTCCCATCAATTTTCTTACTGGGCTCTTTCAACGCTAAATACGCCCCATCAATATGTTTAAATGTAACAAAACCGTAACCCTTTGATTTACCCGTTGTTTTATCGGTGATTACTATCGCTTCATCTAACTCTCCGTATGTTGTAAATATTGTTTTGAGTTTTTCGGTGTGGTTTCCCAGCCGATGCCGCGGATGAAGAGCTTGCGTTGGGTGGGGTCTGCGTCGGCGATGGAGCGCACGGCGTCTAAAACGGCGACGTCTCGGAGCATGACGGTTTGGAGGATGTCTAAGAGGTGGTCTTTGGTTAAGGGTTCGAGGATTTTGCGGGCGTCTTGGGGGGTGAGGGTTAGGAATGGTGGTGGGACGGTGGAAACGACGCCGTTTTCTTCGGTTTTTCGCTTCTTTGAGAGTTCCATTTTTGTTGTGTAGAGTGTAAACCCTAGTTGCAGGAAGAAATCCTAGGGGGAGAGGTGAAGAGGGTAAAGGGTGTTTTGCTTTGGTTCGACGCTGGATTTATCTAGGGTAGTAAAGCCAAATCTGTTATTATTATTTTCGCCATAAATTATTTATTATTGATTTATATTTTAAAATACTAGCAATTGCTAGGTTTTAACATTATCGGTATGTGTAAGTTTCTTTTATGAACGGCCAAAAGATTACAGACTACAATAGATTACGGATGTGTACAAAATATTGAAACCAAACAAATATCGTTACCAGATTTATTGCACTGAATCATTTTCGGTATTTACCTTTTGACGTTTTTAGTATTGGTATTTTTCAATCTTCTTTAATCTAGAGGGCCAGCACCTATATATCTATAATCACCTTTGTGATAGATGCTCCCTTTTGATTGAATTCAAAATCGGATTACAGTAATAACATAGTTGGGCTAAAGTGAGACATTTTAGAAAAAAAAAAGTACTAAAATAGGATCTTCAAGAATCAGGATGTGTTTCATCGGCCTTGATTGAGACGGAATTGTGATGCAGCGAGACACAAAATTAACCTGCTTGTATCCATTTGGTGTTCTTCTTCGTTTCAACCCGAATATCTCCAAAACTTGGAGTACTTCCCAAGTTTGACTTTCTCGGCCACGAACGGGAGAGGGCGGTGTCCTTTATATATAATAAGTATAAAGGACACATTTAGTATACTTCAAAGTCTTTAGCTTTCGTTGATTCTGAATATCCACCTGATATATACAACACTGATATATACAACATGATAATTTCTTAGATTTTGACAAAAACAAACACCAACAACACATCAAGAACATGTCAAGCTAATAGCATTATACGATATCAATCGAGAATGTGTGTGGTTGAGATCGATGATCAAGAAGATGTGGTTTTGTTACAAATCAAGAAGGACGTGAGGGGTATGTATAAGACAATGCAACTAGCATAGCCCAAATTTGATAAGGCTATATCATAGTGGCATAACCTCAATGAAGTTTTCTTCTCAACGTATAACCTACATAAAGAAGGAAAAAATCAATATTCTCATGAATTAATTAAACAATAATTTAGCTCGCCTATGAATAGTTTTGAGCAACTATCACGAGAGATTGGACCAGTAGACTGAAATACATAAGTTAACTTAAGAAGAGCATTACACATTGTAACACCCCAATATTTGACGATGTGAACGACAACGCGAGCTTTAATTACAAGTATGGAATGAAAGCCCATATTACTTAAATAAAAGGTCCATTGTGGGATACTTTAATGAAATAAGGTTGTCGACCTAAAGACCCAAAAAGGAAATAGTTAAGGCCCATGAGGGTAATATGGTAATTATATTGATGAAACCCCTAAAAGGGAGAAAATATGCATGTAGCCCCTTCATTCTTGCATACCTTCCTAAAAGCTTTAAAGTGTGAAAGTGGAATTTCTTACGGTTCTTGTATGCATTGATAAAGCAACGTGGGGAAACAGTGCATTCATGATTGATCGGTTTCGAGGTGAAAGGGGATGTTTGAACCGAGTTTTTTTACCAAAGAGGAGTTCGGTTCGGGATATCGCATAACGAGTAAGTTTTACGTAAAATGTGGTATAATTTTGATGTTTGATGCACGGAATTATGTTATGGACCTGTTATAAGGAGTTTATAGTGAAAAAGGTGGGATCTTGACATGTAACAAGATCAGATATGAGAACATCTGCGACTTTGGGAAACTAGGGTTTTTACTGGGCACGTTGCACGCCATTTCATTCTTCTTATCCATAAGTGCACAGTGTGCCACTTTGCGCCACTATGATGGTGCACAAAGCATACCTTTTGCACATAGTCTGGATGACAAAGTGAGCCACGCATGAAGGCTAGTGTAGCGTAATGTTGTTAGTGAAATATGTTCCATGTTGGGGCATAATAATGCCCAAGCGCAGAGCAACGATGTGCGTGGCATTACCAACTTCCGCAAAGCCCTACTTTGCGCTAGGCATTGGGGGCGCAATGTTGAAGATATATGTATATATAACCAGTTGATCGAGAGTCTAAGAGTTAGATCATACGTTGAAACGGGAAAAGAAATTAAGTGTTAGGTGAGTTCTAATCTTGACAATGGTCCACTTGTCACACCCTCAAATTCCACATGGGGATTTTACCGTGAGGCGCGTAACAAACCAACATTAAGCCACTAATCATATTGAAGCATTTCAAATTAACTGTAAAATGTTTAACTAACACATTCAACATGAATAGTGACAATAGTTTTAAAAGTTTGAAAACATAAGTTTAAGTTAACAGAGGAAGCAAAAGTATAAATTCAGACATAACAACCACATTAAGCCACTAATCATATGAAGCATTTCAAATTAACTGTAATGTTTATAACACATTCAACATGAATAGTGACAATAGTTTAAAAGTTTGAAACATAGTTTAAGTTAACAAGGAAGCAAAGTATAATTCAGACATAATTAAAACCCACAGTTATTTAGCATAAATAATGAAAACAGTTTAACCAAAAAACCATGACACTCTCCAAGCGGCAAGTTCCTATCTGAGCTGTACCTAACGACCTGCAAAGCATGCTCAAGTCTATCAACAAAAAGTTGGCGAGTTCACAGTTTTAGTTCAACAAAAGTAGTTTAAGTTCAAGAGTGTTTTAGCTAACCCATCGTTAAGTAACTACAATGGTGGTACTAAATACTGACGTAGTAAGTTTTTGTGCCCCACATAAATGTCTATCGTCATTGATGCAATAGGAAAGGTCAGAAGTTCACACCCGGCTCCTAGCACGGTGTGAGGTTTGTCAAACCTAATAGTTCTATCAACTAATACCTTGTTTCCACCCGACAACTAATCGATATAAAGGTAGGGACTTTCATGATAGAGTTTCATTTAGCTTACTAAAGACATGTAATTAAATGTGGTATTCCTCCGAGGAATATAAGGTGGTCCCAAACCAGGGATAATGTAGTCCCCAAACCAAGGATGCATGCTTTTAGAAAAGTAGTAGTGAACCCACATTGAGTGCTTGGTAAGAATTGCGTGACTGGGGTCAAGTGTGGTCAACCACATCTAGATATGGTTATCGTTTAATCATTAGTTACTAATCACATAAGTCACATTAATTCTACACGTATTCTATCCCATAATATGCATACATGTTGTCACTTAGTTATCCATTCGTGTAGTTATGTTCATGTATTCATCTCATAACATGCAATGGTTCAATGATGTTCACTTAGTTTCCAAATATGCAAAAACACTCTAAATAAACAATTATATACACTTTCAAATCTTTACACAATACTCCAGCCAATTTTGTTAAATGTCAGTTTTTGTGTCGTTTTGTGAAATTTATTTAAAATACTGAACGAACTAGAAAATTATGATATCTTTATGAGACATATCAATTGGTCCATTTGACCTTCTTTATTTTTCTCAAGACCTAACTATTTACAGAAAAATCACTAAAAGTCATTTAGCGCACGTGGTCAGATTCGTCACATTCAGTTGACAGTTTACCATATAATATATTTAAAAACCTCATTAGTCCTTTTAACGAAATTCAAAGTTGGAAATTTGATGACCTTCTAGAACTATCTACTGTAAATATTTCACATGTTAACTCAAACCCTAAACCAAGTTATTATCCTCGTAACAGGCTGCGATTTCTGCAGAAAAACACACCCTGCACCTGTGTTTCACTTTTAGTCTTTTAAAATACCTAAACTTGTCAAAAAAATTATGATTCCAGTTGGGTTTGAAAGCTATTTCATTGAACTACATATTAGACTCAAGAACCACTCATTTTCGTTATGCTTTGATCGCGTTACAGCCAATACAAATCGGCTGTAAATTCTGCGCGAAAGCTATTTGTAATAAGCTCTTATAAAAAACGTGTTCGTGATCATGTTATCATACTTTTCAACTACTATAACGTGTATAACAATATGTACATCAGTTTTTATGATCAAGTTATCATTTGATCAGTTTCAAATCAAAACCCTAAGCATACGTGTATACATATACGTAACATTCATCATTAGAATCGTATAACTCATCAAGACTTAATATAAACAAACCTATCATTCAGGTATCATGTTTTCATGTGACCAGATATTCAAAATGCAGTCAAGAACCATGTCTACGAACATGAACTTCAACGAGTTCAAGACACGTTACCTAGAGGGAGAAAGAAATTGAGAACTTGAAAACCGAGAGAGAAATGGATCCTTGTGTTCGTCAATCAGAAGGAGAGCAGAGGAGGTCCATGGAGTGTGTGTACGTATGGGGTTATGGAGGTTGGAGTAACATTCGTCAAATACGGAACCCGAAATCCGACCCACTAAAAGTTCTTTGTTTTCCTTTCCTCAATGTATGCAATCCTTTACATAATCAATAATACTGGATTTATTTACGTCTTGCCTGTTTATATAAATACACCTAAATATAAATATACAAACACGTTATACATGATAAGATATTTAAACACTAATGTATATATATACACACATATATACCCACTTATAGGTACATAAATATACAACTATATATGGATTTAATTAAGGAAAAAACTATATTATATATATATGTGTGTGTGTGTGTTGGGCCAGGATTAGGGAAAACGGTGAAAAATGTGAAAACGGCCATCAGTTTTTGGATCAAAACAATCAATGGATTAGACTGGCACGATGACGTTTTCGTAAATAACTCCAACTTTATTACGTTGGCGCGCTTCATTAAGGGTAAAGGGGTCTTTTAACTTCGCTAACATAAAACGCCAATATGACACATAAAACACCATACTCATGTATAGAACGCCAATTTATATATAAAACGCCAATATGACATATAAAACGCCAATATGACATATAAAACGCCATATTTTATATAAATCGCCAATATCATGCATAAAACGCCATCAGCCGTTGGATCAAAACAAATAAATGGCGTTACAGTGTTAAAAGAAAAAGGCTGAACAAAAAGAAACTGAAAAATTGTTACTAACATTTATTATAAAAAATTTCCGCCTAAACTACGCGCCAAACACATCATTATTTAAATGATGTTAACGTCACTTCCATTGATCATAATCAGAAAACGCCATTTTTAACCAACACGCCAAAAAAGGGACAGGTGGCAAACATTGTTTCATGGAGGTTCAACCAGAGAATTAGTAAATTCGTAATCCTCTTTGACAACAGAAGAATGGTGTTTGTGAAACCCCCACAAGCAATTCTGAACTTGGATGAAGAAGTTCAAAGGGGGATACTAGCACTTGGCATTCCTCTTGATAACCTATGTGACAAAACACAGACGTCATAAGAAGGTTAACAAGAAAATTTGGTCCGTACCCTGCAAATCCAATAGTGAATCCAGTCATCCAATCTTGGTGTTATGATGAAAACACCGAATTAGTAAGTGTTGTATGGGACAACAGTGAGCAGCAGACCTACGCAATTTAAAACATCATGACCGAAAAAACTTGACTTCATGCAGGAGCTATGCAGCGCAACATGTTTGAACCCAAACATGACAAACAAATTGGCGTTGTTGACTGACCTGTTCTTATGGAGGTGTCAAAGTCTTCAAGAACAAGAAAATGATGACAGTGAAGATTTGGATGAGAATTTTGATAAGGAATCGGAAGATGAAGACGAGGGAAGCGATGGTTCTGACGAAGAGTTTTATTTTATTTATTTAATTATTTTTGTGGAATGTCATTCTCAATGGTTTATAGTAAATTTACTTCACTATTTATATGTAAAACGCCAAATATACACACTAACTATGCCTCTAATCACAAAAAAAATGAAGTCTAATGTCTCAAAATGCAATATTAGTTAAATTATAGTTTCCAAAATTTTTAATCTAAAACCCCATTCATACAACACGCCAAAAACTTAATGAAGGAACTGATAGATTGCAGAATTAAACAGATAAGGCTGAACAGACAGTAACGTAATGATGAGACATGTCATCCTTAGATAATTACATATCATCTAATTAAATTGTCAAAGTCTAAAACGCAATACAAACAAAACGCCAAACTAAATGAAGCGACTGATGGCTTGCAGATTTACAGATAAAGCTGACCAAAAAGTAACGTATGATGGGACTTGCCATCTTTATTATAATTACTTCACATCTAATTAAATTGTGAGGTGGTAGAACGCCATAAATAAAAAAGACAGGCATAATGAATGGAATGATGGCTTGCCGATTTAACGGGTAAAGCTGAAGAAACAATAACCTAATGATGGAACGTCCCATCTTTGTTACCCACATTTATTATGGAAGGTTCCCGCCCAAACTACACACCAAAAAACACCTATATAAACAACCTCATGCACTTCAATTGATTACACCAAAAAGCAAAAACACCATATGTAAAAACTCGATTCTTGGAGATTAAGTTTTATTCTCTATAAAAGCTTCGCTAAATGGGGTGGACAACATTATTATGTCATTCTTTCAAAACGATGATTAACAATGTTGTCCATCTCATTCAGTAAAATCTTATTGAGATAAACCCTTAGCTTAGTGGTTCAAAACGCCAAAAAGTTCTAAAATACATATGGCAAACCCATAAGTTGTGTGTTCTAACATGCTCAAATGTTGTATATGAAAAAAAAAAACTAAAACGCCAAATGATTGTATGTTGTGTATTCTACCATGCTCAAAGATTGAGTAAAAAATAATGAATAAAAACACCAGACTACTCTTCACTTGCTCTCGAAGACCGTGCCATTCTTCTTTTGATTACAGGCTTCGAACATGTCGATGCATAGTGTCCGAATGCTTTACAATTCTTACACTGTCTTTCTTTAGCCATGGCTTTCCGTTTTGTTTTTGTTTTTTTTTTGATAGCTTCCCCCTGTTTTGATTTTAACCGCTTGCGAGATCCAGAACCTTTCAACTTACACCCAACAGGGACTCTAATCGGATTCTTGTCGTTTTGATATTGCCCTGTTATCTCAGCAAATCTATCCCTAGTACTAGGAGGAGGAGGAGCAACAATCTGCATATCTTGAACTTTCTTCATATAAGATTGAACATGATCCTTAAATAAGGATAGCTCCTCCTTATTACCAGATAAACGGTTTAAAGTATGCTCCGTTGAAAAAATAATCTCTCGCATCATAGTTTGCACATCCGGATCAAGCTCAGTTTGGATAAAATCACGATTCATTGAGCAATATAAAGAGCAATTTGGCGAAGAATCTTTACGCCATCTGTTCAAAATGTACTGTTTTGGAAATTCCCTAATATTCAAACTTCTCAAAACATAAAATATATGTCTGCATAGCAAACCAAACTGCTCAAAACGCCTACAGGAGCAAGTGCTGGTGCAATCAGACTTACGGTACAATACCTGTAAAACGCCAAAAGACAGTTGAATGTATAAAAACTCCATGCACATAATGTATGTATAAAGAAAACAAATCAAAGAAATCAAACCAAAAAATAAAACGCCATGTTGAAAACACATAAATAAACGCCATGTTGAAAAACATACATAAACGCCATACTCAGTAAACGCCATTATTTACCTCGAATAAGGATGTACACGGCTGCTGGAAATCATTTATGTAGAACTTAACAAACCCATCCTCATGCTCTTCATACTATTAATTTATGCAACCCGCAAGCCCAATCAACTCAGCTTGAATGTAACAAAAAATAGTTTTGGTGTATATATCAGAAGCTTGGTTCTCCAAAACTTTATAATTATTTTTCAACTGGGGACGTTTATAACGAGATTCATGATCATTTTTCCGGTGCGTGTGACGTTGTCCTTCTATTGCAATCTCATAATGAGTCATGAATTCAACAAGGGTAGATTTGGAATTGCAAACTTGGCCAAAAAAATGTTTCTCACTCTCCGACCTCGATTTCGTATGCATAAGGCCCGATAGTTCCTCCAATCTATAATATGCAGGAATCCAAGAATCCCTAAGACCAAAAATATCAGAAAGCCAGTCATTATCCTCTAGACAGAACTCTTTAATAACCTCTTCCCATTCTGTTTCAAACTCTTCAGGATTAAGAACATCTGTCCACACAACACCACAAATATGTTCTTTGAAATTGGTTGAATTGCATAGCCTAACACCAACCTATATAAAAAGCAGCAAGACGCCATGAAAAAAATACAATGTGAATATCAAATAACTAACATGTAACACACTTGACATGAAAACGCCATATATCATAAAATGCAAACACATCGAAATAAGAATAAAATCAACCATTAGAGATAGTTTATGCATCACGTGCCACATGCATAACCAATGCCTCGTTTCAAAAAATACAACAGAATTATCCTTCTTCATTGTTGGATCCTGATCAGTGACAACAACTTTTGGTTGAGAACCAACAGCTTTTAGAAAACTCTCTACAACCATATATACGTATCAGCCGTTTCTGACGCTAATAATGTAGCACTAAATGTAACATTACAAAGGTGATTGTGTATACAAGTGAACGGTACAAAAACCATAGAGTATCTGCATATGAAAAACGCCATTTATAAATAAATTGCTATAAAACGCCATTGCATCCTATGGATGAAAAACGCCAAAAAATATATAGAAAAAAATTACTTGTTGGAACGATATGCATCACGTGCCACATGCATAACCAATGCCTCGTTTCAAAAAATACAACAGAATTATCCTTCTTCATTGTTGGATCCTGATCAGTGACAACAACTTTTGGTTGAGAACCAACAGCTTTTAGAAAAACTCTCAACAACCATATATATGTATCAGCCGTTTCTGACGCTAATAATGTAGCACCAAATGTAACATTACAATGGTGATTGTGTATACAAGTGAACGGTATAAAAACCATAGAGTATCTGCATATGAAAAACGCCATTTATAAATAAATTGCTATAAAACGCCATTGCATCCTATGGATGAAAAACGCCAAAAAATATATAGAAAAAAATTACTTGTTGGAACGATATGCATCACGTGCCACATGCATAACCAATGCCTCGTTTCAAAAATACAACAGAATTATCCTTCTTCATTGTTGGATCCTGATCAGTGACAACAACTTTTGGTTGAGAACCAACAGCTTTTAGAAAAACTCTCAACAACCATATATATGTATCAGCCGTTTCTGACGCTAATAATGTAGCACCAAATGTAACATTACAATGGTGATTGTGTATACAAGTGAACGGTACAAAAACCATAGAGTATCTGCATATGAAAAACGCCATTTATAAATAAATTGCTATAAAACGCCATTGCATCCTATGGATGAAAAACGCCAAAAAATATATAGAAAAAAATTACTTGTTGGAACGATACGTGGCGTCAAAGGAAATCACATCACCAAACACGTGGTAATTACGTTTGCATTGATCATCACACCAAAAAAGTCCCTTCAAACGATTATCATCGTCTGTGAAGTAATCATACGAGAAATTAGGTTGGGACTGTTTTTTTCATGCAAATGTCTCACAACCATCTCAGCATCATATTCCCCTATAAACAAGTTGATTTGCCTTTATTAGTTCTTAAAATCAACTTTACTTGCACCAACGTCTTCAAAACCACCAAAAAGTCTTCATAACGTTAAACGCCTTAACCGCTCCCAAATTCAACTTAGACATGCTATGTATAACATGCTTTTAGAGTTGAGTGAGGTGTTGTTCTGACGGGAGAAAATGCATATCAGGCTGTACAACAAGACCATGGTTGTGCTCCTCAACAAACTTATAGACCTTATGATCCAGACTCAAATATAACATATAATTGTGCTCCACAATCAGTCCTCTTGGATAAATTTGATCGCACATTCCTTTGCTTTTAATTAGGGTCCAACGTATCAACCTTCTTGTCCTTATACACCCCAGCTCTCGTACACATATAATACTTAATATGTGTTTCTCCTTTGGCGTTTACCATTACAGTACCTTTCCTAACAAAAAACCACAAGCCTTCGCATACAGAACATACATTGGATAACAATCATCGAGGCTTGGGAGTATCATATCTATTTTTGACTTTATCTCCTCACTAACGTCGGAATGACAACTGGCAAACTAGTTCTCGAAGAAGCACCCTCGTCTGAACAAACATTATCGATAAAAAACAAACACTATTGATTAAAACGCCATAATTAAAATGCCAATTATTGAAAGGTGATCAATAAGAAATTGTACACATAATACTAAACAATATTAGTCAAAACTACATAAACATAATAATCGCCGTTCAAAAAAAACATAAACATAATAATCAACAAATAATAGGAAAAGTTTTTAGATATTAACACCAGTATCTACGTTTTATCTACAACAATAATCATATGTACGTAAAAAAATAATGTTTACAAATCGTAGAACATAATTAAAACAAATGAAAATAACAATTGAGATTAAACAATGAAAACGCCATAAGTTGAATATGAAATTTTACAGGCAATACAATAATCCTAAAAAACAAACGCCAATTATTATACGAATTAATAATACAAACGCCGATTATTGAATATATGAGAACAACATTAAAAAAATAAAACGACATCTTCAAATATTACTCTGTGAATCAGAATCCATGTTAAACGCCAAATGTCTCGAAAGCTTGGGGATGAGGTAACCAATTTTTGGAATCTTGTACGAAACGAAATGAAAACGACTTTTATTGGACGGAAACTGTAGAATGACATTATTGCCCCGCATACAATTTAGCACCCCTTTGCCATGTGTTAGGCCAGGATCCGTTCTCACCGTTCTCAAACTTCAAATCGTTTTCTCCTTATCCCGTTTCTATATATATATATATATATATATATATAATGGGATGGATAAAATGAGAACCACCTTGAGTTGTGAAATCCGTAGGAACTAATATAAGTCATTGATCAAAAGTGTTTTAATAGATGACATTAAAAGAAATAAAGTAGTTGTAATCATTGTGTTTTAATTAATGAGTTTTTGTTTTTAGTGGGATAAGGGTAAATTGGTATTTTTACTAAGCTCTTTAATGATTAGTAATCAAAGTTGTAATCATTGTGCTTTAATTAATGTTTGTGATTTAATTAGTATGATTTAATTAATGTTATTTTTTAATCATGTTGTAAGAAAATTATTTTACGTAGGGTTCAAACTTTTTTGCGCCCGGTTTTAAACATTTCACACTTTTTTTACACGCGGGTTCAAACTTTTTTACGCCCGGTTTTAAACTTTTTTTACGCGCGGTTTTAAACTCTTTTTTCGCGCCGGTTTAGAACTTTTTTATGCGCCAGTTTAGAACTTTTTTTACGGGCGGTTTTTAACTTTTTTAACGTGCCGGTTTCAAATTCTCTTTGCGCGCCGGTTTTAAACCTTTTTACGCGCGTTTCAAACTTTTTTTACGCGCGGTTTTAAACTCTTTTTACGCGCCGGTTTTAAACTTTTTTTACGCGCCGGTTTTCAACTTTTTTACACGCGGTTTAAAACTTTTTTTACGCATGTTTAAAACTTTTTTATGCGCCAATTTAGCACTTTTTTTACGTGCCGGTTTTAAACTTTTTCTTACGCCGGTATAAAAGTTTTTTTACGCGCGGTTTTAAACTTTTTTTACGCGCCGGTTTTAAACTTTTTTACGCGCCGGTTTAAACTTATTTTACGCGTGGTTTTAAACTTTAAAACAATTTTTTTTACATAAAAACAATTTTTTTATGGGTTTAAAACTTTTTTACAAAAACAAAAAAATTTTACGCCAAACAAAAATATTTATTTTTAAAAAACTTTTTTACAATTTTTTTTTTCAAAATCTTTTTTACAAATTTTTTTCAAAAACTTTTTTACAATTTTTTTAGGCCAAACATCTTTTTACGCCCCCGAAACCCCGATTTCGGGTTTACGAAATTTGAGGATCCTACCAAACGAACTCACTAAAAAATCACGACCCAATAGATGTTTCATTTTGAATTTTAAATAGAAGAGAGAAAAGATGTGACATGTTTGGAAAGTAAATGACTAAAATACCCTTTTGATTTAATTTAGTTATGGGTGATGTGTAAATATACTATTGGATGATAGGAGTTCTCATGGTTCTCGCAACTGAGATTGGTTCTCTCTTGAACCGAATCCTATATATATATATATATATATATAATATATATATAGATATAGACTACAATGGTAAGGGCTCCTCTACAAAGGACAAAATTCCAACAATGGCCAAGAAGTAATAAGAAATACACATGTGATAATCATTAAACTAAAGGTTGAAGGTATAAGAGTAAATTAGACAGTTATTCAAATATCTTAAAAAAAACACCATGTTACTAAAAATAAAATATCATATCATTTATTAAATGTAAAACATAACACTATGTACCCATTGCTATCAAAAAAATAAAACACTACGAAACTACTAATAAAACATTACATAATAAACCATTTGTTGCCTATAAAATAAAGCACAATGTACCTCCTACAATCAAAACACCATTGGATAAACCGAACCAAAAACACCATGGACTACAAACACCTAGTTGAAACGTAATTTGTTTATATATCAAAATGGTACTCAGATTAAAAATAAAAAACGCTCGTTATTATGGTGTAAGTTTTTTAAATAACCAATTACGTATAAAAAGTTATTGACGTTTAAAAAAGATAGAGGAAGTTAAATGTAGGTTTTTCGAATTTAAGAGACATTAAAATTACATTTATACCCCTTTATCATTAAATCAATCACTAAAAGTAAAACACAATTTACAAAACAATGTCACTAATCAATCACATTCATTCAAAATTTAAATTTAGTGGTCCATAAGGCTTTTTAGACTTATTAGGAAAAACATCATTTGTACACTAACTGTACCCTAATTGGAATTATGTATTGCATTACATATAATATTGTGTATAAATAATATTATTTTTATTATTATGTATTTTTTAAATATAAATTTAATTTGAAGTAAATAAAAATAACTTTATCGGTATGCCATAATTTAGATTAATTGTTATGCTGAATGAATTAAAAAATAATTATTATAGATCTTAATTTAAGTTAAAATTTATCTATGACGAATATAATATTTTTATAATTAATAGTTAACTTATTATGTCACAAATGGGTAAAATAATAATAAAAAACTAAAATAGGATTAAGTTACCGTTTTCTTCTTTATAAAATATTTCTTTATTTAAGGTAATAAATGGATTTGGACCCGAAAAAATAATCAGATAAATATGGTAGTCACACATGTCAACTTTGTATTCATTTATTAGTTAGTAGATTATTATTATTAGTATATACTTTTTTTAACGGAGAATTTTTTTTTATTAGAATTAGAATTAGATTGAAATAGACGGTTACAAAGTAGCACCCAAAAACGGCACCATTATATTGGGAAATTTGAAAATTTAAAATTCTACCATGAAGACCATTCAAGAGCTAGAGAGTGTTCACTCGTTTTTTAGTCCAAAAGAAGGAATTTGATTTTATTTCCTCCATAGTTTTGTTTGACAAAACTTTATCATCTCGGACACGCTAGATGGCACATAATTTATTGTATTAGACAGCTTTTTTTTGAGTTTGAGAGGCCTCATCATCATCCATTAGCTCTTTCAAGGAGTTGGATCTTGAGATATTAGGCAACCTACACCAACCAAGTAAATGATTCTAAATCTTATACACAAAGGCACAAGAAACATGCACATGTGCCGCATCTTCCTGGTCCATACCACAAAGAGGAATCATTGTCGATTCTCCTATTTAGTAGTTACTGTGTGCAGGCCAAACAAAGCGATTCACTTTGATTGGGATCTAGTTGATGCTCGTCCCCCACATTTGCCATTTCTCTCCAGACTTCTTTTACCACGAAACCCATTTTTCTGCTGCATCAGTGATGACTACCAGGTTAATCAGCAGACTACATCGACTTCTTCCAATGTCAATTCCAAGTGATAAATGCCCATCTATTTAATAATGATTTACAATGTTAAACGATTTCATAAAGTGTAAAGAGAATAGGTTTGGGAATAACTATTTAAGTGGACATCCGCCTCACACAAGTGCAAGCCTGTTCAATATAATTTTGCCATTTCCCACTGCACCTTTGATCCTTCTACTGATATTTATGTTTTAGAATACTTTTGCGACCCCAAATACTTAATAAATTAAAATGTTGCGGGACACTCGCACTCAATGAGGGTTTTTAGATGTGTTTTTCAAGGATAAACCATAGGCTATTTTTTTTTTTCTCATTGATCATATGGGTTGGATAATACCCGACCGGAGCAATACACAGACCCTAGCTTTAACCATTCATAAGTGTATGGTTTCTCAAAACATAATCACCAAAACCTTATCCCTAATCACCGTTTGGTTCTATTTAAGGTGTGCTGTATTTCATTTTTCTGTTATTTGATCTTCTATTTCTTTTTCAACTCTTGTATTTTGAAATGTGTTCTGTTTCATGTTTTTTAAATTATATTTCAATCTGAACCCTTTTGCACCTAATACATTACTAAAATGCCATATAAATATATTATATACATTGATTTGCTGTTAGTTAACGCTTTCATTACCAATGTTTAATGTTTTTCTCTGATTAAAGTTGTTTTTTAACTGTTCTCACCCAAGAAGTTGAATCTTGTTGATCAATAATGAAATGGATAATGCTTACCTGATTGTACTGCAAATAATAAACAAAGTAAATAAATCATCAAAAGTTGAGATAAAGTAGAGGTGTGTTCTTTCATCATATTGTTCTTTCATCTTCTTTTCAACCATTTTCTGCCTGCCAGAGTCCACAATGCGGCCGTCGCACTGTCGCTTGCTGGCCTGAACAACCGGGTCCAAGCTATAAACAACTTTGTTTTAACTTATAACAAACACTTTTTATATATTAATAAACACTTTTTAACTTCAACAGTTAATTCTAACATATTAATTTGTTAGTTTATATATTTCGTTTGACTTCAAAAGTCAAATGGATGGTATATTTATAATTAACACTTTTTGAATATAACAGTCAACTGAAATCTTATATATTGAAAGGCAATCCATGGTAAATAATAAACTTATAATAAAAACTTGTTTCACTTCAACAGGATGCTGACCGGCTGCTTAGGTTAGTTTTTTGCAGGTCTTTTCTAAACTTTAGACTTTTTTGTGAGTTTTTCTCTAATTGGTCAAACTTTGTTGGTAAATAACATTTGTGTAGAAGAACTAGACAATTATGGTTTTGCAGCTGGCTAGCCCCAATCGATGACATTATATCATACAATCATACACTATTAACTTGTTACTTCTTTCATCTTATTTTGTTAGTATATAACCGACCATTTGTATATGTTTTTACTAGCATTTTGATTTTAACCACCAGTGTAGTTTGTTACTTTGATAGTTGTGTATATATCATGTTGGCTAAACGATGTCAACTCTTTTTTTGTGAATATTGCTTTAGTCGGTTCAAAACTAGTGGAGCTTCTTATATTAGATATTGTTATTTTGTAGATCATTTGAGCATGCTACTCGTTTTGCTGTTTTAACAAGTAATGGGAATCACTGTAGGTACACACATATCATTCATACAAACTCATATCACGCATTCATATACATATATTACACAAATATATATACACATAACAAAATAACCATATAAAGTTAAAATTTCATACCTTTGCTTGATGATTGAATGAGATGTCTAAAAAAACTTATAAAATTCGACCTTTACCTAAATATAACAAAATATATTTAATAATATTCAAATAAAACTATAATAAAATTTTAATGAAATAATACCTTTAGTTTAATGTATACATACGAAGATGATATTAAAAATTAATGAGCCTTCTTTTCTTCAAGTAATAAAGGAAAAAGATTATGAAAATTATGAAATCTTTGTTTCAGTATTAAAGGAAGAAGATGATGATCAAATTTTGAAAATTTATCCGTATTTATTTTCAGGTATTATTAAAGGAAGTAGATAAGAAGATGATAATCAAAATTTTGAAATTAATTTGATTTTTTGTACATGCAAAAGAGGCGGTTCATTAGAACCGCATCTTTTGGGCGATGCCTTTTTTCAAAAGGAATGCACGGGAACTGACGAAGACTTGATAAATCAAAAGATGCGGTTACATTAGACCGCATATTTTGGGCGATGCTTTTTTTCAAAATGAATACATGACTTTATTAAATGAATCATAAGATGCGGTTGCAACGTACCAACCACATCTTTTGAAAATCCAATGGCATCTTTTGTCTACTTATGTTCTAGTGTTTACAGAAAACTTCACGGGCGGACGGTGAGCCTGTGCCCCTCGGAATCACGGGCCCTGGACCGGTGGTCCTCCTCGCACACCCTTAGGGGCGCCCCTGCATGTATGCATTAGTCATAGTTCATATGTTGTTTGACACACCCACATCACTAGAATTCGAATTATGAGAGAAAGAATAAGTGTTCTTTCACGTGGAAAACCCATTACTCTTGTTTTGACTAATGGTTATGTTACAATTGAGAGCAAAGTTTTGAAAACTTGACCGGCCCAGAGGGTCTGGCTGGTCCAGTTCACACTCCCATTTTGAGTCGAACCGGCCGGTTGGACCACAAAACTAGGGTTGAACAACTTTTTTAGTGGTTGAATCATATTTTGATTTAGATTTTTCAATTTTACCCAATTTATTTTTATAATATTTATAACAACATCCGACCAGTGGACGGTGAGGTTAACGGTTCAATGTCCGGTCTGATTCTGAAAACACAATTGAGAGTCATACACAAACCAATTTGAGGTAATCTTCATATTAGTATAAATACATATTTTTCCCTGTAATGTTGGTGATAATCTGTAAAATCAGCTGCAAAAAGCAGCATAGACATTTTAAGGAAAATTATGTGAGTTTTGCAACTAATATTACTTTCTTGAATATATATGTTTAGAGGGTGTTTGAGGTTGAGTTTTGAAAATAGAATATGCGTTTTGAATAATCAGAATCAGATAATTAGTTGTAACAAAACGTGCTGCAGAAAGATAGTGTTTGATTTGATTATGTTGTTTGATATCACAATAATCAGATAATCAACTAATTGAGTGTTTGACAAATATATATATTTTAAAAAATAAATAAGCTTTGATCTCTACAAAACTAAAAATCAGTTTTGATCCCGTTTTCTGCAGTAGGTGACCACTTGATTATCACTTTGATCCTACAAAACAAAAAAAACATTTATTAATTTTTACCAAACACTCAATAGATTTTGCATTAAACACAATAAAAAAAAATCAGTTAAAAGCAATTCCAAACACACCCTTAGGGGGTGTTTGGGGTTGCGCTTTCAAAATAGACTATGCGTTTTAAAAATAGATTTTGCGTTTTCAAAACTGCGTTTTGAAAAAGCATTAGGTACATGCTTCTCCAAAACTGCTCGAGGCAGATAATCACTTTTTCATCCAAACACTTTTTTAGATTATTTATGTTTTACAAACGCAATAATCAAATAATCACTTTAAAACGCAATCCCAAACACCCTCTTAATCTTGGTTGGTATTTGATACTAAGTATTATCCAGAATATTTTGATAATATTTGAACCCATTATTTTTTAATATGTAGGATTAATTATTGCAAACTTCTAGTGAAAAAAAAGAATTTTCACCACCTTTGACACAATCATATATGATTAATTATTGCAAATTCTAGTGAAAAAGGAATTTTCACCACCTTTGACATAATCAATATATAATTTAAATTTATTATACATATTGATCAATTAACGCTCTGCGTTCTCCTTAATAATAATCATATAAAAAAACAAAGGTGAATGCGATCACATGCTCAAAATAGTTATGAAATGAGAGTATTGTTCTAAAAATGTGTTCAAGCCCCCACAAATACATAATCAAACTCACGAACAAAAATACACAGAGAGATGAACTCTGTTAAGGAAAAACATACTTGATTCATTAAACATATGTGGCTATAAATAAATAGCATTACTGTAAACAAAATACTGAACTTACTCCTAAAGACTTGGTATAAGTGGGACCCAATTTTCTACCTTATGTGCCAACACTAACGTAAATATCCATACAATTCGGTCAACTCTGATACCTAGTTCAACTACTAAAACTATTATTAAATAAACCAGATAATAACCCAAGTCAAGATTAAATATTTTCAACATAAAAAAGTAGTGACTAAATCATGTGTGTTTTGGATTATTAGAATAGTTTATCTAATAACGATAAGTAATTTTCATACCATGACCATTGGGTATTATATTAAATCTATAATTTGCATATATGCTTTAATTTATGAGATTTTAGGGAATAATTATATCACATTGACCACATGGGTGCGCTAGTCCTTACGAAACTATTGTTTGTATAACTAAGGTAGTTTGTATAATTAATAGTTATTTTAGTAACCGAAAATGTGTGAAATAATTAGTTCACGTGACACGATCCAACAATTATAGGGACATAGATGCTTACAATAATAATAATAATAATAATAATAATAATAATAATAATAATAATAATAATAATAATAATAATAATAATAATAATAATATATCAAACTAGGGCTGTTCATGAGCCGAGACGAGCCGAGCTCGGGCTCGACTCGAGTATAAACCGAGCTGGCTCGGCTCGGATTTAAAACCGAGCTGAAAATCTAAGCTCGGGCTTGGCTTGGTTTTAAACCGAGCTGGCTAGGCTCGACTTTGTTTGGCTCGATTTTATAAAGAAAAATTTATATATACCTCTTAAAATTCAGTAGCCTAAAATATTATTCAATACTTTAAAAAAATAGATTCAAAATAAGTTTAACCTAATACATTATAAACCAAAATCAAGTTCAACAACGCAAAATAAGTTTTAATTTCAATGAAATACAATATTGGTTCATTAGTATGGTAATCAACCTTCAAATATGCCATAGATATCAAATTACAAACTTATATATATGTAAATAGTAATCAGTTTTCTGGTAATATATTATAATGTATATAAAATTAAACTTTATTATAAGTAAAATAATCCGAGCTAAACCGAGCCGAGCTATAAAGCGATCCAAACCGAGCCAGCTCGGCTCGTTACGAGCCGAGCCGAGCTAGGCTCACTTTCTAACCGAGCCGAGCCGGCTCGGCTCACTTTTAAACCGAGCCATATCGAGCGAGCTTTTTTCGAGCTAAATCCGAGCGAGCTCCGAGCCACGAGCTTTTTGAACAGCCTAAATCAAACCGAGTAATTGGTTATATGTGGTGTTTGAAGGCAACATCGAAGTCGAAGAAGCGAGTTGCAGCTCAAAGGGAATTGAGTTACGATTGGGTTCAGCTGAAGGCACAAGCCGCGCGGTTGGGAAGTTGCTAGGCTGTGGCCGGGACTAGCTGTGGAAACTTGAGTCACAGCTAAAGATGACATGTGGTTGGGATCGAGTCGAAGTTGGGATGCGACCGTGGCTGAGTCGAAGCTGGGATGCTGCTGAAGGTGAGTTGCAACTAGAGGTTGTTGAGTCGAAGCTTGTGAGTCAAGTTTATTTAATTGGCTAAGTTCACTACTACAAAACTAGGTTTTGCTACGGTCAAATCCGTAGCTAGCACTCATTTTGCTACGGATTTGCCACGTTTTGTTCCGTAGCTGCAAATCTCGTCATGAATTTATTTGCTACGAACTTTAGCTACGGAAATTGTACTTGCGACGGTTTTAGCTACAAAAGTGGCGTCGCTATTTTAGCTACAGATTCGCTATGAAAAAGTTTGCCATGGTTTTTTACCTACGGAACTTTGCTACCATTTTATTGCCACGGATTATTAGCTACGAATTTTTTTTGCTATGGATTTTAGCTACGGTTTTTTGGCTACGGAACTTTGCTACCATTTTTTGGCTACGGATTATTAGCTACGGAGCTTTTTTTCGCTATAGATGCTAGCTACACTTCGGCGATGACAATTTGCTACGACTTTACTACTAGTTTTGCTACGGAGTTGTTGCAATTTGGCTATGAAATTTGCTACGTATATGCTAGGGATCGGCTATGGAAATTTGCTATCTTTTGCTACTCGTTTTGTTATCGAATTTAGCTACGAATTTCGTTTCAATTTTGCTATGAGTATAGCTATGGGTTTTGTGCAAGGTTTTTGCAGCAGATTTAGCTACACCTTTGGTCTTAAATTTTCCCTAACATTTTCTTTTTGTATATCGTTTTCTACCTTTTTGCCAGTAAACATTATAATCAAATCTCAATAAACATAAAAAAAACTATACCAAAGTTAAAAACTCAAAACCAAATAGAATAATAATTCAAAGTTTCAAACATAACCAACGTAACATGATAAAGATCCAAGTTATCCCAACGCAGCAATAAAGATCCAAATTAACCCAAAACAACGATAAAGATCCAAAAGAAATACAATAAAGTTGAACATATCTAAGTTGGTGGCGGGTTTTGTGATATCAATTGAATTCTCTCGTTCTTTTCAGCATACAACCTCGCACTTTCCTCGATTTTCTCCAACACAACATGCTTCTCTATCTTATCTTATTCCAACTCTGCAATTTTTTCCTTCAAACGTTGCACCTATAACATCCAAAGCAGACCTGTTAACATCCATTATCACGCCTTATAACATGACACATTATATGAAGTACATTACATCTAAATGGGGGATGTTATAGCACATTACAAACACACATAACTCAATATAAGCTGAATCATTTAAATACCCACTATTAGTTTTTTATCACATAAAAATGTAGTTTTTTTTTACTAAAGTATTACGAACCTCGTCACTGTCACTTCTCTCTTGCGGATTTGAACTATGGGTAATCAGCATTGACGATGCTCCCGGAATCACGTTATGCGGGTCAGCAATGTTGCCAATGCCATACAATCTACCCCACCAACCGTTTGTGACCCATGTCAAATTCAGGGTGTAAACTAGTATCCTCTCCATATTTATCAACAACATATTTATCATATGTGCTTTGTGATAAGAACATAGAACAATTACTACGTTAAAATTTTATAATCGTATTAGTAAGTGCTAAAAACATATATTTACAAAATAATAAGACTTACATAAGCTTCACTCGCCCTCCTCGTGTCAACCCCAGTCACATTTGCTGCTGAATGGTGTCCTCCACCTCATCGTCTTCTCCCGAACCATTCTCAACTTACCTGCTACTCCCAATCTAGGGTCTCGACCCTTTCTTTGCATGTGTTTGCAACCAGAACTCACCAAATGTAGCACGCCGCTTCAGTGTCTTCTCCTATACATCAAAACATAGTTATTAAAAGCGCTCTCTTCTTGAGCCTAGGCGCTCAGGCGAGGCGAGGAGCCGGAGAACCGCATCATAGTAGTTCAGTGCAATTCCGGCGACATTTTGAATCCCGACAAGTTTCCGGCGGGTTTTAGCTCTAAACAGTCCAAAAGTTACTGGAATATCTTTCAGGCAGCCTTTAAGTTACATTCTTTTTAATGTTGAAAAATTTAGCCTAAAACTTGAAGAAGATAGAAAGAAGAAGATGAGAAAGCGGATGAGAAAATGAAGAAATATATCTTGTATATAATGAAGGTCAAAAACATGTTGTTTCTATACTATTCCACAGCTACTCTGAAGAGTTTCAGAACACAGAACACTGTACACACTGTTACATAACAGTGACTACACATGCTCAAATTTCAAAGTGTTCTTAGGTTTTAAGTTATTTTAAAAGGTTTATTCATATATGGTTCTGATAAACAAAATTCGTCTTCAATGGGATGCATCTTTGTGCCTAATTGAAAATTGCCACTGCTGTAGAATTAGAATGGTTCATGGGTTCAACCAGTAAAGCCTTCTCATGCAGTATTGGGAGTTTGGCATTATGTTTAGATGCTTGATGTATTGTAAAATGCATCTTTTATTCGTGTTCAGTTTGTACAATCTTTATTAGTTTTAGTGTCGTTTTCCGTATAATAGTTAGTCTTTTGATCCAATTGCGTTTTGCAGGTCGTATGAGCTTAAAGTAGCTGAAAAGCGTGATAATTGAGTAAAATACGAAGTGGTAAAGTCCTGGAACGAGTTGGAGAGTTTTGGAGCTGAAATAAATTGAATTCTGAGGAAAATGCCTCCTGGCGGGCCGCGAATGGCCAGAACTATTGCTTCTCGCGCCCGGCGAGAAGCTTATTTTTGCTACATCATAAACACGGTCGCGGCCGCGAACCGATGAGACTAAACTATCTCGCCCCGCGAGAGGGTGTTATCTGCAGTCGGATTTGTTTTGAGCTGAGATTTGGGGGTATTTAAGTGATTTTTATCATAGGTAAACCCTAGTTACGAATTGGAGGGGTTTTTGCAGCTGTTTGGTAATCGTTCGAGCCAAGTTTGAAGGTTTAAAAGCTCTGGAATCATTGGATCAAGTGAAGATTGACGATTAAAGACTTTCTCGGGTTTACAGGATCCTTGTTTGTCTTGTTTTCTCTTTTTGAACTTGTAATGATGAATTCTAGTTTGACTTTTCTTGTTTTGATTTCGTTATTGACTATGCTAGGCTAAACGCACTTACTACCTAGACTTTGATGAATGGATTGATATCAAGTTTATACCTTTTTCGTTAATTACATGTTTGTTATGGATTAATTGTGCTCTGTAAGCAGTTTGTTTATCTGGCTTGGTATGTTTGCATGCTTTGATTTGGTTTTCTGTTTTCTACAGCTTCATATGATTCTTGGTGACCGTCTATATCACGGAATAGAGTCATATTAGGTTGTGAACTTTGGTGAGTGTCTATATCATAGAATAAGTTCATAATCTTTAAGGTTGAAGGGCCCAGTAAACCTTAGAAGGGATAGTTAACAGGTTGCTAGATTTTAGTGTTCTACTAGTCCTAATACCTGGAAAGTGAGGGGCTATTGATAGGACTTACCCGGCGAATTGCTATTGTCGGTCTTTGGAAAAAGTCCATGCCTTTGTTGACCCGTCGGTTTATTAGTCTATCAAGTCAAGTTTAGAACTCGAACTACCCTAAATCTATAATTGGAAAAGAGTGGTCGTCATTAGGGTACTCACACAATATTAGACAACTGGAAAGACGTCTAATCAACCGGTAGGATTAACGGCCTAGGTAACGCCATAAGTTTCACCTCGAGAAGGGTTGAGGGCTTAGCTGGTGTTTAATAGGTTTAGTATCATAAGATCCCAGTTCCAGAAAACGAGTAATTAACTTAATCGGTAAACGCATAAAATCAATCCAGGATTCTAGTCTAGGTAGTCTTCATCACCTCGTGAGAACAACTTCCATCCTTCGTTCGTGTTAGTTAATTTAGTCTTTAATTAGTTTTAATATAGATTTCCTTAGATTTTCCGTAACCCCCCCCCCAAAAAAAAAACAATCAAAACAGTTTTAGTCGCGTCTGTCCGAGTCTTTCAGAGTCTAATTAGCGTAATTAATAGAGTCCTGTGGGTTCAATATCCGGACTTACTTAGGTTATACTACATTGATCGGTGCACTTGCCGATTGTGTGGTTTAGGTTTAAGTCGAGTCTAGAATTTAAAGCTTGTTAGTGTCTAGCTTAGAGAGTCATAGTTAGTTCATTTTTATAGTCTGTTTAGCACACATCAAGTTTTTGGCGCCGTTGTCGGGGACTCTTGGCAATTGTGTTTATTGCTTTGATTGACTGCATTGACATATACGTGCTAAGTGTTTTATTTTGTTTTAGTTTTCTTTTCTTACTTGTTTGAGTCTTAGTAATCTATTGTCTGTTTTTCTTTGTAGGTGTTCTTTGCTTGCAGTGGATGCCACATCTGCGCTCACAGGGACCTCCACCGAAGCCACCGACGGACAAATCAACCTCATCCTCTTCATCTTCCCAGGTAAGTACACCATTTCCCTCATCTTCCACCCATTCTGACTCTACCCTCCAATCAAAACTACCGAACTTTGACTTCACTCCGAAGTCTTCACCCCATAATTCCCCACCACCTTCCCGTCCCCAAAGCCCACCCATCGTCCAAATGGCCGAACGTAGACAAACCGTCCACCAACAAGCCACCCAAAATTTCACCTGTCTCGCCTCACCCATCACTGTCCCACCCTAACCAAAACTCATGGCAAATTCCCTCATATGCCATGACAGCCATCACCAATACCATTCAGTTCCATGGTCGCGATGACGAGGATACACCCGCTCATATAAATCGTTTCTCTTGCATGCTCGCCACCTTTAGCCTCCATGGAGCACCCGAAGATGCCACCTATCTTCAGCTTTTCCCATTTTCACTCGCGGGCCGTGCAGCTACATGATTGGACTCTCATCCAACCGGTACCTTCACTACTTGGGCGACCCTTCGTCAAGCCTTTCTGAATAAGTATTTCCCGCCCGCTAAAGCTTCACGTCTTCGCGATCAAATTCACTAATTCCGCATGGAGTCCGACGAGCCTATTACCTTGATTAGGAGCGTTTTCAAAACTTAGTTGCTCGTTGCCCTCAACACGGTCTCTCTGATTGGGCTCTTTGTGATAAGTTTTACAACGGTCTCACCCCGGAGACTCGTGATCGTTTTGACACCAATGTGGGAGGTCACATGTTGGGAATACTTACTGTCGCCGAGTGTTTAGAGCATTTCGAAAGCTTTGCCCAATCTCAAGCTCAGTCGCAATCTGACCGACGGTATTCAAGTGGTAATTCTAATACCACTACTAGTGCACCCACTCGAGGGGTGAACCAGGTCAACCTGGATCCTAGTGTAGCTGCCATGTTGGAAAACCTTACTCGTGAGCTTAAAGAGATCAAGCAAAAAGTTGATAAGTGTGAGTATTGTCGAGGGGGTCATGATACTAGTGCATGCCCGTTGTTGATCGGTGAGGAACAGGTCGATTTTGTAAGGGAGGTCTAGGTAGAGGCCAGGGTAGTGGGTTTGGTAGCAATTTTAACTCGGGGTGGCGTAATAATAATAATAACTTCTATAATAATAATAATAATAATAACTTTCATTCCACCGGTAATCCCCCTGGTTTCCAAGTAGCTCAAAATCCAAACAGGGGGCCGGGTTCGTTCTTTAGTGGGGGATGGGCAGTTCAATAAGGGGTTCAACAGTCAGACTGGGGGAGAGGGTTCGAATAGTCAGGTTCAACCAAATCAGGGGTCAAGTAGTGATGTAGGGGGTCATCTTCAGTGTCTAGGAGCCATGATGAGTCAAATACTCGTCAAAGACCAAGCCACCCAAAAGGTCCTCTCCGAACATGACCTTTTACTTAAGAACCACCAGTCTTCACTCCACAACATTGAAAGGGTCATGGGTGATATGTCTAGGAAACTCGAGGAGAGATCACCCGGTCAGTTCTCGGGTACGACCCAACAGAACCCTAATGCCCAAGCCAAGGCCATTACCACCCGTAGTGGCAAGACCGTAGAGAACCCGAGAGTAGAGGAGAGAGTTGAGAGGGAGGATGCGGAGATAGTAGATGAGGAGATTGAGATGGAGGCGCCGGGCAAAGTGCAACCTAGGCTAGTCCCATAAACTACCGCACAGCCCGATGAGCCCGTAGGAGAGAAGAGAGTAGAGAGACCACCCGTTGATGTTAGGCCATCTCCGCTCGTAGATCACTAACGTGTCCCGTTTCCTTCACGTCTTAGGAATCAAAAGTACTCTAAAGAATACGAGCACTTCCTATATATCTTCAAACAGTTGAAGATCAATCTACCCTTCATAGAGGCACTCCAGTCCATGCCTAAGTACGCCAAGTTCTTAAAGGACCTTCTTAGAAATAAGGAGAAATTAGGGGAGTTGTCGAATGTCCCGGAATGGAGGGTGTTTCGCCATCGTTTTGAACAAGCTTCCCGAGAAGCTCACCGATCCGGTATCTTTACCATCCCATGTCTATTCGGTAATAACAACAAGACAGAGCTTTAGCCGACCTAGGTGCTAGCATCAACTTGATTCCCTTTTCTCTTTACGAGAAGCTAGACTTAGGCGAGCTTTCACCCACCCGTATGACATTATCCTTAGCCGATCGGTCCGTGAAGTACCCAAGAGGTGTTGACGAGAATTTGCTAGTCAAGGTCGACAAATTCGTTTTTCCCGCCGATTTCGTTATTCTTGATATGGAAGCTGATGAGCGAGTTCCTATCAATCTTAGGTCGTCCTTTCTTGCGTATCGTCAAAGCTCTCATAGATGTCTATGACGGGCTAATTACTCTTAGAGTTGGTGAGGAGAGAGTTACTTTTGAGATTGATCGTTCCATGAGCCACCCGAGTGGTTCCGATGATTATAGGGGCCCGGGAGTCCCTCATGGTCAGAGCACAAGGATTGTGGATAGCCCTTTGTTGCAATTCGAGTTAGATTCCGGGGAGTATGATCGATTGGGTTCCTTGATTCAAGTTGATTTGTTGAAATTTAGGAGGATATATTGGGGCCTGTTGGATCGTTTAGGGGCAAGGGCCTGGGTTGAGCAATTGTTGGGACCGAGATTCCGGAGAGTTTTGGATTGTGATGCTCGTCAATACAAGGAGATTACCCTTGAGTTTCATTCGACATTCGACTACAAACAAGGGAATTTCTTTGAGAAAGATGCGGTGTTCTTTGCTTTGGGTCGCCAATCTTACGAGATGACCATTCCTCAGTTTGTTGTGGCTTTGCAGTTTTACACTGAAGAGGAAGTACAAACAGTTGACTTTATCACAAGCCTTCAGGGGGTTTTTAAAAAGGACCATGACTATAGTGTTCGTACAATTGAGTTGAAGAGGTTTTGGGGTACAATTTCGAGGGCGCCCTATTTAACCAACATGGTAGCTAGTGAGATCACCAACCTAGTGTTGAGGTTTGTACACAAAATTCTAGCAGCTACTTTGGTAGGAAGGGGTCAAGGTGATAACAAGGTTAATCAGGTGAGTTTGTTCTGTCTAATGTGCATGGTTGAAGGGCGGCCCGCTAATCTTGCGATGATTTTTGCTTGGTCGATGAGGCGAACTTGGAGGGTGGTTCTGGGGCTAGGATTCATTTGGGCCCGTCCATTACATGGTTGGCAGAGAGTTTGGGCATTTTTGCCAGGTACCCGGCGGACAAGATGAGAGAGGGGCCGACGCCGGGGTTTATGAGGTTACAGGATCTTCAGGCTGCTGGTATTCTGACTTATTCTTACCCACCCGAGTGGAATTATTCTACCCAGCAGTCACAGAGTGCACCGGCTTCAGGGACTGGTACATCTACACGTTATCAGCAGAGGACCAGACCGTGGATGCCTCAGTCTCAGTCTCCACCCAGGCAACCAGATTTTGATCCACATACTTTTCAGCCTCCACCTATACCGCCACGTCCTAACCTGCTTACTTTGGATTCTTTGTATGACCGGATGGAGACCGGTTTTGGTGATTTGAGGGGTTATGTGGATACTCAGTTTGGAGGTGTTAGGCAGGTGATGATGGAGAGTCGTCGGATGCACGAGAAGAGTCAGCAGAGGTTAGAGGATGATATGAGGTACATGATGGAGGGTATGCACCTCGCGGTTCCCCCGTTCTTTAGGCTGCCACAAGCAGGATCGAGTGATTTGGCAGGGGTTGAACCGTATCGTGTTTACCAGCAGGGATCGGAGGAGTCCGATGATGATGAGTGATTGGAGGCAGCAGCAGGGGTGTTTTATCTAGTATCTCTTATTTTTCTTTTGTGCTGTTTTTAATCGAACTTGGTCTGTATCTCTAATTCTGAATATTTTGGTACTTGGTTGGGATGGCTTGGGGTTAGGATGTTTGTGATGTTTGTGGGATGTTTTAAACACTTTTATTTTCATGATGTTATGTTAGGAGTTGGTTTGATTATAGGTATGGTGTTTATTTTTGCCGCTTCCATTCGCGTGTCCGAGATAGGAATTGTTTGCTGAGCGTGTTCGGATTGGAGGGCGTATGTGGAATTGACTGGCACATTGACAGTCTCGCATATTTACAGCTAAGTTGTTTCACTTGTATCTTATATATATATTTATTTCGTTATTTAGTATTTTAGTTTTTTCTAGGTAATTTGAGTTGTGTCTCGTCGTTGCATTAGGGACAATGCAATCTTTAAGTGTGGGGATGGGATGCATGATGTAAATAGGAGTCGCAGTCATAGAGTTTAAAAAAAATAAATATAAAAAAATTGAAAAAATTTAGAAAATGTCTTTTGAAATAAGAAGTTTGCAAGAATATAACAGAAATGATAGAAAAGATGAGTTTTTACTCGGGTTCATAATAATAATAATAGTATGAGTTAATGATAGTCGGCTTGTGTCTAGTTTTGGGATATGTGAATAGGCCCGGGTTTGGTTCTAGGTTCCTTTGATCTTAATATACCTAATTGCCGGTTTGCTAGTGGGTGCTCATCTAGGAAAAATGGGAAATTGAAACCGCCAAAATAGTATAAAAAATGCCGTTATAAGTTAAAATCGTTAGAATTTTTAATCATGAAAGAAAACTGGAAAGAAAAAATAAATTGAGCTAGAAACTAAAAGGCCTATGTAATCTTCGTTGGGGATAGTGACACTGACTTAGATTGCCACTGGGATGTGTGAAATCAAAGTGCATAAAAATCTACCGAAGCCTATTGTAATCCAAGTTGGGGATAGCGACTCTACAGCCGGAATGCCAAGTAAAGCAACGTCTACGCCCAAAAAAAGAGAAAAAAATGAAAGAAAGAAAAAAAATTGGCTTTAAATTCTTTTGATTTTGATATAAAACGGTTAGGAATCGGTCCAGATCATTCCTTTTGTTCTATAAGCTTGAGGCGGGATTAGATAAATTGTGGCTTTTAGTGTGAGACCCTACGTAAGCTGGTTGCACTTGAACTAAATTTGTATGATAAGGGCTTGGAACCGGGTTTTGGGTTTCAGAGGACAAACATATTTGCAATCACAGCTAACACAAGTTTTGATTTTAATAAGTATGGATAACTTTTGTCTTGAGTAGTTGCTTGTCTCTGATTCCGTTTGCATAGATTCCTTTTCGACGATGAAAAAAGAGTAAGTGTGGGGATATTTGATGTATTGTAAAATACATCTTTTATTCGTGTTTAATTTGTACAATCTTTATTAGTTTTAGTATCGTTTTCCGTAGAATAGTTAGTCTTTTGATCCAATTGAGTTTTGGAGGTCGTATGAGCTTAAAGTAGCTGAAAAGCGTGATAATTGAGTAGAAATACGAAGTGGTAAAGTCCTCGAACGAGTTGGAGAGTTTTGGAGCTGAAATAAGTTTAATTCTGAGGAAAATGCCTCCTGGCGGGCCGCGAATGGCCAGAACTATTGCTTCTCGCGCCCGGCGAGAAGCTTATTTTTGCTGACATCATAAACACGGTCGCGGGCCGCGAACCGATGAGACTAAACTATCTCGCCCCGCGAGAGGGTGTTATCTGCAGTCGGATTTGTTTTGAGCTGAGATTTGGGGGTATTTAAGTGATTTTTATCATAGGTAAACCCTAGTTACGAATTGGAGGGGTTTTTGCAGCTGTTTGGTAATCGTTCGAGCCAAGTTTGAAGGTTTGAAAGCTCTGGAATCATTGGATCAAGTGAAGATTGACGATTAAAGACTTTCTCGGGTTTACAAGATCCTTGTTTGTCTTGTTTTCTCTTTTTGAACTTGTAATGATGAATTCTAGTTTGACTTTTCTTGTTTTGATTTCGTTATTGACTATGCTAGGCTAAACGCACTTACTACCTAGACTTTGATGAATGGATTGATATAAGTTTATACCTTTTTCGTTAATTACATGTTTGTTATGGATTAATTGTGCTCTGTAAGCAGTTTGTTTATCTGGCTTGGTGTGTTTGCATGCTTTGATTTGGTTTTCTGTTTTCTACAGCTTCATATGATTCTTGGTGACTGTCTATATCACGAATAGAGTCATATTAGCTGTGAACTTTGGTGAGTGTCTATATCATAGAAAAGTTCATAATCTTAAGGTTGAAGGGCCCAGTAAACCTTAGAAGGTATAGTTAACGGGTTGTGAACTTTGGTGAGTGTCTATATCATAGAATAAGTTCATAATCTTTAAGGTTGAAGGGCCCAGTAAACCTTAGAAGGATAGTTAACAGGTTGCTAGATTTTAGTGCTCTACTAGTCCTAATACCTGGAAAGTGAGGGGCTATTGATAGGACTTACCTGGCGAATTGCTGTTGTCGGTCTTTGGAAAAAGTCCATGCCTTTGTTGACCCGTCGGTTTATTAGTCTATCAAGTCAAGTTTAGATACTCGAACTACCCTAAATCTATAATTGGAAAAGAGTAGGTCGTCATTAGGGTACTCACACAATATTAGACAACTGGAAAGACGTCTAATCAACCGGTAGGATTAACGGCCTAGGTAACGCCATAAGTTTCACCTCGAGAAGGGTTGAGGGGCTTAGCTGGTGTTTAATAGGTTTAGTATCATAAGATCCCGTTCCAGAAAACGAGTAATTAACTTAATCGGTAAACGCTTAAAATCAATCCAGGATTCTAGTCTAGGTAGTCTTCATCCTCGTGAGAACAACTTCCATCCTTCGTTCGTGTTAGTTAATTTAGTCTTTAATTAGTTTTAATATAGATTTCCGTAGATTTTCCGTAACCCACCCCAAAAAAAAAACAATCAAAACAGTTTTAGTCGCGTCTGTCCGAGTCTTTCAGAGTCTAATTAGCGTAATTAATAGAGTCCTGTGGGTTCGATATCCGGACTTACTTAGGTTATACTACATTGATCGGTGCACTTGCCGATTGTTTGGTTTAGGTTTAAGTCGAGTCTACAATTTAAAGCTTTTTAGTGTCTAGCTTAGAGAGTCATAGTTAGTTCATTTTTATAGTCTGTTTAGCACACATCAAGTTCTTGGCGACGTTGCCGGGGACTCTTGGCAATTGTGTTTATTAGCTTTGATTGACTGCATTGACATATACGTGCTAAGTGTTTTATTTTGTTTTAGTTTTCTTTTCTTACTTGTTTGAGTCTTAGTAATCTATTGTCTGTTTTTCTTTGGTAGGTGTTCTTTGCTTGCAGTGGATGCCACATCTGCGCTCACAGGGACCTCCACCGAAGCCACCGACGGACAAATCAACCTCATCCTCTTCATCTTCCCAGGTAAGTACACCATTTCCCTCATCTTCCACCCATTCTGACTCTACCTTCCATCAAAACTACCAAACTTTGACTTCACTCCGAAGTCTTCACCCCATAATTCCCCACCACCTTCCCGTCCCCAAAGCCCACCCATCGTCCAAATGGCCGAACGTAGACAAACCGTCCACCAACAAGCCACCCAAAATTTCACCTGTCTCGCCTCACCCATCACTGTCCCACCCTAACCAAAACTCATGGCAAATTCCCTCATATGCCATAACAGCCATCACCAATACCATTCAGTTCCATGGTTGCGATGACGAGGATACACCCGCTCATATAAATCGTTTCTCTTGCATGCTCGCCACCTTTAGCCTCCATGGAGCACCCGAAGATGCCACCTATCTTCAGCTTTTCCCATTTTCACTCGCGGGCCGTGCAACTACATGATTGGACTCTCATCCAACCGGTACCTTCACTACTTGGGCGGCCCTTCGTCAAGCCTTTCTGAATAAGTATTTCGCGCCCGCTAAAGCTTCACGTCTTCGCGATCAAATTCACTAATTCCGCATGGAGTCCGACGAGCCTATTACCTTGCTTAGGAGCGTTTTCAAAACTTAGTTGCTCGTTGCTCTCAACACGGTCTCTCTGATTGGGCTCTTTGTGAGAAGTTTTACAACGGTCTCACCCCGGAGACCCGTGATCGTTTTGACACCAATGCGGGAGGTCACATGATGGGGATACTTACTGTCTCCGAGTGTTTAGAGCGTTTCGAAAGCTTTGCCCAATCTCAAGCTCAGTGGCAATCTGACCGACGGTATTCAAGTGGTAATTCTAATACCACTACTAGTGCACCCACTCGAGGGGTGAACCTGGTCAACCTGGATCCTAGTGTAGCCGCCATGTTGGAAAACCTTACTCGTGATCTTAAAGAGATCATGCAAAAAGTTGATAAGTGTGAGTATTGTCGAGGGGGTCATGATACTAGTGCATGCCCATTGTTGATCGGTGAGGAACATGTCGATTTTGTAAGGGAGGTCTAGGTAGAGGCTAGGGTAGTGGGTTTGTAGCAATTTTAACTCGGGGTGGCGTAATAATAATAATAACTTCTATAATAATAATAACTTTCGTTCCACCGGTAATCCCCTTGGTTTCCAAGTAGCTCAAAATCCAAACAGGGGCAGGGTTCGTTCTTTAGTGGGGGATCAAATGGCCAGTTCAATAAGGGGTTCAACAGTCAGACTGGGGGAGAGGGTTTGAATAGTCAGGTTCAACCAAATCAGGGGTCAAGTAGTGATGTAGGGGGTCATCTTCAGTGTCTAAAAGCCATGATGAGTCAAATACTCGTCAAAGACCAAGCCACCCAAAAGGTCCTCTCCGAACATGACCTTTTACTTAAGAACCACCAGTCTTCACTCCACAACATTGAAAGGGTCATGGGTGATATGTCTAGGAAACTCGAGGAGAGATCACCCGGTCAGTTCTCGGGTACGACCCAACAGAACCCTAATGCCCAAGCCAAGGCCATTACCACCCGTAGTGGCAAGACCGTAGAGAACCCGAGAGTAGAGGAGAGAGTTGAGAGGGAGGATGCGGAGATAGTAGATGAGGAGATTGAGATGGAGGCGCCGGGCAAAGTGCAACCTAGGCTAGTCCCATAAACTACCGCACAGCCCGATGAGCCCGTGGGAGAGAAGAGAGTAGAGAGACCACCCGTTGATGTTAGGCCATCTCCGCTCGTAGATCACTCACGTGTCCCGTTTCCTTCACGTCTTAGGAATCAAAAGTACTCTAAAGAATACGAGCACTTCCTATATATCTTCAAGCAGTTGAAGATCAATTTACCCTTCATAGAGGCACTCCAGTCCATGCCTAAGTACGCCAAGTTCTTAAAGGACCTTCTTAGAAATAAGGAGAAATTAGGGGAGTTGTCGAATGTCCCGGAATGGAGGGTGTTTCGCCGTTGTTTTGGACAAGCATCCCGAGAAGCTCACCGATACGGTATCTTTACCATCCCATGTCTATTCGGTAGTAACAACAAGACACGAGCTTTAGTCGACCTAGGTGCTAGCATCAACTTGATTCCCTTTTCTCTTTACGAGAAGCTAGACTTAGGCGAGCTTTCACCCACCCGTATGACATTATCCTTAGCCGATCGGTCCGTGAAGTACCCAAGAGGTGTTGTCGAGAATTTGCTAGTCAAGGTCGACAAATTCGTTTTTTCCCGCCGATTTCGTTATTCTTGATATGGAAGCTGATGAGCGAGTTCCTATCATCTTAGGTCGTCCTTTCTTGCGTACCGCCAAAGCTCTCATAGATGTCTATGACGGGCTAATTACTCTTAGAGTTGGTGAGGAGAGAGTTACTTTTGAGATTGATCGTTCCATGAGCCACCCGAGTGGTTCCGATGATTATAGGGGCCCGGAGTCCCTTATGGTCAGAGCACAAGGATAGTGGATAGCCCTTTGTTGCAACTCAAGTTAGATTCCGGGGAGTATGATCGATTGGGTTCTTTGATTCAAGTTGATTTGTTGAAATTTAGGAGGATAGATTAGGGCCTGTTGGATCGTTTAGGGGCAAGGGCCCGGGTTGAGCAATTATTGGGACCGAGATTCCAGAGAGTTTTGGATTGTGATGCTCGTCAATAGGAGATTTCCCTTGAGTTTCATTCGACACTCGACTACGAACAAGGGAATTTCTTTGAGAAAGATGCGGTGTTCTTTGCTTTGGGTCGCTGATCTTACGAGATGACCATTCCTCAGTATGTTGTGGCTTTGCAGTTTTACACTCAAGAGGAAGTACAGACAGTTGACTTTATCACAAGCCTTCAGGGGGTTTTTAAAAAGGATAATGATTATAGTGTTCGCACAAGTGAGTTGAAGAGATTTTGGGGTACGATTTCGAGGGCGCCCTATTTAACCAACATGGTGCTAGTGAGATCACCGACCTAGTGTTGAGGTTTGTACACAAAATTCTAGCAGCTACTTTGGTAGGAAGGGGTCAAGGTGATAACAAGGTTAATCAGGTGAGTTTGTTCTGTCTAATGTGCATGGTTGAAGGGCGGCCCGCTAATCTTGCGATGATTTTTGCTTGGTCGATGAGGCGAACTTGGAGGGGTGGTTCTGGGGCTAGGATTCATTTGGGCCCGTACATTACATGGTTGGCAGAGAGTTTGGGCATTTTTGCCAGGTACCCGGCGGACAAGATGAGAGAGGGGCCGACGCCGGGGTTTATGAGGTTACAGGATCTTCAGGCTGCTGGTATTCTGACTTATTCTTACCCACCCGAGTGGAATTATTCTACCCAGCAGTCACAGAGTGCACCGGCTTCAGGGACTGGTACATCTACACGTTATCAGCAGAGGACCAGACCGTGGATGCCTCAGCCTCAGCCTCCACCCAGGCAACCAGATATTGATCCACATACTTTTCAGCCTCCACCTATACCGCCACGTCCTAACCTGCTTACTTTGGATTCTTTGTATGACCGGATGGAGACCGGTTTTGGTGATTTGAGGGGTTATGTGGATACTCAGTTTGGAAGTGTTAGGCAGGTGATGATGGAGAGTCGTCGGATGCACGAGCAAAGTCAGCAGAGGTTAGAGGATGATATGAGGTACATGATGGAGGGTATGCACCTCGCGGTTCCCCCGTTCTTTAGGCTGCCACAAGCAGGACCGAGTGATTTGGCAGGGGTTGAACCGTATCGTGTTTACCAGCAGGGATCGGATGAGTGCGATGATGATGAGTGATTGGAGGTAGCAGTAGGGGTGTTTTATCTAGTATCTCTTATTTTTCTTTTATGCTGTTTTTAATCGAACTTGGTCTATATCTCTAATTCTGAATATTTTGGTACTTGGTTGGGATGGCTTGGGGTTAGGATGTTTGTGGGATGTTTTTAAACACTTTTATTTTCATGATGTTATGTTAGGAGTTGGTTTGATTATAGGTATGGTGTTTATTTTTGCCGATTCCGTTCGCGTGTCCGAGCTAGGAATTGTTTGCTGAGCGTGTTCGGATTGGAGGGTGTATGTGGAATTGACTGGCACGTTGACAGTCTCGCATATTTACAGCTAAGTTGTTTCACTTGTATCTTGTATATATATTTATTTTGTTATTTAGTATTTTAGTTTTTTCTAGGTAATTTGAGTTGTGTCTCGTCTTTGTATTAGGGACAATGCAATCTTTAAGTGTGGAGATGGGATGCATGATGTAAATAGGAGTCGCAGTCATAGAGTTTAAAAAAATAAATATAAAAAAAATTGAAAAAATTTAGAAAATGTCTTTTGAAATAAGAAGTTTGCAAGAATATAACAGAAAATGATAGAAAAGATGGATTTTTACTCGGGTTCATAATAATAATAGTATGAGTTAAAGATAGTCGGCTTGTGTCTAGTTTTGGGATATGTGAATAGGCCCGGGTTTGGTTCTAGGTTCCTTTGATCTTAATGTACCAAATTGCCGGTTTGCTAGTGGGTGCTCATCTATGAAAAATGGGAAATTGAAACCGCCAAAATAGTATAAAGAATGCCGTTATAAGTTAAAATCGTTAGAATTTTTAATCATGAAAGAAAATTGAAAAGAAAAAATAAATTGAGCTAGAAACTAATAGAAGCAGCGCAGGCCTATGTAATCTTCGTTGGGGATAGTGACTCTGACTTAGATTGCCACTGGGATGTGTGAAATCAAAGTGCATAAAAATCTACCGAAGCCTATTGTAATCCAAGTTGGGGATAGCGACTCTACAGCCGGAATGCCTCTGGGTTAAGTAAAGCAACGTCTACGCCCAAAAAAAAAATGAAAGAAAGAAAAAAAATTGGCTTTAAATTCTTTTGATTTTGATACAAAACGGTTAGGAATCGTCCAGTGATCGTTCCTTTTGTTCTATAAAGCTTGAGGCGGATTAGATAAATTGTGGCTTTTAGTGTGAGACCCTAGGTAAGCTGGTTGCACTTGTACTAAATTTGTATGATAAGGGCTTGGAACCGGATTTTGGGTTTCAGAGGACAAACATATATGCAATCACAGCTAACACAAGTTTTTATTTTAATAAGTATGGATAACTTTGTCTCGAGTAGTAGCTTGTCTTGATTCCGTTTGCATAGATTCTTTTTCGAGGACGAAAAAAGAGTAAGTGTGGGGATATTTGATGTATTGTAAAATACATCTTTTATTCGTGTTTAGTTTGTACAATCTTTATTAGTTTTAGTGTCGTTTTCCGTAGAATAGTTAGTCTTTTGATCAATTGCGTTTTCAGGTCGTATGAGCTTAGAGTAGCTGAAAAGCGTGATAATTGAGTAGAAATACGAAGTGGTAAAGTCTTGGAACGAGTTGGAGAGTTTTGAGCTGAAATAAGTTGAATTATGAGAAAATGCCTCCTGGCGGGCCCCGAATGGCCAGAACTATTGCTTCTCGCGCCCGACGAGAAGCTTATTTTTGCTGACATCATAAACACTGGTCGCGGGCCGCGAACCGATGAGACTAAACTATTCGCGCCCCGCAAGAGGGTGTTATCTGCAGTCAGATTTGTTTTGAGCTGAGATTTGGGGTATTTAAGTGATTTTTATCATAGGTAAACCCTAGTTACGAATTGGAGGGGTTTTTGCAGCTGTTTGGTAATCGTTCGAGCCAAGTTGAAGGTTTGAAAGCTCTAGAATCATTGGATCAAGTGAAGATTGACGATTAAAGACTTTTCACGGGTTTACAGGATCCTTTTTGTACTTGTTTTCTCTTTTTGAACTTGTAATGATGAATTCTAGTTTGACTTTTCTTGTTTTGATTTTTATTGACTATGCTAGGCTAAACGCACTTACTACCTAGACTTTGATGAATGGATTGATATAAAGTTTATACCTTTTTCGTTAATTACATATTTGTTATGGATTAATTGTGCTCTGTAAGCAGTTTGTTTATCTGGCTTGGTGTGTTTGCATGCTTTGATTTGGTTTTCTGTTTTCTACAGCTTCATATGATTCTTGGTGACTGTCTATATCACGGAATAGAGTCATGTTAGGTTGTGAACTTTGGTGAGTGTCTATGTCATAGAATAAATTCATAATCTTTAAGCTTGAAGGGCCTAGTAAACCTTAGAAGGGATAGTTAACAGGTTGCTAGATTTTAGTGTTCTACTAGTCCTAATACCTAGAAAGTGAGGGGCTATTGATAGGTCTTACCGGCGAATTGCTATTGTCGGTCTTTGAAAAAAGTCCATGCCTTTGTTGACCCGTCGGTTTATTAGGCTATCAAGTCAAGTTTAGATACTCGAACTACCCTAGATCTATAATTGGAAAAGAGTAGGTCGTCATTAGGGTACTCACACAATATTAGACAACTGGAAAGAGTCTAATCAACCGGTAGGATTAACGGCCTAGGTAACGCCATAAGTTTCACCTCGAGAAGGGTTGAGGGCTTAGCTGGTGTTTAATAGGTTTAGTATCACAATATCCCGGTTCCAGAAAACGAGTAATTAACTTAATCAGTAAACGCTTAAAAAATCAATCATGGATTTTCAATGTTGGTAATGACTTACTCCACGCCGACAGAACAACCGCTCATCCTTCCGTAACGTGTTATTGAATTTCTTAATTGGAAGTCCTGATTTCCTAATTTTCCTTAAACCCGCACTCTAGAAACAAATCAAACGTTTCATTGTCTTGAGTCTATAGAGTCTAATTAGCGAAACTATTAATCCTATGGGTTCGATTTTCCAGATTACTTAGTTTGATTACTCAATGACAGCCCAATGGTGATCTCGTTAAACTAAGTCTAAATTTTGACTTTTTAGGTCTACTAGAATCTAGTTGTTCATTATTTATATCTTTTACAAAATCAATGCTTAATAAGTTACTGTTTTTTATAAAAAACAAAGTATTCTAATTCATAAAAACATACTTAAGTGGTCCCAGAGTTATATAATCTAACTTAGTTAATCTGCACATGGGGATGTAAAATAAAATAAAAATTAAGGTCTAATTTTTTCTACCTGATTTTAGAACTTATAGGACCAATCTTTCGTTTTCATAAGTGGTATTTTTGATTTAACCAAAAAAATAATTACACAAAACCTGATGAACCACAATGACTGAAACACGAGTCACCCCTTCATACCAACCGCCCAACAACCTTGCTTCCTCCCGAGCATCTCTTCAATAAACCCGATCAGAAATCCTTTCTCTTTGATGCGACAAATCTCCCACAAAGTGTCGCGACCACGTTTTGCAGGTGATTATTTCTTGTTTTTATGATTTTTAAGCAAGTGTTTTGAAAACTTTTATAATATAACTCAAAAACCTCCCAAGCCTTCCCCATGATAAAAACATCTTTCCAAACCTTTCTACCACTTTTCAATTTAAACAATGTCAAATCATCATGATCTATAAATATACATAATGAAAGCACATTCCACCATTAACGTTAGTAATGATTAGATATTCACCAATAAAGAGAATATGAAAAAATATATATACTTACTCATTCTTTTCAACCCAAAGTTCAATGCGATTTTCAGGTGTTGGTAATGGAGCTGGGACATCCGTCCACGCCCGACAGTAGCAACCCGCTCATCATTATCACTGTAACGCCTGGCTTTTTCGTATTTCCATAATTGGAAGGCATCCCTTGTATTTCTATTTTCAGAAACCTCGCACTGTCTTTGTAATTAAATCTCGTTTCTATTTGTAATTGAGACTATTGATCATAATGAGAACGAAACTATTTTAATCATATTTGAGCGTTATGTTATCCAAGATTCTTTATTTGTATTACTCAATGAAGCACGGTACTCGTTAAACTAAGTTAATTCGACTCATTACGACTATAATTAATTGTTCATTATTTAAATTTATTAATTAAATTAATGGATTAAATTAATTAACCTTTTTTTATAAAAACAAAATTATTTCTATTATATATATAATACTTTAAGTGGTCCCATTAGATTATAAACTAACTTAGTTAATGTAATGGGGATGTAAATAAAAGTAATAAAGTTAAGGGTCTAATTGGTATTTTACTGATTTTAGAACTTATAGGGACCAATTTCGTATATATCATAAGTGGTATAGGTTTGATTTAAAAAAAAATAATTACACAAAACCGGTGACCACAAGACTCGAACACGGGTCACCCGCTTCACCAAACACGCCAACAACCACTCCACTACCAGCATCTCATGTGAATAAACCCGAATCAGAAATCCCTTAACCTCTCTTTCGCTGCGACAAATCAGCCCAAACAGGCCCGCGACCAGCGAGTTTGAGGCGGGATTTTTGTTGTTTTTTTGAGTTTTAAGCATGTTTTGAAGACTTTAATACCAACCTAACTCAACCATAACCTACCCTAATCCTTCCCTATAAAAACCCATCATTCTCCAAGCCTTTTTACACTTTTCTAATCATCTAAACACTCTCAAATCATCACTACTCAAGCTGAAAATCCATAATTCGAGCACATTTACCACTCTTCACAAAAGTGATCATATCTCACTCATTTCTTAACCTTTTTCATCCATTCTTCTTCCCACTTGCTTGGTTTGACCTTGTGAACATTTCCAATGGTTTTCCATGGAAAACCAGACTCTGGATTGTCACGAAAAAGGCTCCAAAGTGGACTTTTTCATTTTACTTCTTCAAACTTTGTTAAACTTGTTCAGACTTGAGTCTAACTCATCTCAAACCTATGTCCGAATGCTTACAACCTCACTTATGGTTGGTTAGGCTTAAAAACAAGGTTGAGACATGTCAAACTAGAAGATAAAACCTCACAAACTTTCTGTTTTCGACTAGGGTTTACACCCACAAGTAGTGTTCAAGTTAAGCTTGATGAATGTGCGATATTTGGACTAGCTTGGGCTATTCATCATTGAATCCACACACTACTTGATGATTTTCATAGCTTAGTTGTCTCATTTCATTCCTTACTTATAAGTTCATGACCCTCCTTATGTCTAAGACACATGTGTAGTGGTGAATCCAAAGAGGTCTTAAGTGGATGGTAAATCTTCCCACCTCCTACTTGACTTATGTAAACTACAAAGAGGTTCCTAAATGGATGGTTCAACCTCCTACCTCATGCTTGACCTATATGACTTAATGTACACTATATAATACTTATATATTATCAAAGTAATCGAACTCTTGATGATGAACAAGTGGTCATTTGTCAAAATAGTAGGTTACATCATCTAAAGACCATACACTTGTTACGATTCTAATGGATCTTTGAATCCATAAAAACATACCAAACCCTTGAGGTTCTATAGTGTCAAGAACAAGTGTTATGAGTACAAGATGATTACTTTCATAATACTAATTTCACGTTATTTTAATTCCGAATCCATAACCTTCCGTTAATTCCCAATACTCACATGCCTATGTTTCTTCATGTAGAAGGACAAGGTGCTCGAAACTAATCCATCAACCAACAACGTTCGCGGGATTTCAAGTGGGAAAGCTTGCAAAACCGTGAGCATACTCGATCCCTTTTTCCTTTTTACACTTTGGGTGCAACATGTACTTTATACAAAATCGCATGACACTTAAAGTATTTTAATCTCTATCCATGCTTAACATGAGACTATGTGATGCTTGTTTAGACTTGTTATGCTAATGTAAACTATTTGTGTCGATATATGCTTCATTAACTTTGCTAGCCTACCTTAACAATTATAGCGCTATAGGATTAATGCACCGCCCACGAAACTTGGGGTATTGTTAAGTTAAACATGTTAACCTCCCGCTACTCTATTGGGATAGGCTATTTTAAAGCGTTGGATTCTTGGGTTTGAACATATAGTACACCGTTTCGGCATGCTAGTAAACTTGCATATTATGGTTCATGTTGGATATGAGACTTTAAACAAATTTATTCTATATTATGCTATGTAACAAAACTTGTATGCTCGCCAACTTTTTGTTGATATATTTTAATACATGTTGCAGGTTGATTGATGAGGTGATGTTACAAGATGAAACAAGATTTAGGTGGACTTAAATACACACCTAGATTAATTTATCTATTTTGATGTTATGTCGTTTTGAAACAATTGTTGACTATTATTTGGAAATTTTGTATACAATTTAGTCTTGAATGAAATTTGAATTTAATCTATATTGTCACATAGCGTTATGAAGTTTTGAACAATTTGTTCGTCTCATCCCGATGTTTCCGCCATCGGTTGGGGTGTGACAGGTTGGTATCAGAGCCATAACTATAGGGAATTAGGAAAAGTAGGAATGATTTGCCCTAGTCTATAGTTTTAGGAACTTGATTCTTATTTTGATGTTTAAAACTTCATTGATTCTACCTTATTTGCTTCTTTTTCTCCTTCTTGGTCTATTAAACTTATATGCCTTTCCTAAGGCCAACACAAATACACTTGAAGCTTTGAAAACACTCATATTTTACCAACGAGGCGATTTGCACCAAGATAGGCCCAATAGCCCACAATTTTTGGTGAAGTCCCTCATTCCGTGTATTCAATTTTGCATGAAGTTACGACATCAAGCTAGGAGTGATATCCACATCTTGATGGAAAACTTCCATTTCATACTATAGTGGACCTTACTAACGAGTCGGAATTCGCTCCTCGTTTAGTAAGAAATAACCACATTAGGGTACGAAATCGTCAAGTTAGGGGTGAAACCCGCACCTTGTCGATTAAGTCCCATTCCTCGATTTTCATTCTCGCCAAAGTCTCGATTGTTTCGATCGATTAGAGACGTTTAGTAACTGGAAGGGTAAGATACCGTTAATCGCTTCTCGACGAGAGTATCTTACCTATAGGCCAAAGCACGTTTCTCTAATTTGAAAGGACCTTTGACCCACTTTGGAATAGTCGACGTTTCTCTACCCGAAACAATCCAATATTTTATTGAGCCTTTCTTTTATGTCATCTCAATTTATATGTGACTTTAAACTTGATACTTCATTCATATCAAACTTTTTACACAATTCGCAGTCTATCGCAATCAAAAACAATAATAATCTCTCGTGAACAAACTAAATTTACAATGCTTTCATTACACATGTTATGCTATGTGGAATTCATGATTATGCTATGTGAGTCAAATTGAACATTTATACACTAGGTGAAACTATATGCTATGTGATGCATTCATGGAAACAATTTTTCTTAAACAATCATTATGATCAAGTCTCACCTATTCGTTCTTTTGAATCTTAGATGTCTTCTCATCTCCCCAACTCGATTAAGAAGTCGAATACCAACTCCAAAAAGAAGATGATGGCTTTCATGGCCAATCAAATCGCTCGTATTGTCCCAAAGATAGTCACCGAAATTCAAGCTTTGAACACCCCCAAAGGTTCCGTGGAATCGAAAGCGGCTCAACCCAAAACTGTGAACTTTAATTACAAGCACTTTTCGTCTTGCAACCCTAAGCCATTCACTGGCAACGATGGGGTGACTGCTATGCTCGAGTGGTTCGACAGCATAGAGGTCACGTTCATCAATAGTGAATGTCTCGAAGAGCTCAAAACGCGTAGTGCGACAGGGGTATTCCAAGCCCGAGCTCTAGAATGGTGGATAAACGAAAGGAATCTTCGTTCCAACGAAGAAGCTTACGCTTTACCTTGGGAGGAAGTTAAGACACTCATGATGGAAGAATTCTGTCCCCCGCACGAGCAACAAAAGCTAGAGGATGAATTTTGGACTCTAAAGCAAATTGGCGACGATAACCAAGCCTACACCACCCGTTTCAAGCAACTCAGTTTCATTGTTCCTCACCTTGTTTCAACCCTCGATCGCAAAATCCGCAAGTACCTCCATGGATTACCTCCTGCTATGTGAGATACCATCGAGGCAGCCAAACTCGATAATATCGAAGCCGTTTATTGCCTCGCCGCTTCCCTAAACAACAATCGCATTCGCGATAAGCAAACTTCAACCCCAGTTTCCTCCAAACAAGCCCATCAACTTACCCAACAATCATGTGGCAACAAGGGGAAGAAGCGAAAGCAATCGAACCCTAGTTGTAACGCGGTTGTACCAGCTGTTAACCCAAACCCTGCTACACCTGCAAGCAATCGAAAGCCATACATTGGGATTCACCCCAAGTGTACTACCTGCAACTATCATCACCCTGCCAACGTCAATTGTCGCCATTGTACCATTTGCAACCGTTTTGCCATAACACCGCCTATTGTAAGAACAATCCTGCGCCACAAGCCCAACAAGCTCAAAACGCTAAACCAGCTAGAGCCTGCTACAAATGCGGTGACGCAAATCACCTTCGTCCTCAATGCCCTCAATTGAATCAGGAACAACAAGCTGCTAAAGGACGAGCTTTCAACCTCAATGCAAACCAAGCGCGCAACAACAATGAAGTCGTTAATGGTACGTTTCTCGTCAATAACCTTTACGCTTCAATGCTATTTGATACTGGTGCGGACAAAAGCTTTGTGTCTGTTGAATTTGAACCTTTGCTAAATTGTACACGCTCTAAACTGCCTAAGTCGTTTTCCGTTGAAGTTGCCAATGGCAAGCTATCTTAGTCGATTCCGTTCTTCGTGACTGTCTTCTCACTCTTAACGAGCTCACCTTCCCTGTCAACCTTATACCTATGCAACCGGGTAGTTTCGACATCATAGTAGGCATGGATTGGCTTGGCAAGAACCATGCTGAAATTGCTTGCCACGAGAAATACGTTCGTTTACCTCTTCCTTCTGGTGACACCTTACGCGTCTATGGAGACCGACCTTCGAAAGGACTGAAATTGATGTCCTGCACACAAGCGAATAGGTACTTACGTAAACAGTACTTTGCCTTTTTAGCCCATGTTGTGGAAGAAAAAGGCAAGGGAAAAAGCGTAAGTGATGTTCCAGTAGTGCGCGACTTCCCTGACGTCTTTCCTGAAGATTTACCTGGTCCTCCTCCACCTCGATCTGTTGATTTTTGTATTGATCGTGTACCTGGTTCGACTCCTGTTGCCAAAGCTCCTTATCGTCTTGCACCCTCTGAGATGCAAGAGTTATCTACTCAACTCCAAGAACTCCTCGATAAGGGTTTCATACAACCAAGTACCTCACCTTGGGGTGCTCCTGTACTTTTCGTCAAGAAAAAGGATGTCTCGTTTCGCATGTGCATCGACTATCGAGAGCTTAACAAACTCACCATCAAGAATCGTTACCCTCTCTCGCGTATCGATGATCTATTTGACCAACTTCAAGGCGCAACTTGCTTCTCCAAAATCGATCTTCGATCTGGTTATCACCAACTTCGTGTTCTCAAAGAGGACATTCCCAAAACCGCATTTCGCACTCGCTATGGACATTACGAGTTCGTGGTTATGCCTTTTGGCTTGACCAACGCTCCAGCCGTGTTCATGGATCTTATGAATCGTGTTTGTAAACCATATTTGGATCGCTTTGTAATCGTTTTCATCGACGACATTCTTATTTATTCAAAGACGCAGGCTGACCATGAACGTCATTTACGCCTCATACTCAAACTTTTGCATAGTAGTCGTCTATACGCGAAGTTTTCCAAATGGGAATTCTGGATCAAAGAAGTCCAATTCCTTGGACACGTTGTTAGTGAAAACGGAATCCATGTTGGCCCTTCCAAAATCGAAGCAGTGAAGAATTGGAGCGCGTCTAAAAATCCTTCTGAAATCCGTTCTTTCTTAGGATTGGCAGGGTGTTACCGCCGATTCATCTCGAACTTTTCAAAAATCGCTGTTCCTCTCACCTAGTTGACTCAAAAAGAGAAACCTTTTGCTTGGGGTCCTGAGCAAGAGGAATCTTTTCAAACTCTCAAGAACTTGCTTTGTAACGCTCATATTCTTTCTATTCCTGATGGGAATGATGATTTTGTGGTATATTGCGATGCCTCAAATCGTGTTCTTGGTTGCGTGCTCATGCAACGAGACAAAGTCATTGCCTATGCTTCTCGTCAGCTCAAAATACATGAGAAAAACTATACTACCCACGACCTCGAGCTTGGCGCAGTTGTTTTTGCGTTAAAGATTTGGCGACACTATTTATATGGTACAAAGTGTGTGGTTTTCACTGACCATAAGAGCCTACAACACATCTTTGACCAAAGGAACTAAACATGCGTCGGCGACGTTGGGTGGAATTGCTTAACGAGTACGACTGCGAGATTCGCTATCATCCTGGTAAAGCGAATGTCGTGGCCGATGCTCTTAGTCGTAGGGCTCATGTTAGTAGCATTCGTTGTTTTCAAGTCTCAAGCGATCTCCACACTTGTATTCGTGAAGCTCAATACTCGTCAGCAAACGAAGGAAGTCTAATTGACGAAGTACGAGGTGCTCCTATGGATCAACTCGTGATGAAATCAAACGGACTTCAATACTATCTTGATCGTATTTGGGTACCAAATCGCGACAATCTTCGTGAAGTCATTATGACCGAGGCACACAAATCCAAGTACTCGATTCATCCTGGTGCTGATAAGATGTACCATGATCTTCGTACATCCTATTGGTGGCCTGGCATGAAAAAGGACATTGTCATCTACGTTTCGAAATGCCTCACTTGTTCGAAAATCAAAGCTGAAAACCAGCGTCCGTCTAGTTTGCTCAATCAGCCCGAAATCCCTGTTTGGAAGTGGGATAGTGTTGCCATGGATTTCATAACCAAACTTCCTCGAACACCTTCTGGTCATGATAGCATTTGGGTAATCATCAACCGTGTCCCCAAATCTGCACATTTCCTTGCTATTCGCGAAGACTTCAAAGTTGAAAAACTTGCTCGAATCTACACTGATGAAATCATATGTCGTCATGGTATACCCATTGACATCATCTCTGATCGTGATGGTCGTTTCACTTCCCGTCTTTGGCAAACTTTCTAGTCCGCTATGGGTACCCATTTGAATCTCAGTACGGCCTTCCACCCTCAAACGGATGGACAGACTGAACGTACTATCCAAACCCTAGAGGACATGCTCCGTTCTTGTGTCATCGACTTTGGTGGTGGTTGGGATGTAAATTTACCTTTGATCGAATTCTCGTACAACAATAGCTACCATTCCAGTATTCAAATGGCTCTTTTCGAGGCATTGTATGGTTACAAATGCCGATCTCCTTTTAGCTGGCATGAGATTGGTGACAAACAAATTACTGGCCCTGAGATCATAAAAGAAAAGACGGATAAGATTCTTCAAATCCGTGATAATCTACTCAAGGCTCGAAGTCGACAAAAGAGCTATGCTGACAAGAGACGTAAACCATTGGAGTTTAACGTTGGTGATCATGTACTCCTCAAGGTATCTCCTTGGAAGGGAGTAGTTCGTTTTGGTAAAAAGGGAAAACTGGCCCTCGCTATGTTGGTCCTTTCAAGATACTCGAGAGGATTGGTAAGGTGGCATACCGACTCGATTTACCTCAAGAACTCAGCAGCGTTCATCCAACGTTCCACGTTTCGAATCTCAAGAAGTGTCTCGCTGATGAAGCACTCCAAGTTCCTCTTGAAGATCTCTAAATCAATGACACCTTGCATTTTGTAGAGAAACCTGTCGAAATCATGGACCGAGATATCAAGAAACTAAGGCGCAATCAAATTCCTATCGTAAAGGTTCAATGGGAAGGAAAGCGTGGCGCTGAATTTACTTGGGAACTCGCGAGTGATATGAAGACCAAGTATCCGCATCTTTTCGTTACTTCTTCCTAAATTTCGGGACGAAATTTCCTAAGTAGGGGAGACTGTAACGCCTGGCTTTTTTGTATTTCCATAATTGAAAGGCATGCCTTGTATTTCTATTTTCAGAAACCTCGCACTCTCTTTGTAATCAACTCTCGTTTCTATTTGTAATTGAGACTATTGATCATAATGAGAACGAAACTATTTTAATCATATTTGAGCGTTATGTTATCCAAGATTCTTTATTTGTATTACTCAATGAAGCACGGTATTCGTTAAACTAAGTTAATTCGACTCATTACGACTATAATTAATTGTTCATTATTTAAATTTATTAATTAAATTAAAGGATTAAATTAATTAACCTTTTTTTATAAAAACAAAATTATTTCTATTATATATATAATACTTTAAGTGGTCCCATTAGATTATAAACTAATTAGTTAATTTAATGGGGATGTAATATAAAAGTAATAAAGTTAAGGGTCTAATTGGTATTTTACTGATTTTAGAACTTATAGGGACCAATTGTGTATATATCATAAGTGGTATAGGTTTGATTTTAAAAAAATAATTACACAAAACCGGTGACCACGGGACTCGAACCCGGGTCACCCGCTTCACCAAACACGCCAACAACCACCCCACCACCAGCATCTCATGTGAATAAACCCGAAGCAGAAATCCCTTAACCTCTCTTTCGCTGCGACAAATCAGCCCAAACAGGCCCGCGACCAGCGAGTTTGAGGCGGGATTTTTGTTGTTTTTTTGAGTTTTAAGCATGTTTTGAAGACTTTAATACCAACCTAACTCAACCATAACCTACCCTAATCCTTCCCTATAAAAACCCATCATTCTCCAAGCCTTTTTACACTTTTCTAATCATCTAAACACTCTCAAATCATCACTACTCAAGCTGAAAATCCAGAATTCGAGCACATTTACCACTCTTCACAAAAGTGAGCATATCTCACTCATTTCTTAACCTTTTTCATCCATTCTTCTTCCCACTTGCTTGGTTTGACCTTGTGAACATTTCCAATGGTTTTCCATGGAAAACCAGACTCTGGATTGTCACGAAAAAGGCTCCAAAGTGGACTGTTTTCATTTTACTTCTTCAAACTTGAGTCTAACTCATCTCAAACCTATGTCCGAATGCTTACAACCTCACTTATGGTTGGTTAGGCTTAAAAACAAGGTTGAGACATGTCAAACTAGAAGATAAAACCTCACAAACTTTCTGTTTTCGACTAGGGTTTACACCCACAAGTAGTGTTCAAGTTAAGCTTGATGAATGTGTGATATTTGGACTAGCTTGGGCTATCCATCATTGAATCCACACACTACTTGATGATTTTCATAGCTTAGTTGTCTCATTTCATTCCTTACTTGTAAGTTCATGACCCTCCTTATGTCTAAGACACATGTGTAGTGGTGAATCCAAAGAGGTCTTAAGTGGATGGTAAATCTTCCCACCTCCTACTTGACTTATGTAAACTACAAAGAGGTTCCTAAATGGATGGTTCAACCTCCTACCTCATGCTTGACCTATATGACTTAATGTACACTATATAATACTTATATATTATCAAAGTAATCGAACTCTTGATGATGAACAAGTGGTCATTTGTCAAAATAGTAGGTTACATCATCTAAAGACCATACAGTTGTTACGATTCTAATGGATCTTTGAATCCATAATAACATACCAAACCCTTGAGGTTCTATAGTGTCAAGAACAAGTGTTATGAGTACAAGATGATTACTTTCATAATACTAATTTCACGTTATTTTAATTCCGAATCCATAACCTTCCGTTAATTCCCAATACTCACATGCCTATGTTTCTTCGTGTAGAAGGACAAGGTGCTCGAAACTAATCCATCAACCAACAACGTTCGCGGGATTTCAAGTGGGAAAGCTTGCAAAACCGTGAGCATACTCGATCCCTTTTTCCTTTTTACACTTTGGGTGCAACATGTACTTTATACAAAATCGCATGACACTTAAAGTATTTTAATCTCTATCCATGCTTAACATGAGACTATGTGATGCTTGTTTAGACTTGTTATGCTAATGTAAACTATTTGTGTCGATATATGCTTCATTAACTTTGCTAGCCTACCTTAACAATTATAGCGCTATAGGATTAACGCACCGCCCACGAAACTTGGGGTATTATTAAGTTAAACATGTTAACCTCCCGCTACTCTATTGGGATAGGCTATTTTAAAGCGTTGGATTCTTGGGTTTGAACATATAGTACACCGTTTCGGCATGCTAGTAAACTTTCATATTATGGTTCATGTTGGATATGAGACTTTAAACAAATTTATTCTATATTATGCTATGTAACAAAACTTGTATGCTCGCCAACTTTTTGTTGATATATTTTAATACATGTTGTAGGTTGATTGATGAGGTGATGTTACAAGATGAAACAAGATTTAGGTGGACTTAGATACACACCTAGATTAATTTATCTATTTTGATGTTATGTCGTTTTGAAACAATTGTTGACTATTATTTGGAAATTTTGTATGACAATTTAGTCTTGAATGAAATTTGAATTTAATCTATATTGTCACATAGCGTTATGAAGTTTTGAACAATTTGTTCGTCTCATCCCGATGTTTCCGCCATCGGTTGGGGTGTGACAATCACCATCATTAGGCATATGTCTCTAGAGTTGGTCTACCACCATTTCCTGTATTACGCGTACCTTACCTCGCCCACCACCTTGACCCCTACCACCACCTTGACTCCTACCACCTCCTGCTGTACTGCGTGCCATATTTTCTACAATGAAGAGAAACATATTACTATTCATAGGGATTGTGATATATGAAGCAGTAGAAATCAATAATATTTATACAATTCTTATTCTTTGCAGTGAGTATCGAAGTTAGTTGAGTCATGTATCGCTTTTCGTCACCATCACTAATTTTGGATTTCCATAAATTCACAGTCTACATTAAAGAGAAAATCTTACCACACTCCAAAACAAAACAAAAAGGACCGACCTTCGAAAGGACTGAAATTGATGTCCTGCACACAAGCGAATAGGTACTTACGTAAACAGTACTTTGCCTTTTTAGCCCATGTTGTGGAAGAAAAAGGCAAGGGAAAAAGCGTAAGTGATGTTCCAGTAGTGCGCGACTTCCCTGACGTCTTTCCTGAAGATTTACCTGGTCCTCCTCCACCTCGATCTGTTGATTTTTGTATTGATCGCGTACCTGGTTCGACTCCTGTTGCCAAAGCTCCTTATCGTCTTGCACCCTCTGAGATGCAAGAGTTATCTACTCAACTCCAAGAACTCCTCGATAAGGGTTTCATACAACCAAGTACCTCACCTTGGGGTGCTCCTGTACTTTTCGTCAAGAAAAAGGATGTCTCGTTTCGCATGTGCATCGACTATCGAGAGCTTAACAAACTCACCATCAAGAATCGTTACCCTCTCTCGCGTATCGATGATCTATTTGACCAACTTCAAGGCGCAACTTGCTTCTCCAAAATCGATCTTCGATCTGGTTATCACCAACTTCGTGTTCTCAAAGAGGACATTCCCAAAACCGCATTTCGCACTCGCTATGGACATTACGAGTTCGTGGTTATGCCTTTTGGCTTGACCAACGCTCCAGCCGTGTTCATGGATCTTATGAATCGTGTTTGTAAACCATATTTGGATCGCTTTGTAATCGTTTTCATCGACGACATTCTTATTTATTCAAAGACGCAGGCTGACCATGAACGTCATTTACGCCTCATACTCAAACTTTTGCATAGTAGTCGTCTATACGCGAAGTTTTCCAAATGGGAATTCTGGATCAAAGAAGTCCAATTCCTTGGACACGTTGTTAGTGAAAACGGAATCCATGTTGGCCCTTCCAAAATCGAAGCAGTGAAGAATTGGAGCGCGTCTAAAAATCCTTCTGAAATCCGTTCTTTCTTAGGATTGGCAGGGTGTTACCGCCGATTCATCTCGAACTTTTCAAAAATCGCTGTTCCTCTCACCTAGTTGACTCAAAAAGAGAAACCTTTTGCTTGGGGTCCTGAGCAAGAGGAATCTTTTCAAACTCTCAAGAACTTGCTTTGTAACGCTCATATTCTTTCTATTCCTGATGGGAATGATGATTTTGTGGTATATTGCGATGCCTCAAATCGTGTTCTTGGTTGCGTGCTCATGCAACGAGACAAAGTCATTGCCTATGCTTCTCGTCAGCTCAAAATACATGAGAAAAACTATACTACCCACGACCTCGAGCTTGGCGCAGTTGTTTTTGCGTTAAAGATTTGGCGACACTATTTATATGGTACAAAGTGTGTGGTTTTCACTGACCATAAGAGCCTACAACACATCTTTGACCAAAGGAACTAAACATGCGTCGGCGACGTTGGGTGGAATTGCTTAACGAGTACGACTGCGAGATTCGCTATCATCCTGGTAAAGCGAATGTCGTGGCCGATGCTCTTAGTCGTAGGGCTCATGTTAGTAGCATTCGTTGTTTTCAAGTCTCAAGCGATCTCCACACTTGTATTCGTGAAGCTCAATACTCGTCAGCAAACGAAGGAAGTCTAATTGACGAAGTACGAGGTGCTCCTATGGATCAACTCGTGATGAAATCAAACGGACTTCAATACTATCTTGATCGTATTTGGGTACCAAATCGCGACAATCTTCGTGAAGTCATTATGACCGAGGCACACAAATCCAAGTACTCGATTCATCCTGGTGCTGATAAGATGTACCATGATCTTCGTACATCCTATTGGTGGCCTGGCATGAAAAAGGACATTGTCATCTACGTTTCGAAATGCCTCACTTGTTCGAAAATCAAAGCTGAAAACCAGCGTCCGTCTAGTTTGCTCAATCAGCCCGAAATCCCTGTTTGGAAGTGGGATAGTGTTGCCATGGATTTCATAACCAAACTTCCTCGAACACCTTCTGGTCATGATAGCATTTGGGTAATCATCAACCGTGTCCCCAAATCTGCACATTTCCTTGCTATTCGCGAAGACTTCAAAGTTGAAAAACTTGCTCGAATCTACACTGATGAAATCATATGTCGTCATGGTATACCCATTGACATCATCTCTGATCGTGATGGTCGTTTCACTTCCCGTCTTTGGCAAACTTTCTAGTCCGCTATGGGTACCCATTTGAATCTCAGTACGGCCTTCCACCCTCAAACGGATGGACAGACTGAACGTACTATCCAAACCCTAGAGGACATGCTCCGTTCTTGTGTCATCGACTTTGGTGGTGGTTGGGATGTAAATTTACCTTTGATCGAATTCTCGTACAACAATAGCTACCATTCCAGTATTCAAATGGCTCTTTTCGAGGCATTGTATGGTTACAAATGCCGATCTCCTTTTAGCTGGCATGAGATTGGTGACAAACAAATTACTGGCCCTGAGATCATAAAAGAAAAGACGGATAAGATTCTTCAAATCCGTGATAATCTACTCAAGGCTCGAAGTCGACAAAAGAGCTATGCTGACAAGAGACGTAAACCATTGGAGTTTAACGTTGGTGATCATGTACTCCTCAAGGTATCTCCTTGGAAGGGAGTAGTTCGTTTTGGTAAAAAGGGAAAACTGGCCCTCGCTATGTTGGTCCTTTCAAGATACTCGAGAGGATTGGTAAGGTGGCATACCGACTCGATTTACCTCAAGAACTCAGCAGCGTTCATCCAACGTTCCACGTTTCGAATCTCAAGAAGTGTCTCGCTGATGAAGCACTCCAAGTTCCTCTTGAAGATCTCTAAATCAATGACACCTTGCATTTTGTAGAGAAACCTGTCGAAATCATGGACCGAGATATCAAGAAACTAAGGCGCAATCAAATTCCTATCGTAAAGGTTCAATGGGAAGGAAAGCGTGGCGCTGAATTTACTTGGGAACTCGCGAGTGATATGAAGACCAAGTATCCGCATCTTTTCGTTACTTCTTCCTAAATTTCGGGACGAAATTTCCTAAGTAGGGGAGACTGTAACGCCTGGCTTTTTTGTATTTCCATAATTGAAAGGCATGCCTTGTATTTCTATTTTCAGAAACCTCGCACTCTCTTTGTAATCAACTCTCGTTTCTATTTGTAATTGAGACTATTGATCATAATGAGAACGAAACTATTTTAATCATATTTGAGCGTTATGTTATCCAAGATTCTTTATTTGTATTACTCAATGAAGCACGGTATTCGTTAAACTAAGTTAATTCGACTCATTACGACTATAATTAATTGTTCATTATTTAAATTTATTAATTAAATTAAAGGATTAAATTAATTAACCTTTTTTTATAAAAACAAAATTATTTCTATTATATATATAATACTTTAAGTGGTCCCATTAGATTATAAACTAATTAGTTAATTTAATGGGGATGTAATATAAAAGTAATAAAGTTAAGGGTCTAATTGGTATTTTACTGATTTTAGAACTTATAGGGACCAATTGTGTATATATCATAAGTGGTATAGGTTTGATTTTAAAAAAATAATTACACAAAACCGGTGACCACGGGACTCGAACCCGGGTCACCCGCTTCACCAAACACGCCAACAACCACCCCACCACCAGCATCTCATGTGAATAAACCCGAAGCAGAAATCCCTTAACCTCTCTTTCGCTGCGACAAATCAGCCCAAACAGGCCCGCGACCAGCGAGTTTGAGGCGGGATTTTTGTTGTTTTTTTGAGTTTTAAGCATGTTTTGAAGACTTTAATACCAACCTAACTCAACCATAACCTACCCTAATCCTTCCCTATAAAAACCCATCATTCTCCAAGCCTTTTTACACTTTTCTAATCATCTAAACACTCTCAAATCATCACTACTCAAGCTGAAAATCCAGAATTCGAGCACATTTACCACTCTTCACAAAAGTGAGCATATCTCACTCATTTCTTAACCTTTTTCATCCATTCTTCTTCCCACTTGCTTGGTTTGACCTTGTGAACATTTCCAATGGTTTTCCATGGAAAACCAGACTCTGGATTGTCACGAAAAAGGCTCCAAAGTGGACTGTTTTCATTTTACTTCTTCAAACTTGAGTCTAACTCATCTCAAACCTATGTCCGAATGCTTACAACCTCACTTATGGTTGGTTAGGCTTAAAAACAAGGTTGAGACATGTCAAACTAGAAGATAAAACCTCACAAACTTTCTGTTTTCGACTAGGGTTTACACCCACAAGTAGTGTTCAAGTTAAGCTTGATGAATGTGTGATATTTGGACTAGCTTGGGCTATCCATCATTGAATCCACACACTACTTGATGATTTTCATAGCTTAGTTGTCTCATTTCATTCCTTACTTGTAAGTTCATGACCCTCCTTATGTCTAAGACACATGTGTAGTGGTGAATCCAAAGAGGTCTTAAGTGGATGGTAAATCTTCCCACCTCCTACTTGACTTATGTAAACTACAAAGAGGTTCCTAAATGGATGGTTCAACCTCCTACCTCATGCTTGACCTATATGACTTAATGTACACTATATAATACTTATATATTATCAAAGTAATCGAACTCTTGATGATGAACAAGTGGTCATTTGTCAAAATAGTAGGTTACATCATCTAAAGACCATACAGTTGTTACGATTCTAATGGATCTTTGAATCCATAATAACATACCAAACCCTTGAGGTTCTATAGTGTCAAGAACAAGTGTTATGAGTACAAGATGATTACTTTCATAATACTAATTTCACGTTATTTTAATTCCGAATCCATAACCTTCCGTTAATTCCCAATACTCACATGCCTATGTTTCTTCGTGTAGAAGGACAAGGTGCTCGAAACTAATCCATCAACCAACAACGTTCGCGGGATTTCAAGTGGGAAAGCTTGCAAAACCGTGAGCATACTCGATCCCTTTTTCCTTTTTACACTTTGGGTGCAACATGTACTTTATACAAAATCGCATGACACTTAAAGTATTTTAATCTCTATCCATGCTTAACATGAGACTATGTGATGCTTGTTTAGACTTGTTATGCTAATGTAAACTATTTGTGTCGATATATGCTTCATTAACTTTGCTAGCCTACCTTAACAATTATAGCGCTATAGGATTAACGCACCGCCCACGAAACTTGGGTATTATTAAGTTAAACATGTTAACCTCCCGCTACTCTATTGGGATAGGCTATTTTAAAGCGTTGGATTCTTGGGTTTGAACATATAGTACACCGTTTCGGCATGCTAGTAAACTTTCATATTATGGTTCATGTTGGATATGAGACTTTAAACAAATTTATTCTATATTATGCTATGTAACAAAACTTGTATGCTCGCCAACTTTTTGTTGATATATTTTAATACATGTTGTAGGTTGATTGATGAGGTGATGTTACAAGATGAAACAAGATTTAGGTGGACTTAGATACACACCTAGATTAATTTATCTATTTTGATGTTATGTCGTTTTGAAACAATTGTTGACTATTATTTGGAAATTTTGTATGACAATTTAGTCTTGAATGAAATTTGAATTTAATCTATATTGTCACATAGCGTTATGAAGTTTTGAACAATTTGTTCGTCTCATCCCGATGTTTCCGCCATCGGTTGGGGTGTGACAATCACCATCATTAGGCATATGTCTCTAGAGTTGGTCTACCACCATTTCCTGTATTACGTGTACCTTACCTCGCCCACCACCTTGACCCCTACCACCACCTTGACTCCTACCACCTCCTGCTGTACTGCGTGCCATATTTTCTACAATGAAGAGAAACATATTACTATTCATAGGGATTGTGATATATGAAGCAGTAGAAATCAATAATATTTATACAATTCTTATTCTTTGCAGTGAGTATCGAAGTTAGTTGAGTCATGTATCGCTTTTCGTCACCATCACTAATTTTGGATTTCCATAAATTCACAGTCTACATTAAAGAGAAAATCTTACCACACTCCAAAACAAAACAAAAAAAAAAACAAAAAATAAAATAACAAGCTCTGTCAAGATAAGGGAAACTTTGATTCATGTTTATGTTGCTTTTGGTTTCATGTGTTTATTATTTTTCTCCACCCAAGTATGCAACGACGGTCAATTGCAAATTTGTTCTAAATCCACCCATGCCTTGATATTATCTTTTGTATATTGAGTATCCATGATTGTGTGAAACAGATTCTCAAAAACATTTTTCACAATGTGCATTACATCAAGATTGTGTCGGATTAACAGCATGGGCTAATATTCAAGCTCCCAAAAAATGCTTCTCTTTACCTAGTTATGAGTTTTACCAAATCCAGGAATTTTCTTTTTTGGCTTACACGTTACACCTTCATAGACACTTGGAATGTCACAGACTTGTTCATATATTTGCCAACTAGTTAACTCAGGTGGAGGTCCCAATGATGACGATATAGATTTATTAGCCTAGAATCCATTTCTATCATTACGGAAAGGGTGTGACCGAGGTAAAAATCTTCGATGACAGTCAAACCAACTTGCTTTGCCTCTAACCTGTAACCTAAAAGCTTCCGTGTCTCCCATTCAATATGGGCAAGCTAAGTGACCATGCGTGCTCCAGCCAGATAACATAACATAGGCGGGAAAGTCACTAACCGTCCATAAAAGAATAGCTCTCATCATAAAGTTTTCTTTGCGATAAGCATCATAAACTTCAATGCCTTCCTCATAGAACTCTTTCAGCTCATCTATTAATGGCCTTAGAAACACATCTACATTTTGACCCGGACTCTTTGGTCCAGGAAAAACCAAACATAGTTTAATATATGTGTCTTTCAAACTCATCCGTGGAGGTAAGTTATAGATTGTAGAAAGACGGGCCACAGTGAGCAAGGGTTTGAGTTCGAGTTATTTGGGTTAAAGCCGTCGGTGCATAACCCGAGACGAACATTCCGGATCTCATTCGCAAAATTCACCGAGTCGAAATGCTTCCAAGCCTTTCCATCACTTGGATGTGCCATGCTACCCTCCTTTGTTTTATGATCATGATGCCAAGTCATATTTTTTGCTGTCTTTGTAGACATATACAGCATCTTAAGTCTAGGACCAGTCGGCATGTATGTCATCACCAAATGAGGTACCTTATTTTGGCCAGTCCTGTAACTAGAATCCCCGCACCATTTACGTTGTGTCAATGTCAAATCTTGCTTATAAAATAACATGCAGTGATTTTTGCAAACATCAATCCTTTCTTTAAGAAGAAAAAGCTTTTCTAAACTCTTTTTTGTATAGTAAATGTTTTCTGGTAGCTTATTCCCTTCAGGCATCAATTCTTTAACCATAGAAATGATGTGGTCGTAACATGCGGTAGATACATTATAAGTGATTTCCAATTTAGAAAACTTGTAATAGCTTGCAACTTTGAGTAATCGGTGGCCTTATCCCCCTCCCACAAAGGCTCATCGACAACTTGTAACATGTTATAGAATCCCATTGCTTCTAAATTCGAAACATCCCTTTCAAGAGTATTTGTATCTGGATTTGAGCTTATTGTCGAATTATCGGCTAACGAATACATGCTATCCAACACCATACGTCTACAACCATCATCATCATTATCAACTTCCCTCGTAGTAGAAGATTGTCCTACCTCACGAGTGGAACCCTTTTTAAGCAAGTGTTTTTGAACAGTTTCTCTATCTAAGTAGATGGAATTTTGACATCTTAAACAAGGACATCTGATGTCATATACTATCTTACGATGCTTAGTCACCCTTGGATCTACAACTGAATCTTTAGAATAGACGAAGTCTAGTCACTTTTTCAAGTTTTCACAGTATTCCGTATTGATAAATCCATCACTATTGGTCATTTTATACATCCATGCTCGATTAGTATACCACTCCATGACCAATAAAGTCAATGCACGTCCTAAAACATGAATAAAATTAGCTTACAATAAATGTACGATGTTTAGAAATCAGATGAGAATGAAATCAAAATTCATATAAATGGTACCTGGAATTAGAGTTTCCAGAATCAGAGAATCTGTGAAGTAGAAGTGTAGAACCGATTTGAAATCAAAAAATTAGTTAAGTAGAACCATCTGTATCTGTGAAAAAACTGATAACTGATTAGGTTAATCCATGAATGCACATACTAAGCTCCATGTAAGTCATAAAAATGACTACTTGAATACAAATCCACAAGGCAGAAATTTGAAATTTGAAATTTGAAATTGTTTACGTAAACTAATCCAATACCGAAACAAGACTTCTGCTTGACTACTTCCATGGAATTAATGTTCTGTCTTTTGTAACTAAAAGTCATCATATGATGCAGCGAACATACTAAACACGTTTAAATCTATAACTATCAGAAGGGACCTACTTCTGCAAAGATTCATATTTCATGGACTCACAACACAAAAACGTCTAAATGATGCAGCACGCGCATACTAATCTGGGTAACTTATAATCAATACCCAGCACACACTTAAAACCTTTAAGCTGAAACAAAAATTAACCAAAATATATACAAATTCCATTTGCACCAAAACTCTTATTACTGATATTGGAAAATCTTTATAAAATTTAAAATAGTAGGGAAACCAATCATCAAATCAGTATATTAAAATTAGGCATATACCGTGTAGAACTTAGTAGAAATTCTTCCATAGTTCGATTGTATAATCGATGTTAGACATCAGAAGCCTATGGTTTAAACTTTCAATCCTTTTAACACTAATAATCTTAAAATGGAGCACCTAAAATTCCCTACACATGCATTGCCACGTTGTAATCACAATAAAAAAAGTAAAAATATAAAATCACTATATAACACTACAACAGTAAATACTCTGTGAGTTAATTGACTACGTGCCTAGACAACACTGATGCATACTTTTTTATGGCCACCTTCTAGAGATATGAAAATATCTATTCATTAATAAAATTGTTTATTGAACGGCAAATAACATCTACAAAAGCATGTGGGGGAAATAGATTGGTGGGTTTGAACTTTTGCAGAAGAATAGATTAAAAGAAATTGAAAGTTTACCTGAGTCACAAGAAATTAGACCTTCGAAATTGAAATCGAAGGTTGTGATTCCGGTGGGGTGGTGGAGTGCTGAAACTGGTCGCATATGAGAAAACCCTATTTTGGGGTTTAAGCTTTATTTGTTGCTACAACTTTGCTACCAATTTTATTTTAACTTTTATATTTAATTTTTTAATATTTATTTTTGCTTAAGGGTGTGAATTTCTAACCCGACACGAACCTAATACGAAATTCGCGTGTTTGGGTTTAGTCTAAACATGTTTGGGTCAGTTTCAGGTTGAACCCGCGAACCCGTTTAGGTTAACGGGTCGGGTTCGGGTCAAGCTGGTCAGGTTGACCCGGTTAACACATTTATACTATATTATATTTTTTACAAGTGAGGCGTGTATTTTATGCCATGATCATAACTAAAAAGGAGAAATTAACATAGATTTTGTAATTTAAATATGATATTATTATATTCATTTGTGTTTTTAAGTAAAATTTAATTTTAATATATTAATTTCAGAAAAAAAATTTAAAAATTATGTTTAAACGGGTCTTGTCTGTGTTAACCCACGAAACTTCGGGTCGTGTTCGGGTTCATATGTATGATACGATTTTCGGGTTTAGGTTGAGTTCAGGTTCGTGTAAAATTTTCGGGTTCGGGTCGAGTTGAACCCGCTAACACGCAAACACGACCCATTTAGCACCTCTGGCTACCGATTTTGCTACGATTTTTTTTAAATATTTATTTCCTCAGATTTGCTACGGACGTTGCTATAACTTTTTCTACGTTTGATTTTAAATATTTTTTTAATAAATTTTGTTAGGTTTTTTATTTAATTTTTTTAAATGCTTATATTCTCAACTTTGCTACAGATTTTGCTACTGATTTTATTTAGTTGTTTTTAGTTAATTTTTATGTATGTATTTTCTTGGTTTTGCTACGGCTTTTGCTACGCTATTTTTTTCTATATTTATTTCCTCAGTTTTGCTACGGAGTTGCTACGATTTCATTTGCGACGGAATATTCGTAGCAAAATGGTAGGAAAATGTGTCCGTAGCCAATCCGTAGTTAATTCGTAGCAAAATTTGCGACCGATTTTCCCCATAGCAAAACTTCATAGCAACTGTTTTTTTTTTTAGTAGTGGTTTTTCAGTCAGTGTCCAAGTCGTAATAGGATAAAGTTCATTTAGTGTTTATCTCTTTATGTTTTGAATTTAAAGTATTTGATTCGAATATGTTTACTTGTATAGGGTGTTATGTAAATCCTTGTCTCGCATTTATTTTTCTATGTCTTCTAGTCAAAGTTTTTCTTTGTAATTCATGTGTCGAAGTTTAAAAACAAAAAGAGTCGCTAGTGTGTTTGTGTAACTAATCATCTTCGTGCGTGTTGCTTTGGTTCATCGATTTCACTTGTTACAATATTACAAGTGGTATTAGAGCTTGGTGAAGATCTTATTTGAAATCGAAGGTTGAAGACCAGGACCGGTGAAAACAATCGAACCCACCAACAAAATTAGGTCGCATTTGTCTGTTTGTTATCAATTCAAAAAAATCAAGTGTGGATCAAAGAGACACCGACATAAGACAAAATCCATGTGAAGGTGTGTGATGAGCCGAAGATCAAAATAAGTTGGACGAGCTAGGGATCAAGACCAAGAAAAGATTAAGCCTAGAGAAGAATGATCAAGATGATCAAGGAAAAGGTATGGTGGTCGATTCTAATGTTGTTGCTGCTGGTGTGAAGAAGTTTATTAACCAGAACTACAACACATGATCCACATGTATGAGTTCGTATCTACATGGTCAATATATGTGGGAGGTTATTCAAGGCGGAGACATGGTATGATTTGGTTCCAACCGGTAATCGATTGGTCAAAGAAAATAGACGGAAACCAGATTAGAATTATAGAAGGATAATCAGACGAATTTCATAATTAAACTCATAATAAAATAGAACCTTATAAAGAGTCTTACAAAACCATACGAAAGTGAGCCACTCTTCCACTAACTAAAATAAACTAACCACTAATATTCTAATAACCGACAAAATGCATAACAAGTGATTGAAAAGAAACATGCAAATAAGAGATCATGGGGCATGCATGGCTACGTGGGTTTGGATAGGAGGCACATATCGTTCCCGCCCACTCAAACGATCCTTGTCCTCAAGGAGGAAAACTCCACTTGGTTACCCCGGAAGCATCCGATCGGTTCTTAACAAAGTGCCACGGTGGTCGTCACTTGTTTACGAGACTCGCCTTGGGTTTACTTTCTACAACAAGTAGAGTCCAAACCATTAAATTTATTTCACCTTGACTTCCAAGTTTAAAGCTGCCACGGAAATCTTGAATATGCTTTTGATCAAAGTTACCACACAATTAATTAATCCAAGAAGCAACCTTTTTTATGGCAGGAGTGCCAAACCAAATGACACCCACATGTCGTTGTTCATAAGAGTGTTTAAATTCCTTTGCATATGTTGGACTCTGGTAACATTGGAACCCCAACAATATCAGAACTATTTTTGCATCAAGTTCTTGAACTTTAGTTTGAGAGTTTGGGCTTGATTGACTATACTGTTGAATTCCATAGAATGGACCACAATGGGTCCGCGTTGCTTGTAGCGGGGCTGTTATGGGTGTAGATGTTGATGGTGGTGTTGTGGCGAGAAACCGGTGGTGGCGCGGGAGCGGTAGCTGGTGGTTGCGATGTAGGGGTGTGGCGGGCTTCGAACACGGTTCGGGTCGATCGAAGCTCTGTGAACACGGTTTCAAAGCGAGACTCGAGTCTCGCAAAGGATTCCCTCCATTGACGAAACTCGGGTTTGGATAGATTTTGAGCAGCCATAGGTCCGAAGGGGGATCATGGCCGCTCTGATACCACTGATGTGGTTCCAACCGGTAATCGATTAGCCAAAGAAAATAGACAGAAACCAGATTAGAATTATAGAAGGATAATAAGACGAATTTCATAATTTTACTCATAATAAAATAGAACCTTGAAGAGAGTATAAATAGTCTTACAAAACCATATGAAAGTGACCCACTCTTCCACTAACTAAAATAAACTAACCACTAATATTCTAATAACCGACAAAATGCATAACAAGTGATTGAAAAAGAAACATGCAAATAAGAGATCATGGGGCAGGCATGGCTACGTGGGTTTGGATAGGAGGCACATATCATGGTACTACCATGAAACCACATGAATGTGGCAATTAACAAGTGGAGAATAAAGGCAGGTAGGTCCATGTTTGTGTTAAAGATGACAGTTGATAAAGAATTGCTCGAACATTTTCGAGCACAAGGCAACACTAAAAGATGTTTGTGACACTTTGGCAGCCCCCTCCCCCAAGAAGAACGATGCGAAACTACAGTTGTTACGGCACGAACTACTCTCCAAAAGTCAGAAAGATCTCACGATTGTGCAATGCTTCCACAAGGTGAAAATTTGTCATTAGATTTAAGATTAGATCTGGAAACCAAAGTTGGTGATTCAAATAATCTATGGGTTGAAAAACGAGTTCATAACCTTTGTGGGCTATTGGACAAATTCATAAATCCGTTTTCAATCTTCGGTGGAAAGATTTTCATTAGTAAGGTGCATGCAAAGTGAGTGGAATAACTGCTTGATGTTGGGTGAACTAAAGATATATGGCCTATTTGTTGGCTAATGTTTAAGGTGGCTACACTAATGTCGGATGATCAGGCGGCTAGTCCAACCGTATCAATTTGAATGAGCAAATTGTTATGGATGCCATGATGTTTACTCATGAAGTCGAGAAGGAAAAAGCCACACTACAGTACGTAACCTAGGAAGAGCAGCTTGCAAGAATTGTGACAAAAGCAAGTCTAAAAACTAAACTCGAAGAGATGCGAGTGTTAAGAGGTATAAAGACTATAGCGAAACAAGCCAAAATCAATAGGGGTATTTACGAAAATAGCCAAGACCAACTTTGACTTACCAAAATGGCCAGCTCATGCATCCTTAGAGCGGCGCATCACGGATTCAAATGCGCGGAAAGCCTCTTTCAATAAAAAATGGACACGTGACGGCAGACTCCTCCAAGGGGTCAGGCAGACTCTTCTAAGGGGTCGGGCAGACTCTTCCAATATATCATTAAAATAATTTAAGAAAATACTTTAAAAAAATATTTAAAAAATACTTTGAAAGAATACTTAAAATATTTTTTTTAATTTAAAAGAGTCTGCCTGACACCTTGGAGGAGTCTGCCGCCACGTGTCCGTTTTTTATTGAAAGAGGCATCCCGCGCATTTGAATATGTGATGTAACATCTGTCGAAAAACGGGTTTTCAAAACCCGCTTCATTTATCAATCAAATATCCAGTTATAATTTTCGTGCGTATTTATAGTTGTTATTAATTTTAAACGATACATAATTAATAAATATATTAGAATTTAAAAACCATAATTTAAAATTACTAATAAATAATGAATAAAAAAATAAATGCATAACGCCGGGTTTAGAACCCGGGTCACTCACAAGACAAAACACACCACACACCGCTCCGCCACACACTGATTTTGTGATAAACATGGAGACAAATAACATATATACTAAAACTAGAAAATCAAAATCCGGACCTCAGCGCGCCAGAACTCGCAATCACCGGAAAATCCGGCAATTCGCGAGTTTAGCCATTTTCCTTTGACTAAAACACTATAACCGACTTCGACATTGGTTATAACCGACGTCTAACAGTCAATTGCGGTCATAACCGCCGGAGAAACTTTGACTGCGAATCAAGACTCAAACTCGGACAAAATTCATCCAGTTCTACCCTATAAATACCCACTCAATCTTCCGGAAATCCTTTCGCTCAGAACCGCACACTTTTTCGTAGTTGAAATTTCTCAGAAGCTCGTCGCCGGATATTTCCAATTTCGCCGGAACATCGCCGGAAATCCTTGATCAGAAAACCGTATTCATTCCTCGACCGGTATATCTATCTAAAACTTCTCTGCTATCTCTTAATTCATACTTTAATCGTTCAAATCAATAATCAAAACTGCTAAACAGTTCATACAGCCGGACATCGCAAATCGGAGCCGACGACACTTGCCGGAAAACCGAAGCAAACCCGCTGTTCTGGTACACCATATCATTTAATTTCTCTGTTCATTTCAATCAAGTTTAAATCGTGAACGACTAAACAAGAACAGTCGGAATTCACTATTCTGTGTTCTTAAACGAAGAAGATGAAGTCGCAAATAAGTATAAGTATAATTAAAATCAGATATTCGAACGGGTTAGACACACAGTCCAGCGGTGGACTGTGTGCACAAACAATACACACGTCCCGGGTTCGAATCGCACACGTTACCGAATTTCAGAATTAAAACCAACATTTTTACAACTGAATCAGAACAAGTCACAGGATAGACCATTTTTAATAAAACCAAGTAAGTTTAAAATTAATTAGTATATAAATATAATTAAAACAGAGAATATTTCGGGTTAGACACGTAGCTCAGTTGGTAGAGCTGCGTGCACGTATACGAGAGGTCCCGAGTTCGAACCTCACTCAGCGCATAATTAAACACAATCCGACCGGTCAACGGTCAAAAAGTCAAAATTTTTTATTTCTTTTTATTTATTTATTTAATCAGAAAATCATTTAAAAATACTTAAAAATAAGATTTTTAAAGTTAGAAAACTTCCTTAAACTCACAAAAATAAATCTAAAAATCCTATTAAGACTATGAATTAAAAGTATTAATCTCAAATAAAATCCCTTTATTTACCGAACCATTTCGTTATTATTTTAGGTTAATTTTTCCTCGTCGATCAAATCCAAAAAAATTCGTCCGCATCCAACGTCATCAAAGAACGCACCCAATGTGAGTGAATCTCTATCAATTCCCCGTTTTAATCATGTTTTGGGGTGTATCATGTGTCGTTTAATTCCTTATTATATTTAAACACTTGTGCATCCATCATATCTGTGATCAAATGTGTATCAATGTGTATCAATTGTTGTGTGGATTATATGTAGTTTGGATTTATCATTTCAGTGCACGCATATCATAAGGCCCATCAGTTCCCCGTGGGAGACGGGTTGAGCATCAGGTGCCTCATACGATCGGCTCCGTTTGATTGAGCCTTGATCTCGCATTCATCATCATTCATATCATATACTCATTCAAAGTGGTTTGTGTTTGTTATTTATATATGTTTGCTCACATGTGATTATTGCACAGATTTTCAATATTAAATCAAACAAGAAATTAATAACAATGTTTTATCAAGGTTCACTCGCCAACTTTTGTTGACCCAAAATATCCCCCGTTTTACACATGATACAGGTGATCCAGTTGAGGCAAGAAAACACATAGGAAGGCCTAGAAGAATAAATCAGTTTAAGCTTTGGATTGTTTACATAGTTTCATTCCTTGTAATTGTCTGGATTTTGATTTGGATATTTAAGTTGTAATTTGAATTTAATAAATATGAAACATTTTAGTAAACATCATGAGCTTTGGTGATAACCCAATTATGCCCCGACTCTTATTCCGCTGCGGGTCGGGGTGTGACAGATTGGTATCAGAGCCATGACTATAAGGATATAGGATAGGTTATTAGACCCTTAGAGCCTATACTATAGTTGATTAAAATTTTAAATTGTTTATGCGTTACATACAAAATTCATGATGTTTATATGCTTTATGTTTATTGTTACACTCAATGTTATGCAAGCATGTTCATAAGGACATATTATTATACAATGCTCATCATGAATCATATCCTCATAACATATCATATCCATGAGAGCACACACCTCACAATTCCCATGATTTTTGCAATGATTTTTGTATTTTCAAATCACATCAAAGTGAGTTCTCATGACGGGCATGTAGTAACTGGAAGGGTACGAGTACCGGTAGTCGGAACGTCCGCTCTAGGCTTGGCATTCGTATAAATCCAAAATAAAGTACCAGTTTGCCTACCTGGGGACTAACGATGAGAGTACGAAGGACCTATTAGGCCAAAGCATGCTATACCAAACGTCGTGTGAGCTAACCCCACTTTGAGTTGTCATTGTGTCTACACCTGGACACCCTCCTACCATACATCACGCAATCATATTTCACGGTTTTCATTCGGGTGATGCGAGTGTTAATCCGCCAACACCAATGTGAATCCTACTAAGCCAATAGTCATGGGGGCCCACATGACTATACAGGCGATGGTATGGGGGACATTGGAGGCCCAAACATGAGCAAACCCAAGACATCCTATGGATGTAGTTGCATTATTGATGGTTATGTTATTTTTATTCTTTTAACGACACATGGCACCTAAAAACTTCTTAAACTCACAATCTTCCTATGTATGTTCCTGTAGATGTCGGCTAGGCAACTACGTGGAGGTAGAAAGTCAGGAAGGTCAAACGAACGCTTGGCCACACAAATTGCTAAACAAATGGCCGCTGTGCTTCCTGACATCGTAATTCAAGTTCAACAAGCCCTCACCGCAAATCCCATCAACCCTCCCAATCAAGAAGACCAGAGCGTCGCCAACCCTCACTCCAAAAAGTGCTCCTACAAACACTTCAAATCTTGCGATCCCCCAAAGTATGAAGGGACCGAAGGTGTTACTGTCCTCCTTCACTTGTTTGAAGAAATGGAGAACACCTTCCTCAATTGCGATTGTCCAGAGGATCGCAAGGTGCGTTATGCAACAGGGAGACTGTTTGGGGTAGCCCTTACCTGGTGGAACACAGAAAAGGGTAAGCGAGGAGTCGAAGATGCCATGGCCTTAACATGGGAAGAGTTAAGGGAACTCATGACAAGGCGCTTCTGTCCAAGAAGCGAAATCAAAAAGTTGGAAGATGAATTCCATCGTTGAAACAAAAGGTAGGGGATCACGCTTCCTACAACAAAAGATTTCTCGAACTAAACCAAATGATCCCTAATCTGTTCACCCCACTGTACCGCTTGGTCGAACACTACATTCGAGGCCTCCCCTCGAAAATCCAAGATTCGGTTCTAAGCACTTCGCCTGCAACACTTGAAGCCGCAATGGAACTAGCTACCGAACTTACTGAGAATCGCATCCGAAACGGCAAATTCAAGGATGAGAAAAAGAAAGCCCCCATTGAGGCCCAAACTCCAAACCATTCCGTCTCCTCTTCGAAATTTGTTGGTAAGAGGAAACGAAACAGCAGAAATTTTGCCGTCACACAAACAAACCCTCCTATCACTGCCGCACCAATTACCCAAATTGCTCCCTCAGCTGCACCATTTAAAAAGCCATACACCGGCCCATACCCAAAATACAACCGTTGTCAATACCATCACCTCCCCGAAACTCCTTGCCAACATTGCACAAGCTGTGGCCGTGCGGGTCACACTATTCAAACTTGTCGCACGCTTCAACGAATGAACCGCAATCAACCCTCAACCCAAACCCACCATCAGATAGTGGGTCAAGCCCAACAACCTTTACTTCTACCACCTGCACAACATATAGCCCAATCCTACTACCAACCCAACTACCCCATGATGCAACCCATGCGAGCATGTTACAACTGTGGAGACCCAAACCACTTCAGGAACACATGTCCACGCTTGGTGAACATCATCCATGCCCAAGCTCAAGCAAATCCGGTAAACCAAGCTAACCAAGCTCCTCCACCTGCTAGAGGAAGAGCTTTCAACATCAATGCCAACCAAGCTAGGGCTGACAACAACGTGGTTAACGGTACGTTTCTCATCAATGGTAGTTATGCATCCATGTTATTCGATACTGGCGCGGATAAGAGTTTTGTGTCCTTAGAATTTGAACCTATCCTCAACCAAACTCGTGATAACCTCATGGAATATCTAACGGTGGAAGTTGCTGACGGAAAGCCCGTTTCATTAAATTCTATTATACGAAATTGTACCCTCACTCTAAACGATCACGATTTTCCAGTTGACCTCATTCCTATGAAGTTAGGAAGTTTCGATATTATAATCGGTATGGACTGGCTCAGCCAGCATCACGCTGAAGTAGTATGCCGCGAAAAGTTCATTCGCATTCCTCTTGCAGACGGTCAGACCCTACGTATCTTTGGAGAAACCCCTTCGAAAGGACTCAAATTAATGTCCTGCCTTCAAGCCCGAAAATATCTCCGCAAGAACTATGTCGCATTCCTAACTCACGTCGTCAAAAAGGGAAACAAGGAGAAGAAACTCGAAGATATACCAGTGGTGAAGGAATTCCCACAAGTCTTTCCCGTCGACATCTCAGGACTCCCTCCTGTGAGAGAAGTCGAATTCCGCATCGATCTTGTACCTGGCGCTACACCAGTCGCAAAATCTCCTTATAGGTTAGCCCCATCCGAAATGCAAGAGCTGGCCAGTCAACTGCAAGAACTGAATGATAAAGGATTCATACGTCCTAGCTCCTCGCCTTGGGGTGCACCTGTTCTTTTTGTGAAGAAGAAAGATGGAACGTTTTGCATGTGTATCGACTACAGAGAACTCAACAAGTTAACGGTTAAGAATCGCTACCCACTACCTCGCATCGATGACCTCCTAGATCAACTTCAAGGCGCCACCTGCTTTTCAAAAATCGACCTTCGTTCTGGTTATCATCAGCTCAAAGTACATGAAGAAGACGTCCCAAAGACCGCCTTGCGAACTCGTTATGGTCATTACGAATTCATGGTCATGCCATTCGGTTTAACCAACGCCCCCGCTGTATTCATGGATCTAATGAATAGGGCATGCAAACCCTACCTCGACCGTTTCGTCATAGTCTTCATCGACGATATCCTTATCTACTCCAAGTCTAAAACCGATCATGAACGACACCTTCGACTCATCCTTACACTCTTAAGGACTGAAAAGCTCTACGCTAAATTCTCAAAATGCGAATTCTGGTTTACGAGAAGTGCAATTCCTTGGACATGTCGTCAATGACAAGGGAATACATGTCGATCCTTCAAAAATCAAGGCAGTACAGGAATGGCAAGCGCCACGTACCCCTACCGAAGTAAGGTCATTTCTTGGTTTGGCTGGTTACTATCGCCGCTTCATTGCCAATTTCTCCCGTATTGCTGTACCACCCACGGCTTTAACTCATAAAGGAAAACCCTTCATATAGGGACCTAAACAAGAAGAAGCCTTCCAAACTCTAAAGCAAAAACTTTGTGACGCACCTATCCTCACACTCCCTGAAGGTTGTGATGACTTCGTGGTTTATTGCGACGCGTCAGGGCAAGGACTAGGCTGTGTACTGATGCAAAGAGGAAAAGTGATAGCCTACGCTTCTAGACAACTCAAGGTTCATGAAAAGAATTACACCACCCACGACCTGGAACTTGGAGCCGTTGTTTTCGCTCTCAAGATATGGAGACATTACCTCTACGGTACCAAGTGTGAAATATACACTGACCACAAGGGTCTCCAACATATCTTCAATCAAAAGGAGTTGAATATGAGGCAACGAAGATGGGTCGAACTTCTTAACGACTACGACTGTGAAATTCGGTATCATCCTGGCAAGGCAAACGTGGTGGCTGATGCGCTCAGTCGAAAAGGTTATGCGAACTCCATTCGTCTTCTATGTTCACAAATCATAACCGACATCAAAGATCGAATCCGAGCAGCTCAACATGTTTTTGTAACAGAAAATGACGTACGCGATGAGCTGTCATGTGGGGCTGAACTCAAAATCGAAACCAAATCCGACGGTATCCTATACTATTTAAACCGCATATGGATTCCTGATCGCGATAACCTTCGTGATTCCCTTATGAATGAGGCGCATAAAACACGATACTCTGTACACCCAGGGGCCGACAAGATGTATCAAGACCTACGATACACCTACTGGTGGCCTGGCATGAAAAAGGATATTGTTGTTTTTGTTTCCAAGTGCCTTACCTGTTCCAAAGTAAAAACTGAACATCAAAGACCCTCAGGACTTCTAGTCCAACCCGAAATACCTGTATGGAAGTGGGAAAACATAACCATGGATTTCATTACCGGGTTACCTCGCACCTCCAGTGGGTATGACACCATATGGGTAATAATCAATGGCATTACAAAGTCAGCTCACTTCATTACAATCCGCGAGGACTTAAAAAATGAGAAGTTAGCTCGTATCTACATCAGCGAAATCGTAAGCCGTCATGGTGTACCTTTAAGCATCATTTCAGACCGTGATGGTCGTTTCCTCTTATGGAAAAACTTGTGGAAAAATCTTTTACAACAGGAATATCTTCAAGTTTCTTCTCTGTGGTATGGGCTAAAAACGCGACATAATTCTTGCGAAGGTATTTTTGAGCTTGAATACAAGACATTAAGTTGAGCCCTTTCGACGAGGTTTCTCCAATGATTCGAAGAGTCTGACCGTTTGAAAGAGGAATACGAATAAATTTCTCACGACATACAACTTCCGCATGATGTTGACTGAGCCAATCCATCCCGATTATGATGTCGAAACTTCCCAGCTTCATAGGAATAAGATCGACTGAGAAATCGTGGTCGTTTAAGGTGAGTGTACAGTTGCGTAAAATAGAGTCTAATGAAACTGGTTTTCCGTCCGCAACTTCCACCATTATGGATTCCGCGAGCTTATCCCGATTTTTACTTAAGATAGGTTCAAATTCTAATGACACGAAACTTCTATCCGCACCAGTATCAAATAACATAGAGGCATATCTACCATTTATAAGAAACGTACCGTTGACCACATTGCCGTCAGCTCTGGCCTGGTTTGCGTTAATATTGAAAGTTCTTCCTCTAGCAGGTGGAGGAGCTTGGTTCGCTTGATTCACAGGGTTGGCTTGGGCCTGAGCATGAATAATATTGACCAGCCTTGGACATGTGTTTCTGAAATGACTTGGGTCGCCACAATTGAAACAAGCCCGCATAGGTTGGCCCATAGGGTAATTGGGTTGATAGTATGTTTGGGCTAAATGTTGGGTGGGTGGAAATGGTAGTTGTTGTTGTGCTTGACCCATTAGCTGTTGGTGGGTTTGGGTTATAGGTTGGTGGCGGTTTGTTCGTTGAGACGTGCGGCAGTTTTGAATAGTGTGTCCGGCGCGACCGCAGCCGGTACAGTATTGGCAAGGATAATCAGGGGAGTGGTGATACAGACAACGGTTACATTTTGGTAGTGGCCCTGTGTATGGTTTTCTGTATGGCGCGGGTGGAGGAGTGGCTTGAGTGATGGGTGCAGCAAGAATAGGGGTGTTGGTTTGGGTGACTGCAAAGTTCTTGGTGTTACGCTTCCTCTTATTAGCAAACTTAGAGGAAGGAGTGTGGTGGTTTGAGGTTTGTCCCTCAGCAGGGGCTTTCTTCTTTTCTTCTTTGAACTTCCCATTGCGAATTCGATTTTCAATCAGTTCCGTTGCCAACTCCATGGCAGCTTCGAGTGTTACCGGTGAAACGCTGAGAACCGAATCTTGGATCTTCGAGGGAAGTCCTCGAATGTAATGTTCGATCAGACGATAGGTTGGAGTGAATAAGTTTGGAACCATTTGGTTCAACTCCAAGAACCTCTTGTTGTAAGTAGAGTGATCACCCTCTTTTTGCTTCAAGGCATGAAATTCATCCTCCAATTTCTTAATTTCACTTCTAGGACAGAATCGCCTAGTCATGATTTCCCTTAACTCCTCCCAAGTTAAGGCCATCGCATCTTCCGTTCCCCTCTTTCCTTTCTCAGTATTCCACCAAGTGAGAGCTACACCAAGTAGTCTCCCGGTGGCGTAACGAACTTTGCGATCCTCAGGACAATCGCAGTTTAAGAAAACGTTTTCCATCTCCTCGAACCAATGTAGGAGAGCAGTGACTCCCTCAGTCCCTTCGAATTTTAGAGGACCACAGGACTTAAAATGTTTGTAAGAGCATTTGATGGTAGGAGGGTTGTTGATGTTCTGGTCCTGTTGTTGAGGAGGGTTACTAGGATTTGTAGCAAGGGCTTGTTGTACTTGTACTACGATGTCAGGCAATATCGTGGCCATTTGATTCGCGATATGAGTGGCCAAACGTTCCCGAGACTTTTCCGATTTCCTACCCCTTCGATGCTGTCTAGACGACATCTACAGGATCATAAAATGAGAAGATTGTGAGTTTATGGTGTCTTTTTAGGTGTCATGTGTCTTTAAGAAAATGAAAATAACATAAATATCAATAATGCAACTACATCCAAAGGATGTCTTGGGTTCGCTCATGTTGGGCCTCAAATGTCCCCCATACCTTCACCTACATAGTCATGTGGGCCCCCATGGCTATTGGCTTGGTAGGATTCACATTAGTATTGGCAATTTAACACTCGCATCCCCCGAATGCAAACCACAAAATATGTTCATGAGATGTTTGGTCGGAACGTGTCCAGGTGTAGACACAATGACAACTCAAAGTGGGATTAGCTCTCACGACGTTTGGTATAGCATGCTTTGGCCTAATAGGTATTTCGTACTCTCGTCGGTAGTCCCCAGGTAGACAAACTGGTCCTTTATTTTGGATTTATACGAATGCCAGCCTAGACAGGACGTTCCGACTACCGGTACTAGTACCCTTCCAGTTACTACATGCCCGTCATGAGAACTCACTTTGATGAGATTTGAAAACACGAAAATCATTGTAAAATCGATCATGATGTGGTGTGTGCTTGCATGGATGTGATATGTTATGATCATACGATTTCATGATAGGCATTATTTGATAATACATACTTATGAACATGCTTGTACAATATCAAATGTAACATTTAACATAAACATATAAACATCATGAAATTTGGCATATAACACACAAAATTTTTATAAGTTTCTAATCGACTATAATATAGGCTCTAAGGGTCTAATAACCTATCCTATATCCCTATAGTCATGGCTCTGATACCAATCTGTCACACCCCGACCCGCAGCGGAAATAAGAGTCGGGGCATAATTGGGTTATCACCAAAGCACATGACATTTACTATTATGTTTCATAATTAATGAAGTCAAAGTTACATTCTCAAACATCCAAACATGTTCATTCAATACAAGGGAAAATAACCAAACATAACAATCCAAATACTAAATCGTTTTATTTCTTCTAATCCTGGTCCTATGTGTTCCTAGCTGCTGCTGGTTCACCTGTATCATGTGTAAAACGGGAGGTTTTGGGTCAACATAAGTTGGCGAGTGAACCTTATTAGATAAACATTTGATAATGATTTTAGGGTTAGTTTATCAATAAAATATTGTGCATAATCATAAAAGAGCACATGTAAGTAATCAAACATTGGCAAATAGCAGTTACAATTATAACATACATTAACATTTGATAGCATACATGAATATACCAATATCATACGATAACTAACATAAATGAACTGTGCGATCAAGGCTCAATCAAACGGAGCCGATCGTATTGCATGAACTGGAAATGTAAATTGAACTGTGCGCTCAAGGCTCAATCAAACGGAGCCGAACGTATTGCATGAACTGGAAATGTAAATTGTACCGTGCACTCAAGGCTCAATCAAACAGAGCCGAGCGTATTGCATGTATTGAAATGTAAAATGAAATGACCGATCAAGGCTCAATCAAACGGAGCCGATCGTGCTGGCACGCCACAGATCAACCGCATAATAAAATGGGGATCAAGCTCAACCTCGATGGATGGGGAGCTGCGGCCTCGGCAAATGCATGTACTGAAATAATAATTTGCATCCAATAATAACTACTTAACAGCAACAAACTAATACACATGTCATGATATGATGTATGCACAATAATTTCGTTATAATATGTAAATAAACAAAGACACATGATACACCCCAAAACGTGATTAAAACGGGGAATTTGAAAGGTTCACTCACATTGGGTGCGTTGAATTTGAGATGGTGAGATGCGCACGATTTAGATGAGCGAGTCGACGAGGAAAACTAACCTAAATAATAATGGAAAAATATATTAAGTGGATGAATGTTATTAAGGATTCTAATGAAATTTTAGATATATTTTTATGAGTTTATGGCTATTTTCTATCTTTAAAAATGTTATTTTTAAGTATTTTTAATTGATTTTTAAAATTAAATTAAATAAATAAATATATATAAAAAATATCATTTTTTTTACTGTTGACCGTTGACCGTTGACCGGTTCGGTCAGCGGTAGATTCCTGCGCCGGGCGGGATTCGAACCGGCGACCTTCCATTCACGTGCACGTAGCTCTACCAACTGAGCTACGTGACTAACCCGTTATAAACTCGGTTTTAATTATATTTATTTACTTATTTGAATTAACCGAAAATTCCTTTATTTTGCAAAAACGTTTTAATTCCATGGACCGGTGCTCGGGACAGGATTCGAACGCGCGACGTGAAGGTTATCTTGCACACAGTCCACCGCTGGACTGTGTGTCTAACCCGGTTATATTCTTGATTTATATTATACTTAACAACTACCCGTTTCAACCCGGGTTAGTTCATGATTAAAAAAAAATGTTATTACACAAGCGTGCGCGTAGCAAGGATCGAACTCGGGATGTGAATATGAAATTTGCACACAGTCCACCGCTGGACTGTGTGTCTAACCTGTTTATAATTCGGATTTTAATTACTCTTATATTCTGATAGAACTTCATCTTCTTCACCGATTACACAGGCAACATAACTCGACTGATTACGATTGATTTGTGGTTTACAAAGTTTTTAGACATTAACAGCAATTCAAGAGTAAGGAATGGAGAGAGTTTAAGGAACAGAATTTACCGATTGAAGATAATCACAGAAATCCGGCGAAGGTTTGTCGGTATTGGAAATGAACTCCGACTGTTGAACCAATTAACAGCGTTGATCGATTACTCATAAAGTTGTGTTACTTAAACAAGGTTTAAAAGAAGTTTTGGATATCATACCAGTTCACAGTTGGATTCCGGCAGTCTCAGAAACTTTCCGGCGAAGATAAGATTTCCGATATACGTTGGCTAAGATTGATTCTGATGATGGAGTTGTGTTAGAGATTGACTAATCACATGTTTTAAACAAAAAGAGTCGAAGGAATTACCGTGAGAATGTGAGTCCCGGTTTTCCGGTGACTTGTAGAAAAATTCCGGCGAACAGATTCAGAAGATCTTATGGTTCAGGAATGCGACGAAAATGAAATTGGATATTGTTGTGATAGTTCTGAATCGTGTAAATGATCTGGAGCTCGAAATAAATCAGAACTTGATGAAATTTTCGGTTTCAAAAGCCGAAATGATAAAGCTTAATGTTCAATCAATTCTGACTTAATTAGAAACCGTCGCATATCGGTTATAACTGAAATGGTGAGGTAAACAATCGATTTAACGATTGGTTTGCCGATTATCGGTTTTCAGATGGCATCAACGGTTAAATCGAGTTTGCGTATAAGATCCAATTGTTTGCCTAGTGTTAACAGAAAACACATTGTGGCGGAGTGGTTTAGTGAAAGAAAGTTAAGTTGTTTTGAAGGCTTGGCTGACCCGGGTTCGAGTCCCGGCAGCTACAAATGTTTTTTATTTATTATATTTTAACTTTTTATCAAATATAATTTTTATAGATTAGTTTATTTATTAATTATGTAACGTTTAAACTCAAAATAATCATAAATAATTAATGAATCTTTTATAACATGGTACAAGATTACAAAACGGAGCGGGTTTTGGAGACCGATTTTTACAAATGTTACAGTATCCCCTACTTTTAGGAATTTCGTCCCGAAATTTAAACAGTTGAAGTAGTAGGAAAAAGATGCGGGTATTTTTCACGCATTGAGTCTTCACGTTCCCAAGTAAACTCAGGTCCCCGTTTCGACTCCCAGCGTACCCTAACAATTGGAATGCGACTTCGTCGTAGACGCTTTTCTCCATAGTCCATAATCTCCACTGGTCTTTCAATAAAATGCATGGATTCATCAATCTGAATATCTTCCAGTGGAATATGGAGATTCTCATCAGCGAGGCACTTCTTCAAGTTCGACACGTGAAATGTGGGATGAATCCTGTCGAGTTCTTCCGGTAGGTCAAGCTTGTATGCTACAGGACCTACTCTTTCGAGTATCTTGAAAGGTCCTACGTAACGTGGTGCTAGCTTTCCCTTTTGACCAAAACGAACTACTCCCTTCCACGGTGATACTTTTAAAAGCACATGATCACCAATGCTAAACTCCAAGGGCTTCCGTCGTTTATCTGCGTAACTCTTTTGACGACTTTGAGCCGCTAGAAGATTGTTTCGGATTTGATAAATCTTATCTGTGGTTTCTTGGATCAATTCTGGACCAGTAATTTGTGCTTCCCCAATTTCGTGCCAACAAACAGGAGATCGGCACTTTCGACCATATAAAGCTTCAAAAGGTGCCATGCCGATGCTAGAATGATAGCTGTTGTTGTACGAAAATTCAACTAACGGTAGGTGGGCGTCCCAATTTCCCTTGAAGTCTATGACACATGCCCTAAGCATGTCCTCAAGAGTTTGAATGGTGCGCTCAGACTGTCCATCAGTTTGAGGATGATAGGCGGTACTGAGATCTAATCGAGTGCCCATAGCGGATTGTACTGCTTGCCATGTTCGTGAGGTGAAACGACCATCACGATCAGAAATAATACTTAATGGTACCCCGTGTCGGCTTACGATTTCGTTGATATAAATACGAGCAAGCTTTTCGTTCTTGAAATCTTCTCGAATAGTGTCATACCCACTAGAAGTGCGAAGCAACCCGGTAATGAAATCCATGATTATATTTTCCCACTTCCATACAGGTATTTCCGGTTGGACTAGAAGTCCTGAGGGTCTTTGGTGTTCAGCCTTCACCTTAGAACATGTGAGACACTTGGAAACAAAAACGGCAATATCTTTCTTCATTCCAGGCCACCAATAGGTGTACCGTAGGTCTTGATACATCTTATCGGCTCCTGGGTGTATAGAATATCGCGTTTTATGAGCTTCATGCATGAGTGTTTCACGAAGATTGATGTGGTTAGGAATCCAGATACGATCTAGGTAATACAAAATACCATCAGATTTAGTTTCAAGTTTTAGCTCGGCTCCACAGGACATCTCTTTTTGTACATCTTCCTCTGTTATTGAAACGTGTTGAGCTTCTCGAATTTGATCCTTAATATTGGTTATAATTTGCGAACATAGAAGATGAATGGAGTTCGCATAACCCTTTCGACTAAGTGCATCAGCCACCACATTTGCTTTGCCAGGGTGGTATCTAATTTCACAGTCGTAATCATTTAGGAGTTCGACCCATCTTCGTTGCCTCATATTTAACTCTTTTTGATTGAAGATATGCTGAAGACTCTTGTGGTCAGTGTATATTTCACACTTAGTACCATAGAGATAATGTCTCCATATCTTAAGAGCGAATACAACGGCTCCAAGTTCGAGGTCATGAGTGGTGTAGTTCTTTTCATGTGTCTTGAGTTGCCTTGAGGCATAAGCTATGACTTTTCCTCTTTGCATGAGAACGCAACCTAATCCTTGCCCTGACGCATCGCAATAGACTACAAAATCATCACAACCTTCAGGAAGAGTGAGGATTGGGGCATCACAAAGTTTTTGCTTAAGAGTTTGAAAAGCTTCTTCTTGCTTGGGTCCCCATACGAATGGTTTTCCCTTATGGGTTAAAGCCGTGAGTGGCACCGCAATGCGAGAGAAGTTTGAAATGAACCGACGATAATAGCCAGCAAGTCCAAGAAAAGACCTTACTTCGGTTGGTGTACGTGGAGCTTGCCATTCTTGAACTGCTTTGATCTTTGATGGGTCAACATGTATTCCTTTGTCATTGACTACATGCCCGAGAAATTGCACCTCTTTTAACCAGAATTCACATTTAGAGAACTTGGCATAAAGCTTTTCCTTTTCTAGAAGTGCAAGAACGAGTCGTAGATGACGCTCATGATCAGCTTTAGATTTTGAATAGATAAGAATATCGTCGATGAATACAATAACAAATCGATCGAGGTAAGGTTTGCAGACTCTATTCATTAGGTCCATGAAAACAGCTGGTGCGTTGGTTAATCCAAACGGCATAACCATGAATTCATAGTGACCATAACGAGTTCGAAAAGCAGTTTTAGGGACGTCTTCTTCATGCACTCTAAGCTGATGATAGCCAGATCGAAGGTCGATTTTCGAAAAGCAACTGGCACCTTGTAGTTGGTCAAGAAGATCATCTATGCGAGGTAAAGGATATCGATTTTTGATGGTTAACTTGTTGAGCTCTCTGTAGTCGATGCACATCCGAAAAGATCCATCTTTCTTCTTTACAAAAAGGACAGGTGCACCCCAAGGCGATGAGCTGGGGCGTATGAATCCCTTGTCAGTCAACTCTTGCAATTGACTGGCTAGCTCTTGCATTTCAGAGGGAGCTAACCTATATGGAGATTTTGCCACTGGTGTAGCACCAGGTATAAGATCGATACGGAATTCGACATCTCTGATTGGAGGAAGTCCTGAAATGTCGTCAGGAAAAACTTGTGGAAAAATCTTTTACAACAGGAATATCTTCAAGTTTCTTCTCTGTGGTATGGGCTAAAAACGCGACATAATTCTTGCGAAGGTATTTTTGAGCTTGAATACAAGACATTAAGTTGAGCCCTTTCGACGAGGTTTCTCCAATGATTCGAAGAGTCTGACCGTTTGAAAGAGGAATACGAATAAATTTCTCACGACATACAACTTCCGCATGATGTTGACTGAGCCAATCCATCCCGATTATGATGTCGAAACTTCCCAGCTTCATAGGAATAAGATCGACTGAGAAATCGTGGTCGTTTAAGGTGAGTGTACAGTTGCGTAAAATAGAGTCTAATGAAACTGGTTTTCCGTCCTCAACTTCCACCATTATGGATTCCGCGAGCTTATCCCGATTTTTACTTAAGATAGGTTCAAATTCTAATGACACGAAACTTCTATCCGCACCAGTATCAAATAACATAGAGGCATATCTACCATTTATAAGAAACGTACCGTTGACCACATTGCCGTCAGCTCTGGCCTGGTTTGCGTTAATATTGAAAGCTCTTCCTCTAGCAGGTGGAGGAGCTTGGTTCGCTTGATTCACAGGGTTGGCTTGGGCCTGAGCATGAATAATATTGACCAGCCTTGGACATGTGTTTCTAAAATGACTTGGGTCGCCGCAATTGAAACAAGCCCGCATAGGTTGGCCCATAGGGTAATTGGGTTGATAGTATGTTTGGGCTAAATGTTGGGTGGGTGGAAATGGTAGTTGTTGTTGTGCTTGACCCATTAGCTGTTGGTGGGTTTGGGTTATAGGTTGGTGGCGGTTTGTTCGTTGAGACGTGCGGCAGTTTTGAATAGTGTGTCCGGCGCGACCGCAGCCGGTACAGTATTGGCAAGGATAATCAGGGGAGTGGTGATACAGACAACGGTTACATTTTGGTAGTGGCCCTGTGTATGGTTTTCTGTATGGCGCGGGTGGAGGAGTGGCTTGAGTGATGGGTGCAGCAAGAATAGGGGTGTTGGTTTGGGTGACTGCAAAGTTCATGGTGTTACGCTTCCTCTTATTAGCAAACTTAGAGGAAGGAGTGTGGTGGTTTGAGGTTTGTCCCTCAGCAGGGGCTTTCTTCTTTTCTTCTTTGAACTTCCCATTGCGAATTCGATTTTCAGTCAGTTCCGTTGCCAACTCCATGGCAGCTTCGAGTGTTACCGGTGAAACGCTGAGAACCGAATCTTGGATCTTCGAGGAAAGTCCTCGAATGTAATGTTCGATCAGACGATAGGTTGGAGTGAATAAGTTTGGAACCATTTGGTTCAACTCCAAGAACCTCTTGTTGTAAGTAGAGTGATCACCCTCTTTTTGCTTCAAGGCATGAAATTCATCCTCCAATTTCTTAATTTCACTTCTAGGACAGAATCGCCTAGTCATGATTTCCCTTAACTCCTCCCAAGTTAAGGCCATCGCATCTTCCGTTCCCCTCTTTCCTTTCTCAGTATTCCACCAAGTGAGAGCTACACCAAGTAGTCTCCCGGTGGCGTAACGAACTTTGCGATCCTCAGGACAATCGCAGTTTAAGAAAACGTTTTCCATCTCCTCGAACCAATGTAGGAGAGCAGTGACTCCCTCAGTCCCTTCGAATTTTGGAGGATCACAGGACTTAAAATGTTTGTAAGAGCATTTGATGGTAGGAGGGTTGTTGATGTTCTGGTCCTGTTGTTGAGGAGGGTTACTAGGATTTGTAGCAAGGGCTTGTTGTACTTGTACTACGATGTCAGGCAATATCGTGGCCATTTGATTCGCGATATGAGTGGCCAAACGTTCCCGAGACTTTTCCGATTTCCTACCCCTTCGATGCTGTCTAGACGACATCTACAGGATCATAAAATGAGAAGATTGTGAGTTTATGGTGTCTTTTTAGGTGTCATGTGTCTTTAAGAAAATGAAAATAACATAAATATCAATAATGCAACTACATCCAAAGGATGTCTTGGGTTCGCTCATGTTGGGCCTCAAATGTCCCCCATACCTTCACCTACATAGTCATGTGGGCCCCCATGGCTATTGGCTTGGTAGGATTCACATTAGTATTGGCAATTTAACACTCGCATCCCCCGAATGCAAACCACAAAATATGTTCATGAGATGTTTGGTCGGAACGTGTCCAGGTGTAGACACAATGACAACTCAAAGTGGGATTAGCTCTCACGACGTTTGGTATAGCATGCTTTGGCCTAATAGGTATTTCGTACTCTCATCGGTAGTCCCCAGGTAGACAAACTGGTCCTTTATTTTGGATTTATACGAATGCCAGCCTAGACAGGACGTTCCGACTACCGGTACTAGTACCCTTCCAGTTACTACATGCCCGTCATGAGAACTCACTTTGATGAGATTTGAAAACACGAAAATCATTGTAAAATCGATCATGATGTGGTGTGTGCTTGCATGGATGTGATATGTTATGATCATACGATTTCATGATAGGCATTATTTGATAATACATACTTATGAACATGCTTGTACAATATCAAATGTAACATTTAACATAAACATATAAACATCATGAAATTTGGCATATAACACACAAAATTTTTATAAGTTTCTAATCGACTATAATATAGGCTCTAAGGGTCTAATAACCTATCCTATATCCCTATAGTCATGGCTCTGATACCAATCTGTCACACCCCGACCCGCAGCGGAAATAAGAGTCGGGGCATAATTGGGTTATCACCAAAGCACATGACATTTACTATTATGTTTCATAATTAATGAAGTCAAAGTTACATTCTCAAACATCCAAACATGTTCATTCAATACAAGGGAAAATAACCAAACATAACAATCCAAATACGAAATCGTTTTATTTCTTCTAATCCAGGTCCTATGTGTTCCTAGCTGCTGCTGGTTCACCTGTATCATGTGTAAAACGGGAGGTTTTGGGTCAACATAAGTTGGCGAGTGAACCTTATTAGATAAACATTTGATAATGATTTTATGGTTAGTTTATCAATAAAATATTGTGCATAATCATAAAAGAGCACATGTAAGTAATCAAACATTGGCAAATAGCAGTTACAATTATAACATACATTAACATTTGATAGCATACATGAATATACCAATATCATACGATAACTAACATAAATGAACTGTGCGATCAAGGCTCAATCAAACGGAGCCGATCGTATTGCATGAACTGAAAATGTAAATTGAACTGTGCGCTCAAGGCTCAATCAAACGGAGCCGAACGTATTATATGAACTGGAAATGTAAATTAAACCGTGCACTCAAGGCTCAATCAAACAGAGCCGAGCGTATTGCATGTATTGAAATGTAAAATGAAATGACCGATCAAGGCTCAATCAAACGGAGCCGATCGTGCGGGCACGCCACAGATCAACCGCATAATAAAATGGGGATCAAGCTCAACCTCGATGGATGGGGAGCTGCGGCCTCGGCAAATGCATGTACTGAAATAATAATTTGCATCCAATAATAACTACTTAACAGCAACAAACTAATACACATGTCATGATATGATGTATGCACAATAATTTCGTTATAATATGTAAATAAACAAAGACACATGATACACCCCAAAACGTGATTAAAACGGGGAATTTGAAAGGTTCACTCACATTGGGTGCGTTGAATTTGAGATGGTGAGATGCGCACGATTTAGATGAGCGAGTCGACGAGGAAAACTAACCTAAATAATAATGGAAAAATATATTAAGTGGATGAATGTTATTAAGGATTCTAATGAAATTTTAGATATATTTTTATGAGTTTATGGCTATTTTCTATCTTTAAAAATGTTATTTTTAAGTATTTTTAATTGAATTTTAAAATTAAATTAAATAAATAAATATATAAAAAAATATCATTTTTTTTACTGTTGACCGTTGACCGGTTCGGTCAGCGGTAGATTCCTGCGCCGGGCGGGATTCGAACCGGCGACCTTCCATTCACGTGCACGTAGCTCTACCAACTGAGCTACGTGACTAACCCGTTATAAACTCGGTTTTAATTATATTTATTTACTTATTTGAATTAACCGAAAATTCCTTTATTTTGCAAAAACGTTTTAATTCCATGGACCGGTGCTCGGGACAGGATTCGAACGCGCGACGTGAAGTTTATCTTGCACACAGTCCACCGCTGGACTGTGTGTCTAACCCGGTTATATTCTTGATTTATATTATACTTAACAACTACCCGTTTCAACCCGGGTTAGTTCATGATTAAAAAAAAATGTTATTACACAAGCATGCGCGTAGCAAGGATCGAACTCGGGACGTGAATATGAAATTTGCACACAGTCCACCGCTGGACTGTGTGTCTAACCCGTTTATAATTCGGATTTTAATTACTCTTATATTCTGATAGAACTTCATCTTCTTCACCGATTACACAGGCAACATAACTCGACTGATTACGATTGATTTGTGGTTTACAAAGTTTTTAGACATTAACAGCAATTCAAGAGTAAGGAATGGAGAGAGTTTAAGGAACAGAATTTACCGATTGAAGATAATCACAGAAATCCGGCGAAGGTTTGTCGGTATTGGAAATGAACTCCGACTGTTGAACCAATTAACAGCGTTGATCGATTACTCATAAAGTTGTGTTACTTAAACAAGGTTTAAAAGAAGTTTTGGATATCATACCAGTTCACTGTTGGATTCCGGCAGTCTCAGAAACTTTCCGGCGAAGATAAGATTTCCGATATACGTTGGCTAAGATTGATTCTGATGATGGAGTTGTGTTAGAGATTGCTAATCACATGTTTTAAACAAAAAGAGTCGAAGGAATTACCGTGAGAATGTGAGTCCCGGTTTTCCGGTGACTTGTAGAAAAATTCCGGCGAACAGATTCAGAAGATCTTATGGTTCAGGAATGCGACGAAAATGAAATTGGATATTGTTGTGATAGTTCTGAATCGTGTAAATGATCCGGAGCTCGAAATAAATCAGAACTTGATGAAATTTTCGGTTTCAAAAGCCGAAATGATAAAGCTTAATGTTCAATCAATTCTGACTTAATTAGAAACCGTCGCATATCGGTTATAACTGAAATGGTGAGGTAAACAATCGATTTAACGATTGGTTTGCCGATTATCGGTTTTCAGATGGCATCAACGGTTAAATCGAGTTTGCGTATAAGATCCAATTGTTTGCCTAGTGTTAACAGAAAACACATTGTGGCGGAGTGGTTTAGTGAAAGAAAGTTAAGTTGTTTTGAAGGCTTGGCTGACCCGGGTTCGAGTCCCGGCAGCTACAAATGTTTTTTATTTATTATATTTTAACTTTTTATCAAATATAATTTTTATAGATTAGTTTATTTATTAATTATGTAACGTTTAAACTCAAAATAATCATAAATAATTAACGAATCTTTTATAACATGGTACAAGATTACAAAACGGAGAGGGTTTTGGAGACCCGATTTTTACAAATGTTACAGGCAAGCTAGGACCACGCTACGTAGGACCTTTCAAGATACTCGAAAGGGTAGGTCCTGTAGCATACAAGCTTGACTTACCAGAAGAGCTCAACAGAATTCATCCCACATTCCACGTATCAAACTTGAAGAAGTGCATCGCCGATGAAAACCTCCATATTCCGCTAGAAGACATTCAGATCGATGAATCTATGCACTTCATTGAAAGACCAGTAGAAATCATGGACTTCGGAGAGAAACGTTTAAGACGAAGTCGTATTCCAATTGTCAGGGTACGTTGGGAGTCGAAACGAGGACCTAAGTTTACTTGGGAACAGGAAGACTCAATGCGCGAGAAATACCCGCATCTTTTTCCTGTTACCACTACTACTTAAATTTCGGGACGAAATTTCTAAAAGTAGGGGATACTGTAACATCCGTCGAAAAACGGGTTTTCAAAACCCGCTTCATTTATCAATCAAATATCCAGTTATAATTTTCGTTGCGTATTTATAGTTGTTATTATTAAACGATACATAATTAATAAATATATTAGAATTTAAAAACCATAATTTAAAATTACTAATAAATAACGAATAAAAAAATAAATGCAGACGCCGGGTTTCGAACCCGGGTCACTCACAAGACAAAACACACCACACACCGCTCCGCCACACACTGATTTTGTGATAAACATGGAAACAAATAACATATATACTAAAACTAGAAAATCAAAATCCGGACCTCAGCGCGCCAGAACTCGCAATCACCGGAAAATCCGGCAATCCGCGAGTTTAGCCATTTTTCTTTTGACTAAAACACTATAACCGACTTCGACATTGGTTATAACCGACGTCTAACAGTCAATTGCGGTCATAACCGCCGGAGAAACTTTGACCGCGAATCAAGACTCAAACTCAGACAAAATTCATCCAGTTCTACCCTATAAATACCCACTCAATCTTCCAGAAATCCTTTCGCTCAGAACCGCACACTTTTTCGTAGTTGAAATTTCTCAGAAGCTCGTCGCCGGAGATTTCCAATTTCGCCGGAACATCGCCGGAAATCCTTGATCAGAAAACCGTATTCATTCCTCGACCGGTATATCTATCTAAAACTTCTCTGCTATCTCTTAATTCATACTTTAATCGTTCAAATCAATAATCAAAACTGCTAAACAGTTCATACAGCCGGACATCGCAAATCGGAGCCGACAACACTTGCCGGAAAACCGAAGAAAACCCGCTGTTCTGGTACACCATATCATTTAATTTCTCTGTTCATTTCAATCAAGTTTAAATCGTGAACGACTAAACAAGAACAGTCGGAATTCACTGTTCTGTGTTCTTAAACGAAGAAGATGAAGTCGCAAATAAGTATAAGTATAATTAAAATCAGATATTCGAACGGGTTAGACACACAGTCCAGCGGTGGACTGTGTGCACAAACAATACACACGTCCCGGGTTCGAATCGCACACGTTACCGAATTTCAGAATTAAAACCAACATTTTTACAACTGAATCAGAACAAGTCACAGGATGTTTATAAGAGTAATATAATTCATAAGTTTAACAGATTTGACGCACAGCCCAACTGGTTGGGCTGTGCGCACTCGAACCAAAGGACCCGAGTTCGACTCCGGGTCCCTGCAACCGGTTCGGCCATATAAACCATTTCTAATAAAACCAAATAAGTTTAAAATTAATTAGTATATAAATATAATTAAAACAGAGAATATTTCGGGTTAGACACGTAGCTCAGTTGGTAGAGCAGCGTGCACGTATACGAGAGGTCCCGAGTTCGAACCTCACTCAGCGCATAATTAAACACAATCCGACCGGTCAACGGTCAACGGTCAAAAAGTCAAATTTTTTTATTTCTTTTTATTTATTTATTTAATCAGAAAATCATTTAAAAATAAGATTTTTAAAGTTAGAAAACTTCCTTAAACTCACAAAAATAAATCTAAAAATCCTATTAAGACTATGAATTAAAAGTATTAATCTCAAATAAAATCCCTTTATTTACCGAACCATTTCGTTATTATTTTAGGTTAATTGTTCCTCGTCGATCAAATCCAAAAAAATTCGTGCGCATCCAACGTCATCAAAGAACGCACCCAATGTGAGTGAATCTCTATCAATTCCCCGTTTTAATCATGTTTTGGGGTGTATCATGTGTCGTTTAATTCCTTATTATATTTAAACACTTGTGCATCCATCATATCTGTGATCAAATGTGTATCAAATGTGTATCAATTGTTGTGTGGATTATATGTAGTTTGGATTTATCATTTCAGTGCACGCATATCATAAGGCCCATCAGTTCCCCGTGGGAGACGGGTTGAGCATCAGGTGCCTCATACGATCGGCTCCGTTTGATTGAGCCTTGATCTCACATTCATCATCATTCATATCATATACTCATTCAAAGTGGTTTGTGTTTGTTATTTATATATGTTTGCTCACATATGATTATTGCACAGATTTTCAATATTAAATAAAACAAGAAATTAATAACAATGTTTTATCAAGGTTCACTCGCCAACTTTTGTTGACCCAAAATATCCCCCGTTTTACACATGATACAGGTGATCCAGTTGAGGCAAGAAACACATAGGAAGGCCTAGAAGAATAAATCAGTTTAAGCTTTGGATTGTTTACATAGTTTCATTTCCTTGTAATTGTATGGATTTTGATTTGGATATTTAAGTTGTAATTTGAATTTAATAAATATGAAACATTTTAGTAAACATCAGGAGCTTTGGTGATAACCCAATTATGCCCCGACTCTTATTCCGCTGCGGGCCGGGGTGTGACATGTGATGCGCCGCTCCAAGGACGCATGAGGTGGCCATTTTGGTAAGTCAAAGTTGGTCTTGGCTATTTTCATAAATACCCCAAATCAATAAGCAGATCAACCCAAGGGTATAACATGAAAATCTAAGCAAGCGTTGAGAGGGGGTGTTGGAATTCAACAATTAAGTTGAAGTCGCCTGACGCAACATGTTGCCTGAGTCGCGATTTGCTTGTCGAAGTTCTGCCTATGGTGCGGTTGAGAACAAGCGAGATGCGTCTGAAAGTCAAGAGAAAGTTGTGCAAAGTTAATGGAATGAATAAGCCGATATTGAGGAGTGTTTGAATCCAACATTGGAATTGAAGAAGCAAGCAGCAACTCAAAGAGAATTGAGTACTGGCCGGGATTCAGCCGGAGACACAAGCCGCGGCTGGGAGGTTGCTAGGCCGCGGCTGGGGATGAGCGGAGGAAACTTGAGCCACATATGAGGCTGGAATGCAGCTGGGGCGAGCCAAAGTTGGGATGTGGCTGAAGGTTAGTTGGGACTGGAAGTTGTTGAGCCGAAGTCCAAGTCGTAATAGGATAAAGATAATTTAGTTTTTATCTCTTATGTTTTGAATTTTATTTAAAGTTTTTGTATTCGAATAGGTTTACTTGTAAAGGGTGCTATATAAGTCCTTGTCTAGCTTTTATGTTTACAAGTTTTTGGGTAGTAGTTTTTCTTTGTAATTTGTGTGTTGAAGCTTAATAAACGAAATGAGTTGGTCGTGCGTTTGAGCAATTGATCGTCTTCCTGGGTGTTGCTTTTGTTGGATGATTTCACTTGTTAAAGCGTTATTATTATATCCAAGTAACCTAAACATAAAATACGAAAAGTGTAATTTACTCAAGTCCATGACTAACACTATAACGATTTATAATTAACCAAGAGCCATAATTTAAGGGTTTCACATCAGAGATACTCAAATACCAAAATATGCTGTCATAATTAATCATTTAGATAAGCTAAAAGTTAATTAAAAAAACAAACCATTTAAACAAGTTACTTTTATATAAAAATCAATTACTGCATTATTTATGAAATTTATTAATTCCACATTCAAATACTAGGCCAAGTTTGTTAGAGTATATATTTTGACCCAATTACAATGCATTGGGTTACCAAAAATATTTCATATATTTGGACAATCAAAAGAAAACTAAAGTAAGAATACATGTAGTATGTGTTAGATAATATACTTGCAATTAGTGTTTCATTAGTTTTTTATTGTATTTATGTAATTCTTTAGGTATCCAAGTGTAATTATCTTGTCGATATATTGCTCCTTGTATTATGATTTATTCAATCAAGTTAACCTTGAGATACAAACACATGGTATCAGCCTATTCCTAAAGTGATTGAGTTTCCTAAAACTCCTTCCTATTCCTAGCCGATTAAATCCCTTCCCAACCCTACTTCTTCTTTGTCGCCACTATCTTCTTTCTCTCTTCTGTTTCTAATTTCTTCTCCCATCTACTCTCATTCGATCCTCTATCTATGGCTTCCTCATCTTCCTCCACTAATCCTATTATGTCCTGATTGGCATCGATGATTGTTATTAAGCTTTCCTCTACAAATTACATCTGCTGGAGGACACAAATGCTTCCAATCGTCACTTATCAACAATTGTTATATCATATTGATGGTTCTCTACCACCACCCCCCTCTTATTAAATCCAACGATAAAGAGATTCCAAATCTGATCTCCTGACATTTGGATTGCCCTTGAAGTAGCCTTTTGCAACACCTTGGTTGAAAGGGTTCAAATTTTACGTAATAATCATCATGCACTAAAGAAAGGGGACAAATCTGTTGCTGAATTTGGTCATGCTTTCAAGGCTACTTGCGACCAACTTAGTGCCATTGTCCATCTTGTTAATGCTATGGATCAACTTCACGGGTACCTATGTGGACTAGGAACAACTTTTGAGAGTTTTTTCGCAAATACTCGGTCGGTACGTCCCATTCCCTCTTTTGTTGATCTCTTAGCACGTGTAGAGAGCTATGAATTGTTCATGAAAAATTTGCATGGCTCAAATGAGTTGCCCACTATTGCATTTACGGCTTAGGGCCATCCTCATAAGCCCAATATTCGCGACCCATCATATAGCCCCAATTGGCCCCCTTCGACCCACTATAGGTCAAACCTGGTTCTTTTAATAACAACAGGGGTTCCAACAAAAAGTTTAGGCGTCAAAATCGACCTCCCACATGTCAACTATGCTGAAAATATGGGCACTTTGCTTCATAGTGTTTCCAACTTTCTTCGTTTGTTACGTTCGCCTCGCCAACTCCAGACCAATTGGCTCAAGCTTTTCATGCTCAGTGTCACATGAACCCCGGGGACGATTGGACAACCGACACCGGAGCCACTACTCATATACTTCCGAACAATTATACTCTTCAAAACTTAACTCTCACTTCAGGTAATCAAAAGGTTTATTTTGGTAATGGTCACTCGCTTCTTATGACTCATGTTAGACAAACAAAAATTCTAAGTAATCTTGCTCTCAACAATGTTTCGGTGGTACCAAATCTCACCAAATATATATTATCTATTGGCAAATTAACTGAGAATAATCATGTTGATATCATTTTCTCTCATCCTTATTTTTATATTCAGGATCGTTGAGCCAAGCAAACCCTAGCCAGAGGGTCCCATGAAGATGGCCTCTAGTTCTTCGCCAAACTCATGAAGCTTTACCCAAAAGCTTCCATTGAGTAATGGTACTCTCGACTTGGACATGTCAAGTCTAATGAAGTTTCTGTTTTAAAAAATAAAGGTTGTTTATCCTTTACTTTGGTATACCTAAACCAGGACTTTGTTCCCCGTGTGAACTTGCCAAAGCTAAAGGACAACCTTTTTTGTCTAATGATAAATGGGCATCTTTGCCTCTTGAAATAATGCATTGTGATTTATGGGGTACTTCCCCAATAAAGGCGTTGATAATTTTCTATAATATGTTGCATTTATTGATGATTATTCTCCTTTTACTTGGTTATATCCCTTACGAGCTTAATCGGATTTTTTGATGCTTTAACTATATTTGTGCCATTTGTTCAAATGCAATTCTCTACCAAAATTAAAAAAATTTCAAAGTGATGGTGTCTTCGAATTCACAAACAAAAAGGTTGGCCACTTGTTTGAACAACATGGAATTTTGCATCGCATGTCTTGTCCTTATACTCCACAACAAAATGGCCGAGTTGAACGAAAGCATTGGCACATTGTTGAAACCGGATTGGCTATGTTGTTTCATGCCAAATGACCCACTAAATACAGGGTTGATGCCTCCTCTTCGGCGGTCTTTATCATTAATCGTTTACCGTCGACAATTTTGCAAGGTAAGTCACCTTTTGAACTCTTATACCATCATCTACCAAACTGTACATTTTTTCGACCAATTGGTTGTCGTGTGTTTCCTTGTCTTTGTGATTATACCCCACACAAATTATGTCCTCAAAGCATTCCGTGTATATTTGTTGGATATTTCTCCAAATATAAAGGCTACAGGTGTCTTGATCCAGGCATGTCTTGTGTTTGTATGACTCGAAATGCTCGCTTTGATGAACCTTATTTTCCATTTGATGTCTCCACTTTTGCTACCAAATCCATTGATTTGCTTGAAGTGACAACATTCCTAGATGTGTCTCCTACAATATTTTTACCATCAAAAACCCCATCTTCACTCACAACACCTATTGTTCCTATCCATCCAAGTTCTAGCCCATCTCACATTACACCACCACTTTCAATTCCTTTTTCACCGGCCCAAACTGTGACATCCCGGCTTTTCAGGTATCTTAAACGCGCTACTTTATTGTTATTCATTCCTACTCCGATTTAATTCGGAGAATTGATTACGCGCTCGCAATAACTACGCAAACTTTAATACTTAGGGAATACACAATGTTTGGAAATTCTAACGAGTTATATCTAAATTATGTGCTATGTGTTATTAGACGCTTGTAGATTATTGTATCACGCTTTGATTTCGTGATTTATTAGTTATAAGCCTTGTGTTATCGAATTGTAAAAAAAATAAAAATAAATAAATAGCCGAACCGAACCGAGCCGCGGAACGTGTCGACCTTATGACCACACAAGCCCAACCCGCCACCCACAACCCCCCCCCCCTTGCGAACACAAGCCCAACCCGCCACCCCTCCCTTGCGGCCCAAGGACAAGCCCAAACCACCCCCTGCCCCTTATGTATACGTATGTATGCATGGGGTATTCCAAAAAAATAGCAAACCCTAAAACCTACTCCCCTAGAGGTATGCGACGGCAGCAGCCCCCCTCCCTCTCGGTCGCGCAAGCATCCCACATCCCTCGGATCGATTCCAAGCTTGTCCCGGTTCGCTAATTGTCATCGTTTCAAGGTTAGGGTTTAATTGTATTACGATTCACATTAGGGTTTGTGTAGTCTTGATCATGATTATGTGCTTGTATGATATTATTATGAAAAAGTGTTGTGGTGTATGATTTGTTCGGATGAAAATGCGAATCCTTGAGGTTGTGACGATATGTCTGAGTATTAAAATCGTAGGCTGCGTTTTATCTATAAAGATCATGATATATACTTAGGGTTTGCATGAATACTGATATATTAGATGATATTTGACAAATTAACCTGCTGTTAATCGATACAACTAAGCGTCATGGCCGTTTACACATGTTCTAATACGATAAAGTCGAAAACAGTAAGCTGATTGACATTTACAGCCAACTTCAGTTGGCTGTAACCTGATCATTATTTATCGAAAAGTGGATTTTCTGAAGCCTAAGACGTGTATTTTTGAAAAACGCTTCAAATGGTGCCAGATTCATATTTTTCTGAGGTTGTTTGCTATTTTTAAATGGCCGTTTAGTGCAGCAGCTGAAGCTGCGTAAATTCTGCAAAATTTGCAGGTTGTTTATCGAGTCAGATCTCATAGTCTGTATGGGGTTAGATCACGAAATCTGTACAGTAACTGGAGATGGGAGTTTCCGAAAATCTCCCACTAGAATTTCGTTAATCGGATGAACGATGATTTTTAAATGATTTTTCTCGTGGACTGCAGTCAGAAAGCGACGAATCTGACTGCAGGCTAGTATATAAATGTTTTTAAATAATTGGTAAAGACTTAGGATTTTAACATTTTACAAAAAATTCAACAGTCTAATTGACACCACCTGTAAAAAAATTGGAATTTTTTGAACGTTGAAACTATTTTATAAAAATTCTCGAAAACAGCCCAGTTATGAGTGTACAAGCTGAAACATGATAACTTGTGTTTGTGTGTATCTAAGTGTTGTATGAGTTATCCTGTGTTTATGACAAGTTGGTTTGGTCGTTATTTTGTATGGTGATACTTGGCATGCATAATTATGGTTTCGAATTGGTTATTACGTGTACCGTACTGTGTGTTAGTTATGCGTAGGGTTTTGTGTCAGTGTGTTCACACACTAACTTTGAATCGGTTGACATGTTAGGACGCGATTAGCGGTTCCATCATTTGCTTCTTTTGCGTTTATCTAACCAAGCAATTTAAGGTGAGTTCACGGCCCCTATTTTATCCGGTTTTTGAACAACAAGGGGAGAAACATGTATACGCTCTACAACTCTATCTTTTATGTTAGGCGAGTTAACTATTCGGTAACTAAGTTAATGTTAATGTATGTTATGGTCACTAAGTAGCTTTATCACGGAAGTCCTCAACCAACTCTCGGATCGTTAGGATTGTGTTAGATAGCAGGGAAATTATAGTAGTACTACTGGGCCCGACAAGCCCCACCCGAGCTAGTCGCGCTAGCCGATCGGGAATGGTCAACGGGTGATTAATTTGGCCTAACTTTCGCCATGGTCAGTGATAGACCTGGTAACACAGAGGCAACAACAGTCAGCTTCGATCGCGAACTCTTACGTGACGTAACTTTAGGCTCGCTACCTACATGTTAACATTGAACTTATTTACGAACCAACATTATTATTCCAGGTTAGGAATAATGGAACTAGGTCGTTATCCCGGGTTTGGGATAACGAGGGAAAACAATCTTTTAAACCGAACTTGTGAACTTATAAAACCTGTGAACTCACTCTTCTTTAATGTTGACACTTGTTTCTTTGCATGTTTCTCAGGACGCTAGGAGCGCTAGGTGCACTCACTTGCATTTGGTCAAGGCATTTTTATCGAGTCTTTATTAACGATTATTCTTAGGATTTTGGTTTTGGCGTTTATGTTGACGCCCGTTACTTTATTCTAATGCTTCCGCTAAACTTTGAAACCTTGAAATTTTGAAAATGACTATGCATGTTTACAATAAATGTTTTTGGAAAACGTTTAAATAAATCATATAGAGTCGTTCGATATTGCTAGTGTCTGAGATTCTGGTTTGATCACACGCCTCGCGGTAATACTCTGCAAGTGGAATTGAGGGTGTGACAAATTGGTATCAGAGCCTCTAGCTATAGAGAACCACATTTGCATTTAAAGTAGACCTAAACTATAGCTGTTACACGACACTAGACTTAGTTGGCACCGAACTGTGATATCTTGTTATGGGTTATACTACAATTGTTCTATGTGATATAAATATATATATATATATATATATATATATGTATATATATATTGTGATATACGCAACTCGTAACTAACTACGCCAACCCAGCAGGCTATGTCATCTTCATCATCCGACAGATCTCGACAATCGAGGGCGCCGGTGATCGTGGATCGTCTAACTAAGTCTTTACACTTCCTAGCGACCAAAGAAATAGATAAGATGGATAAGTTGACTCGCATCTACATTAAGGAAGTAGTTTCTCGGCACGGGGTGCCAACGTCCATCATTTCAGACAGAGATGCTCGTTTCACGTCAAACTTTTGGCGGTCACTTCAGAAAGTGTTGGGTACACGCTTAGATATGAGCACAGCTTACCACCCTCAGACGGATGGTCAGAGTGAAAGGACCATTCAGACCTTGGAGGACATGCTTAGGGCATGCGTGATAGACTTCGGGAACGGTTGGAAAATCCATCTGCCTTTAGTGGAATTCTCGTATAACAACAGTTACCATACGAGTATTCAGGCAGCACCGTTTGAAGCATTGTATGGTCGCAAATGTAGATCACCGGTCTGTTGGGCAGAAGTCGGTGACAGTCAACTCACAGGTCCTGAGTTGATACTTGAGGCTACTGAAAAGATTATGCAAATCAGAAACCGCATGGCAGCGACACGGGATCGATAGAAAAGTTACGCTAATCAACGACGCAAACGCTCGAATTTCAAGTAGGTGACCGTGTCCTACTGAAAGTGTCACCCTGGAAGGGTGTAATTCGTTTTGGGAAATGAGGCAAACTAAATCCGTGGTACGTAGGCCCATTTGTGATTTCGAAACGTATCGGGCCCGTAGCTTATCAGTTAGACCTTCCTGCCGAACTCAGTGGAGTTCACAATGTTTATCACGTGTCCAATCTGAAGAAGTGTCTATCAGATGAGACCCTAGTCATTCCATTGGATGAGATTCAAGTGGATGAGCAACTACATTTTGTGGAACAACCTATCAAGATCATGGACCGTGAGATCAAGACTCGAAGGCACAACAAGATACCGATCGTCAAGGTTCGTTGGAACTCTAAGCGTGGACCGGAGTTCACGTGGGAAAGAGAGGACCAAATGAAAAGCAAATATCCACACCTTTTTGCAGCTGAGCAGCAATCTGATGTTACCGCCAACTGAATTTCGGGACGAAATTCTTTCAACATGGGGATGATATGACAGCCTGGGATTTCCTTGTACCATTCTAACAAACTGAACTTTTGTGTGTTGCATTCTAAACCGCGTTTACTCAATTTTCGGGATGAAAATTCTTTCAACATGGGGATAATGTGACATCCTGGCTTTTCAGGTATCTTAAACGCGCTACTTTATTGTTATTCATTCCTACGCTGATTTAATTCGGAGAATTGATTACGCGCTTGCAATAACTACGCTAACTTTAGTATTTAGGGAATACACAATGTTTGGAAATTCTAACGAGTTATATCTGAATTACGTGCTATGTGTTATTAGACGCTTGTAGATTATTGTATCACGCTTTGATTTTGCGATTTATTAGTTATAAGCCTTGTGTTATCGAATTGTAAAAAAATAAAAATAAATAAATAGCTGAACCGAACCGAGCCGCGGAACGTGTCGACCTTGTGACCACACAAGCCCAACCCGCCACCACCCCCCCACCCCCCCCCCCCCTGCGAACACAAGCCCAACCCGCCACCCTCCCTTGCGGCCCAAGGACAAGCCCAAACCGCCCCCCCTTGCCCCTTATGTATACGTATGTATGCATGGGGTATTAAAAAAAATAGCAAACCCTAAAACCTACTCCCCTAGAGGTGTGCGATGGCAGCAGCCCCCCTTCCTCCCTCTCGGTCGCGCAAGCATCCCACATCCCTCGGATCGATTCCAAGCGTGTCCCGGTTTGCTAATTGTCATCGTATCAAGGTTAGGGTTTAATTGTATTACGATTCACACTAGGGTTTGTGTAGTCTTGATCATGATTATGTGCTTGTATGATATTATTATGAACAAGTGTTGTGGTGTATGATTAGTTCGGATGAAAATGTGAATCCTTGCGGTTGTGATGATATGTTTGAGTATTAAAATCGTAGGTTGCGTTTTATCTATAAAGATCATGATATATACTTAGGGTTTGCATGAATACTGATATATTAGATGATGTTTGACAAGTTAACCTGCTGTTAATCAATACAACTAAGCGTCATGGCCCTTTACACATGTTCTAATACGATAAAGTCGAAAACAGTAAGCTGATTGACATTTACAGCCAACTTCAGTTGGCTGTAACCTGATCATTATTTATCTAAAAGTGGATTTTTGAAGCCTAAAACGTGTATTTTTGAAAAACGCTTCAAATGGCGCCGGATTCATATTTTTCTGAGGTTGTTTTCTATTTTTAAATGGTCATTTAGTGCAGCAGCTGAAGCTGCGTAAATTCTGCAGAATTTTCAGGTTGTTTATCGAGTCGGATCTCATAGTCTGTATAGGGTTAGGTCACGAAATCTGTACAGTAACTGGAGACGGGAGTTTCTGAAAATCTCCAACTGGAATTTCATTAATCGGATGAACGATGATTTTTAAATGATTTTTCTCGCGGACTATAGTCAGAAAACGACGAATCTGACTGCATCCTGGTACATAAATGTTTTTAAATAATTGGTAAAGATTTCGGATTTGAAAATTTTACAAAAAATTCAACAGTCTAATTGACACCACCTGTAAAACAATTGGACTTTTTGGAACGTTGGAACTATTCTATAAAAATTCTCGAAAACAGCCCAGTTATGAGTGTACAAGCTGAAACATGATAACTTGTGTTTGTGTGTATCTAAGTGTTGTATGAGTTATCCTGTGTTTATGACAAGTTGGTTTGGTCGTTATTTTGTATGGTGATACATGGCATGCATGATTATGGTTTCGAATTGGTTATTACGTGTACCGTACTGTGTGTTAGTTATGCGTAGGGTTTTGTGTCAGTGTGTTCACACACTAACTTTGAATCGGTTGACATGTTAGGACGCGATTAGCGGTTCCATCATTTGCTTCTTTTGCGTTTATCTAACCAAGCAATTTAAGGTGAGTTCACGGCCCCTATTTTATCCGGTTTTTGAACAACAGGGGGTGAAACATGTATACGCTCTACAACTCTATCTTTTACGTTAGGCGAAATTAACGTCGTTAACTATTCGGTAACTAAGTTAATGTTAATGTTAATGTATGTTATGGTCACTAAGTAGCTTTATCACGGAAGTCCTCAACCAACTCTCGGATCGTTAGTATTGGGTTAGATAGCGGGGAAATTATAGTAGTACTACTGGGCCCGACAAGCCCCACCCGAGCTAGTCGCGCTAGCCGACCGGGAATGGTCAACGGGTGATTAATTTGGCCTAACTTTCGCCATGGTCAGTGATAGACCTGGTAACACAGAGGCAACAACAGTCAGCTTCGATCGTGAACTCTTACGTGACGTAACTTTAGGCTCGCTACCTACATGTTAACATTGAACTTATTTACGAACCAACATTATTATTCCAGGTTAGGAATAATGGAACTAGGTCGTTATCCCGGGTTTGGGATAACGGGGGAAAACAATCTTTTAAACCGAACTTGTGAACTTATAAAAACCTGTGAACTCACTCTTCTTTAATGTTGACACTTGTTTCTTTGCATGTTTCTCAGGATGCTAGGAGCGCTAGGTGCACTCACTTGCATTTGGTCAAGGCATTTTTATCAAGTCTTTATTAACGATTATTCTTAGGATTTTGGTTTTGGCGTTTATGTTGACGACCGTTACTTTATTCTAGTGCTTCCGCTAAACTTTGAAACCTTGAAATTTTGAAAATGACTATGCATGTTTACAATAAATGTTTTTGGAAAACGTTTAAATAAATCATATAGAGTCGTTCGATATTGCTAGTGTCTGAGATTCTGGTTTGATCACACGCCTCGCAGTAATACTTCGCAAGTGGAATTGAGGGTCTGACAAATTGGTATCAGAGCCTCTAGCTATAGAGAACCATATTTGCATTTAAAGTAGACCTAAACTATAGTTGTTACACGACACTAGACTTAGTTGGCACCGAACTGTGATATCTTGTTATGGGTTATACTACAATTGTTCTATGTGATATAAATATATATATATGTATATATATATTGTGATATACGCAACTCGTAACTAACTACGCCAACCCAGCAGGCTATGTCATCATCATCATCCGACAGATCTCGACAATCGAGGGCGCCGGGGAAGGCACCCATGGTCGAACCCTCACCACCTCGTGGCGTGGAGACACGCTCAGCTGCTAGGAAAAGACTCGCTCTAGCAGGGGAGTCGTCCTCCCGTCCAACCACCGCTGTACCGGTCAAACCATTCAACTCTTCAGGAGTGTGGGACGATCTACTTAGAGCTGTGCTAAGGAAACAACAGGAACAGCTAGAGAGAATGCAAGAGACTATCGAAGCACAGGGATGGCTGATATGTCAGCTGACTGGTAAAACTGAAGAGCTCGAGGAAGAGCAAGATGAGAATAGGAGAGTTCGAAGCATTTTAGCTAAGGACCTTCGTGCTGAGCAGCTGAGGGCTGACTGGCTCGAAGACAGAGTTCTTGAGTCCAGTTGGAGGATTCACGAACTGGAGCAGAACCAAGCACAACATATCCCAGTACCCGCAGCAGCACCGGCCCCTCCAGCGCCGTTAAAAGACGAAGAGGAGGATCCAGAGGAAGACCAAGAGGAGGATCCGGAGGAAGAAGAGCCAGAACAGGACCCGGCTGTTGAAGCTGAAAACGCTGAAGAGGAAGGCGGCAGTGATAGTGACTTGGGAGATGGAGACATAGATGACTAACTCGTCTCGCCAATCTCTGTTTTGTTTCCTTTAGTTTGTTGTTTCCACTTATGTTTGAACTTGGAAATTTTATAATTAAACTGATATGTTTGGTTGGTATTTTGTGAGACATTACAATTATTTAATCGAATGTTCCTTTTGATTTTTTAATTTGTTGGGTTGACATAAATTGTGTGATCATTGAAGTGTGGAATATGATAACTATATTGGATATATACTTATCGGTGTGTGTTTGTGTTGTCTTGCGAAGATCTGAAATGGCAACCGGTCGCCGCAGAAATCTCAACATGTCAGCTGAAGAATTGTCCGCTTTAATCCAACAACACGTGAATGCTACTCTGGCAGGTGTTCCTAACCCACCAACAGGCTGGGGTCTTAGCCCCTACAAGATGTTCCTGGATGCGAAACCGAGCAAGTTCACGGGAGTTGAAGGACCCATAGGACTGGTCCGTTGGGTCGAAAAGTCTGAATCGGTTTTCGAAATGTGCAATTGCCTCGAAGCTAATAAGGTCAATTATTTTGCCTCGACGTTGGAAGATGGGGCATTAACCTGGTGGAACGCACAAGTCCAAACGCGTGGACTTGCTGCGGCGAACACAATGTCCTGGACCGAGTTAAAAGCTCTAATCAAGGAGGAATATTGTCCGCGGGACAGAGTTCAGCAATTGGAACAAGCGTTATGGAACCACAAGATGGTCGGGTCAGAAATTGAAGCGTACACGGCAAGACATCATGATCTGGTGTTTCTTTTTCCCGATTTGGCTAACACCATCGTTAAACGACTTGAGTTTTATCTTGGGGGTCTGGTCCCTGAGATCCAGGGCATGGTAATGTCTAGCAACCCTACGACGGAGCAACAAGTGATTAGGCTGGCACATAAAGTCACCGATAAGGCGGTGGAGCAAAGGAAGTTGCCACCTAGGGGTGCGACTGAAATTGTCCTTGACAACAAAAGGAAATTTGAAGACTCACCTGCTCGGCAGTCTTCATCAGCCCAGCCACAACAAGGAAACCAGAAGCGGTCCAACAACTTCAACAACAATCGGGGTCACAACAATCAGTCTGCCAACAACACCCAAAACTCGAGCGGCTATGCGGGTCGAAAGCCGCATTGTAATCGTTGTAACCTCCATCATCACGGCCCTTGCGCCGGAAATCGGGGCCAACGATGTGGCAAAGCAGGACACACAGCAAAGGATTGTCGCGGGGAGATTATGTCATGACAGAATCAGAACCAGCAGCAGGGTAATAACCGGGGATGCTATCAGTGCGGTAGCACTGCCCATTTCAAGCGAGACTGCCCGCAACTTCGCAACAACAACAATGGTGGGAATAACAACAACAACAATAACAAAAATGGCAACAATGGAAATGGTGGCACAGGAGGTGCCAAAGGACGTGCATTCACGCTAGGCCGTGGAGAGGCCAGAAACGACTCGAATGTGGTCACCGGTAAGTTTCCACTTAACGATCATTTTGCTACTGTACTTTTTGATACGGGTGCGGATAAGAGTTTTATATCTGAGTCTTTTAGGAAGAACCTAAATCTCACACCTAAACCCCTAGAGACCCCTTATGTCATAGAACTAGCCGATGGTAAATCTGTATATGTGACTCACCTAGTGACCGGCTGTCAACTTAAACTCGCGGGTCACACCTTTACCATTGATCTGATGACAACTACTCTGGGTAGTTTTGACGTGGTAGTCGGAATGGACTGGCTATCCGACGTCCGAGATGAAGTTCTCTGTTTCAAGAAAGCTATCCGTATTCTGCTCTCTAACGACGAAGTCTTGATGGTGCAAGGCGAGAAGACAGGCGTCGTCACGAACATCATCTCTTACATGCAAGCTCAGAAGTATCTTCGGAAGAAGAACTCTTTTGCTTTGCTCGCACTGGTCACCAGGCAGTCTAAGGACGAGAAGCGGATTGAAGATATCCCCATCGTCCGTGACTTTCCCGAAGTGTTTCCAGAGGAGTTACCCGGTCTTCCACCACATCGACAAGTAGAGTTTGAAATCGAATTGGCGAGCCATGCGACTCCTATCGCCAAGGCCCCGTATCGCCTAGCTCCAGCAGAGCTGCAAGAGTTGTCTACCCAACTTCAAGAACTATTGGAAAAAGGATTTATCCAAACCAGTACTTCGCCATTGGGAGCTCCGGTCCTTTTTGTCAAGAAGAAGGACGGGACCTTCCGCATGTTCATCGACTACAGGGAACTCAATAAGGTTACCGTCAAGAACCGGTAACCCTTACCTTGCATCGACGACCTTTTCGACCAGCTTCAGGGGTCAAGCTACTACTCCAAGATTGATCTACGGTCCGGTTATCACCAGCTACGCGTCAGGGAGGAGGATCTCTCCAAGACGGCATTTCACACTCGGTATGGCCATTACGAGTTCTTGGTCATGCCCTTCGGTCTCACCAATGCACCCGCGGTGTTCATGGACCTCATGAACCACATGTGTAAGCCGTATCTCGACAAGTTTGTCATCGTGTTCATCGATGATATACTCATCTACTCTAAGGGTGAAGAAGAACATACTGAGCATCTGCGGTTATTGCTGGAACTACTTCAACAGGAGAAACTATATGCCAAGTTTTCGAAGTGTGATTTCTGGATTCGGGAAGTTCAGTTCCTCGGGCATATCGTGAATGAAAAGGGTATACACGTTGATCCTGCCAAGATCGATGCTATCAAGAACTGGGAAGCACCCAGGACACCGACAGAGATCCGCCAATTTTTGGGTTTGGCTGGTCACTACAGACGTTTCATCGAGTGATTTTCCAAGATCGCACAACCGCTTACCACTATCACTCAGAAAGGCACCAAGTATGCTTGGGGTGACAAACAGGAAGCAACATTTCAATTACAGAAGCAGAAGCTTTGCAGCGCGCCCATTTTGTCCTTGTCAGAGGGGACGGATGATTTTGTGGTATATTGTGACGCTTCCATTCAGGGATTGGGATGTGTGCTCATGCAACGTGATAAGGTCATCGCGTATGCATCCCGACAGTTGAAGGTCCACGAGAAGAACTACACGACACATGACTTGGAATTGGGAGCAGTTGTGTTTGCACTTAAGATTTGGAGACACTATCTATACGGAACAAAGTGCACAATCTACACGGATCACAAGAGCCTCCAACATTTTTTTGACCAGAAGGAGATGAACATGCGACAGCGTCGCTGGGTTGAACTCCTGAACGATTATGAATGTGCCATTCAATATCACCCGGGTAAAGCTAACGTGGTGGCTGATGCCCTCAGTCGGAAGGAGCACTTGAAACCTCGTCGGGTACGAGCACTACAGTTCACAATTCATTCTAGGTTACCCGAACAGATACGCGACGCGCAGCTAGAAGCAGTTAAGGAAGAGAACATCAAGGCCGAATCTGTGAGAAAGATGGAACGCGATTAGGAAGTGAAACCCAATGGTACCCGGTATTACATGAACCGTATATGGGTACATCTCTACGGAAACCTCAGGAAGCTAGTTATGGACGAAGCTCACAAATCCCGATACTCTGTCCATCCTGGTTCAGATAAGATGTATCAAGACCTTAAAGCCGCGTACCGGTGGCCCAACATGAAAGCGGATATAGCCACCTACGTGAGCAGGTGTTTGACTTGTGCGAAAGTCAAGGTGGAATACCAGAAGCCATCAGGGCTACTTCAACAACCTTAGATCCCAGTGTGGAAATGGGATCAGATCTCGATGGACTTTATCAATAAACTCCCGCGAACTCCGGGTGGTTGCGATACCATCTAGGTGATCGTGGATCGTCTAACTAAGTCTGCACACTTCCTAGCGACCAAAGAAACAGATAAGATGGATAAGTTGACTCGCATCTACATTAAGGAAGTAGTTTCTCGGCACAGGGTGCCAACGTCCATCATTTCAGACAGAGATGCTCGTTTCACGTCAAACTTTTGGCGGTCACTTCAGAAAGCGTTGGGTACACGCTTAGATATGAGCACAGCTTACCACCCTCAGACGGATGATCAGAGTGAAAGGACCATTCAGACCTTGGAGGACATGCTTAGGGCATGCGTGATAGACTTCGGGAACGGTTGGGAAATCCATCTGCCTTTAGTGGAATTCTCGTATAACAACAGTTACCATACGAGTATTCAGGCAGCACCGTTTGAAGCATTGTATGGTCGCAAATGTAGATCACCGGTCTGTTGGGCAGAAGTCGGTGACAGTCAACTCACAGGTCCTGAGTTGATACTTGAGGCTACTGAAAAGATTGTGCAAATCAGAAACCGCATGGCAGCGGCACGGGATCGACAGAAAAGTTACGCTAATCAACGACGCAAACCGCTCGAATTTCAAGTAGGTGACCGTGTCCTACTGAAAGTGTCACCCTGGAAGGGTGTAATTCGTTTTGGGAAATGAGGCAAACTAAATCCGTGGTACGTAGGCCCATTTGTGATTTCGAAACGTATCGGGCCCGTAGCTTATCAGTTAGACCTTCCTGCCGAACTCAGTGGAGTTCACAACGTTTTTCACGTGTCCAATCTGAAGAAGTGTCTATCAGATGAGACCCTAGTCATTCCATTGGATGAGATTCAAGTGGATGAGCAACTGCATTTTGTGGAACAACATATCGAGATCATGGACCGTGAGATCAAGACTCGAAGGCACAACAAGATACCGATCGTCAAGGTTCGTTGGAACTCTAAGCGTGGACCGGAGTTCACGTGGGAAAGAGAGGACCAAATTAAAACCAAATATCCACACCTTTTTGCAGCTGAGCAGCAATCTGATGTTATCGCCAACTGAATTTCGGGACGAAATTCTTTCAACGTGGGGATGATATGACAGCCTGGGATTTCCTTGTACCATTCTAACAAACTGAACTTTTGCATTCTAAACCGCGTTTACTCAATTTTCGGGATGAAACTTCTTTCAACATGGGGATAATGTGACATCCCGGCTTTTCAGGTATCTTAAACGCGCTACTTTATTGTTATTCATTCCTACGCCGATTTAATTCGGAGAATTGATTACGCGCTTGCAATAACTACGCTAACTTTAGTATTTAGGGAATACACAATGTTTGGAAATTCTAACGAGTTATATCTGAATTACGTGCTATGTGTTATTAGACGCTTGTAGATTATTGTATCACGCTTTGATTTCGCGATTTATTAGTTATAAGCCTTGTGTTATCGAATTGTAAAAAAAATAATAATAAATAAATAGCCGAACCGAACCGAGTCGCGGAACGTGTCGACCTTGTGACCACACAAGCCCAACCCGCCACCGACACCCCCCCCCCTTGCGAACACAAGCCCAACCCGCCACCCTCCCTTGCGGCCCAAGGACAAGCCCAAACCGCCCCCCTGCCCCTTATGTATACGTATGTATGCATGGGGTATTCAAAAAAAATAGCAAACCCTAAAACCTACTCCCCTAGAGGTGTGCGATGGCAGCAGCCCCCCCTCCTCCCTCTCGGTCGCGCAAGCATCCCACATCCCTCGGATCGATTCCAAGCGTGTCCCGGTTTGCTAATTGTCATCGTTTCAAGGTTAGGGTTTAATTGTATTACGATTCACACTAGGGTTTGTGTAGTCTTGATCATGATTATGTGCTTGTATGATATTATTATGAAAAAGTGTTGTGGTGTATGATTAGTTCGGATGAAAATGCGAATCCTTGCGGTTGTGATGATATGTTTGAGTATTAAAATTGTAGGCTGCGTTTTATCTATAAAGATCATGATATATACTTAGGGTTTGCATGAATACTGATATATTAGATGAAATTTGACAAGTTAACCTGCTCTTAATCGATACAACTAAGCGTCATGGCCGTTTACACATGTTCTAATACGATAAAGTCGAAAACAGTAAGCTGATTGACATTTACAGCCAACTTCAGTTGGCTGTAACCTGATCATTATTTATCTAAAAGTGGATTTTTGAAGCCTAAAACGTGTATTTTTGAAAAACACTTCAAATGGCGCCGGATTCATATTTTTCTGAGGTTGTTTGCTATTTTTAAATGGTCATTTAGTGCAGCAGCTGAAGCTGCGTAAATTCTGCAGAATTTTCAGGTTGTTTATCGAGTCGGGTCTCATAGTCTGTATAGGGTTAGGTCAAGAAATCTGTACAGTAACTGGAGACGGGAGTTTCCGAAAATCTCCCACTGGAATTTTGTTAATCGATTGAACGATGATTTTTAAATAATTTTTCTCGTGGACTGCAGTCAGAAAGCGACGAATCTGACTGCATCCTGGTACATAAATGGTTTTAAATAATTGGTAAAGATTTAGGATTTGAAAATTTTACAAAAACTTCAACAGTATAATTGACACCACCTGTAAAAAAATTGGAATTTTTGGAACGTTGGAACTATTTTATAAAAATTCTCGAAAACAGCCCAGTTATGAGTGAACAAGTTGAAACATGATAACTTGTGTTTGTGTGTATCTAAGTGTTGTATGAGTTATCCTGTGTTTATGACAAGTTGGTTTGGTCGTTATTTTGTATGGTGATACTTGGCATGCATGATTATGGTTTCGAATTGGTTATTACGTATACCGTACTGTGTGTTAGTTATGCGTAGGGTTTTGTGTCAGTGTGTTCACACACTAACTTTGAATCGGTTGACATGTTAGGACGCGATTAGCGGTTCCATCATTTGCTTCTTTTGCGTTTATCTAACCAAGCAATTTAAGGTGAGTTCACGGCCCCTATTTTATCCGGTTTTTGAACAACAGGGGGAGAAACATGTATACGCTCTACAACTCTATCTTTTACGTCAGGCGAAATTAACGTCGTTAATTATTCGGTATCTAAATTAATGTTAATGTATGTTATGGTCACTAAGTAGCTTTATCACGGAAGTCCTCAACCAACTCTCTGATCGTTAGTATTGGGTTAGATAGCGGGGAAATTATAGAGTACTACTGGGCCCGACAAGCCCCACCCGAGCTAGTCGCGCTAGCCGACCGGGAATGGTTAACGGGTGATTAATTTGGCCTAACTTTCGCCATGGTCAGTGATAGACCTGGTAACACAGAGGCAACAACAGTCAGCTTCGATCGCGAACTCTTACGTGACGTAACTTTAGGCTCGCTACCTACATGTTAACATTGAACTTATTTACGAACCAACATTATTATTCCAGGTTAGGAATAATGGAACTAGGTCGTTATCCCGGGTTAAGGATAACGGGGGAAAACAATCTTTTAAACCGAACTTGTGAACTTGTAAAAACCTGTGAACTCACTCTTCTTTAATGTTGACACTTGTTTCTTTGCATGTTTCTCAGGACGCTAGGAGCGCTAGGTGCACTCACTTGCATTTGGTCAAGGCATTAATCGAGTCTTTATTAACGATTATTCTTGGGATTTTGGTTTTGGCGTTTATGTTTACGCCCGTTACTTTTTCTAATGCTTCCGCTAAACTTTGAAACCTTGAAATTTTGAAAGTGACTATGCATGTTTACAATAAATGTTTTTGGAAAACGTTTAAATAAATCATATAGAGTCGTTCGACATTGCTAGTGTCTGAGATTCTGGTTTGATCACACGCCTCGCGGTAATACTCCGCAAGTGGAAATTGAGGGTGTGACACAAACTACATGCAAGCCCACATGTCGTCCTCTCTTTTCCAGCCCAACCCGAGTCACGTGGTTCTTCATCTGCTTCCTCAACTCAAAAAAATCATCCCCATATCAAATTGATGAGCCAAACCTCCATAACATCATATCACCGCCCATATTTTTGCAACCCATTGATGAGCCAAACCTCCATAACATCAGTCACTACCACATCCTCTTCATCCACGTCACCTGCCGATAGCCCTCCCCCTCATCTCCTTGATCTCCTTCATCACCGGTTTTGGCCGATGCTTTTCACCAGCCCCGCCTCACTTCCATCTCACCCATTATGACCCGAGCTAAGTTCGACATTTTTAGGCCTCATCATCGTGTCGACTTAGCTCACACAGAAGTGCTTCCTCTTCACCGAGCCGTATTTGCTATTGGGGATCCTACCACATTTCATAATGCATCTAAAGACGCTAACTGGGTTCGTGCAATGGAAGAGGAATTGCATGCTCTAAATAAAAATGACACTAGAACACTTGTTCCTCATCCTGCGAATGCAAATGTTGTAGGTCCCAAATGGATCTTTCGAACTAAATTTTGATTTGATTGTTCTATTGAGCATCACAAAGCTCGTCTAGTTGCTCAAGGATTCAGTCAAGTACTTGTACCGGGTCTTGACTACTCTTATACCTTTAGTAATGTTGTTAAAGCCACTACTGTTCGTATGGTCTTGGGCTTAAGTGTCATCCACAACTGGCATCTTCATCAATTAGTATTGATGTGTGGGTGAAAATCGGTGTTTGTTATAGTTTAAGTTAACGTTTTTACGTGACTTTTAATTCCGGATAGCCTACTTTTAATAAGGTTTGTGTTTTATAGGTCTTACGGAGTTTAAGGAGCTAATTGGAGCTTAACGGAGCACCAGGACGCGAATCGGGTTAACTGGAAGCGAGGAATCAAGAAATCAGAAATTGAAGTTTAGAGGCATCGTCGCCGACGCCACCATGGGCCGTCGGCGACGCCCCGTGGATCCTCCCCCGTCGCCCAATGTTCATCGTAGGCAGCAGGTTTAAGCGTCGAAGGAAACTGAAGAATGCACATGCCGTTGCCGACGGGGCATCAGGCCGTCGGCGACGGGAAATCGTTTACTGCATCGCGAATTTTGTGTTTTGAGATTTGGGGGACGGGTTTAAAAGAGAATTGGGGACCTATTTTGAAGGGTTATGAATTTTGGGAGTTTGAATATTGTTCTTGGAGCCACAATCATCTTCCACTCATCCAATCCATCCAATTACACTCCTCGATCCAAAACCCTAATCCCAACACCATCATCATCATCCTTCAAGCATCCATCACTCATCACCATCATTTATCACAAACCCTAACCACTTTCCATCATCACCTCCAAGTTCAAGATGCCAAGATTCAAGCTTTCATCATCCATTGATCGTGTGATGTTTACCATGAGCGGCTAATTCCCGGAGGTTTCACCCCGGTGTAGGTTTTTGTAAGTCTAGGGTTAAACATTGTTATTGGTTTGATTTGTGACAATTTGCTATTTTATTTTGAAGCTTATGACAATTGTCTTGCATTTGTATTGAATTCATAAATTGTCGAGTGAAGATTAAATTTGACTTTATGAAATGTTTATGTGCATTTATGCCTTGTCTAGGTTAGGATTTACATGTTCTTGGTAATGAAGTGCATCTTTGTCCGTTCTTTGTAACGTTGATAACTATTGACACCTAAGCCTCGTGACACTAAATTCGTTAATCACTGTTGCAATTGAATCAAATCTAAAACGTGTAGAAACCCTAGGAGTGCAATCACTGAACTGGGTGTGAACCTTGTTTCTCCATATTGTCTTACAATCGCATTTACTTTTATTGCAAACTTTCAAGTTCTGTTAGTTAATTAATCAAACAACTTGTTGGTTCATTCCAACACCTTTCTCAAATAAACAAATTAATCGTTTTTGTAGCAAGCTTCATAAAGTGGCAATCTTAATTCAAATCAATCTTGTCCGTACGCAAACCACAGGCTCTTCGTGGATCGACCCCGTGCTACCACTACTCATAGTTAAGGATAAATCAGGTTTATAAATATTATCTTTGACCGGGGCGCGACACCTAGATCAAATTTTGGCGCCATTGCCGGGGAGTTCGTGCGCTTTGTGTTTGGATTTATTGGTTTTTATGATTAACTGTTTAAGTGCTTGTTTTTGTATTATCATATCTGTTTTTGTGTGTTACGCGGGTGTGTTACTTGTGCAGGCTACAGGTAGTCCATGCATACACGGAACTCCGGAAGAACTTCACCGTTAGTATTCGAACCGTAGATTGAGCGGGTTGTTAGAAGAAATCTAGCCAACCGATTAAAGGCAACCGTTGTCTCTAATCCACCGAAGCCCAACACAACAAGCACCTCATCCGTTGGAACCGTTCCAATGGATAACCAAAATGCTAACCAACATCAATACCAATACCCAAATCACCCACCTCAAACCCAAACAATCAACCAGGTGGTAACAACTCAAGACCACCTACACCACCATTTCAAAATCGCGGTCCTAATCAAAACCTCAACCAACGAGCCCGTACACCTCCACCTCAAAACCAAAACCGACAAAACCCATTACCACCAAATGTCAACAACCGCAACGCTAACGCTAACCGTGGTGTTAATGCGAATCGTGGCAATCCCGCGAATGAAGATCAATTTGTCAATCTTGATGAATTGAGGAATAATATCCCGGATGATGAACCTTATAGCATACCCGGTTATCAATCACCGGAACATGTGAGCGTTCACATGGAAAACTCGGACGATGGGGGATATTATAATGATCGGGTTGAAGACGATGGATGGGGAAATGACAATGAAGGGTCTTTCCACGACGGTGGGAATTTTGGTTATAACGAAGGGGAGGGGGTATCAATATGCGAATGTTGTGGGAGATTATTATGGATACGGTTATGACCAAGGTAGAGATGACGGTTACGGGAACAACCATCAACCACGTAAACAATAGGCACCGAAACGATGGTAACAACAATTACAACAATCAAAATGTCAATCGTAATTGGATTCCACAATACGTGGGTGGTGGGAATCAAGGGGGTTATCGAGATGGGATAGAAGAGGGGATCGAAGAATGGGGGACCAAGAGGTGAACGGTCCACCAAGGAATAATCGATACAATCGTAACAACAACAATCAATGTCAACCACCGCAAGGAGTTGATGGTCGGTTCCGACCGATGATATCGGAAAATGATTCTCCGATTGTACCACCGCCAAGAGGAAGAGTTGCTTTTGATTGCAAACCCAACTACATCAACATACTTCCTCATTTTAATGGACGGTCGAATGATGAACCATATACGCATTTACAGGAGTTTTCGGCCATATGTAGCACCACTGGGGGTGGTCATTTCACTCAAGACGAGGTTCGCTTACGTCTTTTCCAATTCTCATTAAAGGACAAGGCTAAGCAATGGTTTTTAACATTGCCCACTAATAGCATTCACACTTGGGTGGAGATGCAACAAGCCTTCCTTGATGAGTATTACTCGATGGCCAAGACTGATTATGCGCGCGATGAGATTCGAGCGTTTAAGCAAATCTCGAGTGAACCGTTACATGAGGCTTTTATGAGGTATAAAGAACTGATCCGAAAATGTCCTCATCATCAAATCGAAAAGTGGGAATTGGTGAAGTGCTTTGTGAGAGACTTAGACGGAGAAACATGGAATCATCTGGAGTCAACTAGTAACGGAACATTGTTGAGTAATCATGAAGATTACGATTGGGAGTTTCTCAAGAGAATGGCTAAAAGATCGAAAACTAAAGAGTCGGCCGACCGAGCTAAGAAGCACCCTATATCCCGGTCACTACCCGACCTTGACTCTAGTTCAAGAGACCGCATTTCTACATTGGAACGGGAATTGGCCCGTATGAAGAAAAAGGAAGTTAACACGGTACAATTCGCGGGTTGCGATCGGTGTGGGGGACTCGATCATAGAACCATAGAATGTTAAATGGGAAAAGCCGAAGACACTGTAGAAGTGAATCAAGTGTTTGGTGATCGGAAGCATAATGACATGAACTCGAACACTTACCATCCCGGGTTGAGGAATCACCCTAATTTCCGTTATGGGAACGCCGAAAATCAAATGCACCCAAACTTTAATGCGGGTAACCAAGGCGGATCATCATACCAAAACCGCCAAGGCGGTAATCACGGGGGCTATCAAAGAAATTACAACCAAGGTAGTAATCAATCGCCTCAAAACCATGAAGGAAATTATCAGAGGGATTACAACCAAGGTGGTAACGGGGGAGGTAATCCGAACTCTCAAGGCGGTGGTGATGATTTAAGCGCCAAGATTGATGCACTCTTGAATGTTGTGAAAGAATCGAGCAGTGACATCAAGGAAATGAAAAAGGCGAATGAGATAAGGGATAAATCTCATGAGGTGTTGGCAAAGCAAGTGGGGCAACTTCCTGAAAAGGTAGCTCATATGCGAGGAAGTGGAGGAAGACTTCCAAGTGATACCACTGTACACCCTAAGCATCAAGGATCCAACTCGAAGAACACACGTGAGGTACCAATTAATAAAATTTCTTTACGTAGTGGTCTAGTCATAGATAGTGGTGTCGAAGCACCACCACCCTAGTTTGTTGAAGGGGTGGTAGAAGATGTCAGTGATGAGGAGAGTGATGACGGTCAAACGGGTGCAAATAAAAATGTTTCTGAAAAAAGTAAAAATACCCCCGTCGTGACCGTCCCAGTTCCAAAAGCTAAGGAAAAGGGCGTGGAGGTTAATACCGCCCCTTATCCCAAAGCTTTATTGGGACCATCTAAGAAGGTGGTTACGAAACGTGGCCCACAACAAGAGGAAATGTGGGAAACTTTTAAACAAGTAAAAATCAACTTACCTCTCTTAGATGCGATCAAGCAAGTGCCCTCTTATGCGAAGTACTTAAGGAATTGTGCACCCAGAAACGATCTAACAAGTTTCCCAAGAAACTTGATTTGACTGAAAATGTTAGTTCGATTCTTTCGGGTGCACTTCCACCAAAGCTACAAGATCCGGGGGTGCCCATTATTTCTATTCAAGTTGGTGAATTTAAAATGACACGGGCACTTTTGGATCTTGGGGTGAGTGTGAGTATCCTGCCGGGTAGTTTGTATGACCAATATGACTTTGGTCCACTTCAGTCATCTAACACCACTGTGGTGTTGGCGGACTTGACACCCAAACTACCCCGTGGGATAGCCACTGATGTGATAGTAAAAGTCGATGATTTTTATTATCCGATGGACTTTCTTGTACTTGATTATGTTTCCTTGGACCGAACTAAACAACCAACGGTTATACTCGGTCGACCATTTTTGGCAACATCAAATGCCCAAATCAATTGTAAAAACGGGTACGGTCGACATGACTTTTGGTAACCGTCAGGTTGCGGTTAAACGTTTTTCCGGGATTGACGAATCCTCTAATTGGTGACTAATGCTATATGGCGGACGTCATTGACGAGTGTATACCTCTATGTGACATTAGTGTCTAAGAGAAAAAACATAATAGAGGAATGTTGCATGTTTGACAGGTTGCAAGTGGAAACAAATCGAAGCATGGATGAGGAGGTCAAAAGAATGGAGGTGATGGCGGCAAAGGAAGGAAGACCCACTTGGACACATCAAGTGGAAAGTCTTCCGGAAAAGATTGATACGAAATTGAAACCGTCACTAGTGGAGCCTCCGGTTGTCGAATTGAAGGTGTTGCCCAAGCATTTGAAGTATGCTTATGTGGCTGAAGGCAACACGCTTCCGGTGATCATAGCGCCTAATCTAACCGGAGAGCAAGAGGAAAAGCTTATGGAGGTCTTGGTCACCCATAGAGCCGCTATTGGGTAGACCATTGCTGATCTGAAGGGAATCAGTCCCTTAGTGGTGATGCACAAAATCATCACCGAAGATGGTATCACTCCTTCTCGTGACGCACAAAGGCGATTAAATCCCAACATGCAAGAGGTCGTCAAGAAGGAGGTGTTGAAGTGGCTAGATGCGGGTACTATTTACCCCATCTCTGATAGCCGGTGAGCCCAACGCAAACGGTCCCGAAAAAGGCAGGCATTCAAGTCGTCACAAACGACGCAGGTGAAGAGGTTGCCACCCAGCTGGTAACCGGGTGGCGGATTTGTATTGATTATAGGAAGTTAAATTCTGCAACTTCCAAAGACCATTTCCCTTTACCTTTTATTAACCAAAATTGTTGAGAAATTAGCGGGTCAAAAATTTTATTGCTTTCTAGATGGGTATTCGGGTTACAACCAAATAGCTATCCATCCAGAAGATCAAGCTAGGACAACATTTACTTGCCCCTATGGTACTTTCGCATTTAGGCGAATGCCGTTTGGGCTATGTAATGCCCCCACCACCTTTCAAAGGTGTATGATGAGTATATTCTCGGACATGGTGGGGGAGTCCTTAGAGATCTTTATGGATTATTTCTCAATTTTTGGGTCATCCTTTGAGGCATGCCTTGACCAACATATTCTCGGACATGTGTTGAGAAAATTTTCATTTTGAGTTGGGAGAAGAGCCATTTTATGGTTCAGGAAGGGATTGTGTTGGGGCATGCAGTGTCGAGTCGTGGGATAGAGGTCGACCGTGCAAAGGTGCAAGTCATCTCTACTTTACCGTATCCCACGAGTATTAAAGAGGTTAGATCATATTTAGGTCATGCGGGTTTTATAGAAGGTTTATTAAGGGGTTTAGTGATATTACGAAACCTTTATGTAAATTGTTGCTTAAGGACCAATCGTTTGATTTCAGCAAAGAGTGTCTGTCACACCCCGACCCGCAGCGGAATAAGAGTCGGGGCATAATTGGGTTATCACCAAAGCTCATGACATTTACTAATATGTTTCATATTTAATAAAGTCAAAGTTACATTTCCAAATATCCAAACATGTTCATTCAATACAAAGAAAATAAACCAAACATAACAATCCCAACTCTAAATCGTTTTATTCTTCTAGTCCAAGTCCTATGTGTTCCTAGCTGCTGCTGGTTCACCTGTATCATGTGTAAAAAATGGGGGTTTTTGGGTCAACATAAGTTGGCGAGTGAACCTTATTAGATAAACATTTATTAATGAATTACTTGTTAGTTTATCAATGAAAAATTATGCATAATCATAGATGAGCAAATGTAAATAATCAAGCAGTAGCAAATAGCAGTCACAACTATAACATACATAACATATGACAGCATACATGAACATACCAACATCATACTATAAATAACATAAATGAAACTGTGCGATCAAGGCTCAATCAAACGGAGCCGATCGTATTGCATGTACTGAAAATGAAAATGTCTGTGCGATCAAGGCTCAATCAAACGGAGCCGATCGTATGTGGGCACGCCAGGTTCAACCTCATAATGAAATGGGGAACATGCTCAACGCTCATAATGCAATGGGGAGCGGCGGCCTATGAAATTGCATGTACTGAAAATATAAATTGCATCCAACAATACAACAGAAACAAATTGAATACACATGTTCATGATATGATGTATGCACAATGGTTTAACTATAATATATATACAAAGACACATGATACACCCCAAAACGTGATTAAAACGGGGAATTTGTAAAGATTCACTCACATTGGGTGCGTTGGATTGGAGATGGTGAGATGCGCACGAGTTAGATGAGCGGAACAACGAAAAATACTAACCTAAATAATAACGGAAAAATATATTAAATGAGTGGATTTTATTAAGGATTTTAATGAAATTTTTAGATATATTTTTGTGAGTTTATGGCTATTTTCTATCTTTAAAAATGTTATTTTTAAGTATTTTTAATTGATTTTTAAATTAAATTAAATACATAAAAATATAAAAAAAATTGTTTATTTTGCGTTGACCGTTGACCGTTGACCGTTGACCTGTTGACTTGTTGACCGGTTCGGTCAATGACATGGTTTGCGCTGGGTGAGGCTCGAACCCGAGACCTCCCGTACGCATGCACGCAGCTCTACCAACTGAGCTACGTGTCTAACTCGAAATAATCTTGTTTTTAATTATATTTATACACTTATTCAGTTTAACCGAAATTCTTTTATTTGCAAAAACATTTTAATTCAACGGACCGGTGCTAGTGACGGGTTTCGAACGCGCGACGTATGGCTTAATGTTGCACACAGTCCACCGCTGGACTGTGTGTCTAACCTGGTTATTATCTCGGTTTTTATTATACTTAACCACTAACTGAGTTAACCCGGTTTAGTTTTTAAACAAAAAGGCATTTTTATACATAAGGAGTGCGTGTAGCAGGAATCGAACTCGGGACATGCGTATGTATTTTGAACACAGTCCACCGCTGGACTGTGTGTCTAACCCGTTAAAACTACCAATTTTAATTATACTTATAGTATTGTTAAAGTTCATCTTCTTCACTGGATTTTACGACAGCAGTTTACATCATTGAAACTTATTAATTCGATTGCTAAGCATTACACAAACTGATAAGAGATAGCAGGGATGACAATTAGAGGATAAACATACCGGTGAACGATTTGTTACAGAGTTCCGGCAGGCGTCGGTCTCTGTTTTTGTGCACCTCAACTGAACAGACGATTAGCCGTTCTTGATTAGTCCATTGTGGAATTGAAGTGATAAACAAACGTTAACGATGTGTTTGAAGGTCCTTCCCGTATCACAGACGGCAATAAAGACTTTCAGAATCTTTTCGGCGAACTGAAATTAGTTGAATACAGCGCCTGAATTCGATTTCAATTGAGTGGTTTAAGTTAGAAATAGCTTAAGAATTGTTGAACTGCAATAATATTGAGAGAATTACCGTTTGAGGATGAATACGGTTTTCCGGCGAGATTTGCAGAAAATTCCGGCGAGTTGATTTAAGCGTTCTGATGGTCTGAAAATGTGACGAAATTGAAATGGAGTATTGTTATGACGTTTCTGAGTCGCGAGAGAGGTCTGGAATTGAAGTAATTGTGACTTGATTCATTTCGGTTATAAAAACCGATTAATAAAGAAAATTGATGTTCAATCACTTCTGAATTGATTACAATCATCGGTTCATCGGTATAAAATGTGAATGAACGATTAATCAAACGATTAGACGATTGAATTGCCGATTTCAGTTTCTCAGTTGGCGCAACCGGTTTTAACCGAGTTTGTGTATAAATCTCATTTGTTTCCTAGAGATAACAGAAAACACAAAGCGGCGGAGTGGTGATGTGAGTGTGTGTTAAGGTGTTGGAGTTGTTCTTGGCTGACCCGAGTTCGAGTCCCGGCAGCAACATAATTTTTTTATTTATTTTGTTTTAACTTTTTATCAAATATAATTTTTATAGTTTAGTTTATTTATTAATTATGTATCGTTTTAAATCAAATAATCATAAATATTCAACATAACTTTTATAACTTGATATTCGATTACAAAACGGAGCGGGTTTTGAAAACCCGATTTTTACAAATGTTACAGTGTCAAACCGCTTTTAACATTTTGAAAGAGAAATTAGTGGAGGCCCCAATATTGCAATCGCCGAATTGGTCTTTACCAGTCGAAATCATGTGCGATGCGAGTGATTATGCGGTTGAGGCCGTGTTGGGTCAAAGGGTAGAAAAGAAACTCGTTGCAAGTAAGACTCTTTCAGATGCACAATTGAATTATACAACTACCAAAAAAGAGCTACTCGCGGTGGTATTTGCGTTGGAAAAATTTTGGGCTTACATATCGGGTAACAAAGTTGTTATATATTCTGATCACACTGTTGTCAGGTACCTCATGGAGAAAAAGGATGCAAAGCCGAGATTGATCCGTTGGGTTCATCTATTGCAACTTGACCTAGAGATACGGGACAAGAAGGGTAGTGAAAACATGGTGGCGGACCACTTGTCCCGATTGATGGTGGAAGAGGGTTCTTCACGTGTAGAGATTGATGACGCATTCCCAGATGAGCATATTTTGAAAGTCACTATTTTACCTTGGTATGCTAACATTTTGAATTATTTGGTTACAGGTGACTTACCAGCTCATTGGGATCGGAGCAGAAGGTTGCACTTCATGTCGCAAATCAAATACTATACGTTGGAGGAACCGGACTTGTTCAAAATATGTCCGGATCAAGTTGTTCGAAGATGCATTCGGACGAGGAGATCCCGAGTGTTTTGACGCACTTGCATTCATTTGCTTGTGGGGGCATTTCAGTGGTCACAAAACTGGGCACAAAGTGCTCAATAGTGGGCTTTATTGGCCAACTATCTTCAAAGATGCATTTACTTTTGCTAAAAACTGTGTTGAGTGTCAAAAATTAGGGGGTATTTCTAAACGGGATGAGATGCCCATGCAACCGATCCTTATTGTAGATATTTTTGATGTGTGGGGGATCGATTTCATGGGCCCCTTTCCTAATTCGCATGGCAACATGTATATCTTGGTGGCGGTCGACTATGTGTCGAAATGGGTTGAAGCGATCGCTACCAAGACAAATGACCATACTGTGGGTTGCAATTTTGTTCAAACGAATATAATTTCTAGATTTGGGATTCCCGAGTAATCATTAGTGATGGAGGGTCTCACTTCAAAAATTTTAACCTTGGCAAACTATTGAAACGGTATGGTGTTGACCATCCAAATGCTACCCCCTATCATCCGCAAACAAGCGGTCAGGTAGAGGTATCGAATAGGCAAATCAAAGATATTTTGCAAAAGATTGTTCGACCGGACCGTAAGGACTAGTCGACAAAGTTAAATGATGCTTTATGGGCCTATCGCACGGCACATAAAACACCGATTGGTACCACACCTTACCGTTTGGTTTACGGTAAAAATTGCCATTTGCTAGTTGAGCTTGTGCATCGTGCTTTTTGGGCTATTAAAGAGGTTAACATGAAATACGATGATGCAGGTAAGGAGCAAAAGTTAAAGTTATGCGAATTGGAAGAGCTTTGGGATGAGGCGTATGAGTGTGCTTCGATATACAAGGATGGAATGAAGCGAGCACATGACACAAAGTTGAAGCCAAAAGAGTTTGTGGTAGGACAAATGGTTTGGCTTTACAACTCAAGGCTTAAATTCTTTCCCGGGAAGCTCAAGAGTAAGTGGATGGGCCCATAACGTGATCACACGGGTCGGAAAATTGGGTGATGTCACCATTGAGGACCCAAAGGATGGGTCAAAGCAAACGGTTAACAGTCATCGTCTAAAACCATTCCTTGATGGTAATGATGATAAGGGTGAGAAGAACACGGAAGTGGTAAGTTTCGTGGTGGGCGTACCACATTACGAGGTCATTTGAGAACCGGTAACACGTTTTGTAGAGTTATGTACTATTTTTAATTGTTTGGGGTGCATCGTTTTAGAGTAATTATGCTTATTGTTTTGATCTAACAACTCTTTGAGATGTGTGAAGTTCCGGAAGCTATAAACGAGTCTCGATAACACGAGGTATGTGTTTAAACTCTTTTATGTGTATTGGGGACAATACACGACTTTATGGGGGGTGGTAGGATCGTTAACGATAAGTTAGTAGTGAATATTAAAACCGAAAATGTCACACAAAAGATTTTTTCTAATTTTTAGGATTTAAATTAAGCTAAGCTGTTTGTGTAAAAAGTTCATGTTTTTGTCCATAGTAAAAAAAAAGGATTTAGGGGTGCCGTCGGCGACGGGGCTTCAGGCCGTCGCCGACGGGTTGCCAAATGTTGGCCGTCGGGTGAAAAGTGTCGTAGACAGCAGGATAGTGCGTCGGGTGAGAAATTGAGAAATCCCACTTTTGGGAGGGCGTCGGCGACGGACCAAAGCACCGTCGGCGACAGTGCTTGGTTTATCGGCCGACGCTGAATGGTTTTGACGCATCTTTTTGACCCGAAACCCATTTTTAGCCAACCAAACTCGACCCAAACCTTATTTTAACCACATAATTGACCCATAAGACCCTACATCTGATCTCTAACCTCTCTTATACCACAAATCCTCTGCATTCATCCCCACCACAACTCACTTCATCTTCGATCATCTTCATCTCCCTCATAAGAACCCTAATCTTCAAACCTTCATAACTTCTTCAAATCTCCACCAAATCCAGTGATTCTTGAGCCTATTTTGTGTATTTTTCCAAGAGGAACAAAACCCCCAACTTTGTTTTCAGTGATTCTTGCTAGTTTGCAAGATTTTTGGGCATGAAATTTCGGGTTTTTTGAAGAAATTCATCAAACTTCAAGCTTTTCTTCTTTCTCTAGCTCTTCTTGCTTAAGCTACATAAAAGGCATGATTTTTCTCAGATTTAAGCATGATTATCATATGGTTAGTCAATTTCTTCCGAAATTTTTAAACTTTTTGGTTTAGAGTAGGTTGTTTATTGCAATGTATGATGTTATAGCTTATATGTGAGCATGGATAGATGATTTGGGTGGGATTTGAGCTTACAACAACTTTTGTGATGTGATTACACATGTTGTTAGTATGCTTGAACATGAGCATGATGTTGAATCTTGTTGAACTTCCATGGATTTGGGAATAAACATGATGAATATTAAGTTTTAGATTATAAAGTTGCCACTTTTAAGTTTAAACAAGCTAATTTATATCTAAAGCAAAAGTTCAATCAACATCATTGTTTATGTTCAAAAGTTGGAGTGTTTGAAGTTTTGGGTATACTAATTGGTTCCTTGTGTTTGATTGTAGCCATGTTTTCCCGAAAAAGAAGTAAGACATCCGGTGAAGGGTCATCTTCACGAGCCGGTTCGGGCTTACGATATGTCCAAAAGAAATGGGAACAATTAAGTAATGTTGAAGAGGATGATGGTCAATTGGAACGCCAGGACTGGGATTGGGATGAATTCAGAAATAGCCGTACAGCTTCGCAGTGGAACAACAACAAGAAGAAACTGTTGTCGAGGTATAACAATAAAAAACTGGAAGCAAAAATGTGGAGATGGAAGATGGTTTCCGGGAACGTCACCACTTCGGTCCCGGAACGATCTGTTTCGGAAAGATCTGTTAACGTGGAGGAGTTCAGGGCTATAGGAATCGTCCAAAAGTTTGAAAGGCTTGGCTGGGAGAGAGTTTTGGATTGGTGTGAAGACATCACACCGAAATTATTTGGCAGCAGTTTGTGAGTGGCTGTCAACATTACGGTTTTTAATCAGGGATGGACCACTGGTCACGTGGCAATTGATTGGTGACATTGGGAAAAATCAGATGATCATGTCATTCGAGCACACGAATTGTATTGCTCGTTTTGATTCGTTGGGAGCGGATACTTATTACTACTACACCATTGACCAATTTCTGGATAACAAGGTGAACCCTGCTGACCCAGCCGGCATGTTAGTCATTGTGCTGCCGGGGTCCGGTGGGTTAGGTGAGTCGAGAAACGATCTGTCATTGGAGGGGCAGATCCTCCAAGGTATATCTCTTGAGAATGTCATGGTGCGGTTTGGAGACCGCGGGAAGGTAAAGGCGCCCGACTGTAGGGTGCTACATTCATTGTTGGTTGGTGCGCCAAAGTTGTCATGGTGCCAAATTGTGATGATAAACATGTGGGACACGCGTGAATCATGCACCAGAAAAATACCGTATGTGAGGTTGATAAGCGCAATGATCCTACAGCAAAACGCTTTACCCGCCGACTCGTTATGGGTAACCAAGCCAATTGATCAAGTTTGTTTCGCCTCAATCAGGCGGCATTGGAAGATTAGCGTGGAGGTCTATGGTCACCAATATACGGTGAAAGATGATCAGGGTCACCAATTCACGTTTACGGATCCCACTGCAGCCCAAGGGGCTGTACAAGAAGAGGAAATGCATGATGTGGAAGAGGAAGAAGAACAGGCCGGTCCGAGGGGACCGAGACAGAGATATGCCCGACAGCATCGGGAATTTCAAATGAGGTTGCTCAAATCGTTGTCTCCCGGTATAGGCCGGATTACACCAATTATAATCGGGGGCAACAGGGGGTGTATGACAACGTATCCGCGGGTATTGGGGAGAATCGCGGGTACCATGAGGAAAGGCGCCAATGGGAGCAAGGCTTCCAAACTCAGTATCAAAACCATTGGAATGAGGAAGCTGCCCATAGGACCAAAGTTGAACAATATTGGGAAGAGCAACCGTTGTTTCAAGCGCAGCAACAATCTCGATTCGATTTGATGGAGCAACAGCGGGCTCAAGAAAATGCTCAACGAAGAGCATGGGAGGAGGAACAAGATCGTCTCCGTATGGAGCGGGAGGCCTATGAGGATAGGCGTTGGATGGCGACCGCTACAGATCAACAAATAGCCATCAATAACACCAAGATCCTGCATGATCGAGAGAGGCATCATCGGAATTTGATGGCCGGGTTGCCATTTCAGCAACATACACCATGGTTCAACTATGAGGACCTTCCCGTGCCTCAAGGACCCTCCGACCCATCTCCACATTGGCCCGAAATGTCAGGCTCAAGTTTCGTCCCGATACAGCCACCACCACCAGCTGAAGGGGAATCTAGACCGCTCGATTATTGGAAGGATATCTTGTCTTCCCTCACCGGGTTCCCATTATAACCCGTACCCGCCTAAAGACCCGAACGAACAGTACCAAAGGTAGGCGAGGTATGTTTTATGTTGTTGTTGTACCTTTTTGTTTTTAGTTTGTGTTCTAGTTAGATTTTATTGCTTTCTTAGTTAAATGAACGTTGTGAGTGTGTTCTCTGTATAACCCTCACAAGACCTACTCGTCCTTCCGAGCTATCGGAAGGTTTAAAAGGGCTTGTTGCATAAGCTAATGCAACCGCGATTCCTACGAAAGTGAGTTAGGATTGTTATTGTTGTACATTATTTTCCACATAAGTCAAAGTAAATTAACGTATGGATCGGTGATATTTTCATAAAAGTGGTAGAACTAGGTTACTAACAAATTTTGATGGTTGTGAGAAGCATGCTTCTACACAAGGGTTGAGATTTGTAGGTACATTATGTTCGTGAGACGACCGCTTTGTTGAAGGATGTGGAGCAAATGAAGAACGAGCTCGGAATTCAGGTGCATACGTTTCTTTTTACCTTGATTTTTAGTTAGATAATAAGTGGAGTGTAAATTGTATTTTAGTCTCCGAGGTGAAAGTTTTGGGAAATTAGCCGCGTCACATCCCTTGTGCATTATAAAGAGCCCTAACTCTACACATTGAGGACAATGTTAACCTCAAGTGTGGGGATGGGGTAGTAAAAGTTTTTCGATTATGACCCGTTCATTTAAACACTACACATTGAGGGCAATGTTAACCTCAAGTGTGGGGATGGGGGAAAATTTCAAAAAACTTTCAAAAATGTCTTTGTTTGAAGCAATCTAAAAGCACAAGTAACTAAGTTAGCGAGGGATGGCACGAACCATTTGGTCTTTTGTCATGGTCGAGTTCAAAATTAAAGGCATAAAAAGTATTTAATGGGTGGTTATTTGGGAATAATTTGCCTAAGAAACTTGTAATTGTGCATATCACATTTCATACCCTTAATATGTGAGTGTTTGAGCTACTTGTATACATTATGCATATACATGTTTCTTTGTTTGAGTGGTCCGTTAGTCATGTATTGTAGAACTTGCATCTTTTGATACGTTTGAGACCATAGACCGAATGCAAGCATGAGAATTATTAAGGCAATAGGTAAACCTTTTTGCTTTACACCATTTATTTAGCCTTACCCAAACATATCCCCTAGTAGCCAATGTTGAGCCTAATCCTTTCATTTGATCGCCCAAATTAGCCTTTAAGCTTAAACCTTTCTAACCCGTGTGATGGAAATTCGATCATAGTATTAGTTAATTAGTTGTGTATATAGTTTGAAAAAGAAATTAACCAGAAAATACTATGAAAAATAGAGAAGAATGATTGAAGAAAAACACAAAAAGATGTGCGGTAGTTGTGAATAAAAGGCGAACGTTTTAGCCTATTAGTTATCGACTTGTGTTTAGTCGGTTTAGTGTAATTGTAATAAAGATCGAATTTTCATCACCTTAGCCACTTTAAATATCCTATACCATACCCTTAGCCTAGCCCTGTTACAACCCGTTAAAGACCTTTTGACTTGTGCTTAGTATTCGTGTTCGGTGGTGGAGAATGATTGAGTTGCAAGCATATGCGGGTATATGTTCTATTCGGTTTTGAGTGATCACTTTAAAAAAGGTGCTAATACATCATTAAAATTAGTCAAATTGGTAAACCGAGTGGAGTGAACATTGTGAGGGATATGCATATGTTGTGGGTTTTAAGGGCGGGCTAATCTTGAATAACCATTTTCATATGACTAGTCCATTGAGTGTTAAATAACTTGAAATTGCAAAACACCTTGAACCAGGTATGACTTGAGACCTTAACTTACGTCTCAAGAATGGGAATGTATTTCTTGTTTGACCCACGTGAAAGTGAAAAACAGATTTGCTTGAGGGCAAGCAAAAGACAAGTGTGGGGATGTGATGCGTGGGTGTAAATCGGTGTTTGTTATAGTTTAAGTTAACGTTTTTACGTGACTTTTAATTTCGGATAGCCAACTTTTAATAAGGTTTTGTTTTTTACAGGTCTTACGGAGCTAATTGGGAGCTTAACGGAGCACCAGGACGCGAATCGGGTAAACTGGAAGCGAGAAATCAAGAATCAGAAATTGAAGTTTAGAGGCATCGTCGCTGACGCCACTATGGGCCGTCGGCGATGCCCCGTGGATCCTCCCCCGTTGCCCAATGTTCATCGTAGGCAGCAGGTTTAAGCGTCGAAGGAAACTAAAGAATGCACATGCCGTCGCCGACAGGGCATCAGGCCGTCGGCAACGGGCCGTCGTTTACTGCATCGCGAATTTTGTGTTTTGAGATTTGGGGGACGGGTTAAAAGAGAATTGGGGACCTATTTTGAAGGGTTGAATTTTGGGAGTTTGAATATTGTTCTTGGAGCCACAATCATCATCAACCATCATCTTCCACTCATCCAATCCATCCAATTACACTCTTCGATCCAAAACCCTAATCCCAACACCATCATCATCATCCTTCAAGCATCCATCACTCATCACCATCATTTATCACAAACCCTAACCACTTTCCATCATCACCTCCAAGTTCAAGATGCCAAGATTCGAGCTTTCATCATCCATTGATCGTGTCATGTTCACAATGAGCGGCTAATTCCTGGAGGTTTCACCCCGGTGTAGGTTTTTGTAAGTCTAGGGTTAAACATTCTTATTGGTTTGATTTGTGACAATTTGCTATTTGATTTTGAAGCTTATGACAATTGTCATGCATTTGTATTGAATTCATAAATTGTCGAGTGAAGATTAAATTTGACTTTATGAAATGTTTATGTGCATTTATGCCTTGTCTAGGTTAGGATTTACATGTTCTTGGTAATGAAGTGCATCTTTGTCCGTTCTTTGTAACGTTGATAACTATTGGCACCTAAGCCCCGTGACACTAAATTCGTTAATCACTGTTGCAATTGAATCAATCTAAAACGTGTAGAAACCCTAGGAGTGCAATCACTGAACCGGGTGTGAACCTTGTTTTCTCTATATTGTCTTACAATCGCATTTACTTTTATTGCAAACTTTCAAGTTCTGTTAGTTAATTAATCAAACAACTTGTTGGTTCATTCCAACACCTTTCTCAAATAAACAAATTAATCGTTTTTGTAGCAAGCTTCATAAAGTGACAATCTTAATTCAAATCAATCTTGTCCGTACGCAAACCACAGGCTCTTCGTAGATAGACCCCATGCTACCACTAACTCATATAAGGATAAATCGGGTTTATAAATATTATCTTTGACCGGGGCGCGACGCCTCGATCAGATATCAATAATACCTTTTTGCATGGACATCTTACTGAGAATGTCTTTTTTTCTTGGAGCAACCAAACGGTTTTATCAATCCTCAGTTTCCATCCCATGTTTGCAAATTAAAGAAAGCTATTTATAGCTAAAAACAAGCTCTTAGGGCTTGGTTTCGCCGTCTAAGCTTGTTTCTCCAACATTATGGTTTCTCATGTAGCCGAGCCGACCCGTCATAGTTCATTTACAAGCATGACTCATGTATAATGTATTTGCTTGTGTATGTTGGATGATCTTATTCTCACGAGCAATCATACATCGACTTACATCATTTATCTCATGTCTGCATAACGAATTTGCCATCAAGGATCTTGGGAAACTCAACTACTTTTTGGGATTGGAGGTTACCTAGACTAAAAATGGCCTTTTCTTAAACCAATCTAAATACACCTTGGAGATTCTAACACGAGCAAAAATGTTGGATGCTAAACCTAATCCAACATCTTTAAGCACCACTGTTTCGTTTGTTTCTACAGCTACTATGTTTCTAGATGCCACTCTCTATCACTCAATTACAGGTGCTCTCCATTATTTGACGATCACAAGACCTGCCATTTCTTGTGCTTTAAATCAAGTCGGTCAGTTTATACATGCTCCAACTACTACTGATCTATGAAGCACGGGGACAACTTGGAGCCATGACTACGCGGACGGCATGGGGATAGAAACACGCCAGAAACGCCATGGGGACGTCCAGTAGATGTTTCCGGGAATATGGGTACGACATCGAAACGCTTACGTGAAATTGGGGACGACAGTTTGACGTTTCGGGGACGTTTCCTTAATATATTTGTCATGAAAGCCCACTTAGTAGGGGGCTATTTGATTAAAAACCTAAAGCCCACTTAAGTAGGGGCCTATTTGATAAAAAAAAAAAATCCTATAAGCCTCCTTTTCTTCAACCACACATATTTTACACTTTTGAACTTTTTAGCGGTTGTTTTTCTATGTTTTTTAAATTTTATATTCCTAGATGATGAAATAATCCAATCAAAGTTATTAGATAACTATATATTACTTGTTCTCACGTTTATTTGAATCAGTATTTATCAGTTTATATAATTGTTTTTGTTTTAATTATATATATATATATATATAATATATATATTCGAAAAGATATTTTAGTTATATTTTTATTTAACATATTTTTATTTTTTTTATTTTTTTGCCGTACCCGTATCTTTGATTTTGAGTTTTGTCATTCCCCGTATCCGTATCGTCCCGGTACCCAAGTCCTGTACCCGTTCCCGTGCTACATAGCTACTGATTATTATCAAGAAGTTAAAAGAATCTTGCGCTATCTTAAGGGAACTATTTCTTTCGGGCTACATTACATCCGTCCCACTTCGACATCGCTGCTTGGTTACTCTGATGCAGATTGAGCATGTTTCTTGGAGACTCGTCACTCTACTTATGGTTACTCTATATTTTTAGCAGGGAATCTAATTTCTTGAAGTGCTAAGAAACTAGCTATTGTTTCCAGTGAATTAGAATATCGAGTTATGGCTAACACCACTCCATACATTGTTTGGATAACTCAACTTCTACGGGAACTTCATGCGCTTCTGCCAGACAGAAATCAAAGCACTATTTTTCTAACCCAAAATCCCGTTGCTCATAAGTGGACCAAACACATTGATCTTGATTATCACTTTTTGCGTGGATTAGTGATTGCTGGTAAATTAGCTACTAAATTTGTTCCGACCAAGCTTCAGGTGGCTGACATTTTCACAAGAGTCTTCCTTGTTCTCAATTTCATTTTTTTCGACACAGGCTTCGCATTGGTCCTCCACCGTTCAGCTTGCAGGGGATGTTAGATAATATACTTGCAATTAATGTTTCATTATTTTTTATTGTATATATGTGATTCTTTATGTATTCAAGTGTAATTATCTTGTCTATATATAACTCCTTGTATTATGATTTATTTAATGAAGCTAACCTTTAAGATACAAACAAAGTATGCAAGTATGTTACTATGTTCGTATGTAAAGTTGATTATAAATATTAAAAGATCATAATCCATCTATACATCAAATATCCAATATGTATAGTTATCGGTGATCTTTGTGACTATCTATACGCTCATCACGTTTATAGGAATGTAGTATTCCATGAAGGAAGCACCTCTACAAATTTAAAAAATCATATACCAGAAGGGATAAAATGCTTCACGGAAATGTTAGCAAACAAGCTTCAACTTTACATGAGATCAAGAAAACCATCCTGACATAGTGTAATCCACAAACATATAATCCATGTGAAGAAATAACAGGAGATCATATACATGAGAAGAAATTACTAGAGATCATATACATAGTGGAATCATATACGTGAGAAGAAATTAGTGGAATACATGAGAAGAAATTACTAGATATCATATACAAAAGCAGAAATGACTTTATAAAGTAGAAAGTGTTTAGATAATGAGTATCTGCTCATATATTAAGCAGTTGGGTATGACGCCATCATGGCAATGCCACAAAGTCCATTTTCAGTGGCTACATCTCTTTGCATTCGAATATAACCTTCCTCTCCCCAAGTTGTACCCCATGAATTCTTTACAAGCCAATACTTGGTGCCATCATCATCAGTACCTTATCCAACTGCTGTAACACCATGGTCTAGCTGGGTTCCACATTCTCCTGTGAAAACACCGCTTTTGTACGACATGAAATCTTGTCCACTGGCATCAATGGCTACAGAAACCGGCTACATAGCCACAGCCTTCAACAATGCCGCTTCGTTGTTGGCAGGCACGTCTTCGTATCCAGTGATTGTGGCAGCATGGGAAGATTCTTTTGTTGTGCTACAAGTGCCATCAATTCCTTCATATGGGTAATTAGTCTCGGTAGTTATGCCTTTGTTTTGTATGATAAATTTGAAGGCTTCATCCATAAGACCGCCGTTGCAACCTTGATCTTCACCACTTGTGTCGCAATCTACTAGTTCTTGTTCAGATAATGATACCAATTTTCCAGTAGACAATTGGTTGATACCTTCGGTAGCTGCTACTGCTGAAAAAGCCCAGCAACATCCTATACAACGTAGTATAAGTTAGAACTGAAATTTGATAAGCGTGAAAAACGACAAACTATCTTGAAGATTTTCCTGAATTTTCATTTAATAAGAAAATCACAAGTTGTCACCAATTCATGTAATTTGTTGCACATATTAATTTCTTAATTATCATATATAATTTCCAAGTTGTCTATTTGATGAGACATGCTAAATTTTCCCCTATATAATAGGGTTCCATGTAATATTGGTTTAACCATTCAATAACATACCATATTTCTCTCAGTTCAAAGAGTAATTTTCTATGTTTATTTTTTTTTCTTTTCCGGCTTGCATGATACGCAACGGATTGCAATTTGGTCCTGCGGCAAAATTGCGTAGGAACTTATTCCCACTGTGGGTTCTTTGAGAAAGATATTTCATGGAAATTTGTCGAAAATATATGTTCCCTACACATTTTTTAGTAGGAACGTCCCAGTTTTCTAGAAGTGTTGAGAACATAACAGTTTGATCACTTACCGCACTGGCCTTGATCCTTCACCGGTGTCACAGCTCCTTTTTGCCTCCAGTCCGTTGAAGATGGAACTGTGGTTAAGTTTTCATACCTAAAACCTGTAGTTCTAGGATGAGATGAAATCTTAAAGCCGTTGCGTGACTCCCGAAATTCCTCATATGTCAGGTCCGTAAATGCATTGACGCCAAGCTTGTAAGACTTGCCCCCCTCACTGTTGAATGCCTCTATGTGCTCAACATTAGCCTTAAATATTGTAAAGCGCATTTTCTTTTCCGCTGCATCTTTGTAAACACGTCCATGGACCGCCGTCCACTGCTCATGTTTCTCCACCATGGATGCTTCATGTAGCGATCGGGACATGACTTCCATACTTGATATTCCCACAAGAAGAAGCACTGCGAAGGCCAAACTCCTGTTGACTTTAAGAGCCATGTCTGACTTGCAAAGAGAAAGTGTCAAGCTGAACAACTCAAATAGATTAATAAACTGTTAGATGATTGTTGAGTTTCAGAGAAAGACATATATAGAACTGAATATGGTTACTATAATAGTCAAAACAAATTATCTGAGTGAAATTGCATTCTATGTGTAACCAGGTATCCTATAAGAATATTATTATATTAGTTACATTTTCTTGAATGCTAAGCAAGTTATTTGTGACTATATATGGACAACAAAACTAGGCTCTCGATCCATGGAAGATGATTAGTTCTACTTAATTGAAATAAATATATATAATATATATATATATGATTGTCTCTAATTTTGTTTCTTCACGTTGAGGTTGAGCTACTAGTCAAAGGGACAAATTGCCTTGTCAACCTTATATTCAAAATATTCAAATGTGAATAAAATCGTGATCATGTAGCCAAACAAAGTTTACGAAGCCCATGACAGATAATTTAAACGATTATCATAAACCAAATTATTTTCTCCTGCGTACCGAAGACACTCGAATACAAAAGCCGCTTCCCTTTTTAGTTATTTAGACCGAGTAGAAGTTGTTGGTTTCAGGCCCCCACACTAACTCACTAACTCTCGTGAAAGTGTATATGCAATATAACTTGCAGAAAGTAAATGAAAATGAAGGTTACTTTTGCATTCAATAAAAGAGAGTACAAATAAAAAAATAAAAGGCTACCCCTATTTATAATTAACAAAATACATATGGCTTAATAAACTAAGTCCACGATCTCCTCCTTATTTGCATCAAACTCAGCTACTCCAACAAACTCGGTCAAACAAAACAAGTCTTCAAAAAACTGTAAATAACTTGTGATTAATACTTTTCTATTAATACTTTTCCAGCTGCTCCGTATCCGGGTCCTGACCCGTGAACTGTAACGAACCGATTAACCCAACAGAAGTTACCGTAAAAAACCGTACCATCCTAAACCCACGTAAATATTATATAAAAATCAATTTATTAAAAATCAAGAAAATCATTTTTTTTTTGTGTTCAGTAGTCCCCCAGGGACCTTATGCTTATCACATGCCAACCACTTGTGTAAATGAGTCAGGCAGTTTGTGAACTACTTATAATTAGCTTGCTGAAAAGTTGAATTAAGTTGCGCTTAAATGACCTCAAACATGCATTAGAGTTCAGTAATATAAATGAGCTCGAGCCCAGAACTTCATTTTTTATGCTTAAATAAACATGCAGCTTGAATGAGTGCACTTTTTATATAACTTTTTTTAGTATATAAATATATTTTTTGATAACATATATTATTATTTTTCAAATATTATGGCATATATATATCATCAAGTATGAAATAAATAAAAATAATTGTGAATTTATGTGTACATATAACTAATAAATAATAAAAATGCCAAACTCGAGTAACCACAAGCTTGTAAAATTACTCACGGGCTGAGCTCGAACACCAAGCTAACGTTTGGGTCGGTTAATTTACATTCCTAATATTTTCACCATCACCCACTTTTTATTCTTGTTTTTTCATGCCCATCTGTCCCATACTCAAATGAGGACTATTGGCGTCTTCTTGGCCCATGCAAAAAGAGGGGTACAGGGATTTGAATAGATATAACATTCAACAGGAAAAATGTAGTCTTTGAGTATTACAATTCTGATAACTCAACACAAGCATTAAGGTTTACATGAGATCATGAAAGCCACCATGACGCAGTGTAAATAAGAAACATACAATAAATACCACCTGAAATCATATACATGAAAAGAAATTACTGGAGATCATATACAAAAGGAGATATAACCTCATAAAGTACAGTGTGTTTTGGTCATGAGTATCTATTCATACATTAAGCAGTTGGGTATGAAGCCATCGTAGCAATCCCACAGAGTCCATTTTCATTAGCAACATCTCTTTGCATTCGAATATAACCTTCTTCTCCCCAAGTTGTACCCCATGAGTTCTTTACAAGCCAATACTTGGTTCCATCATCAGTTGTCCCATATCCAACTACCGTAACACCATGGTCTAGTTGACTGCCACATTCTCTCGTGAAAACACCACTATTGTATGATTGGAAATCTGATCCACTGGCATCAATGGCTACAGAAACTGGTTGCATTGCCACAGCCTTCAGCAATGCTGCCTCGCTGTTGGTAGGTACATCTTCATATCCAGTGATCGTAGCAGCATGGGATGATTCTTTTGTCGTGCTACAAGTCCCGTCAATTCCTTCATATGGGTAATTAGTCTCAGTGGTTAGGGCCTTGTTTTGTATGATAAATTTGAATGCTTCATCCATTAAACCACTGTTGCAACCTTGATCTTCACCACTTGTGTCACAATCTACCAGTTCTTGTTCAGATAATGATATCAATTTGCCAGTAGACAACTGGTTGATTCCTTCAGTGGCTGCTACTGCTGAAAAAGCCCAGCAGCATCCTATACAATATAGGATAAATAAGAATTTAATTTAATGGATTTTAATAGTCCTAACAATTAGTTATTGGCCGGCAATGGTCCAACTTAAAAAATAACCAGTGGTGGACCCACTTTTTCATATATTGTTAACCAATGGACCTTTACTAAACCGAAAAGGATAAGGGGACAAAAAGAAATTAAGGTTCTGTTTTTGTCACCAATAAACCGATGATGCTACGTCTTTTTTGTCATCCAGATTTCCTGCTGTTTAGGCGTTGAGGTTATCAGATCAACTTGACCCATACTGTAGCGACATATCAGATTCCGGTCAAAGCTAGGGTTCCGGCGAGTACTTAGTGCCTCACGACTACTCCGTCTACGGTGGTTTTCCGGCTACTAGCCGGGACTATACTGCCGGAATTCAACTCGCGAGGGCGGACGAGGATGGTGCAGTTATGAAAGATGGCTGCCGAGTTGCGAGTTGCCGAAGATGAAGTCGACATTGCCTTGGATGATGCATGATTTGTAGTACTGACGGAGGGAATGAGCATATAGAGTGTCTTGAATTCCGATGAATTCGCAGTTTTCGATCACGGATAAATCATTGTCGGACTGGAAAGCTATGCTTGTTGACCGTCTGGACCGGCTGTGTTTTGGATTGTTAGATCTCTTGCCATGAAACCATCACTGTATCCTTATTCTTTCCACCTGCATTGCATCCTTAATTTCAAAACTCTATTGTACGGCTGGCAACTTATTTTTCCTCTTTTACACTACTGATCATCTTCAGTTCAGAAACCAGAATTGAATTCAGGCAACAAAATTAATTCTCTTTTCAACCGGGCAGTTGAGATTTCAGTATTGGTTTATGAAGCTCGTTATCGAAAGTTGCACGCCAGGTGTTCGCTAAAATGTCTAGAAGAAAAACCATTTATTTTAAGGCTGGATATCAGTTGTTTACTACAACTGGTTGAATAACGAGTTGTTTCAAATAGTTTTCGTCGGATTTGGAACACCGAAAAATAGATTAAGATTTATTTTGTTTTTCGTTTTGGAAGCCTGCAATGGATTGAGTGTGGTGTGCTTTAAAGGGGGGTGGGGCAACTTGTCGTTGCCCACGCTAACCCATTAGTTTTCGTCATTTATTTTCCAAGCTTAGCGCGAGTTATCCTTAAACTTCGTTTGTATTTTGAATAGTTGATGCCGGGTCTAGAGTGGGGGGTTTGTCTGGGGCTTTAACTGTTTGTGGGGCTCCATCCGAGGAGGGGGGTGTTGGTTCCTCAAGGGGTGTCTGGTTGTGTCCTTTTAAGGGCTTTCATTATTGCCCCGATGGACAGGCAGGGGCCAAGGGGTTCCGAGGTTGGTGGCCCATATCAAGCGGCTTCATTTGTCTTCAGATGACAAAAAGTGGGCCATGCACGATGCCGTATCCGCGGATCTGGATTTATTTGTTTCGGTTGGTGAGGCTCTTAAGGTTTCAGGCCAATGGTTATGTGGGGAGTGTGTGTGTTTACATGCTCTCAGTCGGGGGTGCCATCATGCAAATGGGGTGGCACGATTCAAGTTGGTTACGGGAAATGCGGAGGAGTTTATTGTTGGGATTCCTACGCCGAATGTTGGAAAGGAGATTGTTTCTTTTGGAGGTATGGGGGTGGACGTGGGTCTACTTGATCGTGTCTTCTCCCTTCCTATCAAAACAGTTAAGAGCATCCCCCATAGTTGTCGCATGGCCTTTTCCCAGGCTTTAACGACATCTCTATGCAAGTGGTGGCTGCGCCAGAGTCTGTTGAGGCGTGGGTGAGACTTTTGTTGTTACCACGTTGCACGTTGCGGGTTTTCAGGCCTTCTAATCGTCAGGAGCGCAGGTCGGGGAACAGGAAGTCCTTACAATGTCTTAGTATTCAGCGGGCCCTGGCAGCGTGGGGTAATGGGGATGCTTTTGCTAAACTCATCCTATCACTTTTTGCCCAACCATCAGAGGTTGTTTCGCGCCCTGATGAGTATCCCCATGGGTCCGATAATTCTAGGGTGAGCACCAACGTTAAACAATGTTTACGGAAAGTTGCAGATGGCCATTTCACTGCGGCGGTTAAAGTTTTATGTTCTTCGGGGGTTGCACCGTTTGGTGATGATACTATGAAAGCATTGGTGGCTAAACATCCTGTCCTACCTCCTCCGGCTATGCCTGAGTCCTTACTATCGGAGCCACCCCTTACTGTGGATGTTAATAACGTCCTTGGGTGCATTAAATCTTTCCCCAAAGGGACCTCTTGTGGGAGGGATGGGTTGAGGGCTCAACACATTTTGGATGCTCTTTGTGGGGAGGGTCGGTGATCGCATGCGGGGTGCTTAGGGCCATTTCTGAGGTAGTCAACTTGTGCTTGGGGGGGAGGTGCCCTAGGGTCTTGTCAGAGTTTGTTGCTTCTGCACCCCTCACGCCTTTACTTAAACCAGATAACGGGATTAGGCCTATTGTCGTGGGTGCAATTTGGAGGAGGTTAGTTTCTAAGTCGGCTATGAGGGGGGTCGGGAAAGAGATGGCTAAATATCTCGGTGATTTTCAATTTGGGGTGGGTGTTCCTAGCGGGGCGGAGGCTGTGCTCCATAGTGCGAACAGGTTTTTAAATGTGTTCCACTCGGATAGGTCGTTAGCCATGATTACTGTTGATTTCTCTAATGCTTTCAACTTAGTGGATAGAACCGCCCTTTTGTCAGAAGTTCGAACCCGATGCCCTTCCATTTCCTTATGGGTGGATTTTCTATATGGACAGCCGGCTAGATTATATGTCGGAAACGATCATATTTGGTCCACCACTGGGGTTCAACAGGGAGACCCCTTGAGGCCTCTTCTCTTTGCCTTAGTTTTGCATCCCCTCATTCATTAGATACGAGATAGATGCAAGCTACTTTTCCATGCTTGGTACTTGGATGATGGTACGATTATAGGTGATGCTAAAGAAGTGGCTAAAACTTTAGAAATCATCAGGTCTATGGGGCCCTATTTGGGGCTTCAACTTAACGTTAAGAAAACAGAAGTTGTTTGGCCATCGTGCAATGGAGTTAAGAAGCAAAAGGGTTTGTTTCCTAGTGGGATTAGGAGGCCTGTGTCGGGTGTCAAACTCCTCGGGGGCGTTGTTAGTCGCGATGCGGGTTTCATCAGTAGGTTGGCCGTGAAAAGGGCATCTTGTGCAATGGATCTGATGAGCTATCTTCCATATCTGCGGGACCCTCAATGCGAGCTTCTCTTGCTGCGCTCTTGCATGGGTGTTGCTAAGTTGTTGTTTGGCCTCAGAACGTGCCAACCCACATTTGTTGGGGAGGCTTTTGACAAAGGCCTTCGGAGAGCTATCGAGGATATCGTGGTTTGCGGGGGTCCGTTTTTTGGGAATCTTCAATGGAGGCTTGCATCCCTCCCGACCCGTTTTGGGGGTTTGGGTTTATGTTCGGCTGAGGATGTATCCACGTATGCTTTTGTGGCCTCGAGGGCGCAATCTTGGAGTTTACAGGACCACATTCTTCGAGACTGTGGTATTGTTGGGTTAGATTCTGATTATGTGTGCGCGTTAGATTGCATGCACATGTCCCTTCCGGATTTTGATCTTGACGGTTTCTCTAATAAGGACACCCCCCCTAAAGCACAGAGTGCTTTGGCGAGTGCCCTATTTAGTAGAACTGTCCATGTTTGGGAGAGAAGTTTAGTCTATCCCCTCGTCAGAAAGCTGTGTTTGATTGTCTCCGGGCACCTCATTCTCAGGATTTTCTGACAGTTATCCCCATTGAAGGACTAGGCCAACACATTTCAGCAGTGGATACCGGGCAATTCTTAAGTACCGGCTAATGATCCCTCTGTTTCCGGTTGATGAGCCCTGCCCAGTTTGTCGCAAGGCTTGTTTAGATACTTTTGGCGAACATGAGGTCCATTGTAAGGAGTTACCTGGTTTTAAATACCGACATGATTTGGTAAGGGATATTCTCTATGATGTTCTAAAGCGGGCAGGGATTTCGGCGAAAAAGGAGGCCCCGGTGAACTTTCTGACGGATCCGTCGATGGAGGTCTACTCTTCGGCCAACTGATATTCTTGTGTTTAGGTGGGCTAGGGGAAACACGCTAGTGTGGACCTTACAGGAGTGTCCCCTCTTGTTGGACTCAGTGATAATGGGTTTGTTGCTGGCCAGGCTGCGTTAAAGGCGGAATCAGGCAAGGTCGCTAAACACGAGAAGGCTTGTTTAGAGAATCAACACGTGTTTTCCCATTCGCTTTTGATACATTTAGGTCCCTAGCCCCAGAGGCTGTGGAATTTCTAAACAGGGTCCAACAGGTTGTGAATAGTAATCTTTCAACCTTTAAGGGCCGTTTCGTCTTTAGTAGGATTGGTTTTGCAATTCAAAAGGGGGTTGCGGCGCAGTTTGTTGCTCGTTTATCTGCCACTTGTTTGTAATTTGTTACTTTGGTATTTTAATGAACAAAAAATATTTTACCTGAGGTCCATTAGCTTACAATATGTGTAAAGATGGGACCACCACTGGTTATTTTTTAAGTTGAGACCGTTGCCGGCCAATGACTAATTATTTGGATTATTAAAATCCATTATAATATTTTAGTCGTAAATTTGTAATAAATGCTAGATTTTTCCCTTTAAAAGTGAGTTCCATGTAATGTTTTAGACATTCAATAATATATCAGTTTTCTATGTTAATCTGTTTTTTTTTTTCGCTTCCACCTTGCGTGTATCACGCGATGAAGGATTGCAATTCCGTCCTGTGTCAAAAGTAAAAGAGTACGCATGTGTTGAGAACATAACAGAATTGATCACTTACCGCATTGGCCTTGATCCTTCACTGGTGTCACAGCCCCTTTTTGCCTCCAATCCATCAAAGACGGAACTGCGGTTAAATTTTCATACCTAAACCCTATGTTTCTAGGATGAGATGAAACCTTGAACCCATTGCGTGACGCCCGGAATTCCTCACTAGTCAGGTCACTAAACGCATTAACACCAAGCTTGTAAGACTTGCCCCCCTCACTATTGAATGCTTCTACGCGCTCAACGTTAGACTTGAATATCTCGAATCGCATTTCCTTTTCAGCTGCATCTTTGTAAACACGTCAATGCACCGCCATCCACTTCTCATGTTTCTCCACCATGGACGCTTCATGTAGCGATCGAGACATAACTTTCGTACTTAAAATTCCCACAAGAAGAAGCATTGCAAATGCCAAACTGCTTTTCACTTTAAGAGCCATGTCTGTATTCCCACAACAGATTAATAAGCTGTTAGATGATTGCTGAGTAATTTATTGCATGTGAGTTTCAAAGAAAGACATTTATAGATGATTCATAGTTGCATTTTCAAGAATGGTAGGCAAGTTATTTGTGATATGGACAACAAACTGGGCTCTGCGTGGAAGATGCTTCATTCTACTTAATTGAAATTAGTTTTAGATTTACATGATTGTATATAATTATGTATATTCATGTTGAGCTACTAGGCAAAATGACAAACTTCCTTTCATATTTGTGTTCCATCTTTTTTTTTTTATATAATCTATCATATATTTTGTTGTAGTTTCGGTACCATTTGTATCACTTGTGTGTTATGTATATTTTGATATTTTCAAAATATAAAATAGAGTTAATTAGTGTTTTCGTCACTGTGGTTTGTCAAAAATCACTGTTTCAGTCCATTAGTTTAAAAATTGCGATTTCAGTCCCTGTGGTTTCACTTTCGTAACCACTTCAATCCATCTATTTTGTAAGTACAAGGACTGAAATGGTTGCGAGATGGACTGAAATGATTACGAAAGTGAAACCACAGGGACTGAAATCGCAATTTTTATACTAATGAACTGAAATAGTGACTTTTGACAAACCACATGGACGAAAACAGTAATTAACTCTCCAAAATAATTACTTATTTTGGGTTGAGACTTGCATAAAAGAGAAAAACATTTTTTTGGTCAAATCTTTATAATAGTTTATACTTTTAAATTTTTTTGGTTACCCAACGTGCAAGTACGTATTGGATTTGCGAAACAAGTGCACAATCATAAAACAATTAGTAAACCATCCTTTAATAAAAACTATTATTCAAATCATTAATATGTCATAAAGATTCAAGAAAACATGACATAACTAAGCAATTCACACTAAGGTCATCTTTATTGTTTAATCTTATTCTCGTTACTATTTTTTGTCATCTTCTCATATTTTTGTTTTTGTCTTTATCATCTTTATGTCGTTTCTTAATCGTTATCCTTCATCTTTTACCGCTATCACATAGACCGTTCAGGGAACGCCTACTACATTCAACTAAGTGAAGGAGCATGTGTGGCATTCAATGTTGTCGTTTCATGGTGACGCTCGAACATCGTTGACCAAGTACTTCATATGCCTGCATCTTTAAAAAGGGTTGCAACTTCTTGTGTGTGCATGCAACATACACGCACCAAAATTTTATCGTGGGATCCATGACATGGTTCAATAGTTATTCCACACTTCTTTATTTTTGTAAGCCCTTCTTTAGTATATCATTTAAGGCCTTAACGTCTGTTCCGGAAGTTTGGAGCCTAAGTGTCATTTAGATTTTTTTATTTTGCACACGAGACATTTTTTCTCATAGCAAAGCAATACAGTCAACATACAAAGAAACAATAACAAAAACAAATATTACTTGGGTAGCCCAACCCAACACATAAATAAAGTCCTTTATACTCACATGAATCGTAATTAACTTGCATTAACAAAAAGATTATTAATAGGCAATCGCTTTTCACATGCTATATCTTATATTCAAAGTATTAATTTTAACACAAATACATATATAAAGTCCTTCTTTGAAAGGTTAAATTTCTAGTCAAGTCACCTCTTACAATTTTGTTAGCCAAATATTTTTTCCACTTCTCTTGTTTCATCATTCTCTCTACCTAAATAAGTAACTCGATAGTCATAATTTATTTCAAAATATTAATTTATAATTTATAAATCTTCATTAATAAATACTTAATATTTATTTTATTTAACTTATGTAATACATGAGTTTCTAACCTAGTTATAATTAAATATAAATGAATAACAAATGAATCCAGCTCAATTAAATGACCTCAAGTTTGTAAAATTAATTAACAAGCCGAGCTCTAAATTTAAAATTAGTGTTTGAAACGAGCTCTGCTCAAGCTTATACGAGATAGGTTTGGCTTGATTAATTTACACTCCTAATATTCTCACCAACCAATCCAACATTCCAACCCACTTCCCCTTTTTGGATTCCAGCCCATCTGTTTTTAGTGAGAACTGTTCGCGTTTTTCTTGGCCCATGCAAGAAAAAGGGGCAAATGGGTTTCAAACCAACTCTATTTTGTAGATTATTACTAAAAACGGTGAAGTTACCAGAAATTCTGCCGATAATCCGTCGGCCTTCTCCCTCTTTTGACCGGCAAAACCACTTTTTTTTATTTATACTTTTTTTTCTCAACACAAACCTACTTGTTAATATATATAGGCTTCGTTTCAATTAATAACCATCACGAGTCGTGAGAAACCATAAGAACTCCTACTTCTCGCTTGAGTTGGGCCATAATTTTTTGCACAAACGTATAGGAAAATATTATAAACACATCTGTAAAAAAATGTCAAGTCGGTAGTTTTGCCTGATGTAAGTTTTAATTACACGCTGATGTAAATTTTGTTACGACGATAATTTTTTTTACACCTCATATAAATTTGTGCGTGCGGTATTTAAAAAAAATTGCTGAAACAAGTGATTTTTTTTTAATTTTTGAGAAAAAAATATTTGGGAAAACCTTTTGGAAGGACTAGCTCTCATGGTTCTCACAACTCAAGGTGGTTCTCATTTTATCATAACCTAATATACACAACACACATATAATATATATATATAATATATATATATAGAGAGAGAGAGAGAGAAAGAGAGAGAGGAGGGATAGAAAGAAAAAATATATTAGTTAAGAAAACTAAGAAGCACAAATGAATAGACCTCATTTTTCAGGTGTTACGCATTTTTAACGACTGTGTTACGTGTAACAGCTTTTTCTGAAAAAGTCAAAGTTGTTACGTAATACGTGGCAGCCTCTAATTGTTACACGAAACACGTCAGCAAAAAGATGTAACATGTGGCGAAAGAAGGTCCATTTAGTTGGGTTTCTTAGTTTTCTTAGTTAATATGAGTTTTCTTCCTATAATTGCCTATATATATAGGGGATGGGAAAAATGAGACCACTGCCAGTTGCGAGAACCGTGAGAACCACTTTCTAACCATTAGATCTTTGGAGATGGATGGATGCGATTAAAAGTATTTAAAACTAATATTAAATCTTTTTGTCTTATTATATTTTTAATATTTTAATGTTAAAAAGGTAGTTTAGTAAATTTGTTATTTTTCTCTTTTTGTATTTATTGTTTTTTTATTATTTTTTTTGTCTTATTTTATTAATTGTATTTTATTAAATCAGATTTTTTATCAAAAAAAAAACAATTTTTTTTCAAGATTTAAAAAAAAAAACATTTTTACATGCCGTTTCGTTACGTCAAGTTTTTTACGGGCCCCTTTTTACACCCCAGTTTTATTTACACGCCGTTTTTTACATCCAGTTTTCTACGCTTGGTTTTTTTTACGCACATTTATTACGCCCTGATTTTTACGCGTCGTTTTTACGTTCGTTTTTCGCCCAGTTTTTTTACTCGCCGTTTTTATACGCCCTGTTTTTTACACCCCGCTTTTTTACGTGTTGTTTTTACACCCCATTTTTTACGCTCCGTATTACACGCCGTTTTTTACACCCCATTTTTTACGAAGTTTTTTATGAAAAACTTTTTTTTAAGCAAGACTTTTTTTTACTGAATACTTTTTTTACGAATCAATATTTATTACAAAAAAAAAATTATTACTCGTCCGCCATCAGGTGTGCACCGGTTTACTCGTCCCTTCTGTCAGATTTTTTACGCGCCGTTTTTTACGCCCCGTTTTTTTACGCGCCGTTTTTTACGTCCAGTTTTTCACGCGCCGTTTTTTACGCCCGGATTTTTTTTACGCGCCGTTTTTATACGCCTCGTTTTTTCGCCCGGGTTTTTTACTCGCCGTTTTTATGAGTCGTTTTTTACGTCCAACTTTTTTTGCGAGTTGTTTTTAAGGCCGTTTTTTACGCTCCGTATTTCCGTGCCGTTTTTTTACACCCCGTTTTTTATGAAGTTTTTTTACGGACAAGTTAAAAAAATTAAACCTTTTTTACACCACGGTTGTAAACTTTTTTACGCACCGGTTTTTAACTTTTTTTAAGCGCCGATTTATAACTTTTTTTACTCCCCGGTTTTATAGTTCTTTTACGCGCCGATATAAAACTTTTTTACACGCGGTTTCCAACATTTTTTACGCGGCGGTATAAAAGTTTGTTTACGCCCTTGTTAAAAAAATTAAACCTTTTTTTGCGCTCCCCGGTTGTAAATTTTTCTACCATATCAAAAATAATTGTAATTAAACACCGTGTGCAAACGTTAAAAACATTTTTTTACCATCTATAAAACAAAGTTTTTACATTCTCCACGTACGCCAAAAAATATTTATTCGCCACTCGTACGTAAAAGCATATTAAAAACGCATGTAAAAAACTTTTTCTTACAAACGCTTCTAAAATAAATTAAAATAAATAAAGTGAAGTCGTTTTTCGTTTCTTGTAAATGATAATTTGCGCCTCCATTGTCTGAGATCTACACGGAAACAACACAAAGTTGTAAAAATCACAAACTATTAAAAAAATATTTTTACGCCTTGGTTGCCAAAAAAAATTTACGCACGTGTTCAAAAAAATTAACTTTTTTTACACCACGGTTGTAAACTTTTTTAAAACCGCGGTTGTAAACCTTTTTACGCACCCATGTTGTAAATTTTTTACGCTCCTGTCAAAAAAAAAATAAACCTTTTTTTACACCGCGGTTGTAAACTTTTCATACACAGTTTTTTCGTATATAGTTTTTACGGGTAGTGTAAAATTTTTAAGTAAAGTTTTAAATCTCATTTTTGAAAGTACAGATTATTTTTGCAAGGACATAAAAAACAATTTACAAGTGTAAAAATCCAGAATTCTTTTACGGGTTTTAAAAAACATTCACAAGCGTAACAATTCCATGAATTTACATGTGGTTTGCAACAAGCTTTTGCGCACGGTGTCGCGTGTGACGTTTTTACAGATGTAAACTTTTTACACCTCTGTTGTTACTTTTTTACAGGTGGCGTAAAAGGTTTGCAACAATGTTTTTACGGGTGGCGTAAAAGGTTTGCAACAAACATTTTACAACCCCCCTCCCTCGGTTGTAAATTTTTTACGCACGTGTTAAAAAATTAAACCTTTTTCAAGTTCCAGGTTGTAACCTTTTTTTAAGCCGCGATTGTTTAACTACGTGTATGTGTGTAGGTTTTGCAAAAAAAATTATGTAAAGCGTCACCTGTTTAAGTAGGCGTCGACTGCGAAAATTTTGCGCATGGTGTAAATTTTGCAAATTAGTTACATATAGCGTTGAAAACTAGTTATAGGCTACTTTTACGCCGCCGTTAAAAAACAGCTTAAACTTTTTTATGCCTCAGTTACAAACTTTTTTACGCCCCGGTTGCAAACGTTTTTTACGCCCTGAGTGTAATTTTTTTACGCCCCTATTAAAATATTTTAAACTTTTTTTACGCCCCAAAATGTTTTTACATCCAATTTTTGTTTTTTCTAAAACCTAATTTTACGCATCCAGTTTTTTTACATATTTTCTTTTTTTTTTTGCACGCATGTAAATTGGATTCATAATTTCCAAAAAGAAAGTATTCTTGTTTATATAACAAACAATCTTAAAAAATGAGGTATTCAAAACATTTAACAAATTTTTTTAAAAAAATCATCCTTATTACCCCCCAAATAATAATCGCAAACCTTTAACCTAAACCTCATTTTTCAACAAATACAAACCCCCAGTACAACCCCATTTCATCAAACATCAGCTTCAATATTCACAAGGCTTACGAAGTAAGAAATAATCATAAAAGTTTGAGTAAATTACACAAAACGTCCTTTAAGTTTCACCAAACCTGCTGGTTTCAGCCTTTATCTTCAAAACTTGCCAAAACCAGCCTTTAAGTATAATTTTGTTACGGGTATCATCCTTTATCACTAACCAAGTTAGCAATCCTTGTTAAATGGCCTCACATGCATAGCATGTGAGGGTAAAACCGTCTTTTCTGCTTGTGAAGTTATAAAACCCAAATAAAATCTCAGACCCACGTCTTCATTGCTCCTCTTCTTCAACCTACCACCCATCCCCCCCCCCCCCCCCCACATCAACCACCGCCAAAAAATACTCAAAACATAACGCCGTCGGTTGCACTAATATCCGTTGCAGAGCAAAAGCGAAACAGAGATGTTAGGGTTAGGGTTTACTTCCATCTCCATTAACAGAGCTCGTATTCTATCGTCTCTTTCAGACCGGAAGAATCTTGATACTAAACCCCAACCTTGTCGGAACAACGTCACCACTCCACTGCAACCATCATCTGTTCCCGCTGGAAAACAACAAACAGGGAAGAAGCCCTCAGTTGTTGAAGTTAAACGAGCCATTGGAGCCGGTATTTACAAAGACCGTGATCTCAATAGGTGAATTTCATCATCTATTTTGCATAATGTTTGTGAATTTCGAATTCTGATTTGTTAGGGTTTTGAATTTGTACTGAATTTGTAATCCTATGGTTTCAGTTTGTTCATGATTTGAAATTGTTCGAAATTATATGATTGATTTTAATTTGAATGGTTTTATTAGATGTATAGTAGGTAAATTATGAGATTAGGGTTTGTGAATTACGAATTATACTAAAATATGTGATTGTTTTCAATATGAATATTTAACAGGTAGATTATGAGGTTAGGGTTTTTGAATTTATGCCTCATGTTGTGAATTTGAATTAGCAGGGAGTCTGAGCAGGAAAAGACTCTGTTTGATCAAATATGTGATTGTTTTCAATATGAATATTTAACAGGTAGATTATGAGGTTAGGGTTTTTGAATTTATGCCTCATGTTGTGAATTTTGTGGATTTGTGGCTTGTAGATGATGAGTTTGGTACAATTGTTACTGATGTTCCCTAGGAGAATGTAATGTTCTCATCTTATTATACTTTGTTTACTTTGAAGGTTGAAGAATATGTTTTATGTGTGATAGGTTGAAGAAGAGGAGCAATGAAGACGTGGGTCTGAGATTTTATTTGGGTTTTATAACTTCACAAGCAGAAAAGACGGTTTTACCCTCACATGCTATGCATGTGAGGCCATTTAACAAGGATTACTAACTAAGTTAGTGATAAAGGATGAAACCCGTAACAAAATTATACTTAAAAGGCTGGTTTTGGCAAGTTTTAAAGATAAAGGTTGAAACCAGCAGGTTTGGTGAAACTTAAAGGACGTTTTGTGCAATTTACTCTAAAAGTTATGAATTCGGAAAATTGACACTTGGACATCAAAAAACATAGGTCCTAAAAAATAAATAAAATAAAATAAAAACCCTTAAGTTTTGTAAAAAGTCTGTTGTTACCTGCTTTTGGTTGTTATCAACAGGGCTGATTATGGAAGGACTCAGCGACGCCGATGAGGGAAGAGCTTATTGAGAACACACAAACTCTAGTCACAATGATGCAATTTATCTGTTTAAATTAGCAATCAGTCACCACAAATTACATAAAACAAAACTCTAGTCACAAATTATAACCAACTACCTGTAACTAACTCAAACTCGACAACATTAATACAGTCATAAATTGCAAATTATATACATCAAATAAAAACCTTAAAATCCACAAAAACTCATCAAATAATCATAAAACCAGTATATAAAACCCGCCACAAACCTAGATCTAAACAGATCTATGAAAAACACTATCAACTTCAAGATTTAATGTTTAACCAAGATAACGTCTTCAATTTTCACCCGGCCCCTAGGGTTTCAATAATAATCCAAGCCTAAGTTTAAACATCATAATAATATCTAAGACAACGTTTAAACACCATATTAATATATCAAAAAACAAAAATCTAATCCATACCCCTCTTTAAAAAAAAAAGGCCTAAATGCAAATGTTTTTGCTTAAATCCTTTAATTTAGACACAAAATATATAGAACAAACAAATTTTGTTTGAAATTGAGGCATGTGAAAGAGACCATCTGAGAACATTTTTTAATCGAAAGTGAAGCATGTAAAAACATCAAACTTCTTTTAAACAACCCCCCCCCCCAATCTGGTTATTATTACCTGTGTGATGCAATTTCAACTTTGATTCTAGCACTCAAACGAGCTGAACAAGATTCTTAAAAGTGGTTTTAAATCTGGATCATGACTGAAACGAGAAAGGCTTTCAGCTATGGTTCTAGCCGTCTTCAAGGGACGCCGGAGCTAATTATCGACCTCCGTTCTTCAGGGTCGTCGGGATGCCATGGCCAAAAATGTGTTTGAATATGCAATACTGAGAAGATCCTTTTTATCTCTCACAAATTTCTCTCTCATCTTCCTCAAAGCTCCATTACAACGGTGTTTTACCTCAAATTCACCCAATCTGCTAGAAACAAAACTTACTAAAACTCACAGATTAGTCATCCAAACACATAGATCTGCAACATATCGTCTATTTTCAGGTAAATCGCTCATTCAAAATCGGTGTATTGTTTTGATTTTGTATAGATTTGGTTTTGTGTTTATGAGAGAGAAAGGGGTTTGATTTTGAGTTGAACTGATATTGTGTTTATGAATTATGAGAGAGAAAGAAGTGTGATCTAAAATGAAAAGAGAGAGAGAGAATGAGATAATTGATTGGTGTTGAGTGTCAGTAGAAATAGAAAAAGAATAATGTAAAAGGTCAATATTACCCTTTCAGTTTGTTATATTTTCTTAATGATTTGTTAGGTTCTAATTGGTTGAAAATGGTTTTCATAGTTCTCACAATTCAAGGTGTTCTTCTTTGAACTTAATCCTATATATATGATTTGGTTCAAGAGAGAACCAATCCCAGTTGTAAGAACCGTGAGAACTCCTATCATCCAATAGAATATTTACACATCACCCATAATCAAATTAAATCAAAAGGATATTTTAGTATTTTACTTACCATTCACATCTTTTCTCTCTCTTCTATTAAAAAGTCAGCATGTCACATCTTTTCTCTTTTTTCTATATAAAACTCAATACATCACACATTTTCTCTCTCTTCTATTTAAAGTTCAACATTAGACATCTATTGAGTCGTGATTTTTTGGGGTAAATTCGTTTGGTAAGATCCTCAAATTTGTAAACCCGAAATCGGGGTGTCGGGGGCATAAAATGATATTTGGCGTAAAAAGAAATTTTGTAAAAAAGTTTTTGAAAAAAAAAACTGTAAAATTTTTTTTGTAAAAGTAAAATATTTTTGTTTGGCGTAAAATATTTTTGTTTTTTATAAAAAAGTTTAAACCGTAAAAAATTGTTGTTTTGTAAAAAAAATGTTTTAAAGTTTAAAACCATGCGTAAAAAAAGTTTAAACCCGCGCGTAAAAAAGTTTAAAAGCGGAGCGTAAAAAAGAGTTTAAAACGCGCGTAAAAAAACTTTTATACCGGCGCGTAAAAAAAATTTAAAACTGCGCGTAAAAGAAGTTGAAAACCGGCGCGTAAAAATAGTTTAAAACCGATGCGTAAAAAAAGTTTAAAACCGCGCGTAAAAAAATTAAAAACGCGCGTAAAAAAATTCGAAACTTCGTGTAAAAAAAACTTTAAAACCGGCGCGCAAACAGAATTTTAAACCGGCAAGTTAAAAAGTTTAAAACCGCGCGTAAAAAAGTTATAAACCGGCGCATAAAAAAGTTCTAAACCGGAGCGTAAAAAGAGTTTAAAACCGTGCGTAAAAAAAATTTTAAACCGGCGCGTAAAAAAATTTAAAAACCACGTGTAAAAAATTTTTAAAACCGGTGCGTAAAAAAAATTTTAAAAATACGCTAAAAACAAAAACTCATTAGTTAAAGCATAATGATTATAACTACTTTATTGTCTTTTAATCTCATCCATTAAAACACTTTTGATCAATGCCTTATATTGGTTCCTATGGTTCTCACAACTCAAGGTGGTTCTCATTTTACTCATCCCCTATATATATATATATATAGATATATATATATATATATAAGGGATAGAAAGAAAACTCACATAAGTTAAGAAAACTCAAGAAAACTTTTATGTAACAATTTTTTTAACAAAAATCAGGAAATGTAAGTTATATGTTATCGAATGTTTTATTACAAAAAAAAAGCGCCGAGTGATTTTTTTTATAACAAAAAATAAAAAATTCAGCTTTTTAGCATATATATATAAAAAATTACCTCGGCGCTTTTTGATTTTTTTTTTGTTACAAAACGTTAGATAACATGTAACTTATATTCCCTAATATTTTAGAAAAAAAATTATTACATAAGGTTTTCTTGAGTTTTCTCTCTATAATTCCCCTGTATATAATATATACATTTTATATTTTATATATGTTTCAATTCAATTAAAAACCACTACGAGTTGTGAGAACAATGAGAACTTTTACTTTCCACGTGAGTTGTGCCACGTTTTTTGCATAAACGTAAATGAAAATATTATAAACAAATCTGTAAAAAAACAAAAAAAAATTGTCGAGTTAGTAGACGCCTGATGTAAGTTTTGTTTATGCCCTGATGTAAATTTTGTTACAGTGATGAATTTTTTTACACTTGATGTAAAATTTTTGCATGCGACGTTTTTTTTATTTTTTTTGCTGACAGAAGTGATTTTTTAAGATTTTTGAGATTTTTTTTTGAAAAAACCTTTTGAAAGATCTAGTTCTAATTGTTATCACAACTAAAGGTGGTTCTTATTTTACCATTTCCATATATATATATATATATATAGATAACATATACACCTAATCTACTTCTTTTGAAAAAAAATCCGTCTTATAGGTATTTTTTTTTCTAATAATACTTCATGTTCATCTTAACAATTTAAGTGATGTGTTTCGAGTTATACAAAAACTTACTAATACTAACATAACCCTTTTCTTCAATGGAATATAACGCTACTCATCCTTATATTACCTGGTTATTTGTACAGAACAAAGAACCATTAATACAAAACCTGGTGCTAAAACTGTCACCAAAATTAGAAATACAAAAATAATTTAATTTGTCGCAAAATTAGAATTTAAAAAAGAAATTAACTTCTCACCAAATCAGCAACTAAAAAATAAGAAAAAAAATTCTCAAGGTGAGACTAACTTACTTACTAGGACCACATGTTTTTAGATGGGAAGCATAATTTGGAATTATTTGGTATAAAAAAATAACATTAGTTGTTCAAGAAAAAAATAGCTTAACCCGTTACTAATATCGTCACAAGAATTATAAAAAAGAAAAGAGAAATTGTTGTTGATATAATTTTGCTAAGGCTTCACTGTGTGGGCTCACGCCCCTTGCCACATCACCCGCATAGCGCTCCCAACAGTGATTCTAGGGCGTTATGAGGGGCTTCGCAAAGTGCATCACAAGCGCCAACACAAAGAATGTGCGACTCTCAATCTTTTTGCCATTGAATAACGGTTTGACTCAAATATATATATATATATAGAACAAGCATCCGTTAGGAACCACCCTTTATTGCGAGAACCGCGAGAACTAGTGTGAACACAAACAATAATACCTAAAAAATTCCAAAAAAAATATCAATTTTTTTTTTGTTTTTTTAATATTTTTTTTGAAAAAGTCGCTATATTTACTCAACAATAAAAAAAATTCAAAAAAATTTTTTTTGAGTACCAACTATCCATGCGCATATGCATTTTCGTCATTTCTTTGACAAATTCCATAATACATTATAAACATTAGGCAATTGTACTTTCATTTACACTACCATGTGTAACACACTACTTTTTACGTTACCAAAATTAGCAATGCACATGTGTATCTATATATATTAACATGAAATAAGGTGTTTTGGTACACTAATTTGAATACATTTTCCCTTTCATCTATCATACCATCCATAATACACTACCATGCACATGTGCATTTTCATCATTTCTTTGACAAATTCCGTAATACATTACAAACATTAGACAATTGTACTTTCATTTACACTACCATGTGTAATACACTACTTTTTATGTTACCAATATAAGAAATGCACATGTGCATCTATATGTATCAACATGAAATAAGGTGTTTTGGTACACTATTTTGAATATACTTTCTCTTTCATCTATCATACCATCCATAATACACTTCCATTACCTCCTGCCATCCATAATAAATACCATTACCTCCTACCATTTATAATACAATACTAATACCAATATTTTCACTTTATTATATGTATATCAACACCGTTTATACCATCCAATCAACATATTACATCATAAAGTGACAACTATAATGAACCCATCAACCACTAGATATAACTAACCAAAAAACATATATATGAGCCTACTTCATCATTTAAAATCACAAACTTTTTGTACCAAAACACGGTATATAATTGTTATTCATAATAATGCACATGTGCATTTAATGTAAAATTGAATGTATTATGGATGGTATTGTAAATTAAAGTGCAATTGTCTACTAGTGATAACGTATTACTGAATTTGTTGAAGTTATGATACATATGCACATGTGCATGGATAACTGTTACTCGAAAAAAAAATTGTAACGAAATATAACGATTTTTATTGAAAAAAATAAAAAAATTTGAGTGCTTTTTTGATTTTATAGATTTTATTTTGCAATAAAGGTGGTTCTCGCATGAACCTTACCCTATATATAAGGGTGGTTCCTGACGGATCCTTGTCCTATATATATATATATATATATATATATATATATATAGGTTCATTGGAGAACACTAAAAAAATGGGGAACAGTGGGGAACCAACTCAAACGAACTCTGATTGGACTCATTCAGCGGCGTTGGAACCGGCTCGTCGAACCCTAACTAAGATCTCTTAACCCTAAACCCTAAATCATAACCCATAAACCCTAAAGCTAAAATATAAGGCTAAAACCTAAGCTAAATCGTAAAATCTAAGATATAAACCCTAAAAGCTAAACCCTAAAGGCTAAACCCTACAACCCTAAACCCTAAAGCTAAACCCTAAATACTAATGATTAACCCTAAAACTAAACCCTAAAGCTAAACCCTAATATAAGACCCTAAATCCAAACCCTAATATATTTAGGGTTTAGGGGTTAGGATTTAGAGTTTAGGGTTGAGATCCTAGTTAGGGTTCGACTAGCCAGTTCCAACGCTGCTGGAATGAGTCCAATCGAAGTTTGTTTGAGTCGGTTCCCCACTGTTCCCCACTTTTTTTGTGTTCCCCAATGAACCTCACACTATATATATATGGGGGGTTCATTTGAGAAGACTCTTGTTCCAAGAAGAAAAATAAATTAATCTATGCTTTATATTTTTTTGGTTATGATCAAGATATAGATTTTGTCTACTTTTAATTAATGCTTTAATTAATAAGGGTAGGATAGACATTTTGATGTAGAATATTAATAAATATTATAAAGGGTTACTTAAGTCTTATTAATGTCACCATAATTTTTCTCCTTCACCACCACTAATGTGTTTGTCCTACACCAATTTATTAGAAATGACAAAATTATTTTAAAGTGATGTGTCCTACACATATTTTACTATGAGTCGCAAAATTATTTAAAAGTATTAGGGTCCTACACATTTTGTACCTTACACCAAAACATTGTTTTCATGGTGTAAGAAATGTTATTTTTATTGTTTTTATGGTGTAGGAAATGTTGAACATGTAGGATCATGTGCATGATTATTTTATTGTGTAAGGTGAAAAACTACTTTATAGGATGACTCATTAAATGATTAGGATTCATTAATTTGAATAACAAAAATAAAGGATAGACTCATTAAATGATTTATTCAAATTATCTTTGTACCTTATAAATATCGATTTAAACCACAATTCACTCCAAAACTTTCACATAACTCACTCTATATTATTCCACTCTCACTATTTTTTGTTCTAACAATTTCCAAATTGCAAGAAGTTGGACCGATATGTTTTAAATTTCGTTATACGTTTTGAACATTTACTTATCTATGCGTTAAAGGATTCTACCTAGGTGTAAAATAATTGAAATACCGTTTACTTAACTTACTTATTAGACGACGTGGACTTAGTACAGATTGAGAAATCAGGTGCTCCATAGTTGTTTTTTTTTATTTTTTTTTATTTTTTTACTCAAATAGTTAAACTACCAAAACTCTAGGACTTAAAAAGAATTTACTCATAAAAGTAAGTCTTGGTGGATGAAATCTTAAATATAGTCGATCTCAGTTTCAAACTAATTTTTTAAGAGAAACTTACTTTTAGAGTTCTTATGTTTTAGTTGTTTTAACTACTTGAGTTCAAAATCAAAATGTTTAATGCCCTGAATACCCACATTACAATTTCTTAACCCCAGCGGTTAAAAAGGTTGTTAAGTCTCCCACGTGTAATCCACATGAGGGGTATTTTCATCCTTCTAGGTCTTATTTAATCCCACTTCCTTTTTAAAGGCCTTTTTAGTGGCTATTCCCTTAAAAAAATCCTATTTTAAGGATGAACAACATGGTGGTGTGCGATGTGATCGGTAACCAAGATTTGCACTTCGTGGAGTGGAACAATTCCCAAAAAACGTATTCATTGTTGTACATGAGAAGTAAGTATGTGAATTTTATGTGCAAGACAAGGAGACACTTAAGAAACAATACAATGTTTAATAGAAATGAATCAATCAGAAAACCTAGATACTTAGTGAAATGTGATCCTACTCAGCTTTTTGGTGGAATCTGAATTAACCAGTCATAAGTCATACAGATTCTTATCAACCCTTTTAATAGCTGCCATTTTCTGTTGAACAGTCACTACGTCAAAACTGGGCTTTAGCCATTTTTTCAAAACCGGCCTGCCACACGTTTGAGTAAATGTGTGGCTAAAGGTCATTTATAAAATTCTAAAACACTTTTAGCCACAGTTTATTTTTAATGTGACCTTTGGTCACACTTGAGTTGGAAAAAAAAGTGTGGCAAAAGGCGTATTGTCACACTTTTTTATGTAGCCATAAGACATTTTTGACATAGTGAGTGGTACTGTAGTAGCACATGTAGCCTCCCATAACATTTGCTTGAACAAATTGCCACTCCATTTTGGGTTCATGATGTGCCTAAAACAGTACCTATGCTCAGCCAAAGAAAACACCTTTGATACAGTTGGTATTAGACTCTATAATGCATACATGTAAGAATTATTTGAATCATTAAGCATGTTGGTATTAATTCAATCATTAAGCATGTAACTTAAACAGCTTACCTTTTGTCTATCAGATATAAATGGAAGTAGGAGTCTTGACCAAGATCTATATCATCTGCAAGATTCTTCAAGAACAATGTACAAGAGCTTTTAGTTCTAGTCTCCACTATAGAGTAGGCAACATGATATATTTAGTTGTTTGCATCAATGCCCATAGCTGTCAATACTCGCCCAATGAATGGACCCTTCATGAAACACCCATCTAACCCTAAAATGTTTCCTACCACACAATTTGAACCCTTTTACAGTGCACCCAAACAGATGTACATTCTCTTGAATTGTGTTGTTGGACTTAAAGGATTGTACTCTCTTTCATTGGCAACATCTCTTTGCATTCTAATATAACCTTCATCTCCCCAAGTACCCCATGAGTTCTTTACAAGCCAATACCTGGTTCCATCATCAGTCATCCCATATCCAACTACCGTAACACCATGATCTAGTTGAGTTCCACATTCTCCCGTGAAAACACCGATTTTGTATGATTGGAAATCTGATCCACTAGCATCAATGGCTACAGAAACTGGTTGCATTGTCACTGCCTTCAGCAATGCTGCCTTGCTGTTGGTAGGTACATCTTCATATCCGGTGACTGTGGCAGCATGGGACGATTGTTTTTTCGTGCTACAAGTCCCGTCAATTACTTCATATGGGTAACTAGTCTCAGTGGTTAGGCCCTTGTTTTATATGATAAATTTGAATGCTTCATCATAAGACCACCGTTGCAACCTTGATCTTCACCACTTGGGTCACAATCTACCAATTCTTGTTCAGATAACGATATCAATTTGCGAGTAGACAACAGGTTGTTCCTTTGGTGGCTGCTACTGCTGAAAAAGCCCAGCAACATCCTATACAACATAGTGTCAACAAGTATTTAATTTAATTTAATGAGAAATGCAAGATTTTTCCCTTTAAAAGTGAGTTCCATGTAACGTTAAAAAGACATTCAATAATATGTCAGTTTTCTAAGTCTTTTTTTTGTTGCTTCCACCTTGCGTGATAAGCGATGATGGATTGCAATTCCGTCCTGTGTTAAAACTAAAAGAGTACGCATGCGTTGAGAACATAACAGTTTGATCACTTACCGCATTGGCCTTGATCCTTCACTGGTGTCACAACCCCTTTTTGCCTCCAATCCATCGAAGATGGAACCGCGGTTAAATTTTCATACCTAATTTTATTGGAGTGGTTGGATTTATTTATTGCCTTTGCTTTACCTTTTAAAGATTCCCCTAATTTTTGGGGGGCCCACTAAAATCCGTAAAGTTCCCAAACTACCCCTATGGTTGCAAAACTTCTAAATCAGGATTTATACCATGACAAACCACACAAAATCTATGGTTTTCATTCCTTTTTATGACTAGCTGCCTTATACTCTCCAATGCATGCTTTTCAATAAACACCTTAATGTCCTTTTTGTTATTAAACAACTGCCCAACATAGAATGGTACATTCACAACCTTCAGCCCCTTTCTCTTCTCTCTTAGTTTCTTTAGGCCCTGCATTTTGTTCTTCGTCATCTTGGTCTAATCATCATGATCTTCTGGTTCTACAACTGATCTAAATGCCTCCATATCTACTCCAAGTTCTTAAATCCCATTATATTTATTAACATTGTAATCTAACGCATCAATATAATTGTTACTCTTCTTCCTATGCTTATTACTTTTATGCACCATTTGCTCATCATCCTCATGAATCTCAGGCACCTCATATTCCACTATGTAATCAGGATCTTTAGAATGCTCCCTATAATTAGTAAAATCATTTTGGGACTTCCAGATTCTTGCTCATTATCACTAAACTGCTCATCATTACCACCAAAGTCATTTCGATCACCAAGTCATTACCACCATCTAAGTCATTACTATTTACATCATTCATACCTAAGTCATTACCATCACCTAAGTCATTCCTACCATCTAACTCATTATATTCCATCTGATTACCAACCAACTCATTACCTCCTGACTGATTACCACCTACTTCGTTAACAACCTTATTTACAACATTTCCTACTTGATTAACATTACTAACACCAATTGCATCCCCTCTTATTTCCACATTATTGCCATTTTAGGCACCACCATCCATCTACTATAGTGAAAGTCTTGTACTACTAGAAAACGCTCTAGGTTTAGCTCTAGGACGAACATTCCCTACAGATGGGCCACCTTCATTAATCTCCTAAATTACAACTTGAAATACTTTAGGTGACACAAAATATGAGTCAATTATTATTACCAAATGCATAACATACACCTCTATCAGCCTAATCCTACCAACGTATTGACACATGTCTATCACATCCTGATCAATCCCTAGAGCTCTAATACCATCATCCAAACTTTAATCAAGAATCTTAAAATAATAATACACAACTTCATCTTTTGGATAATGCAACATCTTAAACATGGCATTAAACTCCATAACTTAGAATACATCAGTTTCTATGTAATCAATGTAGTTCATCTTACTTTTTACGTACTTCCTAATAGGTTTAGCCCCACCATGGAACAGTTGAATGAACATTATAGGCTCACCAACTGAAATCAACGAAAACAGAGGTGGAATTAGGTTACAATTGTCATGTTATCTCATGAACTCTCGTTTATCAATTGCTTACCATACTCCTCATAAGGATCAAAATGCACAACGACAACACGAACACACCAGGTTTTTATTACAATGGGTTAAGAGAGTATAATCACAGGCCGGGTTTTTATTACAATGGGTTAATAAATTCGAGGGTTCAATTGAATCAGACTGTTTAGGTCAAAATGAATTAAATAGGGGGATTAATTAAGACCTAGAAGTATGAAAACAACACTCAGGTGGATTGTACGTGGTGGAGACTTTACAGCCCTTTTAACCGCTGTCAAGATTTTGGATTTAGGGCGGTATTTTGGACTCAAGTGGTTAACACCACTAAAACACAAGGACTCAAGAAGTAATTTACTGTTTTATTAATGAAATTCAATTTTGGCTGATGAAATTCAAGCTTTATTTACAGTTGGAAATCCACCGTAAACACGTGACAAAATATGTCGCTAAAATACTGTTGAATGGTCTTGGACTACACCGCTAAATAGTCCATGAATACCTCGCAGAAACTGTCATTTCATAGTCCTATAAGATGTAGCAACTGTCACTAGGTACTTCGGGAAACTGTCAGTTTAGTGTCACGAAAAGGTACCTGAAACTATCACAAAATTGTTGCTAAACTATACTGAAACCATCATTGAAACTTTTGCTACAATGTTCTAGAAACCATCCGAAATGTATTCGACAATGACATATTTTTTTGTCGCTAAATACTTTTATAGTCAAAACCGTTGTAACTACTATTTGTACGTAGACTTTTTTTTAGTCTCAACCAAATTGTCGAGTCCATAATAGGCACAATATCAGGTACAAAAATCTCAAACTACTCTGGTCATTAGTTTGACCAAAAACCTATAAAACCGATCACTGATAACCTCGCCGTGAAGAGCCTGGAGGGTGTGTCCATGAACAACCTTCAGCGTGTGTAGCACCTCGCAAAAATATGTCCAATAAGATGAAGACACGTGTCCTAAACCCTAAGCGTGAAAAGTTATTTTTAAAAGGGTTAAAAGCGTCATCGAGCAAGGCTAGACCCTTCGGGTGGTTTACCGACGAACCGAGAGATTTAAAATAGTTATTTTATACTCCCGAATATGCCAAATATCATTTATGATGGCATAATAACAGATGCGAGTCCCAAGATACGTATATATAAGTTAAGGGCCAAACATGTCAAAATTTAAATTTTGGTTCGCTGATAGACCGCTTACGGACCGTAAGGGTCCCATGCTTACGGTCCGTAAGACCTGCATCTGGGCGAAATTTTGCTTGGCCTCCACACATAAGCTTCCAAACCGCCTTATTCGAAACCATGGGCTGCATGCTTGCTCACTACTCGTCCAAGGACACTGGAGACATCCTACAACACTTGGTAACACCTGGATTGATCTTGAGAAGGTCCGTGGCAATAAATAGGTGCTTCATGTTACCCTTCATCCTTGCACCTTTCAAAATCACTTCTTCCTCTCTTGCTTGGCATTCTCTAGGATTCCTAATCAAAAAGGAAGCCCCTCTAAGTCCATTTTCGTGCTAGGACCAGTGGTAAGTGTTCCTAGCCACTCCAGTTTGGTTTTTATGCGTTTAAAGGCCGAAAGTCAAAGTTGCCGCAAAACGGCTTTGACCTTCGGCTTAGACCTAAACAGTCCAGCCATTGTTCGAGGCGAATGTGGCTACGTGATCCTAATTAGGTAGGTGTTAATCCCTCAAAAGGGCACCTCCCAATTACCACGTTTACTTAGTTATTTGTCGGGTCAAAGAAATTAATAATAAAAGTCAAACTAGTCAGATTTTAAATAAAATCAAATCTGATAATTAGAGGTTATAAAACATGTTTCATCACTTTAATAACTTGGTAAATATTATTAGAACAGGTCTAAACATGTTTAACCCGACAATTCTGAGTTTAGGCTCGGTTCGCAATCGAAAGTCGCAAAGGTTTGACTTTTGCTTTGACTTCCAGTTCTGACCCAAATTAGCTTATTTCCTTGATGCCTTAGGGTTCTTTTGTGACCATATTATGTTATAGAATAACCCTCTGAGGTTATACTACTTGGTCACTTGTAATCTAAGATCATATGCTTGTTTCCGTTATTATGCTTAAAGTTGACTAGTATGCCCTCTTTTGTCAAAAATGAGACTTTTAAGGTAGTTGGACATGCAAACAAATTAGGTACTGACTGGTAAACATATTTTGAGTATTTTGATGCTTCAAACCTGGTCATAAACTGAAGTTATATAGAAAAGCGAAATTCATGCCTTTATAAGGACTAGAATGCCCTTTAGCATGAACATCATGTTTAAAACATAATTTTGACACAAAACTCTTTACCTACTGTTATGATATCATATTTAGGGATTATTGGGATGTCGGGTCAGATTTATTTTTGACCTTATCCTTGAGTTCTTGCATAAAGCTTATAAATGACGATAGTACCCTTTTTGCAAATTAAATGAGTTTTACACATAAATATCATGCAAAACTTTTGGCTACTGATATATTATGATAAATAAATTATTTCGAAGCCTCAAAGCTGGTCATAATCTTAGAATCACTTAAACTTCGGAATTATCGTTATTTACCAACTTTTACGCTAAATAAGCATATAGTTTGACTTTGAACTATATTTAGCAACTAAGACTTGTTACCTACTGAATTTATAAATGATTTTAAGTATTTTTACAGTAGGGATAAGACATGAACTCAGAATCCCAAATGAGTCCCTAAAACCATATGTGAAATGACCAAAATGCCCTTACGGGGCATAGTTTGGCCATAAACCATAAATCACATATGTGTATAATATCCTACTGATTTAATATCATAAATTAATTATTTTCACAAGAATGTTCATGACCAAAACTTCAGTTTGCATGTAAACCCATTTTTTAAACCTTAAAATGACCAAAATACCCTTTTAGGGCCTAATTCGGTTTCAACACCTTTAGGGGCATACTTATGGACATTCCACTGATGTTATAACATGTATTGAGCATAATAACTTAGGAAACTTGTATATGTCTTATCGGTTATCCGTACACGCTCATACGCGTTCGGTTCGGCTTATGTGACTAGTTTTCACGAACGAACCGAAAACGGGTCTAACCTTGGCATCTTTACTTCAAAATCTAGAATGTGTTCAGTTTACCCATATTATACAAGTCTTCATACTTGTTGGGTCTAAAATTACATTCCTTCCAGTCACCGCTTATTTTAGCGTTTTTGAACCGTGATTCATCTTATAGGCTAACCGGTCTAAGTCCTCGACTTAAATAAAGACCCGTTAGTATCCTAATAGGTTGATAAAACCTTCTATATAGATTAGGTAGCCCGGTAGAAGATACCTTTATACGGTCTTAAGTATCATACGGCTGAGTAGTGCTTACACATAAACTCAGTAAATACATTTAACTTATTTTCCCTTATACGGGCTTGGGATACCGTAAATTATTGCCGCTTGGTCGGGTATGGGATCATTTACTTGGATTGTGATTAATAAGTCCGCATGACCCGTTTTAATCTTTTTTGTTTGATAACATAAGCTTTGGGGGTTAACGACCATGTCCTGGATATCATCGGCTCATTTAAGTTATTAATGGCCATGACCTATACACGGGGTGTAGGCATACACCTGATAGATGTAAAATGCTAAATAAAATACCCACAAGGTTGGGAAATAACTCCTTTGTGTGTTCTTTAAGTGGTGAGTCAGTTAATCATGACCGGTTTCTGAACCGGCCCCAAAAGTATGACAAACATGTAAAACTGTATACAAGATTATAAATATAATTGTCCCAAGTTATAAAAGATTTTGTGCCTTAAGCACCTGAATAAACATTTTCAAAGGCTTACAAAATGAGTCAGTTATTTGTATTTACCAGTGAAAACTGACGTATTTTCCAAAGACTAAGTGATAGGTACCTCACGAAATAGGCTGGAGCTACTTGGCATAATAAGAGGACTTTGCAAATCCCTAGATTCCTTAAGTCTGTGGAACTCAGTTTTATGTATTCATTTATAGATCCGTCTGTGGATCCTTTTTACAACCGTCTGTATATTATTTTATTCGTACTTTGAACTTTTGGGTTGTAATAGTAATTTTATTCCAAGCCTTCCATTGTGCTATCACTGTGTGTAATTGACTATGATGATATCAACTACGTCACGATACTCCCCACGGGTTATACGTGGAAATCGGGGTGTGACAGCGTGAGAATCAACAAAGGATTTTTCTCAATAAATGAAGTAAATGAAGTTATAACTTTTTTTCAACATCAAATTTTTTAATCTTGCCATCTGTTGGACTTGAAACAAGACCTCCCATTCCAAACCCAGTGTTTAAAGGTTTTGCCTTTGCCAATGGACCACTACCCCATTGGTAAATCTAATGAATTTTTCTTGAATAAATCAAATGTGTCTTTCTTCTTTCTCTTACCTTGTATATTTCTCCTTCTGGTCCGGAGACCTATTATCCTTCGTCGTTGGGTACTGGATCTGCCTGTTATGACTAAGAGGATCTTCCTCTAAGTAAAAGGCATATCCGTTCATCGGACTTGTAAGATCCATGGTTCATTTATACTATTTTTATATATACTTCGACTATAATTGTGTAATTAAGATTACACATACATTTGAAAATACGGGTTTCTTAAAACAATTTAAGATTTAGAACTTTTAAACATAAAAGATATATTTATTCGTCGTTTAAAACGTGATGATGAAACGTAGTGCGGAAGCTTAAATCTTGCTCATGTTCGGTTATTCGTTGAGCTTGATCGTGTCACACCCCAACCGATGGCGGAAACATCGGGGTAGTGGCACTAGGCGAATCAGATTGATCAACAGATTCCATAACGATTATTTAAATGATAATAATCAACATTCAATATCCCATACTATCAAACTCATACAATCTTCCAAAACAATCATTACATATCAAATAATCTCTTAAACACAACATCCGATTCGATCTTCCCTCGATTTATTACATGATTTTTCTAAAACAAAAACCTAAAACTAAGCATCCAAAGCAAAATCCTCAACCTGCCACCTATGTTAAAATAAAACGTCAATACAATTAAGTAAAGGTGAGCATACAGGTTTAGCGTACAATATAGATATAAAAGCGTTTAGCATACACCGCATGACATACATAAGAGTTGTGAACTATGTAACTACTCAGATTCATGCAAACCAATAAACCGCGATTGATCGAGGCATGCGGACAAGCGTCCACATCCTAAAGAGAAAATAAATGAGAAATAAAAATGCGAGCCTTAACAACCCCGGGCCTCCGGGTGGTGGCTCAACCTCTAGTATACTATCATGTTAAGGGTGGCGTACAAGCAATCAAGCAATACATACAATTCAGCAGATTTCACGTATAATCATGTAACAGCGGGTTGCGCATAATCGTTTGTGTGATGTGATTCGATATACGAACATATGTGACACCCAAAAGTGCGTTTAAACGTAAAAGGGGTTCAAGTATACTCACAGTTGGTGCGTTTTGGGAGATGAGAAAGGATCTGAGAGGAGTTGCGGAGAGTGCCGGACCAGCCTGTAAGCGAGCAGAAGTGCATCAGTCTTCCGAATTGCTAAAACGGTTAACGGTTGAGAGAACAGCAGACAAGTTCGGGCGAACTTGTACTTTGGGGTACAAGTTCGGGCGAACTGGTGCCATTTCTCTTGATTGGAGCATAAGTTCGGGCGAACTTGTCCTGATTCCTTGGAATCAGTACAAGTTCGAGCGAACTTGTGTGCTGGTTAATGAGGGAGTACAAGTTCGGGCGAACTTGTCCTGATTCTGGGAATCAGTACAATTCGGCGAACTTGCATGTTTGTTGTCAAACTTGATCAAGTTCGGGCGAAATTGGTCACCAATCCGGTGGCAAGTTCGAGCGAACTTGACTGTTTTGGCATCCAAATCGTGCGTTTTCGCGTCGTTTGCTGAGGAAATCGAGTGTCCATCCCTCCAACCTTAAGACACTGAGTAAAACTTAGGCTGGAGAGGTCTTTTGGAGCGAGTTTAGCCATTTTACAGAAACTCGGGCTAATCCGGGCGAACTTGAAGGTTCGTAGGGTTTAATCCAGCTTGTGTAAAGTGACGATTTCGTCCTTGTGCTTCCGGATCTGAGATCTTGCTTGACAACGCCTCGTTCCACTTCAAAGTGAACGAAACATGCGTCATTAGTCCGAATATTGTGTGAAAATCGATGTTTTAAAAGGTTTTACTCAGATCTAAGAGTAGATCTGATTGAAAAAGAGAAGTTTATAGGAAAAGATGAAGATTTTCGTAAACAGAAGAGATTTGATGAAAACGAAGGCAATGCCTTGTGCTAAAATTGTTGTAAAACGTTGTTGAACATTGCTGTAGTTGAAAACGGGTTGAATCTAACTTAGAAAACAAAGGGTTTCGGTTTTGGGGAGCTCCGGGCGAACTTGCAGCAAGTTCAAATGAGAAGGAGGAGCTGAGTATTTATAGGTGGAATGAAAAAGGGATGAGCAGACATCAAGTTTGGGCGAACTTGTATCAAGTTCGGGCGAACTTGTTACAAGTTCGAGCGAACTTGTGTGTTTCTTGAGAGTTGGGAGACAAGTCCGGGCGGACTTGTGGTTTGTGAAGGGTTAGATGGCTCAGACAAGTTCGGGCGAACTTGTGTTATACAAGTTGGCCGAACTTGACCTAGTGGCCAAGTTTTGTTTGATTATTTCGTGTTACGAGTTCGTTCGGGGATTCGGTTCGCATTAGATAGATATATTAAGCGTTAAATTGATTTAATAGTGCGATTTAGCAATTTGTGCGGGTGAGAGCTTTGCGATAGCGATTATAACCATAACATAAACAAACATAACACATATAAAAACATAATTCCACATAATTAACTGCGTTTTGAGATGCTGAGGGGTAGTCCATTGGACAACCCTTAAATGTGTTAACATCATATACTTTCGCACATTTAATCGAGTTTATTATTTGAATTAGGTAACTATGGGTGTTTGACTCTACAGGTATAATGAGCATAAAAACGAGGCTTTATGATGATGGGATGGATGCTCGTACGTATTAGAGTCGGACCGGAGATGTAAAAGTGCATCAAAGAAACAAAGGAGAAATTTTCAGCAGCCACCGTAGCTTACGGCACCGCCGTAGCTTACGGTGGATGCTGGGAGCAAAATCTTCACCGTAATCCAGGTTCTAACCACCGTAGAGATTTTTGATGACCACCGTAAGCTACGGTGGCACGTAGCTTACGGTGGCGTTAGCGAGGAACTTGTGTAACTGCCAAATTATTGCGTTTTTATGATGTCTTTTCCTCTCCAATCAGGCCTATTCGGTTACCAGCAGTCTAGAGACGAATTTTGGGTGTTCTTGCAAGCTTGGGAACAAATTCTAAACATTGGATTAGTGTTTTTAATTCCTATGAACATTAATATTTGTGTGATGATGATTGTCAAAGTTATGAGTGGCTAACTTTGTGGTGATCATCCTAGATTGAAGGTTTGTTTGAGACATTCATGTTCTTGTTTTTATTTCTAGAATAATAGACTTGCAATCTTTGTTGGTTTATTATGGTGTGTTGATATTTTTTTGTAATTTGTTAATTGATGTGTTTTGATCATAACCTAAATCGTACATTCTTGGTGTCGTTGACAATCGAGATACCACAGGAGGGGTTAGGGTTGGATATTGATTAATTGATCATCGGGTAACAACCTCGCATTAGTGTAATCCGAGTACTTAGTTCCCTTTCATCATAACAAGTAACAACACATGAGTCATGTCTATGTATTCTTTCTAGTGGGATTTGAGCATGAATGTCAACTGAAACCGGATATCTAGGATGGTCATTTGTCTCTAAATTGTTTACAAATCAAATCTTTCTTTTGCAAAATTACTTAGTTAATTTTAATTTTTAAAACCAAAAAAATCAAAATCTCTGAAATTACTTTTCTGCAACATAGTTTAATTTAATTAGTTAACTAGAAGGCTACATAGTAAACACATTTTCCACAAACTCCCTGAGTTCTATACCCACTTTCCGCTAGCTAATTAGTTGTAATTGGATTAAATTTGCGTGAGACTACGACATCACGTCAAATTTTGGCGCCGTTGCCGGGGAGTAGTGCGCAACGTGTGTTAATTTAGTAGCTTTTGTTTGTTATTTTCGGGTTTACACTGGTTGTGTTTAGTGTGCAGGTACTGACAGGTGTATGCATACTAGAGACTCTCAAAAGTCATCACCGCTAGCATTTGATCCGGAAATCGAGCGAACCTTACGACAGAACCGAGTCTTACTTCGAGAAAACAAAGTCATCATGGATTTACCAACTCCCACTGCGGGTCAAACATCACCATGCCACACCTTCACCTAATCCTACTACAAATCCTACTTCCACATTGGAAGTACAACCCACTAATACCACATCACCCGCAATTACTCACACCGGTCCCGCCCTTACCTTTACCTCAACAACCATGGTTCCACCATTTTCATCTTTTTTCCCATCAGCCGGTCAATCATCTTCTACTCAACAACTACCACCAAACCAATTCCAACCCAGTTCAACCATTGTTCATACTACATCCACTTTCCAACCTTCACATCAAACGGGTTTTTACCAACCATCGTCTCAATACGTACAATCTTCGGGTGTTGGAGGAGAAGGTTTTTATGATGGGTATGATGATGAGTTTAGAGGTTACGATGAAGAGGGGTATTATTATGGGGCAGAAGGAGGTAATTTGGGACCTCAAGGAGGTGTGATATACCAACAAGGGCAACAAGTTGAACAAATTCATGAAGTGGTTAAGCAACCAACGGGGGTACAACAAATTCGTCCGCATGGGCCACAGTTTCAACGGCCTATGCCTTTGCAACAAGTGCGTCCTCAATATCAACAACCACAGTTTCAACAACCTCCACAAGTTCAAAGACCGGTGCAACAACCTCAATATCAACAATTTGCGCCCCAAATGGGTCGTCCAAGAGTACCGTTAGGCGCTCCACGAAGATACCATAGAGAAGTGGTAAGGGGAACTGAAGCTCATTTTCGCCAGTTATCACAAACAATCCTTCGCCGGTGGTAATTCCTCATCATCCGGATGGAAGAATCTTTGAGGTAAGAACCAATGCGCTCCAAAGTTTGCCTAAATATAAAGGGTTAGCATCGGAAGAACCTTATTTCCATTTAAAAGCCTATGATTCCTATTTGCAACACCATTGGAGGTTAAGGATTTTCATCCAATGAAGTTAAGTTAGTACTTTTCTAATTTTCGTTAGAAGACAAGGCAAAGAGGTGGTTCTATACGTTACCTTTCGCATCGATCTACACTTGGACAGAAATGCAACAAAGGTTCTTATAAGAATTTTTCACCGCTCAAAAGACGAATGATGCTCGAGAAAGTATTCGGGAATTTCGGAAACAAGTGGGTGAGATGTTTCATGAAGCGTTTGATAGGTTCAACATGATGCTTAAAAGTTGTCCACATCATGATTGCTCTTTGGGAGCTTTTACATGCTTTTCGTGAGGGGTTGAGTGATGGTGATACTCACGATTTAGTGTCGGTTTCTAATGGTACATTTGGCACAAATTACGAGCAAGACGATTGGGCCTTCTTGGAACAAATGTCGTTCAATCCTAAACGACAGGCACAAGCATCGAGAAATAAGAAGTATGTGGTTACGAGACCACAAGTAAACGTCGTGGAGGATGTAGAGGTACATACAACTAACCAAGTTTATAATGTGTGCACTAATTGCAATGAAATAGGGCATGCGGCGGATGTTTGTGTGGCGGCATGTGTTGAAGGTCAAGCGGAGGAGGTGAATGCTATTCAAGGGGGTGGTAGAAATTTTGGTATGAATTCGAACACATATCACCCCAGGTTGAGGAACCATCCAAACCTTCGTTACGGGAACCCGGCGAATCAAGTTAACCCAAATTTCCAAGGGACTCAAGGAAATTTTGTTCCGCGTCAACAATACAATCCAGGTAATTTTAGAAGCGGAAACAATCAAGGGTACCAAGGTCAATATCAACAACCGGGTGGTGGTCAAAGTGGTTCTTCAGGTCAATCTTTGTCGAGTGGAAACGGAGTTATGGACATGCTTAAGGTGATGCAACAAGACATGCAAAAAAGGAACCAACTTGATGAGGTCCGGATGCAAAAAGTTGAGGTTCGTGATAAAAGCATCCAAGCGTTGACCACTCAAATGGGTCAACTCGCGTCCGAGGTAGCGGAATTGAAAAAAGGTAAAGGGCAACTTCCTAGTGACACCAAGGTAAATCCTTCTCATAATATTTCACATAATATTCCTATTAACCATGTTAGTGTCTTGAGAAGTGGTAAAGAATTGAAAGCAAATTTGTCACCGGGTTTGGTTGATAGGGTGGTTGAGGATATTACGGGTAATGAAAGTGATGAGGATGAGGGGTCACCCTCAATTGTGTCGAAGGATCCTAATGTTGAAAAAGTAAGCGGAAAACCGGGGTTGGGTGAATTTCTACAAGATAAAAATGAGGAAGGGGGACCTAGTCAAGTTCCATTTCCTTCGGCTTTACTTGACCCGGGTAAGAAAAAAAATTATTTCAACTAGGGGTCCTCAAAAAGAGGAAATGTTAGATGTTTTTAAACAAGTAAAAGTGAATCTTCCTTTACTTGATGCAATAAAACAAGTACCCGCTTATGCAATATTTTTGAAAGAATTATGCACTCAAAAAATGCAACAAAAGAAGAAAATGCCTAAGCGGGTTGACTTGACGGGTCATGTTAGTGCGGTTCTTAATGGGGAGCTTCCTCCTAAGCTCCAAGATCCGGGGACGCCATTAATAAATATTCAAGTTGGAAATTTTAAAATGTCAAGGGCGTTGTTAGATCTTGGAGCCGGAGTGAGTATTTTACCGGGAGGTTTACATGACCAATATGATTTTAGTCCATTGGCAAGGGTTGAGAAAACGGTTGTTTTGGCCGATTTATCTCATAAACTTCCTCGGGGAATGGTGCAAGATGTAATTGTTAAGGTTGATGAGTTCTACTATCCGGTGGATTTTCTTGTATTAGACTACTCATCTGCAGACCCAAAACAACCACAAAATGTTATTTTGGGTCGTCCATTTTTTAGTACCGCTCATGCTATGATTGATTGTCGGTTTGGTACTGTTGACATGACCTTTGGAAATACAAAAATGCGATTGAATGTTTTCACTAACACTTCTAACTCTATTGGTGTTGATGAGTGTTTTATGGCAGATTTGGTAGACGGATGTGAACCGCACGAGTATGAGGAGGATATCATGGAAACTTGTGTTTGTGATTTTTCTGAACAGGTACATGCTTGTGCATTGAGGATAGAGGAGCAAAAGTTGGATGCTCAAGCGGTCAAAGAGGGTCGTCCGCCATGGACCCATCAGTTTGAGAGTCTACCGGTGGAAATTAGCTCGGGGATGAAGCAATCATTAGAAGAGCCACCGAAGTTGGAGTTGAATGAATTGCCAAGTCACTTGAAGTACGCATTTTTAGGGGATGGCTACACTTTGCCGGTCACGTTGCCTCTAATTTGGAGAACATTCAAGAACAAGCGCTATTGAAGGTGTTGAAAGAGAATAAGGTGGCTATTGGGTGGACGATTTCCAATTTGAAAGGGTTTAGTCCATCCATTGTGATGCATAAGATCATAACAACCGAAGATGCATAACCAACGAGGGAAGCTCAAAGGCGGTTGAACCCGAACTTGCGGGAAGTGGTAAAGAAAGAGGTAATTAAATTGTTGGAAGCCAGAATAATCTATCCAATTTCGAATAGTGATTGGGTAAGTCCTACCCAAGTGGTTCCTAAAAAAGCCGGCATCCAAATTATCAAAGATGAGAGTGGTGAACAAATAGCCACCCGACCGGTCACCGGGTGGCGAGTTTGTATTGATTATCGGAAGTTAAACACCGCTACTTCTAAAGACTATTTTCCATTACCTTTTATTGACAAAATTATTGAAAAATTATCGAGTAAAAAGTTTTATTGTTTTTTAGATCGGTACTCGGGTTATAACCAAATCGCCATTCATCCCGATGATCAACACAAAACCACTTTTACTTGTCCTTATGGCACTTTTGCCTTTAGGCAAATGCCCTTTGGCTTGTGTAACGCCCCGGCAACTTTTCAACGATGTATGATGAGTATTTTCTCGGGCATGGTTGGGGAGTCGCTTGAGGTGTTTATAGATGATTTTTCCATTTTTGGCACTAGTTTTGAATCTTGTCTCGATGAGTTGCAAAAAGTTTTAAAAAGATGTCGAGAAAAATTTAGTGCTAAGTTGGGAAAAAAGTCATTTCATGGTCCAAGAAGGGATTGTGTTGGGTCATGTGATTTCGGAAAAAGGGATGGAGGTGGATAAGGCAAAAATTCGGGTAATATCATCTTTACCTCCACCGAAAAATGTAAAAGGGGTAAGATCGTTTTTGGGACATGAGGGATTTTATAGACGATTTGTTAAAGGTTTTAGTGTTATTACTAAACCTTTATGTAATTTGTTATTGAAAGATGTCCCTTTTGAGTTTACTAATGAATTTTGCAAGCTTTCAATGTTTTGAAGGAATAGTTGGTGAAGGCTCCTATTTTGCAACCGCCGGATTGGTCAAAGCCATTCGAGATAATGTGTGATGCAAGTGACACAACTATTGGGGCAGTTTTAGGTAAACGGGTCGACAAGAAGCCGGTGGTAACTTATTATGCAAGTAAGACTTTATCCGAGGCGCAACTGAATTACACCACAACTGAAAGAGAATTATTAGCGGTGGTGTATGCCTTGGACAAGTTTCGCTCATATATTTGGGGGAGCAAAGTGGTTGTGTATTCGGACCATATCGCGGTTCGATACTTGATGGAGAAAAAAGACGCGAAGCCCCGATTGATCCGTTGGGTATTATTACTACAAGAGTTTGATTTGGAAATCCGGGACAAAAAGGGATGTGAAAATGTGGCAGTGCATCACTTGTTTCGGATTCCATTAGAAGGTGTCGATGATATGAGCGAGAGCAATGAACGGTTTCCCGATGAGCAACTCTTGGCTGTTCTTTTGTTGCACCGTGGTATGCCCATTACGTAAACTATTTGTCCACGCTATTCCGGATCATTGGACCAAGAAACGAAGACAACAATTTATGGTTCAAGTTAAACAGTATATATGGGATGAACCGGATCTTTTCAAGATTGGGCCCGATCAAGTTATTCGAAGAAGGTGTACCCGAGACGGAGGTGCTAGAGATTTTGACCCATGCTCATTCATCTGCTTGTGGGGGTCATTTTAGTGGTCAAAAGACGGGTTATCGGGTACTCACGTGTGGGTTCTATTGGCCTACAATCTTCAAGGATGCATGCGAATATGCTCGTCAATGTACAAGATGTCAACAAATGGGAAGTATCTCGAAGCGGGATGAAATGCCTCTACAACTGATTTTGGTGGTTGGGGTATTTGACGTTTGGGGTATAGATTTTATAGGCCATTTTTCGAGTTTGAATGGTTTCTTGTACATTTTGGTGGCGGTAGATTACGTATCAAAGTGGATCTAACATTTTTGCTCGCTTCGGGATCCCAAGAGTGATAATTAGTGATGGGGGTTCACATTTTAAAAACTTTAATTTTGCAAAATTATTGAAGAGGTATAGTGTGAATCACCGAATCCCTACGTCGTACCATCCGCAAACAAGTGGACAAGTTGAAGTGTCCAACCGTCAAATCAAGGAAATTCTCATGAAGACGGTACGAACGGATCGGAAGGATTGTCGAGTAAGTTAGATGATGCGTTATGGGCGTATAGGACGGCTTACAAAACTCCGATTGGCGCAACTCCTTACCGGATGGTTTATGGTAAAGGATGTCACTTGCCGATGGAGTTGGCTCATCGGGCACATTGGGCAATCAAAACAATAAATGCGGATTATGATGAAGTGGGGAGAATAAGGAAATTGCAATTGAGCGAAATAGAAGAAATCCGAGATGAGGCATATGAGTGTGCATTCGCATACAAAGACAAATTGAAGAAAGTTCACGATGCAAAAATTAGGAAAAAGGTTTTTGAAGTGGGTCAAAAGGTGTAGTTGTACAACTCGCGGTTGAAGATGTTTGCTGGCAAATTGAAGAGTAAATGGATGGGTCCATATGAGATCACGCCAGTGGGTCGGTTTGGCGATGTAGATATCTTAGATGTGGGCACTAACAAACAGCAAACGGTAAATGGGCATCGGCTAAAACCATACTTGGAAGGGAATGACGTCAAGAATTTAGAGGTTGATAAGGTGGGCTACATTCTACGCCCGGTATATGAGGAATGATCAAGAGGCCCAGGTTTCGTAGTGTAAATATGTAGTTTAATTTAGTTTAGTTTAAGTTATTTTACCGTTCTTATGTTGAACCGATGTTCAAAACAAGTGTGGGGATATTCTGTCGAATTTCTCTAACATAGTGTTGAGGACAACACGGGTTTTTCATGGGGGATAGGGTAATTTTCATGCTTTTTGAAAAAATATAAAAATCATAAAAATTACAAAATTTTAAAAAAATTTTGCGAAATCAAAGTGCAATGCCACCGTAGTACGGTGGCACCGTACTACGTACCGAGCTTTCGGTGGCACCGTAGCTTACGGTGGCCATAAAAACCATTATGGTGGCAATAGCCTGGAATACGGTGAGAATTTTGAGATTCATACCGCCGTAAGCTACGGCGGTATCTGGCGATGTGGGGACCGAGTTTAATAATAAAAAAACAAAAATAAACTTTTTCTCACAACCAGAAAAACGGGTTTCACCCCTTTTCACCATATTTCTTCTTCTTCCTCTCATTCTCTTCATAAAATAAACCCTAGCTTCAACCTTACACCAAATCATCAAATCTTTACCAAATCAAGAGATTTTTGGGTCAATCTTGGCTAGAATTTCGCAAGGAACTCATATTTGTGCTTATTTTTCCAAGATTCATTTGTTTTGGTGGTCAATTTTGGACATCTTGGGTCCGAAATTATGGGGGGTTTTTGTGGGTTGGTGTTTAGCTTGAAGTTCTTGTTATTCTCATCATCTACAAAGCAAAGGTATGCAATATATGTTCATTATTTGAGGTACATTGTAGAATTGTAAGTTTTAATAGTTGTTTTTGTTACACACTTGCTTATAGAGATTAGATAATATGAACTTGTGGGTTGGTTGAGGTTGTGGTTGTAGATGGGGGTGATGTCAAGATTTTTGTTCTATGTCTTGGAAATTCTTAACATGTAGAGGCATCATGCCCAAATTTTGTAAAAATTTAAAGGCTTGTGCGTTGTATCTACAATTATGGTGATAAGCAAGTGTGGGGAAGAAGAATGATAAGAATTTGATGAAAAGTTTGTGTGTTTTGATTGTGATGTGCAGGATTATGGGGCGTAAAGGCAAAGAACCAGTGGGATCATCGAGTGATCCAGATGAGAATCCGAGAAGGAAAAGAAGATTAGTTTTGCAATAGGATCCGGAAGAAAGTGAAGAAGAGGAGCAACCAAGGGGCCAAAGCCGCAATGGACATCTGGTCCAGTGCACGATCAGCCATCTGAATGGCAAGCCGTGTTGTTTCATGATCAAATGAATGCCTTGGCTCAACGCAAGGAAGCTTTTATTTGTGAAAAGGAGGTCCGTGAGGTGGATTTTGGGCCATTTTGGATCACTGATAAATTTAGAGCGCTTGGTTGGGAGGCAGCGTTGAAGTGTTACGATAAGGCAAGGAACAATTTGTACGTTGAAGAAAGTCAAGAGTGGATGGCCACTTTACGATGCCCTCCGTTCAAAGGGGTAATAAAAATGAAGTTAATTGGGACAGTGAACGGGTTGATGTTGAGATGTCCTTTGATTCGTTGAGGAGGGTGGCAAAGTTTGACAGTAAACCTACAACTCAATACATGACACCTTCATTGAAAGATTTGTATATTTTACCTAAGAAGCACGCGAGATGGCAAAGTATGTTGGATTATTTATTCATACCGGGTACTACACATGTGAAGCTATATAAGAAGAATTTGACAATAGAAGCAAGGTTACTGTTGGTGATTTGCACGCAAAATGTAATTCCACGGAGGGGTGATAAGGTTGAGGTGCGATATCCAGAAGTTCCAATCTTGTATTCATTGTTAAGAGGAGCTCCTTTGATTCCTTTCCGGTTTTTGGTGTTAAACAATGTGTGGATAAGTCGAAATAGCGATCAGCGAAAGATCATTCCGCATTGTCGACTAATTACCGCGTTGCTCAAGATGTACGAGGCGATCTCGTCGGATGATAAAGGGTCGTATAAGAAATTCAAACCCTTTGATCTTAAACAATTGGGGCCTGGGTGGTCGTATTCTAAGTCAGGAAGGTATCATAAATTGAAGAATGAAGGTAAAAGATAGAGAGTGTTAAAAGCTGATGCGAGGCCGTTACAACCGGGGGAGGCTGATGACCCCGAAAGTGAGGAGGAGGAACCTAGTGGTGATGTGGATTACATGGATAACCCTAATTTGGAGCATATGGATACTGATAGGGAAGGACCAAGTGGTAGTAGAGGTGGTATGCAATCAGGATATGTTGGGAGTGCATTTGATTATGCCCAAATATCATACGGTTCAGATTGGGCATATGGTGGATCGATGGAGCAGGTTGTGGAGAGAATGCGGCCGCCTGTTTTTTCAAACTTTTCTGATGCTGATCAGGTGTCATTTGATCATCAAACCTTCATGGGAGTGAGCATAGAGCGGTCATTAAAGAGGAACTATGATCGACAGGAGCAGTGGAATAGAGCTCATATGTATGCTCATGAGGAGGAGATAAACAGTCGTTATATGGATGATCAGAATCGACGAATGCACGACGCTTTGGCATGCTGGTCAGCGTCGTCTCTGATCCACCGATTGTTGATTATTCTTCTTTACCACCATATGATGGAAGTATGTCGTATCCTACCCCACCATTGCATCATTCACAATGGGTGAATCCACATACGGGTACGGGGAGCCAGCAGCCTGCACAAGGTGATGATCAAGGTGGAAGCAGTAGTGGAGCTTTTGGGTTCGGTGAGTTCTCAGATATGATGACATCAATCTTTAGGCTGCCCGAACCTCGCTACTACTAATCAGGTGGTGTTCTTTCTTTGTTTGTATATTTTAGTATATATTTATGTTTATGTTAATGTTCTTTTTGGTTGGGAGGAAGGGTGGTGTTGAGTTTGTGTTGATGGGTTGTGAAAGTTGGTGGAGTCTTTGTTAGTTAAAAAAAATACAAAAAGAAATTTTGGGATTTGAGAATAGAAGCAAATGGTGATGTGGCTGTTTTGAATAATGAGTGACTCCAAAACCATACATCGGGACAATGTATCCCAAGTGTGGGGATGGGGGAAAATTTTGAAATTTTTCAACCAATCATAAGAGTGTCAAAATTTAAAAACTTGTCATCTATCCATCTTACAATTCGGTAACCTATGATACCTTCTTTCTTGGTGAGTATTTGTGCCACACACATGCATTGAATCGAAATTTTCTTTTTTTGAGTGGCAAAGTGTTTATTGTGTAAACAAAACTTGTTGGTAGATGCATTTCGAGGCCTTAGCTTGTTTGCTTGTAGAGATGATAGAGGCATTTAGGTGGCCTCGTCCAGATGTGTGAGAGTGTGGATTTTGGGGGTTGGGCCTCATAAATTATATGTATGAGCTTGGTGATGTGAGGGGTGAGGGTTTGGTCTGTAGTAACCATGTTTGAGCTTTTGGCCATTCGTTTGTGACCCATGCCTAACTCCTTTATATTTACCCACTGATTTGATTCGGTGTAGTAGTGTTATTTAGTAGTGCTTTGTTGCAATGTTGGTTCAAAAAAAAAACTGAAAAGTCCAAAAAGAAGAAGTAATGATGTTAGTTAGTGGAGGAAATAGAACAGAAAAGAAAGATGGAAGGTAGTTGTGTATATAGTTAATGTTTATATTGTTTTTATCTTTATTGTAATTGTATCACCGAATCGAATCAACAAGTTACTTGCATATATTCCCTCATTCTTACCTTCCGCCTAGCCCAGTTACAACCGTTAAGTCCTTTTGATTTACAAGCAAGCTATGCAAGTTTTAGGCGGAGATTTGATCTACACGCAAGCATATTGTCTCACATTAACATATTTGCATTGAGGGTGCTAGCATAAATGTCGCTAGCTTCTTTGTTGTTACCGAGAGGAGAGCTGATTATGAGGGTGTGTAAGTGGTATGATGTAAGTTAGTAAAAAGATGACACCAAATTGTTTGGTCTGAAATTGATCATGAATTTGGAATGGGTTTAATGTGTTGCTTGGGACAAGCAACGGTTAAGTATGGGGATGTGACGGGTAGTCCATTGGACGATCCTTAAATGTGCTAACATCATATACTTTCGCACATTTAATCGAGTTTATTATTTGAATTAGGTAACTATGGGATGTTTGACTCTGCATGTATAATGGGCATAAAAACGAGGCTTTATGATGATGGGATGGATGCTCGTACGTATTAGAGTCGGACTGGAGATGTAAAAGTGCATCAAAGAAACAAAAGAGAAATTTTCAGCAGCCACCGTAGCTTACGGCACCGCCGTAGCTTACGGTGGATGCTGGGAGCAAAATCTTCACCGTAATCCAGGTTCTAACCACCGTAGAGCGTTTTGGTGACCACCGTAAGCTACGGTGGCACTGTAGCTTACGGTGGCGTCAGCGAGGAACTTGTGTAACTGCCAAATTATTGCGTTTTTATGGTGTCTTTTCCTCTCCAATCAGGCCCATTCGGTTGCCAGCAGTTTAGAGACGAATTTTGGGTGTTCTTGCAAGCTTGGGAACAATTTCTAAACATTGGATTAGTGTTTTTAATTCCTATGAACATTAATATTTGTGTGATGATGATTGTCCAAGTCATGAGTGGTTAACTTTGTGGTGATCATCCTAGATTGAAGATTTGTTTGAGACATTCATGTTCTTGTTTTTATTTCTAGAATAATAGACTTGCAATCTTTGTTGGTTTATTATGGTGTGTTGATATTTGTTTGTAATTCGTTAATTGATGTGTTTTGATCATAACCTAAATCGTACGTTCTTGGTGTCGTTGACAATCGAGATATCACGGGAGGGGTTAGGGTTGGATATTGATTAATTGATCATCGGGTAACAACCTCGCATTAGTGTAATCCGAGTACTTAGTTCCCTTTCATCACAACAAGTAACAACACATGAGTCATGTCTATGTGATTCTTTCTAGTGGGATTTGAGCATGAATGTCAATTGAAACCGGATATCTAGGATGGTCATTTGTCTCTAAATTGTTTACAAATCAAATCTTTCTTTTGCAAAATTACTTAGTTAATTTTAATTTTTAAAACCAAACAACCAAAATCTCTGAAATTACTTTTCTGCAACTTAGTTTAATTTAATTAGTTAACTAGAAGGCTACATAGTAAACACATTTTCCACAAACTCCCTGAGTTTGATACCCACTTGCCGCTAGCTATTTAATTGTAATTGGATTAAATTTGCGTGAGACTACGACATCACGTCAGATGCGATGAGATAAGCGATGCGATGGCACAAGTGTTTATTAAACCAATAACATACTGAGCTATTAGAGTAACATAGTTACTTGTGATTGCGATTAAATTAGCGATGCGTTTAGTAAGCGATTAGATGCGACATAACTGTAAATAAACATATGTTATTAACATAACTTTCTTATAAATCGAATCTTCGGAGTACAAATGATTTAGATAGACCAAATACATGGAAAAAGGAATAAAATAAATAACAACGAAAAGTTGAAGTTGTTACAAATCGTCATCCGATACTTGTAGGCAGCCTACATTTCATAAAACATGAAATAAGTTAGTCGTACTTAGTATATAACTTGTCTAATCAAGTTCGAATGCCAAAACGAACAAGAAAACAATTTTTTTGTTTTTTTTTTTGTCAGCTATTTAGCTCCTCGCGGGGCGCGAGCAGCTTCACTCCTTCCCCTCGCGTGCCGCGAGGGCTTCTGGCGGGCCGCGACCGAGTTTATTAATCCTGTCGCAGGGCACGACAGCCCTGTTTTGACAGGAAGTTGTTTAGCTGGTGCTGCATATTCCCAGCAAACCTATTTTTCACCTAAACCTTTATAACTCGTTCAATTTTTAACCGTTTTACGATCCGTTTCTTCCTACGCGATTGTAATTTGATTCTCCATTACATGAAGTTAAAATCCGACATCTGGATTAAGAGTTTTCTAGAATTTAAGCCCCCGGCATAAATTAATTATTAAACTTATTTTGACATAGCTTTTGACTCGTTAATACTTTTATCAAACCAACTTGTTTGTTACACTTATATTCTTGTAGACAACATATTTTAAAAGTTTCCTATCACACGAGGTTCAAATTGCGGGTTATTATGCATCTTTAACCCGTTTGTGCTTATATGCTTATTTTGACCCGTTAAGGGTATTTAAGCGCTTTTAAGCATAACCAAGCTTATTCATTTCTAGCATCATATTTTCACATTACAATATCTACTTGTATTCCACCACAACTACTATTGTTATGGATTTGATATAATAAACCAATTATCACGAATATTACCCTTCGGTTAGTCATTTTACGGAAAAATGCTCATTTTAGGCATTTGACCCGAGAAAGATTATGCCTATAACTTGTATGCTTATCTAAGGTTTACATTACCATAATATATGTTTCTAAACAACCCATAACGGTCGTTTGCCCGATTTACCCATCAAGGGCGTTTTGGCCAATTTTAGTCCCTCATTTTACGATGAAGGACTTTCACTAAATATTTGACCAAAATTGCTCGTTTAACTATAATCTTATTTATGGGTACCTGTCTCGGGTCAACATTCTGACCCGTTTTAATACCTTGCCTCAATAATTTGCTAACTCATGGCATCGCTAATTCACAAGCCGTTTTATCCTGTGAGCATAAGACTCGATAGGCACTTATTAGTCGTTATATGTCAAATGGTATCAACATTGCCATTTGACCCGTTTGGTCTAAACGACCAAACATTCTGCGTATATAAATGGTATCTATTTACCATTCCGTTAACTAACTCATTTCGGATTTATCACCATTTAGTATGTCTCTTAAATCCGTTTCTTACGCGTTTAACTCAACATGGCTTATGCCACTTGGTGTCATTTTATACTTCGACTTTTATCCATTTATACGTGACTAAATCACCGTTTTCTCTTTTTATTCGTTTAGGCTTACTTATAAAGTAGCCATTCGAAAACTCATTTTATATATCATCACATGACCAAATTACCAGTTTTCATCTTTTGATATGTTCCAACCCGTACCATTTCGTGTCGGAACCGTATTTCTAATATAACCTTTGTTGTATTTATAACTTATAAATAAATACATATCCTACAAAAAGGGCGTAAGCTTTACTTACCTTGTATCCGATTATGCACTTTTTCCGAGTGCTTGATCCGTTTGACCCGCTTCTTTCCCAAGCCTCCACCTAGCTTGTCAAGCGTCAAACTATCACCATAATTCGTAAGACGGTTAGATTAGTCATCCTTACTTACGACTATTCCATCTTATGGATTTTATGTCGAAACTACTATTCGACTTCATCATTGGTTAGTTTGACTTTCCAAAGTCAACTACCTTTGATCATATGATATCCCCAATTAGGTTTAAATCAACATCATGTTTAGAACCCGTACTATTTCATATCACACGTAACTAGTCAAATTAGCCAATTACGTGTTTCTTTCATAATTTCAACACATTAACATTCGTTTAGGCATTTTAACAAGCACCTTGCGGGCATGATTTCTATACTTTTTCTATCTAGTTCATGGCTAATCTTTTTAACCAAGTTTCAATCATTAAATCAAACCCTTATGTCTAGCACTCATGAACAATATAAAATCTTGTTTCATAACATCAATTTTTCACAATTTAGCATACAATTCTTGTGTTCATTACTTTGTTCTAAAAACCCACTTAACACTTATATGGGTGATTATAAATTTCATAGTTTTCATCACTATATCCTCAAACTTTTAACTAGGGTTTACTCCTAGACATGGTTTCAACATAACAACACTCATACATTCAACATTCAAGCGTGAACTTCAACTATGAGTGTTTATCAAAATTTCAAGATATTGCCAAATTACAAAATTTGACATACCTTTTGATCTCCTAGCTTAGGTGATCACGAATTTAGTTAAATCCCCAATTCTTGGCTTGATTTCTCTTTGATTTAGAGCAAATTAGTTAGTTTTAGGGTTTGAAGGGAATAACCCTTTTCTCCTGTGTATATGTCGACCAGAACACACACATATGTGTGTGTGTTTTGGTTTTGATTTATTTTTAGTTAAAACATCTTTCACACTTGCCCCATTTAGTTCCTCAAAGTTTCAAGGTTTATAAAAGGGTTACTAATTCAAGTTTCTTTATTATTTTAATAACACTTATTTAACTAGGTTGATATTCCTAGTTACTTGGTGGGTTCGGGGAAGTTATAACCCGTTTTTGTTTTAAGTCCCGTTAACCCGAGCCTCTTACGAACTCCATTTCCTCAAAGCTTTTATTCTCCTTTTAGTTAATATTAGGTTTATTTATTTATACCTAATATTTACCGGGTTCGTAAATATTAACGTGGTTTGATTTCCAACCCGTTTTAGGGGTGTTACAGGACTGAACTTGTCTCATAAGTATGGGGATGGAAAGTTGTAAGGATGGCTTCATTAAATAAGATGTCAACTGTTCTGGCTTGTTTAGGCCTCCCGACACGTTTTCTCTGGCATCCTGGTCATACCCATTTAATGTTGATGTAAACGGCATGTCGTATCTCTGTTCCCTTCTTGCTTCTTCTCAGAGATGTTAAATCTTAACGGGCTAGGCCATCTACTCAAGTGTTTAGACCTAATTCTGGAGATTGGGCCTCGTGGTCTTAGGTTGAGACTACTGTATACCTCATCGCAAACCATAAAAAATTGTGGTAACCTCGTATATGTTATATTAGATTTGTTTAGATAAACAAATTTATCAGGCAAATACAAACGTAACACATATATTATTAAATACAAAATTTTCAACATTTTATTGTTGCTATATACATCCTTGATTCCTTATAGTTAGATTGAGCCTTATTAGAAGTGGAAGGGAACATGCTTATGAATTGAAGTGATCTTGATGGTGATATTGAATCATTTCTTGTCTTCCCAAACTTAATGATAAATCTCTAGATGTCATAATTATAAACTAGTTAGAACCCATGGTGGACCCAAGACCTTTTTTTATGGGAAGCAACCGAGGGGATTAACCAAACTTTTAATGGGGGCGATGACTAAAAACAAATACAAGTATATAACTCTAACAAAAAGGTAGAGAACAAGTTAGAACTATAAATCGATAAACAGAAAAACCTTGAAACGAATCATCAATAACATTCGTCATTTGAGTTTACACCTCAATACGCATACACGCACCCTGTCATCCACACAGGCTCACACATATAGTTTAACAACTTTTGTAGACATCGTTTCACTACTTGTACTTGGTTCCATTTAAGATCCATGATCATCACAAGAATGATTTGTTAGGTTTGGATTGATGTTGATATATGAACCATGACAAGGATTCCATTGTCAAGTTAAATCAATGCTTGCAGGCTTGGAGATGTTGATGTTAATCCAAATGTATGGAAAGAGTTTAAGTAACTCCTTTTCTATAAAGTTAAAAGACCTAATATGATGTGAATTTTTTGTATACATCTAACTTAATGCTTTCTTCACATTCAATCTTATATTAAACATACCTGGTTTAATTACAGCGTAGGCAAAGGTACATCCCGTTATTCAAATATCTCAACGCACTTTAGGTGCGGAGAAGATTAGGGCTGTCTTTTTAAATCGAAACCTAAGATGCGACCCGAAACCGAAGTGACGAAACCTGAAGAACCCGTAATCGAATAACTGTAAACCCAAACCCGAATATAGTTTTATGGATTGGTTAACAGGTTGAATAATTGGTAATCATAACTTTAAAACAATTAGAATACTTTTTATATATAGCCATATCTTATAAAAGGGCCTAATAATCATTTCCTATTTCATGATATAGCCAACCAGATCTTCTAAAAATTTTACATCACCCTCTTCTAAAAATTTTAAATCACGAAGTCTATCCATATCATTAATTTCTAAAAGTTTTAAATCACAACATACATAATACATTCCATATCTTTGATATCCTGCATCTCAACGACATACAAGAGTTGTTTTGCAAAATTGTTTTTATAGTGTTCGCTAATAACTAATATTGATATATTAAAATTTAAAAGGTTGTACTTTTCTGTTAAACTAGTTCATTTTCTAACCTGAAATCTGATCTAACCGACCCGTTCTAAACCCGAACACCGAAAAACCCAAACCTAGAATGGTTTTGTTATCAGGTTACATATTTAGCTTTGTAATCCCAAAGAACCCGACCCGAAAACCCGAAACCCGAAACCCGATTAAAAACCCCGAAGAACACCCCTAGAGAAGATGAAAAGTCCATAATTAAACGTGCTCAAATAGGAATAGTACAAGCATGGGTGACTTTCTGAGAAGTCTCGACTTAGGCAAATAAAAACCAATATCTTAGCTCCAGTGGGCAAAACAGACAATATTGATGGTACAAGAGGTCGGATGCTGTACTTGGTTAATATCATAAAAACCTAACATATTGTTTCAATTTGTTTTATAAAAAAATCCTCCTACGTCACTTAAGTATATTAAGGTCCTCGTTACCCTGTATTGTATAAATTGCACTTGGGAATTGAACTATAAACATTAATACAATACAATATTATCTATGTAAAGGCTATGTAGAAAACTTTTGTTGGTGTAGATGATATGTAAAGGTTTTCGGTGACATTGAAGTATTGAACATAATTTCAACAATTTTGTTCTTTTTAAATATAATAAATTCATATAACTAAAAGAACATTTCACGTCAAGGTTAATTTTGAACATCTTAAGCGTCACTTCATCAAATCTTTATATGTTTGAGAGGTAAAAATCACTATTTTTATTTATATATATACGTGTACTTTAAACAAGTTTACAGACTTTAGTATATCAAATTAAGTTTTTTTCTTTAAAGAAAAAAAAAGAAAAACTTTTTCATGCAAACTAAGTAATCATTATAGTTTATTTTTACCTTATTTACTCAAGAATATACATATAATTTATACCTTTTAAGACAAATAATATAATTTTTACGATAACATATTCAAATGATCAAAAGTTGATAGTTGTCGATGTGCGCATTTCTTACTATTGAAGTGGTGGTAGTGGCTAACTACTCATTGACTAATTGAATAAAAACATGATTGCATGAGGATTGCGAAAGATGGTGGAAACTTCAATCTTCAGAAATCAGCAAATGGAGTACAGAAATGCATAGTCCATTATTTTATTTTATTTTTTATCTGATAAAGAAACACGTAATTAACAATTTAAGACATGAGGAATCTCCAACCAACATCTTCTATTGTTCCTTTAAATGCAAATCTTCATTTATTGCCCCACTATAATTTTTTTTCCTATATATTAATTTGAGTAAACTGTCATTTTGGTTCCTGATGTTTGATCAGTTTTGATACTTTAGTCCAAATCTTGAAGTTTTTGCATCTGGGTCTCCTGCAGTTTCATTTTTGTTACCATTTTGATCCAAAAGTGAAAACATGTCAGATTTCTAAAAGAAAAACCTTTTTTTTGTCCTTTTCCTCAGGGGCATTTTGGTCATTTAAGCATTAATAAACCCCAAACACCCCTAAAATGGCAAAAATACCCCTGAGGAAAAGGACAAAAATCCAGGTTTTTCTTTTAGAAATCTGACCTAATTTCATTTTTAGATCAAAATGGCAACAAAATGAAACCACATGGACCCAGATGCAAAAACTTTAAGATTTGGACTAAAATGGCAAAACTGGCCAAACCTCAGGGACCAAAATGGCAGTTTACTCTATTAATTTTGTTATAGCCAATGAGCTGGTGATGGAGCGGTAATAGAGATACCGAATGTTTCAAGTGACCCAGATTCGATTCTTATCCCCCACCATTTAGTTTTGATGGCATCTTTTGATGATGGGAGACTAGACGATTAGGCGGCGATCGATAGTTCAATCTTTGAACTGAGTAGGTTTTACCATACTGCATTGTCATGCCTTCGGGCGAGTGTTCACGGGTTTCACGCCTAGGTTAGGGTTTTCTCCAGTTCAAAGGCAAATGTATCCTGATATGGTGGATTTCACCAATAGCCCATTTAAAGGGTTCATTGGCAGTTAAAAAATATATATATTAAATTTGTAATAATAATAATAATATATGATCAGATTCAACAGTATCAATCATATAGTTGAATAAAATGGCTCAATAGTGATTACAAGTCTTATATGCCATATTGCCATCGGTAATCATGAAATACATGTTTGATTGTTTTCTCAAGTGGAAATACGTTATGCATCTGAGAACTACATAAAGATATGAATAAAATGCCTGTAATCAACCTATTGTTGAAAATTTTGATGAATTGATATTTAATAAATTTATAATTTAATGAAATTATTAATATTGATTAGAATTTTAATGGTGACAAACTTTTGAGTAGAGTTTTTATGTCACTTGATTAGCTTTTATTAGAGTTTTTATATCTCTAATTAATCACTAATTAAGTGAAAATTTGATAGAGTATATGTCTCTAATAAAATCACTAATTAAGAGAAACTCTTCATTACCCACAACTCTTGTATAAATGGTGGGCTATGTGTCTCATTGGTAACATGAGAAAAATACTAGAGAAGGGTTACAAGGAAAATACATGAACATATAGAGAGTTCATAAAAACAAGAAATACTTGAATACCCATGTGTTTGGTAATTAGAGAAATATGTTTTCTCTATTCGATTCCATCACCTTTGTATTATTATTTTCCACAACTTCTAACACCATAACTTTATCCGGTGTTACCTCGGGCATGTGGTCATCTCCGGCAGTACAGACTGCTTCGGGTGTTGTACCCTGGGGACAGACGCTTCGTCTTTGCTAGACGCGCGGAATCTGTTTTAAGGGAAGCGTGTTGAACACGTGCCTCAACCAAAATTGTCAACGTTTTAGTGTGTTCTTTGTTGCAGTCAAGGAGTATTTTTCAAGACTCAAGATGACGAATACTCGAGTCTAGGATGCTATCAAGTGCGTGTGAAGGACCCACCAGAAATGCGACTTGAATCAAGATTGGTATATATAATTATATTTTATATTCGTTTATTTAGTTACAGCACCCGATATTGTACTATGGTATTTCCTATGAATAACGAGAGTCTCGTTATTATATATTTTTTAATTATATTTATAAAAATGAACCTAGTTCCTACAAACTTAAAACAGATTCCATGAGATTGTTGCTACAATCTTAAAACCTTACTTACAAGGATTTTGGGTTCACAAAAAGATTTATAATAAAAAAATTAGAGGATTATGATTTTCTAAATATTTTTTTTTGAAATATGTATGTAGTACAAATTGTTGTGTTTGGATTTATTGAGATTGTGGTACAATCTTAAATCCTATATCGGGGTACAAAACAAATAGTTTTGGTTCAACCGTTTAGTTTTTGAAACGGTTTTGGAATCATTAATTTTTCTAACATTTGTGTTAGATCGGGTTTATTAGTGTAAACCAAACGTTTTTTTGTAAACGTTAAATTCTCTAACTTGTGCGTTAGACCGACTTTTTATAAAAATACGTTTTTTTGTAAACGTTTCATGTTCTAACATGCTTGTTAGAAATGATCATATTATTTATATAATAATAATATGATTTAAGGATGAGTGTTAAAAAATAAGTTTATTTTATATAAACTAATAAAACTTATAATGATTTTTGTAATCATTTATCTTCTAACATGTTTGTTGGAAACGTTCATGGAAAGCGTTAGTTTGGAAGCAATTTTTTAATTGTTTATTTTCTAATGTGGGTATTAGAAATAACTTATTTATTTGAACCATATATGTGTTTATAGCAAGTCGAATTAACATTTTGTGAAAATGTTAATATTTCTAACTTGCGCGTTAGAATTTCTTTCATTGATTGCTAAGAAATGGTTAGAATACAAATGCTTTGAAATGTTTTATGTAAACATTTTATATAAGTAATTTATTGTAGCATTGATTTTAATGAATACAAACACTTATATTATGTTTTATATGGTTTAGAAATAAAAGGTCATACATTGAAGTTGATTGACTTTAAGAATTAAATCACCATAAAGTGATGGTGTTATCATTTATGTGATTTTAATGAAATTAAAATTATTTACTAGACTCTTCATATGGGAGTTAAACTCTTAAGTAGAGTTTTATGTCAATTTATTAGTTTTTATTAGTTTATATCTCTAATTAAGTGTATGTCTCTTGTATTAAAAGTAGGTTATGTGCCTAATTTGATGAGATTGGAAAACTACAAGAGTAAGAATTAAATCACAATAAAGTGATAGTGTAGTTATATGGGATTTATCACCAACTCTAATTTGTGATTTTTAAATCCAAATGGTCATGTTTATATTTATAAAATGACTTAAATTTTCTAACACGTGTATTAGAAAATGTGTATCACAAATACAATGTTAGAGATGTACATTGTATAAGCCATAATGAATTGAAATGTTTTATGTAAACATTTGATTGCCTATGTGTGGATTAAAAATGATGGGAAATGGTTTATTTGAACTTTATCTTTGGAAAACATTTTATGTAAACGTTTGATTCTATAACGTGCCCGTTATAACATTTTTTCTAACATGCGTGTTAGAAAACGTCTAGTACATGCGTAGTAAGACTAAACAATATAAAACCATTTGATATTATGGGTTTTGATTTATGTTATCATAAACTCTAATTGATATTATTAATATTGTACATTGCAAAACTAAGGAAATATTTTGAAATGATTTAAAACAAAGTTTTGCATAGTTTTTAGAATTCAAATGGTTTGCTACTCTTGCTAGAAGTAGCATTTGTTGAACAAAGTAACTATCTCGTGGATATTACTTGGTGAAAAACAACTTGCTGTTGTTGTGAACAAATTTAATTGTTCAAGTTTACTACTTAAATGTAGCCTGTATAACAACCTGGTGTTGTTTTGAGCAAAATTGTACAAGTTTAAAGTTTCAAGATGAAATGGGAACTTGTACTTAAAAGTGCATGGAGTATTATTGAGGGAGTAACTCAAGACATGCCATGGGACGATATCGTTGAGACGATTTCGGTCAGAATATAAAGTGTGGAAGATAAAACCACTTTGATATTTGATATCTGCGTATCGTCTATGCACTCTGTCACACCCCGACCCGCAGCGGAAAAGGTGATCGGGGCATGATTGGGTTATCATCAAAGCTCATGACATTTATTATGCGTTTCATATTCTTTAATACAAATTAAATTGAAATTTACAATAAATGTTACAACATGTTCTAATTAACAATCTAAACTTCTTTGTTCTCTTCTAAGGCATATCCTATGTTTTCCTTGCTTCAACCTGTTCACCTGCATCATGTGTAAAAGGGTTTTTGGATCAACATAATGTTGGCGAGTGAATCCTATGGAAAACATTTGAACAAATTTATTTAAATTGATTATGAAATATGTGCACAACCAAACATGAGTAAAAATAGATGTAAACTTAATCAACAATCATAAGATATTAAGTGAAACACACATGAACATTAATGGAACATTTAGAGGCACGCGATGCTCAACTCGTCTCTCACGAGGAACTGAGGGGCCTAATGAATGAATTGCATAACCATGATAATATGAATGACACAACTACAAACAATATAAACTCAATGATATACACATAAACAATAATGAATTTGATTTGTGGCACGCGTTGTTCAACTCGTCTTCCACGAGGAACTGATGGGCTTAATGAATGAGTTTCATATAATTTACCAAAAGGAAATAAGTAATCACAACAATATAAACAATCTAAGTTTAGGTCATGATGTGGTATGGCACAAGTTTAAATAAATAAGTTAATTATTTTCATAACACATGACACACCCCAAAACGTGTAATTTAAAAGGGGAAGTTGTAAGATTCACTCACAGTGGATGCGTTCGGTTGATGATGTTGAATGCACGCGAAGTGGTTTTAACCACGAGTGAGATTTAACCTAGATAAATCGCATTATGGTTTGGTAAGTAAACGGATTTTATTAATCTATTTTAGTAAGATTGTTGGGTGCATTTTTGTGAGTTTAAGGCTATTTTCTAACCTTAAAAATGTTATTTTTAAGTATTTTTAATTGATTTTTAATTAAAATAATTAAATAAAAATAATAAAAAATTTTGATTTTTTTCTGACCGTTGACCTGCCCGTTGACCGTTGACCGGTTCGAATCGGAATACAAGTGCGCTGAGTGAGGCTCGAACCCGAGACCTCCTGTACGCGTGCACGCAGCTCTACCAACTGAGCTACGTGTCTAACCCGTTATATATCTGATTTTAATTATATATATATATTAATTAGTTTAAACCGAAAATCATTTTATTTTAAAAACAGTTTAAATCAATTTGGACGGTGCGCTCCACAGGTCTCGAACCCGGGACCTGTGGCTTAAACTAACACACAGTCCACCGCTGGACTGTGTGTTTAACATGTTATATAATCCGATTTTTATTATACTTAAATACAAATTAGTTATTTCCTTTTCTGCCTTATTTAAAAAGAATAGATAATTGTCCGAGTCGGTGCAGAAGACCGGACTCGAACTCGTGACCTGTGATATAAACATACACACAGTCCACCGCTGGACTGTGTGTCTAACTTGGTTATTATTCCGGTTATTAATATACTTAACATATATTTGTGGCGACTCCGGTTCAGTTTAACAAAAAAAATGATTTTTATTAAGGCGACGTGTGTGAAACCGGATTCGAACTCGAGACGTTTGTATGCTTAATGTGCACACAGTCCACCGCTGGACTGTGTGTCTAACCCGATTAATAAGTTGATTTAAATTATACTTATGTGATACAGTTAATTCGTCTTCTTCGCTGAAATATAACCAGAGGTAAAGTCTGACTGGTTCGAGTTTTATTCAGGTTCCTTAGCGTCTTACAGTTCATTAAGGTGAGATATGAGTGAAAAGAAAAAGAATTTAGGCGAAGAGGTATACCGACTGGACTCTCTGTTTTCCGGCAGAACTCCGGCGACAGCAATAGGCTCCGGCGTCAGGTGTCTTGCAGCAGCGAGTCTCCGGAAAGCTTGGAAAAGGTATGGGTGACTTCGGTATAAGCTTAGGAGGTTCAGTAAGGCTCGGCAATGGGGAAACCGGTTTTCCGGCGACGAACAGATTAATTCCGGCGAGTGGAATTACGCCGAGAAAAGGTGTGGTTTTGAGCGAAAAAGTTTGCAGTGGGTTGTGGGTGAATTTATAGGGCAAATCGTCGAAGAACCTGGTCTGATTTCCGACTGTATTCGTAAATTATAAATACTCCGGCGGTTATAACTTTGGTCGCGGACTCAGACGTCGGTTATAACCGATGTCTTAGTAATGGTTTACGTTATAACGTAAATTGTCGTTAAGACTCGCGAGATTTCCGGGATTTCCGACGACTGAACTATTGGGCGCCGGTTTTGAATTCGTAACGTCACTTTATGATTTAAATGATTTCATTATTTAACAGACAAAACAAGTGGCGCAGTGGTTTGTGTGTGGTGAGTTAAGACTGATGTTGAACCGGTACAGACCCGGGTTCGAAACCCGGCAGGAACAAAACATTTTTATTTTGCGTTTTTTAACAGTTTTTTCAAAAACTAATTATATATTCCCGTATAATAATTGATTATGTATCTTTTAAAATTATTTTGGGCATTTAATTCGCAACGAAATTTTTGACTGGCTGTTCGGTTGATAAACGGAGCGGGTTTGGTAAATCCGTTTTTTGACGGATGTTACAGTATCCCCTGCTTTTTAGAAATTTCGTCCCGAAATTTAAATTGTGATATATTTGACTAAAAGAATGATGGTGTTTAGTTTGACAGTTATATGCTTAGAAAAAAAATAGGGGTTTAAGTTTTTGTTCGAGGCGGTAACGTTCCTTGTAAGGGTTAAGTACCCTATTACAGGAATCGCTTTTTGTTGCCTACTGTATAAGTATTGATAAGCAGGAATGATTCGCTAAAAATGATATCATGCATAAGAGTTTAGATACATTTGGGAAAGTATGGTTATATCCTAAGGCAATACTTCTAACACTACAACCTACATGGAACATAAATAAAAACACAACAGCTGATATTTGAACATAAATAAACACAACAGCAAATATTCGAACATGAATAAACACAACAGTAAATATTTGAATCCACATTCTGATTGCATATATGTTTGAATGGTGGAAGTTCCTCTCTCGTTTGTTATGATGGAGAGGTTAGTTTATGTAGAAATGGAACACAATCCAATCTCTTTAAATAGCATGATGATATAAATGTAACACAGATTCCAACCAAGGCAATACTAAATCCTACATGGAACTTCTCATAACCGCCTGATAATGCCTCTGATCCTTTGGCAAGAATACTTATATATAGGAAGTACCAGCGGCGTATCCACCATATTCTTGCCAAATTTTCATTAGTTTTATCAGTGAATTATGATTAGTCCTATAACTCTACAACCAATACAACAAACATAAATTACTGAAATGAAATATATCTATGCGATCAAGGCTCAATCGAACGGAGCCGATCGTATTGCATGTACTGAAAATGAAATGTCTGTGCGCTCAAGGCTCAATCAAACGGAGCCGAACGTATTGAATGTACTGAAATTGAAATTTTCTGTGTGCTCAAGGCTCAATCAAACGGAGCCGAGCGTATTGCATGTACTGAAAATGAATAACTTAATCACACAAACAGCCTATGCATGGAACCTCTCATAACCGCCTGATAATGCCTCCGATCATTTGACAAGAATACTTATATATAGGAAGTACCAGCGGCGTATCCACCATATCCTTGTCAAATTTTCATTGACTTTATCCGCAAGTTATGGTTAGTTCGATGCGACTCTACTACAAACACCACAACCACAAGATACTGATAATGAAATTGTCTGTGCGCTCAAGGCTCAATCAAACGGAGCCGAACGTATTGAATGTACTGAAAATGAAATTGTATGTGCGCTCAAGGCTCAATCAAACGGAGCCGAACGTATTGAATGTACTGAAATTGAACAACTTAATCTAAACAACCATCACACAATCAGCCTATGCATGGAACCTCTCATAACCGCCTGATAATGCCTCCGATCATTTGACAAGAATACTTATATATAGGAAGTACCAGCGGCGTATCCACCATATCCTTGTCAAATTTTCATTGACTTTATCCGCAAGTTATGGTTAGTTCGATGCGACTCTACTACAAACACCACAACCACAAGATACTGATAATGAAATTGTCTGTGCGCTCAAGGCTCAATCAAACGGAGCCGAACGTATTGCATGAACTGGAAATGTAAATTGAAATGTGCGCTCAAGGCTCAATCAAACGGAGCCGAACGTATTGCATGTATTGAAATGTAAAATGAAATAACCGATCAAGGCTCAATCTAACGGAGCCGATCGTATTGCATGTATTGAAATGGAAAATGAAATAACCGATCAAGGCTCAAACAAACGGAGCCGATCGTGCGGGCACGCCAAGATCAACCGCATAATAAAATGGGGATCCAACTCAACCTCATGGATGGGGAGCTGCGGCCTCGGCAAAAGCATATACTGAAAACAATATACAATAATTACCCTAATAGTCTACACATGGAACCTCTCATAACCGCCAGATAATGCTTCTGATCCTTTGACAAGAATACTTATATATAGGAAGTACCATCGGCGTATCCACCGTATTCTCGTCAAAGTTTCATTGGCTTTATCCTTAAGTTATGTTTGGTTCTATGTGATAAAGAAAAACATAAAACTAAACGATAGGAGTTGAATCTGGATCTTCGGCGAATAGGACTAGTTGAGTATCTTTGTTTGGGCCGTCATTATCTTCGACAGGATTGGCGTTGATATTGAAGACTCTTCCTCTTGCTGGCGGCCTAGCGGTTGGGTTTTCCTGGTTTACTTGGTTAACTGGGTTTGATTGGGCTTGAGTGTTGATAACGTTAACCAATTGAGGGCATGTGTTTCTAAAGTGGGTAGGGTCGCCACAATTGAAACAAGCTCGAGCATATGGGAACATGGGGTATTGGGGTTGGCGATAAGTTTGGGCCATGTTTTGAGCAGGGGAAAAGGTTTGGTTTTGAAAGGTGCGACAAACATTGCTCAAATGACCATAGCGTCCACAAGTTGCACATAGACGACAAGGTAGGGTATGGGGATGGTGATAAAAACAGTTGTTGCATCGCGGGTGAGGTCCAAGATATGGTTTCTTATCTGGGTAAGCTGAGTTGGGTGCCACTTGGGTGATTGGGATAGCTCGGATGGGTATGGCGTGTAAAACTGGTGGATTTCGTTGGGTAGCAGTGAAAAGTCGCCCGACTCTTCTTCTCTTAGGATTGGGTTGAGAAGGGGATTCGGTTTGAGTGGAGTCAGAGGTTTTAGTCGATTCTTTATCCTTCTTCTTCTCCTCCTTGAAGTCTTTGTTTCGGATTCGGTTCTCGGTGAGCTCTGTGGCTAGCTCCATTGCTGCTTCCAAAGTTGCAGGCTTGGTACTTATTACAGGGTCTTGAATCTTCGACGGAAGACCACGAATGTAGTGCTCGATCAAACGGTAGAGGGGAGTAAACATGTTGGGAACCATTTGATGTAACTCGAGGAATCTTTTGTTGTAGGTGATGTGGTCTCCTTCCATTTGCTTCAATGAGTAAAATTCATCTTCTAACTTCTTGATTTCGCTCCTTGGGCAAAATCGTCTGGTCATGATTTCCTTCAATTCGTTCCAAGTTAAGGTCATAGCATCGTCGACGCCTCGTTTGGCCTTCTCTGTATTCCACCAAGTAAGTGCTATCCCATATAGTCGACCGGTAGCATAACGCACTTTGCGATCATCAGGGCAATCGCAATTTAGAAAAGTATTCTCCATTTCTTCAAACCAATGGAGGAGAGCGGTGACGCCTTCAGTCCCTTTGTATTTCGGAGGGTCGCATGATTTGAAGTGCTTGTAGGTGCATTTAGTGGTATTTGGGGAAGAGTTGATAATGTTTTGGTTTGCTTGATTGACAGGATTAGCGGTAAGTGCTTGTTGGACTTGGATTACAATATTGGGTATTACGGCAGCCATTTGTTGAGCGATTAAGGCAGCCATGCGTTCGCGGGCTTTTCTTGCTCTCGTCTTCCTACGGGCGAGGTTAGAAGACATCTACAAGGAATACATGACAAGAGTGTGAGTTGGATGCTTTTGGGATCATGGGTCGCATTAGGAATGAACATTCATAAAATAATTATAGATTAATAAATCTACTACATCCATAGGATGTCTTGGGTTTTGCTCGCTGTTAGCCCCTACATGCCGCCATACTTTACCTGTGTAATCATGTGGGCCCCCATGAATACCGGTTTTTCATATGGTTCGCACGGGTTTGCCAGGTTGCGTACACAAAAACCCGGAGAAAATCGAGAAATATGTATACAACGTGTGATATTCGGAATGTGTCCAGGTGTAGACACGGTGACAACTCAAAGTAGGGTTAGTTCGAACGACGTTTGGTGTGGCATGCTTTGGCCTAATAGGTCCTTCGTACTCTCATCGTTGGTCCCCAGGTAGGCAAACTGGTCCGTTATATTGGATTTATACGAATGCCAGCCTAGACAGGACGTTCCGACTACCGGTACTTGTACCCTTCCAGTTACTACATGCCCGTCGCAGAACTTACTTTGATGAGATTTGAAAATTGCACAAAATCTTTGGATAATGAGAGTATGAAAATAAATTGAATACATGAACATCGATATATGTATAATGGATATGTATATATGTATAATGAATATGTATATAAGCATGTATGTTTGACTGTAAATGTAAACAAATATGAAACAAATAAATATCACAAGTTTGTATGTAACCACCTAATCAATTAAAATTTAGGCAGACTATAGTATAGGATCTAAGGGTCTAATAACCTATCCTATATCCCTATAGTCATGGCTCTGATACCAATCTGTCACACCCCGACCCGCAGCGGAAAAGGTGATCGGGGCATGATTGGGTTATCATCAAAGCTCATGACATTTATTATGCGTTTCATATTCTTTAATACAAATTAAATTGAAATTTACAATAAATGTTACAACATGTTCTAATTAACAATCTAAACTTCTTTGTTCTCTTCTAAGGCATATCCTATGTTTTCCTTGCTTCAACCTGTTCACCTGCATCATGTGTAAAAGGGTTTTTGGATCAACATAATGTTGGCGAGTGAATCCTATGGAAAACATTTGAACAAATTTATTTAAATTGATTATGAAATATGTGCACAACCAAACATGAGTAAAAATAGATGTAAACTTAATCAACAATCATAAGATATTAAGTGAAACACACATGAACATTAATGGAACATTTAGAGGCACGCGATGCTCAACTCGTCTCTCACGAGGAACTGAGGGGCCTAATGAATGAATTGCATAACCATGATAATATGAATGACACAACTACAAACAATATAAACTCAATGATATACACATAAACAATAATGAATTTGATTTGTGGCACGCGTTGTTCAACTCGTCTTCCACGAGGAACTGATGGGCTTAATGAATGAGTTTCATATAATTTACCAAAAGGAAATAAGTAATCACAACAATATAAACAATCTAAGTTTAGGTCATGATGTGGTATGGCACAAGTTTAAATAAATAAGTTAATTATTTTCATAACACATGACACACCCCAAAACGTGTAATTTAAAAGGGGAAGTTGTAAGATTCACTCACAGTGGGTGCGTTCGGTTGATGATGTTGAATGCACGCGAAGTGGTTTTAACCACGAGTGAGATTTAACCTAGATAAATCGCATTATGGTTTGGTAAGTAAACGGATTTTATTAATCTATTTTAGTAAGATTGTTGGGTGCATTTTTGTGAGTTTAAGGCTATTTTCTAACCTTAAAAATGTTATTTTTAAGTATTTTTAATTGATTTTTAATTAAAAAAATTAAATAAAAATAATAAAAAATTTTGATTTTTTTTGACCGTTGACCTGCCCGTTGACCTGACCGTTGACCGGTTCGAATCGGAATACAAGTGCGCTGAGTGAGGCTCGAACCCGAGACCTCCCGTACGCGTGCACGCAGCTCTACCAACTGAGCTACGTGTCTAACCCGTTATATATCTGATTTTAATTATATATATATTAATTAGTTTAAACCGAAAATCATTTTATTTTAAAAACAGTTTAAATCAATTCGGACGGTGCGCTCCACAGGTCTCGAACCCGGGACCTGTGGCTTAAACTAACACACAGTCCACCGCTGGACTGTGTGTTTAACATGTTATATAATCCGATTTTTATTATACTTAAATACAAATTAGTTATTTCCTTTTCTGCCTTATTTAAAAAGAATAGATAATTGTCCGAGTCGGTGCAGAAGACCGGACTCGAACTCGTGACCTGTGATATAAACATACACACAGTCCACCGCTGGACTGTGTGTCTAACTTGGTTATTATTCCGGTTATTAATATACTTAACATATATTTGTGGCGACTCCGGTTCAGTTTAACAAAAAAAATGATTTTTATTAAGGCGACGTGTGTGAAACCGGATTCGAACTCGAGACGTTTGTATGCTTAATGTGCACACAGTCCACCGCTGGACTGTGTGTCTAACCCGATTAATAAGTTGATTTAAATTATACTTATGTGATACAGTTAATTCGTCTTCTTCGCTGAAATATAACCAGAGGTAAAGTCTGACTGGTTCGAGTTTTATTCAGGTTCCTTAGCGTCTTACAGTTCATTAAGGTGAGATATGAGTGAAAAGAAAAAGAATTTAGGCGAAGAGGTATACCGACTGGACTCTCTGTTTTCCGGCAGAACTCCGGCGACAGCAATAGGCTCCGGGGTCAGGTGTCTTGCAGCAGCGAGTCTCCGGAAAGCTTGGAAAAGGTATGGGTGACTTCGGTATAAGCTTAGGAGGTTCAGTAAGGCTCGGCAATGGGGAAACCGGTTTTTCGGCGACGAACAGATTAAATCCGGCGAGTGGAATTACGCCGAGAAAAGGTGTGGTTTTGAGCGAAAAAGTTTGCAGTGGGTTGTGGGTGAATTTATAGGGCAAATCGTCGAAGAATCTGGTCTGATTTCCGACTGTATTCGTAAATTATAAATACTCCGGCGGTTATAACTTTGGTCGCGGACTCAGACGTCGGTTATAACCGATGTCTTAGTAATGGTTTACGTTATAACGTAAATTGTCGTTAAGACTCGCGAGATTTCCGGGATTTCCGACGACTGAACTATTGGGCGCCGGTTTTGAATTCGTAACGTCACTTTATGATTTAAATGATTTCATTATTTAACAAACAAAACAAGTGGCGCAGTGGTTTGTGTGTGGTGCGTTAAGACTGATGTTGAACCGGTACAGACCCGGGTTCGAAACCCGGCAGGAACAAAACATTTTTATTTTGCGTTTTTTAACAGTTTTTCAAAAACTAATTATATATTCCCGTATAATAATTGATTATGTATCGTTTAAAATTATTTTGGGCATTTAATTCGCAACGAAATTTTTGACTGGCTGTTCGGTTGATAAACGGAGCGGGTTTGGTAAATCCGTTTTTTGACGGATGTTACACACTCGTTTAAATTTCAAAAGTGTTAGGCACTTATGATTTAGTTTCCATTGTATTTAATTTTTTTGTGTTCAATATCTTCGAATAACACATGCAATTTTTTACAAAGAAATAAATCACTAATGTTTGTGACGTATAAAATATTTTGTGGAAAATAATTATAACGTCAAAACGGATAGTACATGAAGGTACTTAGACATAAACAACTTAAGAGTTGTTGAATTGACTAAAAGTCAAAGACGAGACATCAAATGTGTAATCACATCACGAGTGAGTAGTGAGTGTATTGAGATGAAATACACAAATGAGATTCATGTTAAAGTACTTCGTTAGAAGTCATTGGAAAATTCAGAAGTGTGAATTCTAACATATGAAAGAAAAAGTACTATATGTTATTGTATACCTTTGATAAATCTTGCGAGATTTGTTCTGAGTGATCTATACGTAGATACGTCTACCACTTGATTATTGTTAGAACTATCTGGAGATTTTATATTCGTTTGGGAGAGCATCCTAATATACATATCTCCTAATGAATAACAATAGATGTGTACAAATCACTTATGGCAAAGTTATGAATGCCATGTTGTTGAGTGTCGATCTAGTTGACTCTATCTCACACATAATAGTGATTGTAGACGAGGAACATTCATCTTGTCGGTGATGAATGTGTTCGCCTAGTGACTTTGATTAAGACTTACGTTTAAGTCCTTATGAGTCAATGGTAAAACGTTGGAGATCAAAGGTAAGCAAATTATGTTCCTTAATTGAATGATAAGAATTAGTTATGTGCTATATACAATAATTTGTGAGACTTTCCTAAATATTGATGTTTTAGGATGATGAATAAGCCTCATTATTTTGTCTTAACAAGGGATGAATGTTGCAAAGTGATATTATGATATCCTTGGGGCTGTGAAGAATCAGAATGATGCATCTTTTGTTCACATGCTAAAGTATTGTAGTCTAAAGCATGCTAGACTAGTACTTAGTTAATTATGGGTGACTAATTAACTCTAAACATTCAAATGTGTATGAACACAATAAGAATTTGTGTGATAGACAAAGTTGAGGAAGAATTTTCATTCATTATAAGGAAAAAACATGTAACTTTTGAAGAGTTTGTTCGAAAAGCTAATGAGGATAACTCATTGTCTAGGCTTATTCAAGATGTTGAATTAGAATTATTCTAAGTTTGTGACAAACTTATGACAATGACATGTGTTGCTTTGGTCAACTCGGAAGCTTATGTAAGCTAATGCAATATGAGTTGAATTCACTGATACAATGAGGCTGATCTTGTTCAATCATATGTGTATAAATGTCGTCATAAGTGAAGTTACGAAAATTTTGATCAAATGGCAAGAAATGTGGGGGAGGATCCATTTAGAAACAACCATATAAGGGTGTGTAGAAATGGTTTTCATTACCCCATCTGTATGAGATCCTATAACACTTAAATGTGGGGATGTCTTGCATTTGTATCATAAAAGTTTGGTAATAAAAGGATCCATTTAGAAACAATCCTATAAGGGTGTGTAGAAATGGTTTTCATTACCCCATCTGGATGAGATCCTATAACACTTAAATGTGGGGGTGTCTTGCATTTGTATCATAAAAGTTTGGTAATAAGGAGTTTGTAATCCAATCTAACATTGCAAACAGACGACTAAGTGGAGGACACAAAGGTCGTAGTGCATAATAAAGATGTGTTTGCCTTAAATGATACGCGTATCTTACAAAGACATATGATATAACCAGATTCAGATGGCCACTGAGGTTATAGTTTTAGAAGTTGACAATAGGCAAAATTAACTTACGAGTTAAGAACACATCATGACAACTGATCTTAAATATCCAAAGTTATTTGTTAATGTTATGGATCCAACAACCTGAGGGTTTATTAGAGATCAAGTTGTGGAATGAGACTGAAGCCCATGGAAAAAGGGTATGTGAAGGACACCTAACTTAGTTGACTGGAGATCCCAAGATCTAAGTTCAATAGGACAACTAACTCATATGCCTAAGGGTAGTCATTGTGGCGGCATAAATGATTTGCATAAGCTAGTATATATGGTTATACATACCCCCCAAAGTATAAAAGCGTGTTTAAATACGTCCTAGTTTATTCCTATCATATTCAGTGACAGAGAGTAAGGCTAAGCATAATATGTGGTAAACGATTTGGATAAATCACGATAACCACAATGCTTTTAATGATCTAAGGAGAATCACCTATGTTAGAGAGAAGTGCGGTCGCTTCGAATGGAATTGAGGGCACAATTCCTAGAGCTCTCGCAGAACCAGGAAAGTGTTCCACGACCATTATTGGACACGACTATGAGGAGATGACCCGGCTAGGGAGAGTCTTGTGTGAAGTGTATTGTCGTCTACACAAACGGCAGACGAGTTCAAAGACATCAAGTTCAACTCAGAGCTAGTGGGCTAAGTGCATTTCATGAGCGAAGGGTAACACCTACCTATCGTATGCAAAACTCAACTGTCGAGGTTCCATTAGAAATTTTATGTGTTTTGAACGATCTCCATTCATGTGGGGGATTGTTGGAAAATTTGGTGAATGGATATTTAATAAATTTATAATTTAATGAAATTATAAATATTGATTAGAATCTTGATGGTGACAAACTCTTGAGTAGAGTTTTATGTCACTTGATTAGCTTTTATTAGAGTTTTTATATCTCTAATTAATCACTAATTAAGTGAAAGTTTGATAGAGTTTATGTCTCTAATAAAATCACTAATTAAGAGAAACTCTTCATTACCCACAACTCTTGTATAAATGGTGGGCTATGTGTCTCATTGGTAACATGAGAAAAATATTAGAGAAGGGTTACAAGGAAAATACATGAACATATGAAGAGTTCATAAAAACAAGAAATACTTGAAGACCCATGTGTTTGGTAATTAGAGAAATATGTTTTCTCTATTCGATTCCATCACCTTCGTATTATTATTTTCCACAACTTCTAACACCATAACTTTATCCGGTGTTACCTCGGGCGTGTGGTCATCTCCGGCAGTACAGACTGCTTCGGGTGTTGTACCCTGGGAGACAGACGCGTCGTCTTTGCTAGACGCGCGGAATCTTTTTTAAGGGAAGCGTGTTGAACACGTGCCTCAACCAAAATTGTCAACGTTTTAGTGTGTTCTTTGTTGCAGTCAAGGAGTATTTTTCAAGACTCAAGATGACGAATACTCGAGTCTAGGATGCTATCAAGTGCGCGTGAAGGACCCATCAGAAATGCGTCTTGAATCAAGATTGGTATATATAATTATATTTTATATTCGTTTATTTAGTTACTGCACCCGATATTGTACTATGGTATTTCCTATGAATAAAGAGAGTCTCGTTATTATATATTTTTTAATTATATTTTAAAAATGAACCTAGTTCCTACACCTACTTTTGTTACCAACTATTTTAAGTGGTGATAAATTAGCCACGATCGATGAAGAAACTAATTTGAAAAATATAAATAAATAAATAAATAATAATAATCTTCTTACTATACTATTAAATGAAAATCTTTTTTGGACACATGTCACTTCCTCATGCTTCCTCACCTTATTATCGTATTTATCTCTTATATTAAACAATAATAATAATTTAAAAAAAATAGATAATAATAAATATAAAAAAAACTTTAATAGTTATCGCATAGACTGATAGACATCGCACAAAATTTAAACATTGTTAATCCGATTAAGCCCAGAATAAATACAATTGCTTGCATACATTTCATCAGTTTCTAAAGTTTTATGTAAAACATGACAGATCACAAGCATCAAATCTTACCAAGAAAACCTTTGCAAAGTGCAGTCTTTCTCAATTTAGAACCAATCTATTCTTTACATACAAATCTAGACAACCCAAGCATCCCCCACCCTAGCCCAGTTGGTTGTTGGGCCGGTTGTTCTCCTTGGAGACGCCGGTTCGACTCCCGGCTGTGGCGAAAGGTGCGGGACGTCCCAATGATAGATCGTTTCCTACCGAGGCATGGTTCGATCTGGAGGACAACCCGGTTTTACCCAGCTGTTACCCCAGCGAGGTTCTCGTGTGAGGGCAGTATGGTTTCCAAGCGAAGGTCAGTAGAGCGGCAGCACGGGGCCCGATAGAACATCGCGTCTGACAAGGCTGGGCTGACGGGTAACCGTCCTTGATGGGAATCCAGTAACCAATGGTCATGTACATAATGAAAGTCACCCTTCAAAAAAAAATCTAGACAACCCAAAAATACAAGTTGAAAATGTATTTAAAACTTAAGATAGATTTAAAATCTTGTTCTAAGTGAGAAAAAAACAATAATTTGCAAAAAAAATATGAGTTAATTGCACCGTTAGTTCCTGAAGTTTATAAAGAATTCTAAAACAAAAAATTTTGGATAAGGATAAACATTTGTTTTTTTATATAATCATAAATTTATATCTCGAGTATTATGAGTAGATATATATACTTTGGAATTCGGTGATTGAAATTATCGTAAATTAGGAATCAAATGTTCCCTTTTGATATATACTTGATAATTGTATTACTATATTTTTTTCACTGGAATTAAATAATTATTATAGGTCCGGTACTGATGCTTATATCAAATTATAAGTGTTTTTAGACGCATCGTTATAATAGTTTGGACTCACCATTATCGTTGTTCAATTCTTTCAAATGTCATTGTATCTCATTATTTGAATATATAATAAAAAAGAGATTCAACTCCATGTAATACATTTGTTTTTAACCTAATAAATTAATAAATTAAAAAAACAAAGTAAAATGGTATAATAATTAAATAGCACATTAAAGTTCATTTTTGAAAGATAAATTTTGACAATTGTATGTGTTAGCATACAACATTATATTGTATTCAACACATGCAATATAATAGTTTTTTAAGATATATCTTTTTTTATTATTTATTATATAAAATTACATTTATACAACCCGTGTAATACACGGGGTTGTAACCTAGTAATAATAACAAAACTAATCGGTATTATTAAAATTGGATCTTAAAAATTAACTACTCGGTATTGAGGATATTTTGTCACGTCTCAAACTAGTTGATTGGTCCTATAACCACAGACAACTATAATTTTGGTAGGTAGTAATTACCGATGTACATGATACCCAGGGTCATTCTAACGTTTTTGGAGGCTTTAAGCGAACTAGAAAGCCAGGGTCCAATTGAATTAGTATAAAGAAAACCAGCAATTGAGATCGAGATTTTAGACACTGAATAACCGTAGTGATGATTTTCCTAATGTTAGCCCTATTTTGCCAAATCCGCAGTCAGTTCACATTAGTTACTCAAAAGATGCTGCAAGTAATGAGGGTTTGTGTGTTATGACGTTGCTTTGGATTTTGGAATGAAGTGTACGCGAACAATGTGGAATCCTGTAGTAAAGTCCTAAATTCTTGGGTCTGGAAACGTTGTTTAAATGGGCTAGAAAAAAGCCTAACATACGAGAAAAAAAATAAAGACCCTTGTTTTAGGGTGGCCCTAGACCTTATCCTAGGTTGATGGCCCTGATGATACTTGTAGTATAAGTTTACATTAGTGCAGGGTTGAATTTGAGCGTACATAGGGTGATGAACACATGGCACACATGACTTCAAGTTTAGTTCGTTAGTAATGATTAATTTCTAATCTATTTACTTAATAATGAATCATTGAAACTGAAATTGAATAAACCATACCATTACTAATGATTGGTGTTCTAAAATCGACCATAAGTCATGACAAATTTATCGGGGATTAGCAATGAAACAATGACATACATTGAATCTCAAAAAAACCGACCCAGAGAATGTATGACCGATTCTCAATGACAAACTTTTTCATTATATCGATTATTATAGACGAAACAATGGCATACTATCTCAATATATCATCAATGCATTTCTGTCCCCCAGTGAGCCCGGATGAGTATAATCTTGGCGGTTTGATAACAGTTATCACAATATAATAATATGCATCGGAAGTATTGGAGTAAAAATATTGAATTCGTTAAAGCTTTGAATATATATATATATGTATAATATATATATATAAATATTACAAGCGTTCAGTACAAGCCCACAGGCGAGATCTAATAAACAGAGCTTAGACATCATTGGCCTTAAGCATTAGAAATTGCAAATTCATTAGCCTTCATTCTAGCCTACCCGGATTCCCAGCCTTTAATAAGGTTCGGTACCTGCGGTTCAGTCTTTTGAAAATACGTCAGCTTTCGCTGATAAATACAATTAACTAACTCTTTGGAAAATAGTGTTTTGAAAAGAGTTTTATAAGAAGAGAAAACCAGTAGGCGATCTTTTAAATATTTCTTGGGATTTATTCTTGTTACCAGATTTACATACTTGATTAATCCATTAGGACGTCCGGACATCGTACCATTAACCCCCAATCATTTCAGTTATCAAGTAAAACGGAATAAACCGGATTCTTACATTTATGCGCAATCATATGCATCTTATTTATGTAATACTGCTCCAAGTGGCATAATTGTCTCCCCAAGTTTAATACTAAAATAACTTAAGAGCATTTATCTTTTTGCTAGCTTCCAATCAATAAGATTATAATTTAGCAAAAAGCCACAAGTCTAAGTGCTATTGACCCAAGTTCGATTATCTAGGGGGTACTATAGTCTGGAATAAACATATTTATTATCTGTTAGAATGTATACGTGCCAAAGATAGTCCCTTTAGATGTGACCCGACACTTAAGAATAGGTTCGCTATATTAAGCGTATATCGAATAGAATGTTGTTTAGACCCAACAAGTACTAGGATTTGTATAATATGGGTAAACTATTAACATTCTGTAATTTGAAATTAAAATGATAAGGTTGAACCCGTTTAGGTAAACTTATGTAAACTAGTTACGTAAGTCTAACCGTACGCGTATAAGCGATAACGGGTAACCGGATGAGTCATTAACAAGTTCCAGATGCCAATACACTTTAAACAAGTTATAATATAAGTAGGATATCAACGTGTATGCTCGTTAAGGTTTTAAAATCAAACTATGTCTCATAAGGGCGTTTTGGTCATTTAGCGACGTATAAAAGAAACTTGCGTATAATCTAATGTCACGACCATAAACATTATGTGAAAACACTTTATTTATTATACAATATCAGTAGGATATCAAACATATGTGTGTTTTATAGTTTAAGACCAAACTATGCTCCGTAGGGGCATTTTGGTCATTTCACACATTGTTTGAAAGCTTATTTGTGATTCTGAGTTTATAACATGTACCTACTGTAAAAACATTTTAAATAAGTTATAAAATCAGTAGGTAATGAGTTTGGTATAAGAAATTATGTTTAAAACCGTTCTATGCACCAAATTGGCATTTCGGTCACTTTAAAACATAATTTACGATATTGTACGAAAACTCGGTTTATGATCAGATTTGTAACATCAAAATATGTTAAAAATGTTAACATATCAGGACCTAAATCATTTGCAAGTTCATTGGTGTTTAAAACCTTATTTTTAATAAAAAGGGCAAACTAATCAAAGTATGACATAATAACGGAAACTTGTATAAAACTCAGATTACTATTATGATCATGTATTATAACCTTAGAGGGTTATGCTACATCATATTACAATCATAACGGAACCTTAAATCAGACCTAATCATCGACCAAACGGGCCAGAATCGAAAGCAAAGCAAAAGTCAAACTGCTTGACTTTCGACATAGAATTAAGCTCTAAACAAGAAATGACGAGTTGGGCATGCTTAGACATGTCCTAACATATTTTATAAACTGATACGATGTCAAAACTTCAAGTTTTAATAGTTAGAAACTTGATTAGCATAAATTGCAAAGTATACGCTTTTAACCATTAATTTAATATAAACGTTGACTCGTCAATTCACCTACTTATGGTGATCTTTAAAAGGTATGATCCCAGGGGATTATAACCTTCATAATTACGATCACATAGCCATGTTCGGATCGCACATTGGCTTGACCATAATGGGCATAACCAAAAGTCAAACAGAAAGTCAAACTGTATGACTTTCAGCTAATAATTAGCCTACAAAATAAAATTGACTTAAATGGAACACTTATTTGTGATCCAAGATGAGAATAAACTCAGTTAGGAGGCTTCCTTTGATCAGGAAACACTCCAAGAGTAGTAGAAGAAAGATTGAGAAAATGAGCAAGTTGAAAGTGGTTTCAAGTTTGCTATTTATAGTTGAAGAAAGATCATAGGATCATGACATGTGTTAAGGGATGTTCTAAGATGATTGCAAGTGTGCAATGAAGTGTCAAGACCAGGAGAAAAGGTAGCAAATCGTGCTAGATGTCACCATATGCTTGAAAGCCTTAGGCTGCAAGCAATTCTGTTACTGGGGACCCCTTATGGACCGTATGGGGTGCCTCTTTACGGTCCGTAAGGCATTGGGCAGGGGCAAGAACTTTCAATTTTTGGCAGTTTTGGCCCCTGGACTTGATTCGTCGCGTTTTGTCACTTTTAACCCCTTTTAACCTAATTGTTAGGCTCTGTAAAGGTGTTAAGGCATATGTGACTTGGATTTTGCCCGAAAATATCATGGAGGTCGGTTCGTTCGGTTGTACGGTTACGAGTTTCGCAAAAAAAATGCGTAAAACGCTTTAAAGAACACGAAAATGATCGAAATTGCGCAACGATCGACATTTTTGCATTCTTATCAATAAAATACAAGATTTTATTGAATAAAATTTTTTTGGATTTATATATGGGGTTCGTATTAAAAAATACGAGAATTGGCAGACTTTTATAGTTTGTCGGAAATAGTCCCTGAACTTGTAAACTCTCGTATTTTTAACATAATAGTATAATTAGTCCCTTAAGGCCGATATTTGGCACACCCGGATTATGATTGAACATTGTCAATCTCTCAGTTCGTTAAAGGGTCACTCAGAGGCTTAGTTTCAGCATGTTGACGCCTTTAGTCCCTCCCAGCTAATGATAAGCTTAAATAGGAATAGGGACACGTGTTGGCAATTTATTGGCCACGATTTTACGAGGTGTTACATCCTCACCCCCTTAAAGGAAATCTCGACCTTGAGATTTTTTTAGAGTAATACGGTTAGTTCTGTATTAGATTTCAATCTCTTAAGTATATCCTGGGCCACAGTAGGAATCCCATTTCACTTTTACGAGGGAAAGTTTATATAGAGCATCTAAGTATGATTAGCTTAGGTCTCAAAAGGACCATCAAGGGCAAATTCGAAATTTGGACGTAGCCCATCAGCTATTGGACCGTGGATCATAAAGTCACAACTGTCATTGTCCTAATGACAATTATAGATAGCTCGTAGGTTTGTCCCGAAGGATATGAAAAATATGGCACATAGGCTTGTTACAAAGGATATCTAGATATGGCAAATAGGCCCGTCACAAAGGACGTTTAAATATATACATAAGCTGCGATCTCATTTGATCAAGGGGCTTTAAGGTTTGAACATAGTTCATCACCTTGGACAGGGAGTCATAAGACCACAACTGTCTTTGTCATGAATAAAATATGACATGGCCCGTAGGCAGATCAATTGACACCATATAAGATGTTAGAATGAATGTTGATGATATTAGTCATGATCTCATTGATCATATAGACCATAAGTGTCGCAACCCCCGACCCCACTCCGGGAGCGGGGGCCGCGAGACACAAAGCTGGTGGTACCGGTGTTTATTAATTTGGCAGCGGAATTACGACATCAGGATTGTAGTAAGAAAATAAATATCAGAGTTTCAAAACACCAAACTTTTATATTAAACAAATGGGGTAAAACCCATGTTTCCATTACAATACATATTTTTAGGGACAGGCCCTAATTTATGGAAAACAGAAACTCCGTTTTATTTAGATAACTTTTATAGCCACTTTTCTAAGCCTTCAGTGCTCTCCAGCTGGCTTCTGTTAGCTTCACATTAAGTTACCTGAAACCCGTTTTAAAAACATTTTATCAGCAAGAAATACTGGCGAATCCATCTCAATTTTTATCAAAACAAGTGATTATACTTTACAGTTATTGAGGAGCATCCGCATTTACAATGTTTATATCTACATAATTACTCAATCAGTACTGTCAATCCTGACTTATGGGTCATATTACTTTGGGCCCTGTCACCCAACAGTAACGGTTCCTGTCACATTCCCGTGACTTTGGACTAGCAATGTATACAAAACCCCAACATACCGGCAGTAATTGTAGAATACATATACTCAATCACTGTTAAGCATAATTAGAATATTTGAGCTTTTGGTAACACATTTTGACTCACAAAAAGATTTACAAAAAGAGAATGTACTCGCCTTTAACACTTAAGTATTCCTATGGAGTTCCTGGTGATAGTTCTTGATTACTTCCTGGGATTTCTATTAAAACATACAATGCACATGTGTTAGTAAGTTAATCAAAGTCACTTTAACCATACAACACTCGACAGAACTCCAACGA